>JAGDYQ010000016.1:755456-1017026 GCA_021962125.1 Bulinus truncatus | reverse complement strand
TAATTCTTTTAACGTTGAAAGAAAAACAATAAAGCCTAAAAGTAAAATGAAATAAACATCAGTGATCTAGAGCACCAGGTATGCGCCAGGTCAAAATTAAGCTAGGGAGGCACCAATAGCCAGCATGGGGGCATCTTTGCACCTAAATAACTGTTTTCCTCTTTTTCTTCTTTGTTAAGCGGGGGGCACTCCACACCTAGCAGGGGGGCACGGCCCCCAGTGCCCCCTGGCTTTACAGGGCTGTAGGGCACCCAGCCTTTTAAATTTAAGTTGCCTCAACCTCAACCGTCGTCACATCCTCTAAAAAACCTGCCAGAAATTTCTGGAACCCCTGACAAGCGTTGACAGGGCCCCTCTGTTCCACATTTTCCTTTATTGCAACAAAAAAATGACTGGGGCCCATCAATGCCTGGAGGCCCCATGACAGGTTCAGGTGCCGCAATGTTCCCTCCCCTCATGGCGTCCCTGATCCAGCAACGACTATAACACCGGACACACAGTGTACCAAGGACAAGTTATACACAAACACCCGTCCCAAGGACACACACTGCGCAGGCCCTACACTGTAGCCAGGAACACAAACACCTAACATGCATCACTGTACCAAAGGACACACACACACTTGTATTAGGGACACAAAACACCCTAACACATGCACCACTGTGGAAACTCACCACACATATAGTGGTGCCATTGATCATAATACCCTTCAAACCTCTAGAAACTGATTTTACCAGATGTAGTATGTTTGTGTGTGTGTGTGTTTGTCCATGTGTGTTGAAATGTACATGTGATTTATTCCCCCTCCCACTTGGGTAATTTTACATTACACATTAGAAAAAATAAAACGAGAATAATTTGCAAAAAGTAATAAAAAAATTGCTGATTAATTTCCAAACATTCGTGGACAGAAAATATTTCCAGGGGTAAAGAAATGTAAAATAATATTTTTAAAAAAATTTAGATCAACAACATTTAATTAAATGTAGGCTCAGGAAAAGTTGTACTGTGTGTGTGTGTTTGTATGTGTGTGTGTGTGATAGAGGGGTAGGAGTCTACCTGAAGCTAGGGAAGGGGAGGTATAGAGGCAGGGGGGTGTTTGATAAGGATCTATTCAATCTATGTATAAACTGGATAACTATTCAAATTTTGGATTATAGAGCATGTCAGAAAATAAAAGTGAAAGTTTTTTTTTTTTTGTAATGGCATAGGTGTCATGTAGTGCAGGGAAGTGTACCACCCTCCTCCAGGGGCAGGAAGGACCCTCGGGAAGTGCAAAGAGATATTGGTTCCTTAACTACCCCACATTCTCGTAAATATGAAGCAATGAGATAAGTGATAAAACCGGTTGATAATTATGTTGTATCTGACTGGTTTTTAGATTTGCTATGGACTTGCTGCGCCGGTGGCTACGAACTACACAGTTGATTGGGGGAGGGGGTTGGGGAATCGTCCAGCGCTCGGTCAATTTGTGGGCTCGAGAGAGAAGAAGTGAAGACGGTGAGAAGAAAGAGATATAGTGAGAGGTAATTAAAAAAAACAACAAAATATGGAATAAACAGAAAGAAGTATGAAAGGAATCAAATGGCAACTTGAGGACAGACTAGTACAGACTTTCCCAGACATTTTTGCAGACTTCTGCTTCAGACGATAATGGTTCACCCTCCTCCGCTCCACTGCTTGTCGTCTATTTCTCCATAAAAACTTACAGACCTTATCTTCCTTTCGATCTGGAGTTTTCCCTTTTCAGATAACTTGTTAAGTGTCAAGTGAAAATTGGGACCCATAATACTGACTTGCACCAAGTAACGGGATGTCAGTTAGTACAGACATTGAGGAGGAGTAAATAACATGGCGTATAGGTGGGGGGTGGGGGAAGGGATGGGAGAGTTGGAATAACCGGGGGGAATAACGAGAATGTTTTTTGGTTCCTTTGCGATATAACGCTTAAAACTATGGTCAGTACAATACCTATATGATGAGTTGTTAGTGGTGTGCCGCAACCTGTAACATTGGTTGTTAGTGGTGTGCCGCAACCTGTAACACATTGGTTGATAGTGGTGTGCCGCATTTACAAAGCACATTGGTTGATAGTGGTGTGCGCAACCTGTAACACATTGGTTGATACTGGTGTGCCCGCCAGCCCGTAACACATCTATCTGTGCTAAGTATGCATGTCTTTAGTCTGCATGTGTTAAGTCTGTCTGTATGTATCAAGCCTGTATGTAAATCGGTCGTTGCATCGGTCCAGTTAACCTAATGAAATGTTGGAGCAGTTTGAAAGACAGGTAGCACGTTCCACGGTCGCAATGTACAATCGATATGATATTGCAGATGAAGTGTTCGAGCAATTTGAAGACAGGTAACACGTTCCACATATTGCAATGTACAACGATATGATATTGCTAATGAAGTGTTTATTTTCAAATAGAATTTAAGTTAGCGCAATCACGGTTTAATGCAGTATGTATTGCGGAGTCACAGGTTAGACTGTAATACTGTGGTATTGAGAGTCTGAGGATTAGACTGGCAATCTGGTGGTATTCTGGCATCGGGCACTGGTCTAGGGCACAACGATAAAGATATGTTCGTTTGTTTGTGTGCGTATGTGTGACACATTTCTTCTACCTGAGTGTGTATATTGCAATTAGCGACCAATAAATGCAACTAGCTCGCGTCTTGCTAACCACGAGGCCATATCTCCTTACCACTTTTTGATACATTCTCAGACACACGGACATACTATCTCCAAACACACGGACATACTCTCAAACATACAGACGCTACTCGTAAGCACGCAGTCATACTCTCAGGCACACACATGTATTAAGTATCCTTTATTAAAGAAGTCATAGAAGTGACGGTGTTGAAAGCGAACAGTCGATAAACTTTGGGGAGAGGGCCAGGCTGGAGAAGGTGTGTTGGGGTGGGGGTGTCAGAGTAAAAAAACTGGTTAATAATTACATATTTTCCCCAATCTGTTCTAGATAACCTTTAACGAAATGAAACTTGCAGAAGAGCTCCCCTGTAGTCCCTACCTGAGCCTCAGTCAATACGTTGTATTCCATTAAAGTGTGTACCATATTTAAATATATATATAACTATATAGGGACATAAATTGCATCAACCACACCCCCTCCCCCGCTTCCCCCCTCCGCCCCTGAGTCGTTTGAAAAAAAAAGGGGAAGGGTAAGCTCCACTGAATAAATCCATGCCACCATCCATGTGGTTAGCGGGAGGAGAAAAACCGGATCAACGGCTTTGATAGAGGGGATTCATCAATCAAACTGCTGAGTGTGTACTCCACAGCTCCCAACACCACCCCTTCTCCCTACCCCCTTCCCACCGCATACACACACCACACACAGCTATCACAAAACAGTCACACATTGATTTTTTTCAAAGTTCATAAGAAAAATCATTCAACCGGTAAGAAAGTTTAAAAAATAAACAGATGAAAATTAAATTTAAAAAAAAAATTCGCGTCAGCAATCCATTTCAATTAATATATATAAAGAAAACATTTTATTTCTTTTAATATATAATAATATATATATATATATATATATATGTATATATATATATATATATATATATATATATATATATATATATATAAGTACTCATGTATAACACACACACACAGAGACAGTACTAACAAGATATAGCAAACAAAAAAGATCATCTCGTCTGATATACCTTTAATTTAAAACGTAATTATGATAATCAACTGTTTGTGTCACGCAAGTAAATGTCAATCAGCCGCTTCGAGAGATTGTTTTTTAATGTATTAACATAAATATTTTATTAAATTACTTTTGTATTGAATCACATTACATCGAAGTATTCTATTACACAACTTACTTACGGTTATACATTACATAACTATATAATAAAATCGCATCAATTACTTTTATAGTATTCAATTAATATTACTTTTAGTATTCGAAGTATATTGTGCATGGTATTACATTATATTACATTTCGTATTACATTATATTACTTATTTCAGTCAGTGCGTGTTTGTACGGTCTCCCCATTGTACCTAACCAGAAGGTCGGACCTTCCCACATTAGCCAGGGTCAGCCCTTATGGCTAGTTTTGGCTTTGAGAACATATGAGGATTACACGTGAAGATGGAATATAGGTGTACAATGAGTACAATGGAGTCACATAGGTGTACAGTGAGTATAATGTAGTCATATAGGTGTACAATGGGTGCAATGGAGTCACATAGCTGTACAATGAGTACAATGGAGTCAAATGACTGTACAATGAGTACAATGGATCGTATAGCTGTACAAGGAGTACAATGGAGTCACATGGATGTATAATGAGTACAATAGATCACTTAGCTGTACAATAAGTACAATGGATCGTATAGGTGTACAATGAGTACAATGGGGTCACGTAGCTGTATAATGAGTACAATCGAGTCATTTGTTCCATGGAGCTAATATTGATTCAAAAGTTAGAAGTAATGACGACAAATGGGAAACAGAGCATTGCCTTATTTTCTCCATTGAAATATTTTGTGACTATATTCGTTCTTCCCGTGGACTCCTCATATGTAGCTAAAATTAGAGCTCATAACACACAGACACATATAGACACACACAGACACATAGATACACATAGACACATACACATTTTAGCAACCTGTGGCGTAGGTGGGAGGAGATGGTCCCGAGAGTCCAGTGTTAACGTACGGTTTAAAAACAGGTTTGCTGATGGATGAGAAAACTGTATGCGTTTAGTTGATGAATCCACTTTTATCAAACAAGTTTGCTGATGAAGTAAGAAACTGTGTGCGGTAAGATTATGTCAGAGTTTCCTTAAGTCATTTTTTTCGGTATTCGACACCCACCTGTAACGTTAAGAGGAGGGGATGGAAGAAGTCATAATTTGTCCGCATTCAAAAAAAAAAAAAAAAAAAGCAATGTTTATAACTGTTAGTCCGCGCACTTCCAATCAGCTCGCAATGCGCCATTGGCTCGTGACCCAAGTCTTGAGGGCCACCGATTTACATAAATAATTGTCATAATATACTAATACATAGTACATGTAACGGTTACTAGTGGAGCAAATAAAGTTTTGAAGTCAAAGAAAAAATACGCGACTGAACTGAAGAGACCTTTTAAGATGAAACAATATTCGCATGTGGACTTAAGTAGCCATCGATGTAAAAGACTTGATGATATGAAAGACTGCGATGAAAATGATAGTGAGTACAGTACTATCATTGAAAGTGCGAGTACAATATTACCATTGACATCAGAGTACAGAACTACCGATGCCTGCCGCTCTATCATTGGTACTGGGTACATCACTTCAATCATTGGTGCTAGGTACAGTACTATCATTTGCAGTGAGTAGAACACTATCATTGACAGTGAGTACTGTTGTATCATTGGCGATGAGTACAGTTGCATCATTGGCAGTGAGTACAGTTGTACCATTGGCAGTGAGTACAGTTGCATCATTGGCAGTGAGTACAGTTGCGTACCATTAGCAGTGAGTACAGTTGTTAGCATTGGCAGAGAGTACAGTTGCATCATTGGCAAGTGGATACAGTTGTACCATTGACAGTGAGTACAGTTGTACCATTGACAGTGAGTACAGTTGTACCATTGACAGTGAGTACATTTGTACCATTGACAGTGAGTACAGTTGTACCATTGACAGTGAGTAAATAGAGACACCGAAAGAGAAAAAAATATACAGAAGCAAAATAAAAAGGGGGAGGAGGGGGAGGAAATCGGGAATAACTTTTAGGGGTTTAAACAGGTGTATGGGACATTTTTGGTGGGAAAAATCAGTTACTGTCCGACGGACACAGTAAAATGGTTATTTTTAGCCGGTCACGTGACCACGCAATATGTGCGTACACAAGAACTGATAAGCGATATGTCAATCAAAGTCCGTAACTGAGGAGTGGGTGAGGTTAACTTTGGAAAATCGGTTGAAAGATATTTCTAGCAGTCGGACATGTTGCGACCTAAACATTGTTGTTACTTTCTGTTCAACCGATGATGTCGAAATAACTTCCAGTGGGTGCAGAGTTTTAAAACCTCGGGAGAAAGGTGTTATTAGCCGTCGGTTGGGGTGTGTGTGATTATTTTTGAGGAAGGGGCAAGAATAATTTGGCTCGTGAGTAACAGAGATAGATAGAATATAGATCGATCGTAAGATCGATAGATAGATAGAGAGAGAGAGAGAGTGTGTAAGGCCAAGAGCCTGTGTGATACACGTGCAAATGAGTGAGAGAGTGTGGAAGGCAGAAAGATATTAACACGTCAAACTACGTTGGAGCCATTAAAGTTTATAAGCGTGATCATTTCAGTAGTCAGATGACGTCATTGAATAGTAATTGGTCTCCTAACATGCTCCTAACCGACACACACACACACACATATATATATATATATATATATATATATATATATAATATCTATTAAACATGCATAATTTACAGGTTTCATTCCCTGGTAGAGCCAAAAATATTTGCCGCTGACAGAAAAAAGGACTATTGAAAGCACAACTGATATACGTCCACTGATATTCACAGAATAGTTCATCAACTTGAATGATGTACAGGCGGTATTTATAATGATTACAGGCGGTATTTATAATGTGTACAGGTGGTATTTATAATGTGTACAGGTGGTATTTATAATGTGTACAGGTGGTATTTATATGTGTACAGGTGGCATTTATAATGTGTACAGGTGGTATTTATAATATGTACAGGTGGTATTTATAATGTGTACAGGCGGTATTTATAATGTGTGTACAGGCGGTATTTATAATGTTACAGGCGGTATTATATAATGTGTACATGCGGTATTTATAATGTGTACAGGTGGTATTTATAATGTGTACAGGTGGTATTTATAATGTTTACAGGTGGTATTTATAATGTGTGCAGGTGGTATTTATAATGTTTACAGGTGGTATTTATAATGTACAGGTGGTATTTATAATGTGTACAGGTGGTATTTATAATGAAAACGTTTCCATAACTCGAACTTTTACATAACGGTTGACTTTCAGTTCAAAAAAGATTTTTTTTTCATATCTCTATTTCTGGCACTAAAGTACTCCGTGCAAACATTCCCATTTTCCAATGATCATTGGATATCAACTGTAAATTTTGGCTGGAATGGGGGAGGGAGTGGGGGGGGGAGGGGTGTGTATTGAGAGAAGTAAAACTCCCTGGTAGTAAATGGAGAGGGGATATCAGTCCCGGGGGGGGGAGGGGGGTGTCGAGAACGACAAAGTGTATAGTTGTACCTGATTATAATTATATTATACCTGGGCGAAACTTCACTTTAAGGTCGACAAAAGACGCTCTGGGATTTTTTTTTTTTTTTTCTTGTAATGTAAACACACTTTGAATGGCAGAACCATAATCAACGAATTACAATTCAGTCAACAAAATATATTGAAATGAAAGAGATGAACAATAGCGTCTCCAAGCCTGCCCTCTATTAGGGGCTACCCTTAATAGCAAAATATACATTGTGTGTCTTAACACTATCGTTGTGGCTTGAATAAGGTTTATGGATGAAGGATGATAATGCAGGTGAAAAAAGATTGTACATCCCTGGTTTAGTTGAACTGTATATGCCATACATAACAAATATGTGAATGAATTATGATTGTTGTTTGTTTATTTAACCAGACAAGAAGATGTAAATATAATTAGAGTGAATTAAAGAGACCAAACAATTACCAGTGGGGATGATAGAAACTCAAACTTCCACCAAAGTATATCTTATATATTTATATAATGCATTCTGTATTGATTTATGCGAAACATTACAATAATAACATAAATATAGATTGTTTTGAAACTAAAAATGGTCATAATTAGTTCCAATGCAATTAATGAATAATGATTTTTTTTTAAAATGTAATCAGTGATTTAACAATGAACCACGCTGGAAATATCTCAAGAAAAAAGTAAAAATAAAAAAATATAAAATATTTCTTTGTGATAAAAAAAAATTATACTGCATTTGGTTTTATGTACATTAAATTGCACTTTTTATTAAAATGAGGGGATGGTATTTATACAGACTAAATAAACGTCCGTATCATAATAATGAAACACAGATATAAGTTTAAGATAAATGAACACATGGCTTGATATATATTTATATATATACACACCTCCAGTTGTTTGCCATGATAATCCACCAACAAACATCTTCCTGTAAAATAGTAATAAAGAATTAGATGGTTGAAACGCATATCAAGTCAACAACAACAACAACAAAATCCAATAGAACATAGACACACGGTGTGTCTTGTACATGGCGACACACAGTGTGTCGTTCAGGACATACGACATGTCTTCTTCTAATTGTGTCTTGGTACTATTTATAGCTATGAATATTTACTAACTGTACCCTGCAAAACCTTTGCATAGAGTCATATCCCCTTAGGATTGATCGATAGGCTAGGTACATTTTTTGGTTTCGGGCAGATACGATATTTTTCATGATTGTATTTTAAACTGGAATACTGTTGTATTATTTCCCCATGTATAAGCCACACCTTTTTTCCAAAATTTTCAAGCCCAAAAAGACAGTGATGATGAATGTATGAGTGATTATTATGAATCTTGAATTTTGTTTCTTTGTAAATTTTCTTTCTTTATAACTTGTTTCTCTAATAAAATATCTTTTTCAAAACTTCACGGTCCAAAAATTGGGGGAGTGGCCTATACAAAGGGG
The DNA here is from genome assembly GCA_021962125.1 of Bulinus truncatus. Taxonomy (NCBI): domain Eukaryota; kingdom Metazoa; phylum Mollusca; class Gastropoda; family Planorbidae; genus Bulinus; species Bulinus truncatus. Next base: position 1,008,285 of record JAGDYQ010000016.1, on the reverse strand, counting down.
GTGCTTATACATGGGGAAATACGGTAATTCTTTACTTTATCTGTTACTCACGAGCCCAAATCGCTATTATATATATATCATCCTTCGTATAGTATTATCAAAATATTGTATATATTTCACATCTGTGTGTGTGTGTGTATGCTCTGTTAATGTTAACTGTAATTCGAGTTGTATAAAAAAAATTTTCCCCTAAAAGAATTGAAATAATTAAATTAATCTATATGTCGCGGTAAAAGTCGTTGGCGATTCGTGTTGGCATCCCCAATCGGGAGGTCACAGGTTTACGAGAAGTGGCGCCCCAGAGCGAGGTCAGATCCCCAAGCATGTGTCCAACTAGTCGACTCTAGGGAGACATAAGCCAGAGCCCCCGTGGTAGCTTTATGGCTAATAAAAGAAAACTATACAATTTAAAAAAAAAAAAACAAATGGCCCCATTAGCCGCTGCGTGTTGGGGTAAAGACATAAACTCAGAATGTTTATGTGAAATGCAATTAGCGTTGGGATCAACTAAATATAAATAAGAAAAAAGCAAATACTTGAAGTATTTAAATAAATGTATAGAAGGTTAACTTTCTCTGGAGAGGGAAGAAATTGACCAAACATTTAAAGTGGGCCAAACATACAGACTACCAGAGACACCCTGACAGTATCAGTCACCCGGTGAAACATAATCACAGAGACAGACAAACAGAATCACGGAGACAGACAAACAGAATCACACAGAAATAAAAAAAAAAACTGACTTAAAAAGACACAAACAGGCTCACAAAGACAGACAAAACTAGTCATACAGACACAATCACACAAACGGATCCACACAGACTGACAAAGAGACTCACAAAGACAGATAAAACTATCATACAGGCATAATCACACAAACGGATCCACACAGACTGACAAAGAGACTCACAAAAGACAGATAAAACTATCATATAGGCATAATCACACAAACAGACACATTGACTCACACAGACGAACAAACAGGCTCACATAGACATACATAAACATAATCCCACCAACGAACATCTCAAACAGAATTACAAGCACCTCTCATAGGCGAGCAAACACCCTCACATAGACAGACACACTCATAGAGAGACACTCTCACACAAGCGTTTACCCAGCAACACAAACCAACACCCAGCCACACAAACCGACACCCAGCCACACAAACCGACAACAAGCCACACAAACCAACACCCAGCCACACAAACCGACACCCAGCCACACTCTGTGTGACAGCCGAGTTGATGGGATGTCCGTCACATAGTCCAGTCTCCAGGATCGAAGGTATTCAGTCAGCACAACATTACCTCCCGGCCCCCTAAAGAACTTCCTCCCCTCCCTCCTTTTCCTCCCTCTATCTGCCAGACAACAAGATAAGGAAGGCGCTCGCCCCCCCCGCCTACCCCTACTCCCTATAACTCATTTCTCCTCACCTCCCTTCAAAATCTTGCTCCATACTCCAGGTCTAATCACCCCTCCGCCCCCCCCCCCCCCACCGTTTTACCCGTGTATCGACTGGGTTTGACGAGGTCTGAAAGCCAATATTCATCATGTTACTCCCTCATCCATGATCTCATTTATCCAGAAGTGGATTCCGAGCAGATATTGATCCACTGTTACGTTTTAAACTCTCCCAAACATTTTCTCCATCTCGCCACCCTCGTCCCCCCCCCCCCGGTCCATCACCCCGTCCCTCCTACATGTTTCCATGTCTAAGATTCTTTGAATTTTGCTGAAATATATTTTCTATCCAGCTTCGCCATCTTGATTCAATAACGCAGAAGTAGTTACCCCAGCGAGGTACAAGTGTCAAGTTCGAATCTTAGCGCAGTCAACTAGACGTATTCCCGCACCCCCAAGTGCAGTCAACTAGACGTATTGCCCCACCCCCAATTGCAGTCAACTAGACGTATTGCCGCACCCCCAAGTGCAGTCAACTAGACGTATTGCCCCACCCCCAAGTGCAGTCAACTAGACGTATTGCCCCACCCCCTAAGTGCAGTCAACTAGACGTATTCCCGCACCCCCAAGTGCAGTCAACTAGACGTATTGCCCCACCCCCCAGGTGCAACCAACTAGACGTATTGCCCCACCCCCTAAGTGCAACCAACTAGACATATTGCCCCACCCCCTAAGTGCAACCAACTAGACGTATTGCCCCACCCCCCAGGTGCAACCAACTAGACGTATTGCCCCACCCCCAAGTGCAGTCAACTAGACGTATTCCCGCACCCCCAAGTGCAGTCAACTAGACGTATTGCCCCACCCCCCAGGTGCAACCAACTAGACGTATTGCCCCACCCCCTAAGTGCAACCAACTAGACTTATTGCCCCACCCCCTAAGTGCATCCAACTAGACGTATTGCCCCACCCCCAGGTGCAACCAACTAGACGTATTGCCCCACCCCCTAAGTGCAACCAACTAGACGTATTGCCCCACCCCCTAAGTGCAACCAACTAGACGTATTGCCCCACCCCCTAAGTGCAGTCAACTAGACGTATTGCCCCACCCCCTAAGTGCAGTCAACTAGACGTATTGCCCCACCCCCTAAGTGCAACCAACTAGACGTATTGCCCCACCCCCTAAGTGCAACCAACTAGACGTATTGCCCCACCTCCCAGGTGCAACCAACTAGACGTATTGCCCCACCCCCTAAGTGCAACCAACTAGACGTATTGCCCCACCCCCTAAGTGCAGTCAACTAGACGTATTCCATAGTACTTACTATGTATACAAGCCCGTTTTACAGTAGAGATAGATATAAAAAATGAAATTAATAACCGACAATTCTGGGGCGTTCAATCTCTATGAAATGTATATTGGTTTATTTACTAGTTCATTTATAGTGGTTTATTTAATAGCTCATTTATATTGGTTTATTTACTAGTTCATTTATAGTGGTATATTTACTAGCTCATTTATGGTGGTTTATTTACTAGCTCATTTATGGTGGTTTATTTATTAGCTCATTTATGGTGGTTTATTTACTAGCTAATTTATACTGGTTAATTTACTAGCTAAATTATAGATGTTTATTTACTAGCTCATTTATGTTGGTTTATTTACTAGCTCATTTATGGTGGTTTATTTACTAGCTCATTTATAGTGGTTTATTTACTAGCTCATTTATATTGATTTATTACTAGCTCATTTATGGTGGTTTATTTACTAGCTCATTTATAGTGGTTTATTTACTAGCTCATTTATGGTGGTTTATTTACTAGCTAATTTATAGTGGTTTATTTACTAGCTCATTTATATTGGTTTATTTACTAGCTCATTTATAGTGGTTTATTTACTAGCTCATTTATAGTGGTTTATTTACTAGCTAATTTATAGTGGTTTATTTACTAGCTAAATTATAGTGGTTTATTTAATAGCTCATTTATATTCGTTTATTTACTAGCTCATTTATAGTGGTTTATTTTGAAACACATTTATATAGGTTTATTTAGAAACACATTTGTATAGATTTATTTAGAAACATATTTATATAGATTTACTTCACTAGGCATTTATTTTTGCCTAATCGCTAGAACATTTTTATTTATTTTTTTTTACACATGTATAAAATGTGTTTATATATAAATAAATCCTCTTTTTTCTTGATAAACCTTTATTATTATAAAAAAAATAATAATGATTAAAATTATAGATAACTTCAACACTGCGCCAACGTTTTGATTATTTACTGATGTCATTAGTTTTGAAAAATTAAAACCAACTAATCGTACATCTCACCTGCAAATGTTATTTACCAATAGATCTTTATATTTGTTAATGTTTGTATACAACATGTCGTTATTAAATGACTTTCGACTGTAAATCAAGTTTATACTAGCTACATTACTATATGATTTATTCCGTTGAAATATACAAATAGATAAAACACTTCACTGTTAATGTAATTAATACAATCTGTCGAAAGAGTTTTAGCATGAATTAAATTATTTATTTTTTTTATACAAGGACACATCCCCGAGACCGGAGCACATTGAACACAATGGACACATTTATCGAACACATTAAACATGGCCGGCGAGATAGGATTAAGACCACAATACCCTCCCCTGATTCGATTAAAAGAATCAAGTTTAAATAAAACTAAATACTGTTTAAATTTTTGTTACATAGAAATAATATAATTTTATTTTTTAAAAAAAATGTGTAATCATATTTTTGATTGAGATTTTACCAACTTAATTTATTTTTAAAACCACGAAATATATTTTTTTTTAAAACATCAATACTATTTTTAATAGTATTCAAACTAATTAATACCATTTATATAGATATAAAACAACATGATCTTATATCTTAAGAGCAAGTTTAAAGTCGTGCGGTGCGGCACGGTTGAATACAAACCTGTAGTAATCTGGTTCGAATTAAATTTCCCTGGGGTTGATTCTCGGTTATATGACATACGGGGAGCTCCCCACGCATACACTGTTTTTCACATCTTTCACCTTCAATACATCCACGGGCCCCAATTCACGTTGCATATGGACAGGGCCTACAACTAGTCGGTATAAAGGTCACACCTGGTGTGGACATGTCACGTTGCCATTACCGGCCTAAGGTAGCCCCAGAAAGAATGACCCATCCCCCCCACCATATATGGGTTCTTGATCGAAACCTGTGAATTTTTTTTTCCAGTGTCCTACGATGTCCGAGACTGCAATTACCACAGAGGCACCACGAGGGAGTTAATAGTCAGCTAATAGCATTTGATATACAAAGAGTATAGCTTATTACTCTGGCTTATTCTCCGATAGAAAACTAAATGTTTCATCATTATCAACAATATTTGTACGATACTAAATGTATTTTTGTATAGAGCATTCATCAATATCAACAATATTTGTACGAAACTAAACGTGTCTTTGTATAGAGCATTCATCAATATCAACAATATTTGTACGAAACTAAATGTGTCTTTGTATAGAGCTTTCATCATTTTCAACAAGATTTGTACGAAACTAAATGTGTCTTTGTATAGAGCATTCAACAATATCAACATTATTTGTACGAAACTAAATGTGTCTTTGTATAGAGCTTTCATTTTCAACAAGATTTGTACAACTAAATGTGTCTTTGTATAGAGCATTCATCAATATCAACAAGATTTGTACAACTAAATGTGTCTTTGTATAGAGCTTTCATTTTCAATAAGATTTGTACAACTAAATGTGTCTTTGTATAGAGCATTCATCAATATCAACAATATTTGTACGAAACTAAATGTGTCTTTGTATAGAGCTATCATCATTTTCAACAAGATTTGTACGAAACTAAACGTGTCTTTGTATAGAACTTTCATCATTTTCAACAAGATTTGTACGTTTAGGTCAAACTTAACGAATGCCAATAACCGTGGAACGTTCAAGTATGAATTATTATACAGTTATGGTGGACCCCGCATGTACTTTTTCCTACATTTATATTACTGGAGGTCTCTGAGCGGGGCGCCAGATACATAAAAAAACGGCCCTTATTTTAAGAATATGTTCAACCAACGGTAGCGGAATGCCTACAGCGCGGATCCAATAAAATATTTTTTTGTAATTTATTGTGAATAGTTTTTATCCTTACTGAAACTTATTTAAAAATATTTATGTGAAAACGGAATGAGTAAACTAACATTCTCTCACTGGATTCCACCACCTGATTGACCATCCCTACAATAGACTCGAGACCACCACCATACTGACCACACTTACATTAGACTCAAGACCACCACCATACTGACCACACTTACATTAGACTATAGACCACCACCATACTGACCAACACTTACAATAGACTCGAGACCACCACCATACTGACCAACACTTACAATAGACTCGAAACCACCACCATACTGACCAACACTGACATTAGACAGACATGTAGAAAAACACAAACAAATCAAGGAGCAAATTTATTATTACCGCCCGTCCGCCTCCCTCCCCCCCCTTCACTTAGTTATATACACGCTCTATTTATGGTAAATGTGTTGTTTACATCAGATTTTTATAGTTTATTGGTTTATTTGTATTTTGAAAAGGTTAAAATTCACAACTACGAACATTTAAAGAAACATGGCATGATAAAATAGAATATATGGGTGTGAGGGTAGTGTATGTAGTGAGGCGCGCATTAGTTGGAATAAAGTCACAGCACATTAAATGTGTTGCGGTCCCACGCACATACATACCTTCATAAACACATAGATATATCTAAATAAACACATAGATATATCTAAATAAACACACATAGATATATCTAAATAAACACATAGATATATCTAACGAAACACATAGATACATCTAAATAAACACATAGACATATCTAAAGAAACACATAGATACATCTAAATAAACACATAGATACATCTAAATAAACACATAGATACATCTAAATAAACTCATATAGATATATCTTAATAAACACATAGATACATCTAAATAAACACATACAGATATATCTAATTAAAGACATACAGATATATCTAAATAAACACATATAGATATATCTAAATAAACACATATATTCACAAATAAACATAACACATAGACATATCTAAAGAAACACATAGATACATCTAAATAAACACATAGATACATCTAAATAAACACATAGATACATCTAAATAAACTCATATAGATATATCTTAATAAACACATAGATACATCTAAATAAACACATACAGATATATCTAATTAAAGACATACAGATATATCTAAATAAACACATATAGATATATCTAAATAAACACATATATTCACAAATAAACATACACACTTTAACCTAAATACTCAAGTACACAATCACACACACAAACAAACACACACACACAAACACACAATTACAGACATAAATAGATGCATACATTTAAAAGTACGCCCACACACACACACACACACACAAAATGGAGGGTTTTGAACCGTGACTGTCTGTGAAAGAAGTAGCGCATGAATCAAACAAGACAGAATGAATGGGTGTGGGGAAGGGGAAGAGAAGCCGGTTAGACGTAAACAATCCCATACCATTGTCCTGTATGGATGAGGCTGTCCCCTGTGTCCCCGCTTCATCTTCTACCTACCCACACCCACCCCACCCCGTTCCCTCCAGTTGACCCATATTCATAAACATACACCCATATATATCTATATATCATGCGAATGTCTAAGTCTCGGTTTTGTGAAAAGTAAACAACCAATCTTTTCCTACATTTACTTCAATACTGGTACAGTGAATTCACCGTGCTGAATGAATGTGTATGCGCGGCGACGATGGGGGCGGGGGGGGGGGAGGAAGGGAGTGATGTTGAGGGTGTGTGTGTAAGGGGGGGCAGGGGTGAGGGGAGGGGGTCGGTCGACTTTGACAGACACTGTGTTAGATCATAGTCTCACCTGTCTAACCGGAGCAGGTAACTGAGGACGTCACTCCTTCCCTACACCTATCCAACACGTTTGTATTTTTTTTTTTTAAAAAGTCAAAGTTAGCCAGATTAATGTTAAAAATAATTTTAAAAAAGTTCGTCTTGAAATGTTTTTTTTTTTATTTACAAATTCTCTTGTCATTGGTTTGAAATGAAACGTGAGCAGACGTGACATTTACTGCCAGGTTGGGCGTTTAATCACGTGATAACCCGCACGTGTTACGTCACCACATTTTAACATCTAATGAGTTCTCATAATTTACTTATTTATAATAGTTTATATATATAATTATATTTTTAATTTCGTAAATAAAGTATCTCGGAGAGTTTTAATGGGTATAGTACACACTTGAAAAAAAATATTATTTTAAAAATAAAATAGCTTGAATTTGGAAAGTTTCCAGATAATTGCAACACATTCAAATGTGTTACGTTTAACTTATGTTCTATGACTTATAGGCTTCTTGATTATTGAGACGATTATACAATGTAATTAATATTTGCAATAAATAAATGTATAACTAATGACTCCCAGATATGTATTCTTTTGCAGTCCACCAAACTAAATAACAATTCATTTTGAATTTGACAAAGTCTTTTTTGTTAAAAAAAAAAAAAGTAAAGTTTTCTTAAGCCCTTAAGGACTCATCGAGTCAGATGAAGTGTAGGATGCATCTGTTTCGGTAACCTCGGCATGTATAGGGATTGTGTGGTTAGCATCACCAATTACGAATTTCTTAATGTCCGTATTGACCATCATTCGAGTTTGTTTTTAAATATTTCTTTTTATTATTTTTATTAATGAAATATTTATGTTTCAATCTCCTAATATCCTCCTGACCAGTGCTCGATTTACCGCCGGAGCCATCCCCGGCACTGAGACCTGTCATCCCCGGCTCTTGCTTTAGCTAATATATTCCTGCCGGGGATGAAATCATAAACATTTAACCCCGGCTCTGCAGAAAATTTTGTTTATCCCCGGCACTGGTTTTTTTTCTTTAATCGAGCACTGCTCCTGACTAGATGCGTAAGTTCTACAGGTCTGGTAGTAAAGTAAATATTCAATTTAAACACCTCGCCCGTGGTCCACCTTTATGATGACGTAGAGTTCACCTGTTTAGTGTTGCATAGTTTTAGTGTGTGTGTGTGTGGAATGTGAGGCTAGCCCCGCTTTTAATTTTCGCAGGCAGTGTCCAAAAGTTCATGGTTTGATTTATCAAATCTCAGAAGACTATTTGGCAACACGTTAGTGGACGGTGGAAAATGACGTGGTCTACCGCACGACCTGAGCGCTAGACCTGAAGGGCACTGGTTCGATCTCCGGCAAAGGGCCAAAGGATATTTCAGCTCATGGTTAAAGTCCCCCCAGCTATATCTCCCGCGGTGCCTCCAAGACCATTTCATTATCGACTAAGGTGGGGGGGGGGATGAATGAAGGGCATTGCAAAAAACAGCCTCGTTATTGGTTTATAGGATGTAAGAGATAAACACCTAATACCTACAGGGACATCACGCACACACAGACAGACACACACCGCACGACAACCACGAATCAACGGTAATGTTGAACTAGATGGGTCTAAGCCCAGACTAAACTAGTCCCTTACATATTGTGAACTAGTCCCTTACATATTGTGAACTAGTCCCTTACATATTGTGAACTTGGCCCTTACATATTGTGTGGTGACGTCAGTTTCATTTCGGTACTGTGATAATTTTTTTTTTAAGTTGGATGTACAAGGAGGCACTTGGGTGGTTCTAATAGTCATCTGTTTATTTTTTGATATTATACGTTGTTAAAAGTCAAAACTACTAATTATTGTACGTTCTTAATACATTGATTGATTGTATGATTCATATTCATTTTTAAAAATAGATTTATATCTTTATTCAATAATTCAATAATAAGTAAAAATAAAATGATGACCGTAGACATGTATATTTTATTTATTTAAAGTAAATTTGAAACAATGAGTTTTGTCATAAATTAGGTCACTGCCACGTGTCTATTCTGACAACGTGTCTTCTTTTACAATGTGTCTACTCTTACAATGTGTCTACTCTAACAATGTGTCTACTCTTACTATGTGTATATTCTAATAACGTGTCTACTCTGACAACGTGTCTACTTGTACAAAGTGTCTACTCTTATAATTAGTCTCACAAAAAAACTCTAAATTCGATCTGATTCTGTATTATAGAGATCTTATCTGGGCCGGCTGACTAGAGCGTCATCCAATGATTTCGCCATGCGTCACACATAGATCGTGACATTTCGCTCACTTTTTGATGCTAGTGTGACATGTCGTAATACGGTGAAGTTCACAGTGACGAATAACAACAACCGAGTGACACTAGCTGTAAGACAGTGACGGCGGGAACAGAGTGACGTCAGTAATCAAACGAGAATAAAATTTGCGCCGGACTTAGTTTTGGTGTTGAGTGCAGTGGTCAGCCATACCTTCGTCAGATCCTCCATCTCCCCCGCCCCCACCTCAACTCCCGGTGAAAGAATCGCATGATGAGAAGAGGGAAGGGGGGGGGGTAGCGATGACAGGAAAAGAAAATAACAGTTCCGGTTATCTGGCGATTATATAGCCCCCCACCCACCACCACCCCCTCCCAACCTCCCTGCCGCCCCCTCCCCCACCCCCGCCTAAGCTCTCGTGCAAACAATCTCCCAGTTAATGAGCCCCGTAATTAAAGGATAGAGGCAGCTCACGCTCCTACTCATCCTCCTCACCTCCCCCTTCCCCTCACTACCACCAACCCTTACTCTCCCTCCCTTCACGTGCCCAACCCTTTCCCCACCTCACCCCCGCCCCCCCCCCCCCGGGTCCGTCCACGCGCGGTACTGAAAATTAAGCGGATGATCGGTGCATCCAGATGAGCAGCGAAACGGGGTGTCGGGGGGGCGGAACGGGGGTGGTGTGGGGGAATAGGGTGGGGGTGAGTTCGACCACTAAAAGGGCTGCAATAGAGATTCGAGATGTGTGGGTTGAATAGATGGATAATTCACCGCGATCGGATTACATTGATAAATATTTGAATAGTCGAGATAATCAGGTTTTTTTTTCTTTTTGTGGTTTTAAATTAGAATGCACTCGACAGAAATAGATCTCAACTTTCTGTTTGTTATATTTTCTATTGAGATTTCGGGGAAATCCCGCATTTTATGAACGTTCAACACTGAATGACTTCCAAGGTTTTATTGTTATTGTTTTTGAACTAAAATAATACTAAGATAAAATAAAGACAGACTTACATACGCGAGCAATCACTTGGTTCAGAGAAGGGGGAGGGGGTTATTTTAAATTAAAGATAGGCCGTAAAGATAAACGACCGACGCACCTTCTGGTAACGTGAACGAAACAGCTGTTTAGTGTGACGTTATGTCCAACACACCTCTAACCTTAACCTCTAACCTTAACCCTAACGTAAAAAAAAATATAAAAAATAGGCATGCTCTGATTACAGTTTAAATATTAGTTAAATATTGATTAAGATTAATGGGTCGATCATTACTGAATCGTGATATCCTCAGTGGATCCGTTGGTTACTGGAACTAATGCCTGATCCATGACTGAATGAATACAACTGAAACTAGAAATCCTCACACAAAATAATAATAATAATTAAAACAGAACTAGTATCCGACACAAGAAGCAGTCAAGAAAAACAGAACAAACCACAACTACTCCAGGACTACAAACTACTAAAGAGGGCGTCTGCAACTAAAAGACTCCCGTGTACCCCCCTAACTCTGGCGGACCCAGCACCTCTTCTTTACACAAAACTGCAAGTTCTACACGTGGGAACCAGATTCAAAAGACCTGGAGAGAGATCTCGCCCGCGCCGCCATTTGTCTCACGACTTCGCCTGTAGTGGAGGAAGAGGGAAGTGTGGTGGAGTGTTTGGGGGGGGACAACGCGAGCCTCTCTCGTAAAGGGCGCGAAATCGGGTTTGATTGACGGGGGAACCCCCCGAGCTCGATTGGCGAGATTACGGTTGCCCTTGGCAACCATGGTGGAGGGAGGGAAAGGGAGGGGGGGATACATATATATATATGACGTCAAAGCAATTCCCCCCTTCCCCCCACCCAATACTCGCGTTCGTCTCCTTCCCCCCACCCCTACTCCCTCCCCCCCTCCATTCACTGGCCGCCTCAATATAAACAAGTTTCCTATCGAAGAGAACACGGCCGGGCTAGAAGGAGGAGAATTCGGTTTTACATTTTCTTTTCCCCCACCTCCTTCTCTTTTCTTGTTATATCTACTGCAACACTCGTACCGTTCCCCGGGTAATTTATATGAGTACTTGCTTATCCCCTACCACCACCACCCCGGCTATGACAACCATTGAAACCCTATGTTGGAAGGAAGGCAGAGTTCCGCAAGACATGCGCAACGCCAAGATAGTCACCCTGTACAAGAATAAGGGGGATCGCAGTGACTGTAACAACTACAGGGGTATTTCATTGCTGAGCATTGTAGGCAAAGCCTTTGCACGCGTGGTCCTCAACCGTCTTCAGGTTCTCGCAAACCGCGTGTACCCCGAATCACAATGCGGCTTCCGACAAGAGAGATCCACTGTCGACATGATATTCTCAGTGCGTCAGCTCCAGGAGAAGTGCAGAGAACAGCAGATGCCGCTGTACATCGCCTTCATCGACCTAACCAAGGCGTTTGACTTAGTAAGCAGAAGCGGCCTGTTCCTGTTACTGAAGAAGATCGGATGTCCACCTCAGTTGCTCAACATTATAACCTCCTTTCATGATAATATGCAGGGGGTCGTCAGCTACGATGGGGACACTTCAGAACCCTTTACAATCAAAAGCGGAGTCAAATAGGGCTGTGTTCTAGCGCCTACACTATTCGGCATATTTTTCTCTATGATGCTGAATTTTGCATTTAAAGACTCTACAGAAGGTGTCTACCTACATACCAGAAGTGATGGGAAGCTGCTGAACATGGCCCGCCTAAGAACAAAAACCAAGATCCGCACTATCCTTATCAGAGACATGCTGTTCGCTGATGACGCAGCCCTGACAGCACACACAGAGGAACACCTACAGCTCCTGATGGATCGCTTAGCTCAAGCATGCATAGAATTCGGACTGACCATCAGTATCAAGAAAACCAACATCATGGGTCAAGGCATCCCAGCTCCACCCTCAATCACCATCGACAACGAAGTTCTGGAGGTCACCGACAAATTCACATATTTGGGCTCCACCATCACCAGCAGTCTGTCCCTGGATGACGAGATCGACAAAAGGCTTGCCAAAGCAACCAGTGTCATGGCCAGACTAAGAAAACGAGTATGGACTAACAAACATTTGACACTGAACACCAAGCTCAAGGTATACCAAGCATGTATTCTCAGCACTCTTTTATATGGCAGCGAAACCTGGACTACCTATACCAAACAGGAAAATCGACTCGAGAGCTTCCACCTCCGCTGTCTCCGTCGCATCCTTGGCATCAGATGGCAGGACAAAATCACCAACACTGCCGTACTCAAACAAGCCAGCTCACTGAGCATGCATCTCCTTCTGTGCCAAAGACGTCTACGCTGGCTGGGTCATGTGCATCGAATGCAAGATGGACGCATACCAAAGGACATCCTATATGGAGAGCTCGCCACCGGGCATCGCCCCGCTGGTCGCCCGCAACTGCGATTCAAGGATGTCTGCAAACGCGACCTCAAACTGACCGGCATCAGCCTCGACAATTGGGAACAGCTCGCCGACGACCGGAGTGGGTGGCGTCAGGCTGTCCACAAAGGCATCCTTAATGGTGAACAAGTAAGGAACCAACAGCAGGAGTCCAAAAGACAGAGAAGGAAGACCGCACGACAGAAACAGGCCCTCGGTCCCCCACCCAGCTTCACTTGTGGCCACTGCGGAAGAGTCTGCCAGTCCAGGATCGGTCTGCTGAGTCACTCAAGAACCTGCTATCAAAAAAAAAAAAAAAAAAAAAAAAAAAAAACAAAAAAAAAAACGACTAGATGACTAACCAGAGCGCTACCATCATCTTTCGAGATGGACGGTTTGCCTACTACTACTACTTTAATAAAGTGAGCAAACACGGGCGACGGTCAAACAACGGTGGATCCAAATCTTTTCTTCTGATGACGTGATCACATTTCACCTCCCCCCCTTCCCCTCACGGCCTGCGTGTGTGCGCATGTGTGTATGTGTGTGTGTATGTGTGTGTATGTGTGTGTGTATGTGTGTGTGTGTGTGTATGTTTGTATGTGTATGTATGTGTGTGTATGTGTGTGTGTCTCCTGTTTGACATACAAAAAATAAATAAATAAAGTGTATTATGAAAGTGACCCCAAAGGAAGTAAGGGGGGGGGGGAGTATTTCTCTTTTTTTGTTTTTGTTTTATAGAAATCCTTGTAAGATTAAGATGTTTCTCTCTTACATCCTATAAACCTCTAAATGTAATGGAACGATTTCTCGCACTGGCCTTCTTTCATCCCTAACATTGTCCATAGCGCAATGGCTACGGAGGCACCACTGGGTACATGGAGTAGGGTGACTGATACACGCCGGGAATCGAACCTGTTACACCTCGCAGATTTAGCCGTTGCATGCACACCCGCTTCAATACCTAATAGCCACCTTCCTCTCCTTTACCCCGAAACAACATTCACGGAAAGAATTGTCAAACCAATGAATCATTCGCATGGACTAATACAGAGGTGACGTATGTCTGGCCTTATTCGTCAACGAAAATAATGGAGGGAAATCTCAACCTATCAAAGCAGACGATATATATCCACATACAGGGCCGACCGTAGGGCCGATTTTTACCGATTGCTCTAAATTGGGCTCCGTGCCTGACAGAGGTCCCACAATTTACATTTAGCATGTCACTGTCAGTCATGGCTCTTGTCACAGGCTAGAAGAGGGGCCTCGTTAAATTGGGCCCCCTCCATTCGTAAGGCCGGCCCTGTCCATATACTCCTACATCGTCCACAGTTATTATAAATATATATCCGCCCCGGCACAAATAACCCCGCAGTGCCAGCTTTCTTCAGACTTGTCTTTACTAATTTGTGCGTCCGTATTAGTCCATACTTGACTTCATTCCACACCCTGTTTCTCCCATGTTCTGACTTCATATAACACCCTGTTTCTCCCATGTTCTGACTTCATTCAACACCCTGTTTCTCCCATGTTCTGACTTCATTCAACACCCTGCTTCTCCCATGTTCTGACTTCATTCAACACCCTGTTTCTCCCATGTTCTGACTTCATTCAACACCCTGTTTCTCCCATGTTCCTATCTGGTATGCAAAAAATTTGGTAAGGTTATATATTTATTCAACCTATTAAAAACAAAAATGTTTGTTACTAATCGCCGATGATAAATCTACGGTCAAGCTGAACTCAATATGAGGAAAGTAAAAAAGACAAATTCGGAAAATTGGGACGGATAAGGAGCTCGAAAATACAAACTGTCCTTTTGAAATACGGGCGTATGGTTGCCCTGATACATAGATAGATTTAGTCAAGCATGAATTCTGATTCTATTTGGCCCGCATTTCGCTAATGGTGCAAGGCCTTGGAGGCATCAAAGGAACATCAAAGTCTATTACGAATACGAGAAGGTTGAATTGAGTTTTCTTAGGTTAGAACTAATTATTTGTTTGATTGAGGACTGTTGACCGAACTTCTTGAGTCACTTAGGAGTTTCAAGTCGATAGGTCGTACTATCTACACCATCCAAACACCAGCCGTCCCGTGAACACCATTGAACACCAGCCGTCCCGTGAACACCACTGAACACCAGCCGTCCCGTGAACACCACTGAACACCAGCCGTCCCGTGAACACCACTGAACACCAGCCGTCCAGTAAAAATCATTAACCATCTCCAAACTTGTGATCACCATTTGAATGACGTCATTGATTGACCTGTAGCCACGGGGTATCTCGCAGATTGAATATTACGACTTTAGATTTTTATATATATATATATTTATATGTATATATATACATTAATCACACAGGTAAGGTTTATTGCAGCACAGATTACAACAGAGCACACATGTTTCAGGGATATTTATGCGTGTTGGGAGGGGAGGGGAAGGGTGTGACAGGGCAGGCAATAGCTCCCGTACCAAAGAATCCATGCCCCATTATAGACCCTATACATGTAAATACCCCATTATAGACCCCACACATGTATATACACCATTATAGACCCTATACATGTAAATACCCCATTATAGACACTATACATGTAAATACCCCATAATAGATGCTATATTTGTTTAGACTTTATTAAAGACCCTATTCATGTATTGTTACCATATATAGCATCCTCAGACATGGGGGAAAAAACTACGGCCTGGTGTTTGGCTGTTTGACCCCGGCCCGTGTTCCACGCCCTTCAACTCGTTGACATCAATGATTGTTAATTTCATATCAACACGCTATCCGTCCGTTCTTGGACCGGCCCTTCTGTCAAATTTAAGAACCCATTGTTGTCCGCTGTTAACAAAAAATGTGCCCACCCTTTGCCTACGCCGCTATGATGCAATGCTTGAAGGCGGCCATTTTATTCCGCACACTGGACACAACTTCGATACAAATTTTAAACGTTGTAAAGGTTAAAATACATTTCTACAACAAATGTTACTTGACAAAAACTCAGGTGTAACTGGGGGGGGGGGGGGACGGTTGGCACTTATTAGCCCTCTAGTCGGGGGCAGCATTTGTCGTAATTTGAACTGTAATGGTGCGTCATTTCCCTGAGTCCCTCTCAGGCGCCGCTGAAGTTGGTGGAGTCACTGAAGTTGTCTACATTGCGTGTGATATCTTTAGAGAACATTGCAAATGTTGTTGGAACTAAACTACAGAAAGTTATCCCACAGCTTGTTGATTTTGTTTAGCTCGTCAATATTGCTTCCGATTTTATTTTTTACGTGGAATATTAATAAACACACACAATGCTTTATTCTTTGTTAACACTGTGAGTACAGAAATGTACGTGTGTAGTCACTGGTGTACATACTAACTACAAGACTATGTCAACTGTGTAGTCACTTGTGTACAGACTAGCTACAAGACTATGTCAACTGTTTAGTCACTGGTGTACAGACTAGCTACAAGACTATGTCAACTGTGTAGTCACTTGTGTACAGACTAGCTACAATACTATGTCAACTGTTTAGTCACTGGTGTACAGACTAGCTACAAGACCATGTCAACTGTGTAGTCACTGGTGTACAGACTAACTACAAGACTATGTCAACTGTGTAGTCACTGTTTAGTTTTATGTCTCACACTGTCGTGGTACTCAAACGTTACTGTTGGTTTTATTTTACTCTTATTTTGGAAAAAGACCTGAAAAAAAATGACATGCTGTAAAAGGAGATATTGGACGTTGTGTTTTGTGGTCTTCTTTAATCTCAACTATAGGGGACAATTCAATGGCCATGGCAGGTGGAGTTGAACCCGCAACCTACAGCATGTACATCAGGCTACATAGCATACAGATCCAGTTCAATACCAATGCAACATCCCGTCACCCGCCATTTCGTTTTCACTGCCCACCTGAAGACCTATTGTATTTCTGTGACCCACCTGAAGACCTGTTGTATTTTTGTGACACACCTGAAGACCTGTTGTATTTCTGTGACCCACCTGAAGACCTGTTGAATTACCGTGACCTACCTGAAGACCTGTTGTATTTCTGTGACCCACCTGAAGACACGTTGTATTTCTGTGACCCACCTGAAGACATGTTGTATTTCTGTGACCCACCTGAAGACATGTTGTATTTCTGTGACCCACCTGAAGACCTGTTGTATTTCTGTGACCCACCTGAAGACCTGTTGTATTTCTGTGACCCACCTGAAGACCTGTTGAATTACCGTGACCTACCTGAAGACCTGTTGTATTTCTGTGACCCACCTGAAGACATGTTGTATTTCTGTGACCCACCTGAAGACCTGTTGTATTTCTGTGACCCACCTGAAGACCTGTTGTATTTCTGTGACCCACCTGAAGACCTGTTGAATTACCGTGACCTACCTGAAGACGTGTTGTATTTCTGTGACCCACCTGAAGACATGTTGTATTTCTGTGACCCACCTGAAGTCCTGTTGTATTTCTGTGACCCATCTAAAGACCTGTTGTATTTCTGTTACCCACCTGAAGACCTGTTGTATTTCTGTGACCCACCTGAAGACCTGTTGTATTTCTGTGACCCACCTGAAGTCCTGTTGTATTTCTGTGACCCATCTAAAGACCTGTTGTATTTCTGTTACCCACCTGAAGACCTGTTGTATTTCTGTTACCCACCTGAAGACATGTTGTATTTCTGTGACCCACCTGAAGACCTGTTGTATTTCTGTGACCCACCTGAAGACATGTTGTATTTCTGTGACCCACCTGAAGACCTGTTGTATTTCTGTGACCCATCTAAAGACCTGTTGTATATATGAAGTAATAAAGAGAAGTGAGAGTAGTACTTATACAATATTTCTGCTGAGTGAGAAACGCGGTTATTTTCCATCCCTCTAAATACAACCGATTGTATCACCGTACGATTATATCACTTTACGACTCACTTTAAATAATAATAACCTGACGACAGAGCTTTTTCAGACTCTGAAATTACTAGCTATTAGCGAGGCTGAGTTAACTTTAGCTCATTACAATTAAAACCAGTATTGTCATCGTTCTAAATTTAGAATAAACCCTCTTTTCTAATGCTCTGACTGACGGGTTGGAAGTGATAATATTTGAACAACTAGAAAATCGAAATGCTAATAATATTTAACAAACATTTTCCCCATTCATACTGCATCAGGAATTTTCTGTCTAGTACATCTCTCGAATGTGATAGATATAGGCTGGGCCATTCTTAGGTTTTTGTTGGTCCTATTAATAGGTCCCTTTGGGGGGCCCACACATAGGCCCATGTATTTAAGTGCCCTATTTTATGCGTTTTTTTTTCTTTTTTAGTATTATTTAATATGATACACTGAAGCCCAAACCATCCTAATTGGATTTCCAATCGTTCCCACAATTAGCCCCAGCCCCCTTCGCCAAGCCGCACCCGAAATGGCGTCTGTAGTCACGGCCATTTGGCGCAATAATTCGCCCAAATGTTTGGACGGACAGCTCGTGTTAATGATTGTGATAATTTTAAGACATGGTATGTTTATTCCTTTAAAAAAAAATGTTATCGATCCTTAGTTGGAAGGGGTCGGGGACAATAGCCGCCAGAGCCCTCCGTCCCACAAATGACGTATCTGGGGGGCCCTGCCGCCCTAAGCAACCGGCCAGTTTGCTTATCCATAAAGAACGCTCCTTAAAGTGAGAAAGTAGGACATTTTATCAACAATTCTCCAGCACAGCATGTATCAAAGAAATTTCTTGAGAATTATCTATGGGAGTCAAGCACCTTTCTTTTCTCTCATTGTGAAGTCACTGTAAGGAGTTGAGGAATTCCCGTAACGTATTTTTATATCTCCCTCTCCCAGTTTTTATATTATTTCTTGTCTTTTACTGCTCCTTCCCACTTCCCCATCCCACAATACATTTTTTTTTTATTTTTTTCTTAACCGTCGGTGGGGTTTTATGGGACACTTGAAAATAAACCGTGTCTTCTTTCTGCCGTGAAATGAAGCCATTCGTAACGAGGGCGCACACACAACTATTACTCTAATAGCACATTTTAACTTACCTGAGCGGCTTAGTGGAACATTTCCCTGGGAGAGCTGGCTTTCCTCTTTCGCTCTCTCTCTCTCTCTCTCTCTCTCTCTCTCTCTCTCTCTCTCTCTCTCTCTCTCTTGTTGTTTTATTTTTAGCCATGACATAAAAAGAGCTATAAAAAGAAACATATGGTACCACCTATATTTAGGTCCATGAAGTTACCACTAAACTGCATCTGATGTCAGGATCAAATTTTGTTCGGTTTAACTTTATGCACTTCATACAACATATACTTACAGACGTTCTAACTATTGGGGGGGGGCAATACAAAGATATATTTGGGGGGCCATAGGATAAGTTACATTTTGGTGGACATATGATAAGTTACATTTTGGGGGCCGTAGGATACGTTACATTCTGGGGGCAGTAGGATAAGTTACATTCTGGGGGCCGTAGGATACGTTACATTTTGGGGGCCATATGATACGTTACATTTTGGTGGCCATATGATAAGTTACATTTGTACATTTGTGGGGGTCATATGATAAGTTACATTTTGGGGGCCATAGGATAAGTTACATTTTGGGGGCCGTAGGATACGTTACATTTTGGGGGCCATATGATAAGTTATATTTTGTGGGGTCATAGGATACGTTACATTTTGGTGGCCATATGATAAGTTACATTTGTGGGGGTCATATGATAAGTTACATTTTGGGGGTGACAGGAAAAGCTAGATTTTGAGGAGCCTAGAAAAAGAAATCTTAGAGGGGGGGGGTAGGGGGCACTGTATCCGTAATTTAGAGCCCCGAGACAAACATGCTGTTACTCTACCGCTTTAAACATTAAGCCTGAAATAAATCTTGAAAAAGTTTTAAACATCTCAGAGTAGGCTATTAAAATAAAACTATATAATAATTACTAACATTAAACTCAGTTGATGATTTAAACAAAGACGCTTGATTCATAATGGTACATAAATCAATTAAAAAAATAGAACACCAACAATACAAGTTTACTACTCCATGATGTGCAACAGACAGAGCTGAATGTTTAAGGTAGTTGAAAGACCTGTTACAGCAGACAAATTTGATGGATTTAACCACACTGAAATATTCAACATTCATGCAATGGAACAATTTTATTATGTCTCTTAGTTATCTTTAAATGAAATCCACAAGCACTTTAAAAATAAATTACAAAAGAATGACGACATCATTACTCTCTAACGAAAATATTCCATAATTAAATAGGAACAGAAGTTAGTCACGTGTCGCCCGCCGACTTAACGTCACGAGTTAGCTGCTCTAAAAAAAAATTAAATAAACATGGAGGCTTCGATTCCTATTTAAAACTTCCGAAATTTTTTATGTGAATAAATTTCTTGCAGTATTAAATTGCCGTATTAAGACCCCACCCTAAAGAATATAAAGATATGTTTCTTAAAGGTTTTTGTTATGTAATAACCGAACGCAAAGGACCAAACATTTGTGGATACACAGAAAACACCGATAGTGTGAAGCAGTTGTTTTATCGATATGATAAGTCCACGATATCACCCTAATAAATTATTTTTAAACTACCCAAGAACAGTGACGTCATGTTGGCTCCGATGGGAAAAGGCAGGCCGATTGTGAATGCTCACCACCCCCCCCCCCACCCCCCATCCCGGATAGAGCAAGGGTGAGCAAATTTGTTCGATACAGGGCCACATTGAAAACTTGTTTTATTTTCATACAAGTAAACGCTGGCTGTCAAATGTATGTGGACCAAAATAGTGACTAAAGCTTGGCAGCAAATGTATGTGGACCAAAATAGTGACTAAAGCTTGGCAGCAAATGTATGTGGACCAAAATAGTGACTAAAGCTTGGCAGCAAATGTATGTGGACCAAAATAGTGACTAAAGCTTGGCAGCAAATGCCGCTGCTGGCAAACATCATGAAAATTCCAGCTAAAGAACTGATTAGAATATCTCCTTCAGGTTGTAGGTCAAGACTCTCTAACTAATATTCTGGATCCGTAAAACAGATTTAATATCCCCTAGATTTGAATCAAATAGTCGGTATAAAGTTCCATTTTTTTTAAAAATATAGCGAAAACTCTAAAGAAAGAAAATTTAACATCGACATAGGACCGCAATATATACATGCATACCGGCCGCATAATTTACTCTGACGGACCGCATGCAGCTCGCGGGTCGTAGTTTGCCCACCCCTGTGCTAGAGGATCCCTCCCTCCTTACTGGCGTGTTGCAACACTCCCTTTGAGACCCTCTGTAACACAGTAAATATGTCATTACATTACATTGCATTACCTCCTTCTGTTGGCATGATCTTATCTGCTGTCGTCATCGTAGGGCCGAACAATGAACAACACAGTTTTAGATGACGCCATTTGTGTACATTGTACAAGACATGGTACACCACCAGGTCTAAGAAATAGACTTCGATCGAAATTAACAATTTAACAATGCAATAATAAATGAGGGTGGGGGGTCCACGACTTTTCGACCCCGGACACTTCGACCCCCACGACACTTCGACCCCGGACAGTTCGACCCCGGACACTTCGACCCCCACGACACTTCGACCCCGGACAGTTCGACCCCGGACAGTTCGACCACGCGACACTTCGACCACGCGACACTTCGACCACGCGACACTTCGACCCCCACGGCACTTCGACCCCGGGACAGTTAGACCCCGGACTATTCGACCCCATCAACTGATAAAAATAATATTTGAACTATTATTTCTTTGCTTTAAATATGTTTAGTAACTTTGTTCAACATGTGTTTAATTGTTAAAGATATGTGTATGTTTTATTTATATAACATGTGTTTAATTGTTAAAGATATTTGTATGTTGTTTTATTTATATAACATGTGTTTAATTGTAAAAGATATTTGTATATTTTATTTAAAATGTGTGTTTAAATTGTTTCAATTTTTTGTTTTAATTGTATAAGATGTGTGTTTTAGTCTTTGTGACGTCTTAGCAATGGACACAAGTGGTGTGACTACTCAACAAATCTATCCCCCCCCATACCCCCTTTTTTAAAATTATAACCCAGCTCTGATAAGCGAAGACGCAAATGTGGTAAGTGTTACCAGACAAGGTATAATGCAGGTATAATAATAATGTAACATAAATCAGCAGGTAAACGTTATACTGAACCCATCCACCTTGGATATTAGTCACTTATATCATTTGTGCCAGTGGCTAGAGTAGACACAAACCATTGGTCAATGAAACTCATGTGCAAGCATGAGAAGTGCATGTAAGATATATTGTCGGTATTTAAAAACTTTTGAACGTGCTTTGAGCATCAGAACTCAAACCTTACAGAAACACATATTTTAAGCAATTAAAACACATATTTTAAGCAATTAAAACACATATTTTAAGCAATTAAAACACATATTTTAAACAATTAAAACACATATTTTAAACAATTAAACACATGTTGAACAAAGTTAATAAAGATTTTTAAACAATGAAAAAATAATTGAAATATTATTTTTATTAGGTGACTGGGCGGAATAGTCCGTGGTCGAAGTGTCTCTGTATCGAAACGTCGTGGGGTCGAAGTGTCTCTATATCGAAACGTCGTGGGGTCGAAGTGTCTCTATATCGAAACGTCGTGGGGGTCGAAGTGTTTCTGTATCGAAACGTCGTGGGGTCGAATTGTCTCTATATCGAAACGTCGTGGGGTCGAAGTGTTTCTGTATCGAAACGTCGTGGGGTCGAAGTGTCTCTATATCGAAACGTCGTGGGGTCGAAGTGTCTCTATATCGAAACGTCGTGGGGTCGAAGTGTCTCTATATCGAAACGTCGTGGGGGTCGAAGTGTTTCTGTATTGAAACGTCGTGGGGTCGAATTGTCTCTATATCGAAACGTCGTGGGGTCGAAGTGTCGAGGGGTTGAAATGGAGGGGTACGAACAGTCCGGGGTCGAAAAGTCCGGCCACCGTAAGGGAGGGGTGGTGGTGGTATGGGTGTGGTTATGTAATGTGGTCTAATACATGTGTAGCCTACGAGTACTCATTCTTTAGCAAATATATAACTCACATATGTAGTCTAGAAGTGCTCATGAGATCGTCTATATGATACCGCTGGAATGCGGATGGATAGCGAAGTAGATAGTGAACTCGTCTCACATGTAAAGGGTACAAGGTTCAAATCCTGGTTAAAGCCAAAAATATTCCCCGCTGACTTGGAGAGTAGATGGTCGCTACCAAGTCTATAAGTCCACAGAAATGACGTATGAAAGCACAACAGACATGTTTATTGGTGTGTCCCTTGTTGTACTCCCAAAACAACCATATCGGTTTAGGATTTTTTTAAAATTATACCTTCTGTTTACTCACATAGGAATTCTTGGGTCTGTGTCTCTGCTTACAACAGCGAAAAAATATTCTCTATCGAAAATTGGATGGGCTAACATAAATAAATTTCTCATGTACAACTGTATATTCATACCAAAGTTTTTTTTAACCCCCTGAAGGGGCTGAAACGATTCTCGGATGGGAGAGGGTGGGTGAAAGGGTTGGATCGGTTGAACTTAGAAACAGCTTTCAGAACAACAATACGATTCTAACAAGAATTAATGAAAAGCGTAAAATCTTATTATTTAAATTGTTTTTAAACAATTTGCTATTCTCGCTTTTCTCAAATTTCAAACTGAATCAATCACATTTAGCTAATGAGAACAATTATATGCGATTAAACGTAAGGCTTTGGTACATTTACTTTTAGATATTAAAATAATTCTTTATTGATAATGACTTTGACTTATGTAATATATTACCAGCTACTTTTAATGGGGCTATATATCTGAGATAGATAATAAGACGATTGGTGGTAAATTTAAAACAAATTGTCAAATGTGTATCATAGCCGGTCATTTGCGATCTTTTAGTTCGCTAACATTTCGTTTCTTGAAATTGTATTGAATTATGAACAGATTTAATGCCATTAAACAGTTTTGTACATAAGAGATTAATTGGGCTTCATAATAAAGTTGTTAGGAAATGTCCCGAGGTGATTTTAATTTTAATGTAGCGTACTTTCATAAACTGTACAAGTCACTGCTTGAATGTTTCATACACATTCAAACACACATTCAAACACACATTCAAACACACATTCAAACACACTTTCAAACAAATAACACACATTCAAACACAAACACACATTCAAACACACATTCAAACACACATTCAAACACACATTCAAACACACATTCAAACACACTTTCAAACAAATAACACACATTCAAACACAAACACACATTCAAACACACATTCAAACACACATTCAAACACACATTCAAACACACTTTCAAACAAATAGCACACATTCAAACACACATTCAAACACACATTCAAACTATAACAAAATGACACAAGAAAGAGTGACAGTCAACATAAACTGATGATCTGACTTGGACAGATTCACAAATGTCCTATTTATCCCATTGTGCCCTCTTTAGTCCGGCCATACATGTACAACAGTACAACTTGACTGTTCAACACTAGCCGTGTCTGCTCTTGATCCGGCCCCACGATCACATTTACGAACCCAATGCGGCCCGCGACTCAAAACGGTTGTCCCCCCCCCTCCCCCCTCAAGGTATCACACTTTGTTTTTTTTAGAGGAGGTAGAGGGGGGAGGAGTTGAGTGGAGTGGGCGGTAAGTGGGCGGTAAGTGGGCGGTAAGTGGGCGGTAAGTGGGCGGTAAGTGGGCGGTAAGTGGGCGGTAAGTGGGCGGTAAGTGGGCGGTAAGTGGGCGGTAAGTGCATTTTTTTCCTTTCAAAAGGGGGGGGGGGGCGTTAGTCTGAAAAAAAAAACAAACTTTAGTAAGAACTGTATATGGCAGGGGTCGGGAACCTACGGCTCGCGAGCCGCACGCGGCTCTTTCGAAGTCGAGTTGCGGCTCTTTCGATGTCAAATTGCGGCCTAATCAAATACCATAATATTGAAACAGCAATTTTAGTGGCTCTTTAAAAACTGAGAAAATTGGAAATTATAACTTTTGGTTCATCCGTCTCAAAAGGTTGCCGACCCCTGGTATATGGCTGTACAATTTTATATTTACGCCGGTGTTTTGCTTGTGTTATGTATTTCCTCTGCCCCCCTTCCCCTCCCCCCAGTTTATATCTCACAGACAGAAGCCATTGGCGCCCCTCTTCCAAACTTTATCAGTTTTACCCAGTGCTCCACCCTTCACCTGGTCGTACCTGGCTAACGGAAATCTTTTTTTTTATTTGTCCTCCACCCCGATCTCTTCCCTCTGCTGTTCCCTGATCAAAATGACCTCTTCTGTCTACTTTCTATTTCTCTTTTCATTCTTATCTCTGACAAAGCAAAAAAACAACAACAAAAGCACAGCAACAACGTATACACCCTCTTACCTCCCCTCGTAATCAACCTTTAACCCCGCTACGAATAAAATACACGAGTTTTATTTTTTTTTTTGTCTTTGTTATTTGGTCCGATGCAGGTCTCCTGGACCTTGGGGGACTGATAGGAAACACCGAAGAACAAAGGGGTGGGGTTGAGGGGAGGGGGGATGAGGGGCGAAATGTTCCAGAGAAAAGGTTACTTCTTGACACCGGATACCAGGCCGATATTTCTGTAAGGTGGGAGAGACGGGGAAGGAAGGGAGTAGCGATAAACAGAAGGGGTTTAAGGGGAAATTACTCTTAATGTGAAAAGGGGAAGAAACCTTCTTTTTTTTGTTGTTATTGTTATTGTTGAAGGGATTGGAAAGATGGGGGCTCTGTTGCTCTGACTACGGCCGCCTGTCTGTCAAAAGTAAGATACAATTAACTGGCAAAGGCTGCTGTTACTTTGAAATTACGGTGTGGACCAAGTAAGGTCCCATACCTCCAAATAAGGTAAATATTCATCAATGTAAGGTTGACTAGGTACGGTGGCTTTTTTCTTTGAGTAGGTTTCACCTGTTGGTAAGTGTGATACATCAAAGAATGGGGGGAGGGGGGTTATACCCTGTATTAAGTTCACGTAACCTCTATTTAAGTTCCCATACTTCTATGTAAAGGACCAACCCTTAGAGTAAGACTACTTGACCTCTGAACTTAAAATGGCGGTTTAGTGAAGTAGATGTAAGAGGTAACTGTAGTGTTTATTGTGAAGGTTGCGTCAATCAGTCTGTCACTCTGATGAATAGACACATGAGTAACGTAGAGGGCATTGAAAGATCGATTTTGCTTACATACAATGGAAATTTTTTTTTTTATAAATTTACTAAATATAACCTCTACATACTTACATATACCTCTTTCTACTTACATATACTCCATGTACTTACATACACCTCTATATACTTGCATGTACCTTTATATACTTACATATACCTCTTTTTACTTACATATACCTCTTTCTACTTACATACACTCTATATACTTACATATACCACTTTATACTTACATATACCTCTACATACTTACATATAACTCTATATACTTAAAGCTCTACCTCCTTACATATACCTCTACCTACTTACATATACCTCTACCTCCTTACATATACCTCTACATACTTACACATACCTCTACATACTTACATATACCTCTACATACTTACATTTACCTCTATATACTTACATATACCTCTATATACTTACATTTACCTCTATATACTTACATTTACCTCTATATATTTATGTAAATGAGAAGCTTCAATTTCGTCTATTGGTCAATGAATTCAAACTTCAGTTTCTGTTTTTTTTTAATTTACGAAATACAATCTTTTGGTATTCTGGGCTGTAGGTCAATTCGTCCAACACTTACACATAAATTGAGTATTATTATGTTCTTAATTGATATCTTTTTGTTCAAAATATCTCCGCCCCCCCCCCCCCCCCCCCCAACAATACACCTCTTTCTGTATGACACCCAAATTATACGCAACTTAAATGGGGGCATATGACGAATCTTCTTCGGATAACCACGTTCTCGTCAGTCGTGTTAGTCCACTGTGGTCATCGCTTTTAGACCGTGACCCCATCCGGTTTTTGGCCACCCGGAGGAATCCCTCAAAAGAGAACAGCGAGGTGCACCTATAGCTATTTATGCTTATCATTTAAAGTAGTAGCTGGTGTTGTGGTGCTAGAGTGGCTGTCGTCATAAACTAACCTCTGACCTCTTCCTATCGCTGACATTTGGGGCGTCGTGACCTTTCTCGTGACCGAAATTAAGATTACAGTATCTTAATGGATCAATCTGGCGGAAGTTGACTGGTAGTCTGCGAGGATGTCTGACACGTTCTACTGGACCAGACAAAGAGGTCATGGTGGATACGTCACACAGCAGACACGGTCAGCACCATTGACATTTACGGGTGTACTGACCTGTGGTTTTATTGATTTCATACAGTTATGTAATTATAACAATATCTATCTATCTATCTATCTATCTATCTATCTATCTATCTATCTATCTATCTATCTATCTATCTATCTATCTATCTATCTATCTATCTATCTATCTATCTATCTATCTATCTATCTATCTATCTATCTATCTATCTACAATTTTTCTACATATTTTGTCTTTCTCTATTTGAATTCTATTATACAACCAATCTGTACCACATTTTACTATTTGTTTAACCCATCAAAGAGACGAAAACATAATGCATAGAGTGTATGTAACATAATAACAAAGATTTGCATTTGATAATGCATAGACTGTATGAAACATAATAACAAAGATTTACATTTTTTTAATGAAATTAAAATTTACCACATTAGCGAATTAAAAAGATAATCCTGAGATAAGCTTAAGGAGATTGTATTTGCCGTGTTTTGTTTTAAATTTTACGTGTATGTGTGGCTAAATACGTGGACATTACGTCTGATTAATTTAACACTGTTGGCGGGTGGAACAATGACAGAAATGTTTAGTTTAAGAAATTATGGACATTTTTTCATTGTAATAAAAGACAGAGACTTGTACATTAAAAAAAATGATGCAATGATAGTTATTATGAAAATTATTTAAGTTCGTGTTTGTGGGTGTGTGTGTGAGTGAGATGGAGAGAGAGAGACAGAGAGAGAGAGGGAGAGAGAGAGAGAGAGAATGAGTGAGAGAGAGAGAGAGAGAGAGGGAGAGAGAGAGAGAAATGCTAACACTATATAAATATACTAGTTGCAAGTACCCGGCTTTGCCCGGGTTTAAAATAAGGTTTTCTGTTTACCTTTTGTTTTCTCCCTACCCCCTCTCTCCCTCCCTCCCTCTCCCTCCCTTTCCCTTCCCCCCTTTTCTCCCTCCCTCCTTCTCCCTCCCTCTCCCCCCCTCTCTCATATTTCTCTCCCTCCCACTCTCCCATCTCCCCTCTTCGCCTCCTTTCCCCCGGAGAGAGAGGGAAGGAGGAAGGGGGAGATAGGGAGGGAGGGGGGATGGACAGGGGGAGAGAAGAAGGGGGAGAGGGGAGAGAGGGAGATGGGAGAGGGAGGGGGGAGATAGATGGGAGAGAGAGGGAGGAAGGGAGAAAGGGAGGGAGGGAAAGGGAGAGAGAGAGAGAGAGGGGTAAAGAGGGATAGGTAGGGAGAGAGGGGGGAGGGAGAAAACAAAAGGTAAACAGAAAACCTTATTTTAAACCCGGGCAAAGCCGGGTACTTGCAACTAGTAATATATATATATATATATATATATATATATATACAATGTATATCATCTGAGATCATTCTTTGCTTCATTTACTATCAATTCTTCCGCTGGTTGTGTTCTGTACATTTATTCCGATATTCTCATTTCATATTAATGTGTTGAGCTGTCGTTTCTTGTTGGTCTGCCTGTCTGGAAACATAACACATGAACAAATCTTTTACAAACCTCCTTACAACGTAGTCTAACAATGACTATGCAATCAACACATACAATCAATTCATGTTACCCTACAATCAATTCATTTTACCTACAATCAATTCATGTTACCCTACAATCAATTGATGTTACCCTACAATCAATTCATGTTACTCTACAATCAATTCATGTTACCCTACAATCAATATATAGGGCCATTTATTTGATATACGTTTTCCTACATTTTGCCCTACAATCTATAAATGTTGCCCTGCAATCTATAAATGTTGCCCTACAATCTATAAATGTTGCCCTACAATCTATAAATGTTGCCCTGAAATCTATAAATGTTGCCCTACAATCTATTAATGTTGACCTACAATCTATAAATGTTACCCTACAATCTATAAGTGTTACCCTACAATCTATAAATGTTACCCTACAATCTATAAATGTTACCCTACAATCTATAAGTGTTGCCCTACAATCTATAAATGTTGCCCTACAATCTATAAATGTTACCCTACAATCTATAGGTGTTACCCTACAATCTATAAATGTTGACCTACAGTCTATAAATGTTACCCTACAATCAATAAATGTTGCCCTACAATCTATAAATGTTACCCTACAATCTATAAATGTTACCCTACAATCTATAAGTGTTACCCTACAATCTATAAATGTTACCCTACAATCTACAAATGTTGCCCTGCAATCTATAAATGTTGCCCTACAATCTATAAATGTTGCCCTACAATCTATAAATGTTACCCTACAATCTATAAGTGTTACCCTACAATCTATAAATGTTACCCTACAATCTACAAATGTTGCCCTGAAATCTATAAATGTTGCCCTACAATCTATAAATGTTGCCCTACAGTCTATAAATGTTGCCCTACAATCTATAAATGTTGCCCTACAATCTATAAATGTTACCCTACAATCTATAAATGTTACCCTACAATCTATAGGTGTTACCCTACAATCTATAAATGTTACCCTACAATCTATAAATGTTGCCCTACAATCTACAAATGTTGCCCTGCAATCTATAAATGTTACCCTACAATCTATAAATGTTACCCTACAATCTATAAGTGTTACCCTACAATCTATAAATGTTACCCTACAATCTATAAATGTTACCCTACAATCTACAAATGTTGCCCTGCAATCTATAAATGTTACCCTACAATCTATAAATGTTACCATGCAATCTATGAATGTTGTCCTGCAATCTACAAATGTTGCCCTACGATCTATAAATGTTGCCCTACAATCAATACATGTTGCTTTATACTAAATACATATCGCCTTACACTAAATGCATTTTGTCTTTAGCTCAACAAATGTTGCCCTACGATCTATAAATGTCGCCCTACAATCAATACATGTTGCTTTATACTAAATACATATCGCCTTACACTAAATGCATTTTGCCTTTAGCTAAATAAATGTTGCCCTATGATCAGCACATGTTGTCATACAATTAATACATGTTGTCATACAATTAATACATGTTGTCATACAATTAATATATGTTGTCATGCAATCAATATATGTTGCGCTGCAATAAGACACTCCGTTCCAAAATAAAATAATAATACATAGATTCGGGAATCGAAAATTAGAAACAAAATCCATTTTCCGAATCTAATACATACCAATATTGAATTATATTTATTTTCCTTTGATGGTGTACAACCCATCTATTAATATGAAGTGTATCCGTATGGACATAGTCTGTGCAGTCTATTGTCAGGATCCACAGATGTTTATTGTTTAGATGTGCAGATTTTAAACATATACTTCTAGTTTGGTTAGTGACAGAAAATGCTTATATACAAATTTATTTTGAAAAAGAGATACTATAAGAATTATTGGTTGAGTAGTCTTTTTTGGGAATTGAATATCTAATAATATGGACTATACAGCGCTTCTTTCAATTACTTTATGTTTATTGTATCATTCCATCTACCTCCCTCTCCATCTACCTCCCTTTCCCTATCCATCTATCTTACTCAATCTCTCCCTCCCCATCTATCTCTTACTCTCCCCCTCTCTCCCTCTCTATCTTCTCCCTGAATAGCTCCTTCCCCCTCTCCCTCCTCAACTCTCCATCTCTTCTATCTATCTCACTAAATGTCTCTCTCCCCACCCATCTCCACTCTCCCCATCTCCGTATTCTATCTTTTTTAATGTCTCCCCCCTCTGCCTCTCCTTCTTCTATCTATCCCTCTGAATTTATCTTCCCCTTAACCCTCTACCCCATCTCCATCTTCTATCTCCCAAAATATCCCAGGGACCCACCTCTAGAGAAAATTGTTTTGAATTATTAGCCGATGGTATGATTTGCTGATTTATTTATTAGTCCTAGATGCACCCCCCCCCACCCCACACCTTCTATTCCACTCCCCTACCCATCCACACCCCCCCACCTTAACCCTGGGCTATACACATTATGATTAGTTATCTTTTTTTTGTGTGTTGGTAGAGTGGGGAGAAGACCGGTTGGGGGGGGAGTCATTATTGTTGTCCAGTGGACTGCCAGGACATGGGGACTGGATGAAACCCAGAAATTATCAATCAACCCCCAGGCATTAAGCGTCCATTTATATCGGCATCAATGTTAATTAGCCGATCTATGTAATGACAGATCAGAGCATTACATTTTTTTTTCTTTGGATTGGGATGGGGAGGGGGGCAAAGAGGTGGAGGGAGGATTCTCACTCAGCACTACCTCCCCCCCCCGCCACCCCCCCACCTTACCTCCTCCAATTCTAGAATCCATCCACTGTTACCATGTTGTTGTCCAGTTTAGTTATAGTAGAAATCACTCTTTGTTGACCGCACGCGGACTGCTGCATTCGACGTCGTTCAGCCACCGCCCACT
Organism: Bulinus truncatus; assembly: GCA_021962125.1. Classification (NCBI taxonomy): domain Eukaryota; kingdom Metazoa; phylum Mollusca; class Gastropoda; family Planorbidae; genus Bulinus; species Bulinus truncatus. Next base: position 976,443 of record JAGDYQ010000016.1, on the reverse strand, counting down.
TCAATTAACTTTGCACTTTTGATGTCATTCGATCGTCAGACGCATGTACCCCCACCCCCCTCATTCCCTTCAAAATGACGTCATCAATAAATCAAATCCCAGTAAACAATCATGTATCCATCATCAGTGTATCCATCATCAGTGTATCCATCATCAGTGTAGCCATCATCAATGTAGCCATCATCAGTGTATCCATCATCAGTGTATCCTTCTATCAGTGTATCCATCATCAGTGTATCCATCATCAGTGTATCCATCATCAGTGTATCCATCATCAGTGTATCCATCATCAATGTATCCTTCTATCAGTTATCAACCTATACATCAAATATTTTTAGCTGGCTCACATGGATGTACATTACTAATGATAATGCACGATTTCCAGTTATTGTCTACAATTATAAAGGCAGATAGTAGGTTGTTTAGGGGGCCCAAGGGACAGCAGAAAATTATGGGCCCCTTTATAAGACAGAGACAGGGAAAATAAAGCATCAAGTGCATATAGGCTCTTTATGACGGATGGTCGAGTGGTGTAGATACTCTACTGTCGACCTTAGAGTCCTGGGTTCGATCCTCGGTGAGAACCATGGGCATATTTCTAGGTGAAAGTTGTTTCAAAGTTGTCCCACAACTTCACCCAGCTTTAAATGGGTACCTGACTTAAGCTGAGGAAGTAAAGGCGGCAGGGCGTTGTGCCAGCCAAACAATCCTTTCATATGCCGAGGTTATAGAAACAGATGAATTCTACACTTCATCTGCCCCGATGGCCCGTTAGGGTTAAGGGAAATTTACTTTATAAGACCTCAAGGTATCTTTATTTTTATAAAGTATCAAGTGTATATAGGCCCTTTATATACTGCCCAGTTAGGCCGTTAAATCCACAGCTAGGCTACGCCCAAAACTTTGATCAGAGTGTAAAAAATTCTATAAATGAGTTTTAACTCAAAATCTGTCTCTATTAATTTTTTTATCGATGCCGACACTGTTCCGATTCTTCCCTAAAATATCGTTTCTCGATCTGGTTTCTCGATTCCAATACAGTTCCGATACTCCCCTAAAACTTCGATTTTCGATACCGTTTCTCGATTCCGATGTCTGACGTCATACTTACATTACAGTAGTAAGCAGTAAAGGAGTATTTATTTACAGCTAAATATTTTCAGAATGTTTTATATATGTTTTTGGTTTAATCTATAAATGGCAATTTTATTATAAAGAAAGAAAACTGTCAAATATACTTGACCACAATGGTTGAACTTAATCATAAATACTGTTAAGTCTTTTTTTTGTTGACATTTTAAGCAAATTGAATTTTTATGGGTTTTTCAGTATGAAATTTTTCTTTGGGAAAAAGTTTTTTTTCTTCTATTTATTGTGGAAGGTTTTAAAAAAATGAGTAACGTAAATTTAAGAAATACTTTTTTATTTCATTTTTTTAAATTAATTTTTAAATAAAAAAAATATTGGCTGCGCATGATGCAGCGGGGTGTATGTGCCTGCTACGTTTGCCAGCATGTCAGAATAAAAATGTTTTAGCACCTGCCAAAATAGGCCAGGAGTTGAATAAATATTACATTACGTACCTAGAAGCGTTTTGTGAAATTATTTGGTAATAACTAGTTAGTTAACATAACGAGGATTAATGACACCCTTGTTTTGAATACCTAAATTGTGTTTAAATGCATTAAATAAATTTGTTAAAAAAGGTCCTCTATATTCTATATAAAATACTGTCAGCCATGTTAAGAGATGACCTGAATTGTTTACAAAAAAAGGCAGCTGCCAACTACAAGATTATTAAAAAATACTGAAAGATAAGACTGTACCTTCAAAAACACTGAAGCTCAGCACTTAAAAGACATTACCAAAATTCTTTAAACCAAATTTATGTTAGGCGGATAGCTACTCTTGGGGCCCCTAGGGCCCTTTATCTCGTATAGCTTCGTATAAGGTGTAGAATGGGGCCCTGAAAATGACATAACTATTACTATAGCTTATATAGTAAAAACCTTTGGCTTCTGTATATGCATTACATTGCCACATTAAAGCTTCTGCTGCGGGCAGAACGAATGGGCAACTATCAGCTACATTTTGTCAGTATCAGGAGAATGGTAAATCTCTTCGCAGCATCTGGTCACAACAATTATGCCAAGTGTGCTCGTCTCTACCTGGAGATGATGATAGGCTTACCTAACTCACATCCAGATCTACACAAGCAGCTCATGTCAGGATCACATGTTGGACGGCGTAGTAGTAAACAGTGGGCCGGACTGTCAGTTGACCTTACCATAGAGCAGGCAATGATGCGGGCCATTAAAGGTAAGGGAGGAATAACTCATGGAAGAGGAGTGACTGAGAGTGTACGCACCACATGGACTTCCACAATTCATAGGACTGCAGCTGTAAGGACATCTTTAGCGCAGTTTGCTGATATTGACTACTGCCATGATGCAGTTCAGCATCTGGAAGAGGGGTAGTCCAGGATCAATAGAGATAATGACGATCTCACAAAAGTTCTCGAATTCTTGAAGTCACATAATCAATTTGATACTTCTGACACAAGACTCCACAGCATACCATCAGGTATTGCATCATCTGAATCTGATAATATAAACTGCGACAATGCTGAAGAAGTTGGCGCTGATATTGTTCAGAACATGAGCGGCAAGAACTTTAAGGATGTTGTCCTTAAAAGGAAATCTCAAATAAGAACATTAGCACAAGTAAACAATGCTTCTTCATCAACTTCCAAGAAAGCTTTGACAGGTGTTGATCCCACAGTTCTATTTAATAGGCTTCTGGTCATAATGCAAAGATCACCTGATATGGAGAAATATTTCAGTTATGAACTGTCAACACTTCCTACTTCTTTGTTCAAAGATAACTACATGCGGAAAGTTGATAAATGACAGCTCGGTAAAGAAATCTGCAAGGGTGTAGAACCATCATTGAAACCAAGCAGTTCGATTCATGTTGTAGACGGCGGTTACTTACTCCGTGCTGTTCAGTGGCTGGAAGATGGAACATATCTTGATGTTGTTAAGCAATACTGAATCACACAGAGTGACAGAATGGGGATGGAAGCTTCATGAGGAAAAGTACATCCATATTGCCACTGACTTAGATGTGGCTCCACCAGATGTTCTGAAGGTGGTTTGTTGCAAATGTACTTCCGGATCCAGGAAACAGTGTGGGACACGTTTGTGTCGCTGCTTTGAGTAAGGTTTGTCATACATAACAGCCTTCAAAAATTGTAATGGAGAGTCATGTTTGAATGCCAAGGAGCTGGTCAATGATGAAGAGTTACATGATAATGACATGCTGGATGTAAAAGATGAAGAAATAATTGATGATGAAATGTTTAGAATTCTTCCATACCTTTGGGCATTTGTGGAAGGGTGTACTGTATGCAGGCACTGTGATTATGGCACAGGAGGTGAAAGCAACTGCCAGTTTCACCCGTGGATTGATACCTGCCCCACCCGGAGTCTGAGAAAGCCATACTACACCAGGCCCGTACCGTGCGGGGGGGGCAGGGGGCCGCCCCCCTGCATTTTGTCTGGCACCCTCTGTTTATTTGCTCTACTAAGAAAAATGTATTTCTCGCCCCCCCCGCTGTAGAATTTTCACGCTACGGGGCTGCTACTCACATCAGTTCAGAGTGTTGATTTATTTATTTATTTATGGTTTGTTTTAAGAAGTAGTTTTTATATAATGCAACAAACATAAAAATTTATGTATTACTTTTATGAAGCTAATGCTTCTTCAAAACGGTTAAAACGTAGGTCTACTAATGGAAGCAGGCAGTGGCGCAACCAGCTAAAAAATGCTGGGGGGGGGGGGGGGGCTCACATGTTGGCAAAGACGGTTTTGTCAGTCTTATTTGTAACTTTATAACTTAAATTATATATTTGATGATTTTTGCCGGGGTGGGCGCTGAAGCCCCCTGCCCCACTCCTGGTTGCGCCACTGGAAGCAGGTCATATTAGTTACACTTTATTTGACCTTTCATTTTTAAATACTTATATAACATAATCTGACGCACGTTTGCTGACAGTTTGACGTGGATTAGGCCTACTTAAGATTTACCAAGGTTATTGACACTTACAGAACCGTGAATAGTGGAAAGTTACGTGTAATTCGTGCAATTTTTGCAATGCTGTAGGAAAAATTCCAATGAGTGTCATTGGGTGTCATTCATACCAGTTAATCTTCATATATATATATGTGTGTCAGATTCTGCATTTAAACCATTGTAAAGAATCTATTCTGGGTAGGTTGCTAAAACTCCTGGCCTAAGGTGGCAGAATCGTGCAAACTCCGTGTTCATATCCAAGTCAAAAAAAAAATACCATTCTCTATAACAACGGCAGCCCCCAAAGTAGATCCATGTTTATAGCTGGTGTCGGGGCGGCTACGCGTGAAATTGATGACCCTCCCCCTCCCCGCACCTCGGCTTTTGTAGTTGAAAAAAAAATTACATCAAAGAGACGCCATAATAGTTGATTTATTAAAAATTGAACAATAGTAAATAGATACAGTAATAGGAATAAATACTGGGCTCACTAGGAGTTGGCAACAAAACTGAATGACGAGATGTGAGCGCTGTTTACTTGTTGGGTTAAGTGTAGTTATAACACAAAGACGTTCATTGAGTAACCTAACCCTGACCCTTAAACCCTTTTGGTTTGCCTCTTTGTTTGTTTTTGATGGGGGGGGGGGGGAAGGCAGGCAGAGATATAATTACAATACTTACAAAAGTTTTCTAATCTGGGGGTGGGGGCTTTGCCAGGAAAGGTGGGGTTGAGTGGGGGGGGTCCATGCGGTCACCTACATGGCCAATTTATCAAAACAGGTCTGCGCTTAGAACATGAATGTATGTGGCATTAGTGTAGGCTGCGGGAAGAGGGGTAGGGGTGAGGGAGGAGTGGGCGGGGCGGGGCGGCTCTCGTAACGTGCCTGAGGGAGGAGGAATTTTACACACAAAAAAATGGTCTCGAGGGCTCTTCAAGTACCCTCATGCAAGACACGGTGCTCTTTTTTTGTAACCTTGGTTTCTGTTTATTTATCCTTCCTTATGATCCGTGCATCTGCGTCCGTCTCACGGTGCGCTGTCCGTGCGGCTGTCCGTGCGCCTGTTCGTGCGGCTGTCCGTGTGACTGTCGCTATACACACCAGACAGGCCGGTTCGTCTTGTACAATTTAAAACCGCTGAAAACACTTCTGCTTTCATTTTTTCAAACGCAGATAATCACATTAAAGTGGAATGGCCCGGAGACGCGCTTTCTAGCCAATGAACGCTCTTTCATTTGATCACGTGAGGTCAGCCGCAAGAAATCTAATGGACGAGTGATATATTGGGATGAAAGTGACGTTTCGTATTTTGTCTTCTCGGAAAAAAACAACATGAGAATGAATGGATATGGCGTATTCAAAATGCACAGGCCCGATGTGTGAAGGCTGCATCTGCTGCTGTGATGTTTGGGACCGATCTACTCTGGCTGATGACATGAAGGAGGTTGGGGGTGTTGTCATTTAATACTTAATCCAATCCAATATAAATTCCGGAACAGTCTCGTGAAGGAGGAGGTGAGGGGAGCTACTACCACCACCCCCATAATACCACCTTAGTGGATTCTAAGAAGGCACAACGGGGAGGGGTTGTCGTAATGTGTGCTATTGCACGAGAAGGCACAAAGAGGGTCGCAGTGTGTGCCATTGCACGACAAGGGCCGAGACAATGTCACAACCAATCAAAGAAAGAAGTCAATATGGTCAATAGGGCATCGGCACTAACACTTTCGGAGCTCCTAGCCAAGTAGTCGGGATAAGATGACCATGCTCATAATAAGTGGTTTCGCTGGAATTCGAACCTAAGACTTCAGCCTTGGCAGTCATGTTTACAAGCGCATCGCCAGCACCGTATTTTCCCATTAAGACACTACTTAGGGATGAAATACTGTATATCTATTTTGGACGGACGACTTGCGGAGTAGCGACATACAGACAGACAGACTGGCAGATAGATAGATAGATAGATAGATAGATAGATAGATAGATAGATAGATAGACAGACAGACAGACAGACAGACAGACAGATAGATAGATAGATAGATAGATAGATAGATAGATAGATAGATAGATAGATAGATAGATAGATAGATAGATAGATAGATAGATAGATAGATAGATAGATAGATAGATGATAGATAGATAGATAGATAGATAGATAGATAGATAGATAGATAGATAGATAGATAGATAGATAGATAGATAGATAGATATAGATAGATAGATAGATAGATAGATAGATAGATAGATAGATAGATAGATAGATAGATAGATAGATAGATAGATAGATAGATAGATAGATAGATAGATAGATAGATAGATAGATAGATAGATAGATAGATAATGACAAGCTCAGACTTTCAAACCGGTACGTCCAGAAGACAAGAACAAGTGACCATTGTAATGGTTAACACAACCTTCAGCTCTTTGAATGTATATGACCAATGCATTGTGGGCTATCGTCCAAAAATGAGGAAAGGGCAATTTACTGTATATGGCTAGGATTCAGAATCAAGAGTTTCTGTATTACAAGTCCTGAAATCAAATAATTTTAAAGAAACAATATTTCTTGAAATAGTATGAACTTCCTCTCACATATAAAGTGCTTATCTTGTCGTGCGGTGTGGGAAAAGCCGTCGCTATAAATAAAGTCACTGTAAATAAAAATCCCCTATGACGTCATTTCTCGAAGTCGGCTGCGCATGTGGCAGATTGGGAACGCCGTCGCTATAAATAAAACAATAATTCAGCACTTTGGGATATCCTCTATGACGTCATTTCCCGATGGTACATTTTTTTATTGATTTAAATTTATACTATTTATAAAAAAAGCGCGACAAGTAATCAGCCATTTGTAAATATTACATTGCTAATTGCTAACTATATGCTTCTGGTCTTGCTGCACGGTTTGCGTGTAGTTTTTAAGACGATTATTCTCATATTAAACATTTTATTGAGATAAAAACCTTGAGTTGCGAATGCAAAGGGCAACTACTAGTTGTAGAATAATTCTTCTCGATATTGCTGACTTGTGTGCGTGCTGCCGTTTCCGCCAGGGGGAGGTAAACGTATTACACATGAGAACAATGTGTTTCATGTCAGTCGTTGGAAGCTTCTGAAAAATTATTGACGCACAAACTAAATAGCAGCGACGTATCGAGCACAAACACACAAACACACTAACACACAAACAAACACACAAACACACAAACAAACACAAAAACACACAAACACACAAACATACAAACAAATAAACACACAAACAAACAAACACGCAAACACACAAACACACAAACAAACAATTACACAAACACACAAAGAAACACACACAAACAAGCGCACAAAAACAAACAAACACACAAACACACACAAACACACACAAACACACAAACAAACACACACAAACAAACAAACACACAAAGACACAAACATATACACACAAACAAACACACAAAGACACAAACAATTACACACAAACACACAAACTAACAAACACACAAACAAACAAACACAAATAAACACACAAACATACAAACAAACAAACAAACGTACACAAACAAACAAACACACAAACAAACAAACACACAAACAAACAAACACACAAACACAAACAAACAAACACACAAACAAACACACAAACAAACACACAAACAAACACACACACAAACACAAAAACAAACACACAAACAAACAAAAAAACACACAGACAAACACACAAACAAACAAACACACAAACAAACAAACGTACACAAATAAAATATTACTTATGACTTATCAACTACGAACACACACACACACAAACAAATCCACGTACTTCTTTTTATTTTTTTTTTATTTTGATTAACACATGTCAGCAAGATCAAACGTTCTAACGGCAAATGTAAAGTTGCAAAAAATTTAGAATGTGAAATGCAATGTCCAAATAATTATGTTTGTTTTCGCCCGTTAAATTTATTCATCAAAAAACTTTGAAAAATAATTTCGACAAAAAAAAACCTTAATGACTTTATTCTTTGTTTGGTAATGAAACAAATAAAGTAGATTTGATAAAACTTACAGACAGAGGAGCGATTGTGAAATATTTCAGTGAATAGGTGCAAAAAAGATTTAGCAGATTGAGCATAAGTCGGACATGAAGACCTCGGGCTTAACCTTCCATGAAACCTGGGTCATGGTGAAAGTTCTCTCCATGTTTTCTGTGGTGCATCCTTGGTCATTGGACAAAAGTTTATGGTTGTGGATGCAAGAGGGGCAACCAAGAAAGCTTTCATATTACTATTAATCAATGGAAAAAATATTTGTTGACAAATACAATGATTATAATAATAATAGTAACGCATTAGGAAGAAAAATTGAAAACTACTGTAAATAATCTAAATATGATGAGAAAATTACACCAGGTTCATGACACTGAGTTATTATATAAAAGTTACATGATGATTGGTTGAGCTCTAGGGTGATATATTGAGCAGTGATATATTGAGCATTGATATATTGAGCATTGATATATTGAGCAGTGATATATTGAGCATTGATATATTGAGCATTGATATATTAAGCAGTGATATATTGAGCAGTGATATATTGAGCAGTGATATATTGAGCAGTGATATATTGAGCAGTGATATATTGAGCAGTGATATATTGAGCATTGATATGTTGAGCAGTGATATATTGAGCAGTGATATATTGAGCAGTGATATATTGAGCATTGATATATTGATCAGTGATATATTGAGCAGTGATATATTGAGCATTGATATATTGAGCAGTGATATATTGAGCATTGATATATTGAGTAGTGATATATTGAGCAGTGATATATTGAGCAGTGACATATTGAGCATTGATATATTGAGCAGTGATATATTGAGCAGTGATATATTGAGCAGTGATATATTGAGCAGTGATATATTGAGCAGTGATATATTGAGCAGTGATATATTGAGCATTGATATATTGAGCATTGATATATTGAGCAGTGATATATTGAGCAGTGATATATTGAGCAGTGATATATTGAGCATTGATATATTGAGCATTGATATATTGAGCAGTGATATATTGAGCAGTGATATATTGAGCAGTGATATATTGAGCATTGATATATTGAGCATTGATATATTGTGCATTGATATATTGAGCAGTGATATACTCAGCAGTGATATATTGAGCATTGATATATTGTGCAGTGATATATTGAGCAGTGATAAATTGAGCATTGATATATTGAGCATTGATATATTGAGCATTGATATATTGAGCATTGATATATTAAGCATTGATATATTGAGCATTGATATATTGAGCATTGATATATTGAGCAGTGATATATTGAGCATTGATATATTGAGCAGTGATATATTGAGCATTGATATATTGAGCATTGATATACTGAGCAGTGATATATTGAGCATTGAAATACTGAGCATTGATATATTGAGCATTGATATATTGAGCAGTGATATATTGAGCAGTAATTTATTGAGCATTGATATATTGAGCAGTGATATATTGAGCAGTGATATATTGAGCAGTGATATATTGAGCAGTGATAAATTGAGCATTGATATATTGAGCATTGATATATTGAGCATTAATATATTGAGCAGTTATATATTGAGCATTGATATATTGAGCATTGATATATTGAGCAGTGATATATTGAGCATTGATATATTGAGCAGTGATATATTGAGCATTGATATATTGAGCATTGATATATTGAGCAGTGATATATTGAGCAGTGATATATTGAGCAGTGATATATTGAGCATTGATATATTGAGCAGTGATATATTGAGCATTGATATATTGAGCAGTGATATATTGAGCATTGATATATTGAGCAGTGATATATTGAGCATTGATATATTGAGCATTGATATATTGTGCATTGATATATTGAGCAGTGATATACTCAGCAGTGATATATTGAGCATTGATATATTATGCAGTGATATATTGAGCAGTGATAAATTGAGCATTGATATATTGAGCATTGATATATTGAGCATTGATATATTAAGCAGTGATATATTGAGCAGTGATATATTGAGCATTGATATATTGAGCATTGATATGTTGAGCAGTGATATATTGAGCATTGATATATTGAGCAGTGATATATTGAGCATTGATATATTGAGCATTGATATACTGAGCAGTGATATATTGAGCATTGATATACTGAGCATTGATATATTAAGCATTGATATATTGAGCAGTGATATATTGAGCAGTGATATATTGAGCATTGATATATTGAGCAGTGATATATTGAGCATTGATATATGAAGCATTGATATATTGAGCAGTGATATATTCAGCAGTGATATATTGAGAGCATTGATATATTGAGCAGTGATATATTGAGCAGTGATATATTGAGCTAGTGATATATTGAGCAGTGATAAATTGAGCATTGATATATTGAGCATTGATATATTGAGCATTGATATATTGAGCAGTGATATATTGAGCAGTGATATATTGAGCAGTGATATATTGAGCAGTGATATATTGAGCATTGATATATTGAGCATTGATATATTGGGCAGTGATATATTGAGCAGTGATATATTGAGCAGTGATATATTGAGCAGTGATATATTGAGCAATGATATATTGAGCAGTGATACAGTGAGCAGTGATATATTGAGCAGTGATATATTGAGCATTGATATATTGAGCATTGATATATTGAGCAGTGATATATTGAGCATTGATATATTGAGCATTGATATATTGAGCAGTGATATATTGAGCAGTGATATATTGAGCAGTGATATATTGAGCAGTGATACAGTGAGCAGTGATATATTGAGCAGTGATATATTGAGCAGTGATATATTGAGCATTGATATATTGAACATTGATATATTGAGCATTGATATATTGAGCATTGATATAATGATAAGTTATATAGTGAGAATTGGATAAATTGAGCAGTGATATATTGAGCAGTGATATATTGAGCAGTGATATATTGAGTAGTGATATATTCAACAGTGATATAGTGAACAATGATATATTGAGACAGTAATATATTCAGCAGTAATATAGTAAGAATTGATATATTGAGCAGTGATAACATAATCAGCAGTGATATATTGAGCAGTGATATAGTGAGCAGTGATACAGTGAGCAGTGATATATTGAGCAGTGATATATTCAGCAGTGATGTTATCGCAGCAGTGATATAGTGAGCAGTGATAGTGATACAGGTGATACAGTGAGCAGTGATATAATGAGAGGTAAAACAGTGAACAGTGATATATTGAACAGTGACATATTGAGCAGTGATATATTAAGCAGTGATATAGTGAGCAGTGATACAGTGAGCAGTGATTTAATGAGAGTGGTGATACAGGGAACAGTGATATATTGTTGCTGATATATTGAGCAGTGGATATATTGAGCAGTGATATATTAAGCCGTGATATATTGAGCATTGATATATTGAGCAGTGATATATTGGTGCATTGATATATTGAGCAGTGATATATTGAGCAGTGATATATTGTTGTGATATATTGAGCAGTGATATATTGAGCAGTGATATTTTGAGCATTATATTTATATTTGATATATTGTTATATTGATATATTGAGCAGTGATATATTGAGCATTGATATATTGAGCAGTGATATGTTGAGCATTGATATATTATAGAATTGATATATTGAGCAGTGATATATTGAGCAGTGATATATTGAGCAGTGATATATTGAGCATTGATATATTGAGCAGTGATATTGAGCATTGATATATTGAGCATTGATATATTGTGCATTGATATATTGAGCAGTGATATACTCAGCAGTGATATATTGAGCATTGATATATTGTGCAGTGATATATTGAGCAGTGATATATGAACTGAGCAGTGATATATTGAGTATTGATATATTGAGCAGTGATATATTGAGCATTGATATATTGAGCAGTGATATATTGAGCATTGATATATTGAGCATTGATATATTGTGCATTGATATATTGAGCAGTGATATACTCAGCAGTGATATATTGAGAATTGATATTTGCAGCAGTGATATATTGAGCAGTGATAAATTGAGCATTGATATATTGAGCATTGATATATTGAGCATTGATATATTGAGCAGTGATATATTAAGCATTGATATATTGAGCATTGATATATTAAGCATTGATATATTGAGCGGTGATATATTGGAGCATTGGTATATTGAGCAGTGATATATTTGTTACATTGATATCTTGAGTATTGATATACTGAGCATTGATATATTGAGCATTGATATATTGAGAAGTGATATAGAGCAGTGATATATTGAGCAGTGATATATTGAGCAGTGATATATTGAGCAGTGTTACTATTATATTGAGTTGTTATATTATTGAGCAGTTGATACATACTTATCACTTGATATATTTGAGCAGTGATATATTGATCAATTAATATATTGAGCATTGATATATTGTACAGTATTTATTATATGTGACAGTGATATTACGTTGTTATTGATATATTGTTAGCATTGATACATTGTGCTAGTGATCATATTTATTCAGTGACAAATTGGAGCATTGATACATTATATACTTGATACATTTGAGTATTTCGATATATTTAGTTATGGATATATCTATTAAGCATTGATATATTTACACGATTATATACTTATTACGATATGCTTATTATGGATATATTTATCATTGATATATCGAGCAGTGATTTATATTTATACTGATATAATTATTACTTGATGTACCATATATTTATACTATACTAATGTACTGAGCTAATTAGATATTTGCTAATGATTACATTTGATGTTATTAAGCTTATGTTATACATTGTTACTTGATTATGTTAAGAGCGACATATTGAGCATTGATATACAGCTTTCTTACTTGATATATTGAGTTGTTAGACATATCTAGCATATGATATATTTGAGTTATTGATATATTGAGCAGTTAGATATATTTAGCAATTGAATATATTGAGCAGTGATATATTGATCAGTTAGATAAAATTGAGAACGATATTAATATTGAGCAGTGATATACATTAAGGAACGTGATATATGGAGCAGTGATATATTGTTAACATTTGATATGTTTTAGAAGTTTACTGATACATTGAGAGCAGTGATATATTGAGCAAGATATATTGAGCAGTGAGAGATTGAGCATTGATATATTGAGCAGTGATATATCGAGCATTGATATATTGGAGCAGTGATATATTGAGCATTGATATATTGAGCAGTGATATATTGAGCATTGATATATTGAGCATTGATATATTGTGCATTGATATATTGAGCAGTGATATACTCAGCAGTGATATATTGAGCATTGATATATTGTGCAGTGATATATTGAGCGAGTGATAAATTGAGCATTGATATATTGAGCAGTGATATATTCAGCAGTGATATACTCAGCAGTAGCTATAGTAGAATTGACATACTGAGCATTGATATGATTGAGCATTGATATATTGAGCAGTGATATATTGAGCAGTGATATATTGAGCATTGATATATTGAGCATTGATATACTGAATATTGATATATTGAGCATTGATATGATTGAGCAGTCGATATATTGAGCAGTGATATATTGAGCAGTGATATATTGAGCAGTGATATATTGAGCAGTGATATATTGAGCATCGATTGATATATTGAGCCACTGACATATTGAGCAGTGATATATTGAGCAGTGATATTTTGAGCAGTGATATATTGAGCAGTGATATATTGAGCAGTGATATATTGAGCATTGATATACAGTAGTATACTGAGCAGCGGATGAGCAGTGATATATTGGCAGTGATATATCGATATGATACATTGAGCAAGGGACATATTATACTGATATTGAGCAGTGACATGAGCAGTGATATATTGAGCAGTGATATATTGAGCAGTGATATATTGAGCATTGATATATTGAGCAGTGATATATTGAGCAGTGATATATTGAGCATTGATATATTGAGCATTGATATATTGAGCATTGATATTTTGAGCAGTGATATATTGAGCATTGATTTATTGAGCAGTAATATATTGAGCAGTGATATATTGAGCATTGATATATTGTGCAGTGATATATTGAGCAGTGATAAATTGAGCATTGATATATTGAGCATTGATATATTGAGCATTGATATATTGAGCAGTGATATATTGAGCATTGATATATTGAGCAGTGATATATTGAGCATTGATATATTGAGCATTGATATATTGAGCAGTGATATATTGAGCATTGATATACTGAGCATTGATATATTGAGCATTGATATATTGAGCAGTGATATATTGAGCAGTGATATATTGAGCATTGATATATTGAGCAGTGATATATTGAGCATTGATATATGAAGCATTGATATATTGAGCAGTGATATATTCAGCAGTGATATATTGAGCATTGATATATTGAGCAGTGATATATTGAGCAGTGATATATTGAACAGTGATATATTGAGCAGTGATAAATTGAGCATTGATATATTGAGCATTGATATTGAGCATTGATATATTGAGCAGTGATATATTGAGCAGTGATATATTGAGCAGTGATATATTGAGCATTGATATATTGAGCATTGATATATTGGGCAGTGATATATTGGGCAGTGATATATTGAGCAGTGATATATTGAGCAGTGATATATTGAGCAGTGATATATTGAGCAGTGATACAGTGAGCAGTGATATATTGAGCAGTGATATATTGAGCATTGATATATTGAGCATTGATATATTGAGCAGTGATATACTCAGCAGTGATATATTGAGCATTGATATATTGAGCAGTGATATATTGAGCAGTGATATATTGAGCAGTGATATATTGAGCAGTGATATATTGAGCATTGATATATTGAGCATTGATATATTGAGCATTGACATATTGAGCATTGATATATTGAGCAGTTATATAGTGAGAATTGATAAATTGAGCAGTGATATATTGAGCAGTGATATATTGAGCAGTGATATATTCAACAGTGATATAGTGAACAATGATATATTGAGCAGTAATATATTCAGCAGTAATATAGTAAGAATTGATATATTGAGCAGTGATATATTCAGCCGTGATATATAGAGCAGTGATATAGTGAGCAGTGATACAGTGAGCAGTGATACAGTGAGCAGTGATATATTCAGCAGTGATATAGTGAGCAGTGATATAGTGAACAGTGATACAGTGAGCAGTGATATAATGAGAGGTAAAACAGTGAACAGTGATATATTGAACAGTGACATATTGAG
Source organism: Bulinus truncatus (assembly GCA_021962125.1). Lineage (NCBI taxonomy): Eukaryota > Metazoa > Mollusca > Gastropoda > Planorbidae > Bulinus > Bulinus truncatus. The sequence continues at coordinate 961,084 of JAGDYQ010000016.1, read as the reverse complement.
CAGTGATAAATTGAGCATTGATATATTGAGCATTGATATATTGAGCATTGATATATTGAGCAGTGATATATTAAGCATTGATATATTGAGCATTGATATATTGGGCAGTGATATATTGGGCAGTGATATATTGAGCAGTGATATATTGAGCAGTGATATATTGAGCAGTGATATATTGAGCAGTGATACAGTGAGCAGTGATATATTGAGCAGTGATATATTGAGCATTGATATATTGAGCATTGATATATTGAGCAGTGATATATTGAGCAGTGATATATTGAGCAGTGATATATTGAGCAGTGATAAATTGAGCATTGATATATTGAGCATTGATATATTGAGCATTAATATATTGAGCAGTTATATATTGAGCATTGATATATTGAGCATTGATATATTGAGCATTGATATATTGAGCAGTGATATATTGAGCATTGATATATTGAGCAGTGATATATTGAGCATTGATATATTGAGCATTGATATATTGAGCAGTGATATATTGAGCAGTGATATATTGAGCAGTGATATATTGAGCATTGATATATTGAGCAGTGATATATTGAGCATTGATATATTGAGCAGTGATATATTGAGCATTGATATATTGAGCAGTGATATATTGAGCATTGATATATTGAGCATTGATATATTGTGCATTGATATATTGAGCAGTGATATACTCAGCAGTGATATATTGAGCATTGATATATTATGCAGTGATATATTGAGCAGTGATAAATTGAGCATTGATATATTGAGCATTGATATATTGAGCATTGATATATTAAGCAGTGATATATTGAGCAGTGATATATTGAGCATTGATATATTGAGCATTGATATGTTGAGCAGTGATATATTGAGCATTGATATATTGAGCAGTGATATATTGAGCATTGATATATTGAGCATTGATATACTGAGCAGTGATATATTGAGCATTGATATACTGAGCATTGATATATTAAGCATTGATATATTGAGCAGTGATATATTGAGCAGTGATATATTGAGCATTGATATATTGAGCAGTGATATATTGAGCATTGATATATGAAGCATTGATATATTGAGCAGTGATATATTCAGCAGTGATATATTGAGCATTGATATATTGAGCAGTGATATATTGAGCAGTGATATATTGAGCAGTGATATATTGAGCAGTGATAAATTGAGCATTGATATATTGAGCATTGATATATTGAGCATTGATATATTGAGCAGTGATATATTGAGCAGTGATATATTGAGCAGTGATATATTGAGCATTGATATATTGAGCATTGATATATTGAGCAGTGATATATTGAGCAGTGATATATTGAGCATTGATATATTGAGCAGTGATATATTGAGCAATGATATATTGAGCAGTGATACAGTGAGCAGTGATATATTGAGCAGTGATATATTGAGCATTGATATATTGAGCATTGATATATTGAGCAGTGATATATTGAGCATTGATATATTGAGCATTGATATATTGAGCAGTGATATATTGAGCAGTGATATATTGAGCAGTGATATATTGAGCAGTGATACAGTGAGCAGTGATATATTGAGCAGTGATATATTGAGCAGTGAGATATTGAGCAGTGATATATTGAGCATTGATATATTGAGCATTGATATATTGAGCATTGATATATTGAGCAGTTATATAGTGAGAATTGATAAATTGAGCAGTGATATATTGAGCAGTGATATATTGAGCAGTGATATATTGAGTAGTGATATATTCAACAGTGATATAGTGAACAATGATATATTGAGCAGTAATATATTCAGCAGTAATATAGTAAGAATTGATATATTGAGCAGTGATATATTCAGCAGTGATATATTGAGCAGTGATATAGTGAGCAGTGATACAGTGAGCAGTGATATATTGAGCAGTGATATATTCAGCAGTGATATCGTGAGCAGTGATATAGTGAGCAGTGATATAGTGAACAGTGATACAGTGAGCAGTGATATAATGAGAGGTAAAACAGTGAACAGTGATATATTGAACAGTGACATATTGAGCAGTGATATATTAAGCAGTGATATAGTGAGCAGTGATACAGTGAGCAGTGATTTAATGAGAGGTGATACAGTGAACAGTGATATATTGAGCAGTGATATATTGAGCAGTGATATATTGAGCAGTGATATATTAAGCGGTGATATATTGAGCATTGATATATTGAGCAGTGATATATTGAGCATTGATATATTGAGCAGTGATATATTGAGCAGTGATATATTGAGCAGTGATATATTGAGCAGTGATATATTGAGCAGTGATATTTTGAGCATTGATATATTGAGCATTGATATATTGAGCATTGATATATTGAGCAGTGATATATTGAGCATTGATATATTGAGCAGTGATATATTGAGCATTGATATATTGAGCATTGATATATTGAGCAGTGATATATTGAGCAGTGATATATTGAGCAGTGATATATTGAGCATTGATATATTGAGCAGTGATATATTGAGCATTGATATATTGAGCATTGATATATTGTGCATTGATATATTGAGCAGTGATATACTCAGCAGTGATATATTGAGCATTGATATATTGTGCAGTGATATATTGAGCAGTGATATATTGAGCATTGATATATTGAGCAGTGATATATTGAGCATTGATATATTGAGCAGTGATATATTGAGCATTGATATATTGAGCAGTGATATATTGAGCATTGATATATTGAGCATTGATATATTGTGCATTGATATATTGAGCAGTGACATACTCAGCAGTGATATATTGAGCATTGATATATTGTGCAGTGATATATTGAGCAGTGATAAATTGAGCATTGATATATTGAGCATTGATATATTGAGCATTGATATATTGAGCAGTGATATATTCAGCATTGATATATTGAGCATTGATATATTGAGCATTGATATATTGAGCAGTGATATATTGAGCATTGATATATTGAGCAGTGATATATTGAGCATTGATATATTGAGCATTGATATACTGAGCATTGATATATTGAGCATTGATATATTGAGCAGTGATATATTGAGCAGTGATATATTGAGCAGTGATATATTGAGCATTGATATATTGAGCAGTGATATATTGAGCATTGATATATTGAGCAGTGATATATTGAGCATTGATATATTGAGCAGTGATATATTGAGCATTGATATATTGAGCATTGATATATTGTGCATTGATATATTGAGCAGTGATATACTCAGCAGTGATATATTGAGCATTGATATATTGTGCAGTGATATATTGAGCAGTGATAAATTGAGCATTGATATATTGAGCATTGATATATTGAGCATTGATATATTGAGCAGTGATATATTGAGCAGTGATATATTGAGCATTGATATATTGAGCATTGATATGTTGAGCAGTGATATATTGAGCATTGATATATTGAGCAGTGATATATTGAGCATTGATATATTGAGCATTGATATACTGAGCAGTGATATATTGAGCATTAATATACTGAGCATTGATATATTGAGCATTGATATATTGAGCAGTGATATATTGAGCAGTGATATATTGAGCATTGATATATTGCGCAGTGATATATTGAGCATTGATATATGAAGCATTGATATATTGAGCAGTGATATATTCAGCAGTGATATATTGAGCATTGATATATTGAGCAGTGATATATTGAGCAGTGATATATTGAGCAGTGATATATTGAGCAGTGATAAATTGAGCATTGATATATTGAGCAGTGATATATTGAGCATTGATATATTGAGCAGTGATATATTGAGCATTGATATATTGAGCATTGATATATTGAGCAGTGATATATTGAGCAGTGATATATTGAGCAGTGATATATTGAGCATTGATATATTGAGCAGTGATATATTGAGCATTGATATATTGAGCAGTGATATATTGAGCATTGATATATTGAGCAGTGATATATTGAGCATTGATATATTGAGCATTGATATATTGTGCATTGATATATTGAGCAGTGATATACTCAGCAGTGATATATTGAGCAGTGATATATTGTGCAGTGATATATTGAGCAGTGATAAATTGAGCATTGATATATTGAGCAGTGATATATTCAGCAGTGATATATTCAGCAGTAATATAGTAAGAATTGATATATTGAGCATTGATATATTGAGCATTGATATATTGAGCAGTGATATATTGAGCAGTGATATATTGAGCATTGATATATTGAGCATTGATATACTGAATATTGATATATTGAGCATTGATATATTGAGCAGTGATATATTGAGCAGTGATATTTTGAGCAGTGATATATTGAGCAGTGATATACTCAGCAGTGATATATTGAGCATTGATATATTGTGCAGTGATATATTGAGCAGTGATAAATTGAGCAGTGATATATTGAGCAGTGATATATTGAGCAGTGATATATTGAGCAGTGATATATTGAGCATTGATATATTGAGCAGTGATATATTGAGCAGTGATATATTGAGCAGTGATATATTGAGCAGTGATATATTGAGCAGTGATATATTGAGCAGTGATATATTGAGCATTGATATATTGAGCATTGATATATTGAGCATTGATATTTTGAGCAGTGATATATTGAGCATTGATTTATTGAGCAGTAATATATTGAGCAGTGATATATTGAGCATTGATATATTGTGCAGTGATATATTGAGCAGTGATAAATTGAGCATTGATATATTGAGCATTGATATATTGAGCATTGATATATTGAGCAGTGATATATTGAGCAGTGATATATTGAGCATTGATATATTGAGCATTGATATGTTGAGCAGTGATATATTGAGCATTGATATATTGAGCAGTGATATATTGAGCATTGATATATTGAGCATTGATATACTGAGCAGTGATATATTGAGCATTGATATACTGAGCATTGATATATTGAGCATTGATATATTGAGCAGTGATATATTGAGCAGTGATATATTGAGCATTGATATATTGAGCAGTGATATATTGAGCATTGATATATGAAGCATTGATATATTCAGCAGTGATATATTCAGCAGTGATATATTGAGCTTTGATATATTGAGCAGTGATATATTGAGCAGTGATATATTGAACAGTGATATATTGAGCAGTGATAAATTGAGCATTGATATATTGAGCATTGATATTGAGCATTGATATATTGAGCAGTGATATATTGAGCAGTGATATATTGAGCAGTGATATATTGAGCATTGATATATTGAGCATTGATATATTGGGCAGTGATATATTGGGCAGTGATATATTGAGCAGTGATATATTGAGCAGTGATATATTGAGCAGTGATATATTGAGCAGTGATACAGTGAGCAGTGATATATTGAGCAGTGATATATTGAGCATTGATATATTGAGCATTGATATATTGAGCAGTGATATACTCAGCAGTGATATATTGAGCATTGATATATTGAGCAGTGATATATTGAGCAGTGATATATTGAGCAGTGATATATTGAGCAGTGATATATTGAGCATTGATATATTGAGCATTGATATATTGAGCATTGACATATTGAGCATTGATATATTGAGCAGTTATATAGTGAGAATTGATAAATTGAGCAGTGATATATTGAGCAGTGATATATTGAGCAGTGATATATTCAACAGTGATATAGTGAACAATGATATATTGAGCAGTAATATATTCAGCAGTAATATAGTAAGAATTGATATATTGAGCAGTGATATATTCAGCCGTGATATATAGAGCAGTGATATAGTGAGCAGTGATACAGTGAGCAGTGATACAGTGAGCAGTGATATATTCAGCAGTGATATAGTGAGCAGTGATATAGTGAACAGTGATACAGTGAGCAGTGATATAATGAGAGGTAAAACAGTGAACAGTGATATATTGAACAGTGACATATTGAGCAGTGATAAATTGAGCATTGATATATTGAGCATTGATATATTGAGCATTGATATATTGAGCAGTGATATATTAAGCATTGATATATTGAGCATTGATATATTGGGCAGTGATATATTGGGCAGTGATATATTGAGCAGTGATATATTGAGCAGTGATATATTGAGCAGTGATATATTGAGCAGTGATACAGTGAGCAGTGATATATTGAGCAGTGATATATTGAGCATTGATATATTGAGCATTGATATATTGAGCAGTGATATACTCAGCAGTGATATATTGAGCATTGATATATTGAGCAGTGATATATTGAGCAGTGATATATTGAGCAGTGATATATTGAGCATTGATATATTGAGCATTGATATATTGAGCATTGACATATTGAGCATTGATATATTGAGCAGTTATATAGTGAGAATTGATAAATTGAGCAGTGATATATTGAGCAGTGATATATTGAGCAGTGATATATTCAACAGTGATATAGTGAACAATGATATATTGAGCAGTAATATATTCAGCAGTAATATAGTAAGAATTGATATATTGAGCAGTGATGTATTCAGCCGTGATATATAGAGCAGTGATATAGTGAGCAGTGATACAGTGAGCAGTGATACAGTGAGCAGTGATATATTCAGCAGTGATATCGTGAGCAGTGATATAGTGAGCAGTGATATAGTGAACAGTGATACAGTGAGCAGTGATATAATGAGAGGTAAAACAGTGAACAGTGATATATTGAACAGTGACATATTGAGCAGTGATAAATTGAGCATTGATATATTGAGCATTGATATATTGAGCATTGATATATTGAGCAGTGATATATTAAGCATTGATATATTGAGCATTGATATATTGAGCATTGATATATTGAGCAGTGATATATTGAGCAGTGATATATTGAGCATTGATATATTGAGCATTGATATACTGAGCATTGATATATTGAGCATTGATATATTGAGCAGTGATATAATGAGCAGTGATATATTGAGCAGTGATATATTGAGCATTGATATATTGAGCAGTGATATATTGAGCATTGATATATTGTGCATTGATATATTGAGCAGTGATATACTCAGCAGTGATATATTGAGCATTGATATATTGTGCAGTGATATATTGAGCAGTGATAAATTGAGCATTGATATATTGAGCATTGATATATTGAGCATTGATATATTGAGCAGTGATATATTGAGCAGTGATATATTGAGCATTGATATATTGAGCATTGATATGTTGAGCAGTGATATATTGAGCATTGATATATTGAGCAGTGATATATTGAGCATTGATATATTGAGCATTGATATACTGAGCAGTGATATATTGAGCATTGATATACTGAGCATTGATATATTGAGCATTGATATATAGAGCAGTGATATATTGAGCAGTGATATATTGAGCATTGATATATTGAGCAGTGATATATTGAGCATTGATATATGAAGCATTGATATATTGAGCAGTGATATATTCAGCAGTGATATATTGAGCATTGATATATTGAGCAGTGATATATTGAGCAGTGATATATTGAGCAGTGATATATTGAGCAGTGATAAATTGAGCATTGATATAATGAGCATTGATATATTGAGCAGTGATATATTGAGCAGTGATATATTGAGCAGTGATATATTGAGCATTGATATATTGAGCATTGATATATTGGGCAGTGATATATTGAGCAGTGATATATTGAGCAGTGATATATTGAGCAGTAATATATTGAGCAGTGATATATTGAGCAGTGATACAGTGAGCAGTGATATATTGAGCAGTGATATATTGAGCATTGAAATATTGAGCATTGATATATTGAGCAGTGATATATTGAGCATTGATATATTGAGCATTGATATATTGAGCAGTGATATATTGAGCAGTGATATATTGAGCAGTGATATATTGAGCAGTGATATATTGAGCAGTGATATATTGAGCATTGATATATTGAGAAGTGATATATTGAGAAGTGATATATTGAGCATTGATATATTGAGCATTGATATATTGAGCATTGATATATTGAGCAGTTATATAGTGAGAATTGATAAATTGAGCAGTGATATATTGAGCAGTGATATATTGAGCAGTGATATATTGAGTAGTGATATATTCAACAGTGATATAGTGAACAATGATATATTGAGCAGTAATATATTCAGCAGTAATATAGTAAGAATTGATATATTGAGCAGTGATATATTCAGCAGTGATATATAGAGCAGTGATATAGTGAGCAGTGATACAGTGAGCAGTGATACAGTGAGCAGTGATATATTCAGCAGTGATATCGTGATTAGTGATATAGTGAGCAGTGATATAGTGAACAGTGATACAGTGAGCAGTGATATAATGAGAGGTAAAACAGTGAACAGTGATATATTGAACAGTGACATATTGAGCAGTGATATATTAAGCAGTGATATAGTGAGCAGTGATACAGTGAGCAGTGATATATTCAGCAGTGATATCGTGAGCAGTGATATAGTGAGCAGTGATATAGTGAACAGTGATACAGTGAGCAGTGATATAATGAGAGGTAAAACAGTGAACAGTGACATATTGAACAGTGACATATTGAGCAGTGATATATTAAGCAGTGATATAGTGAGCAGTGATACAGTGAGCAGTGATTTAATGAGAGGTGATACAGTGAACAGTGATATATTGAGCAGTGATATATTGAGCAGTGATATATTGAGCAGTGATATATTAAGCAGTGATATATTGAGCATTGATATATTGAGGAGTGATATATTGATCAGTTATATATTGAGCAGTGATATATTGAGCAGTGATATATTGAGCAGTGATATATTGAGCAGTGATATATTGAGCATTGATATATTGAGCAGTGATATATTGAGCAGTGATATATTGAGCATTGATATATTGAGCATTGATATATTGAGCATTGATATATTGAGCAGTGATATATTGAGCATTGATATATTGAGCAGTGATATATTGAGCATTGATATATTGAGCATTGATATATTGAGCAGTGATATATTGAGCAGTGATATATTGAGCAGTGTTATATTGAGCATTGATATATTGAGCAGTGATATATTGAGCATTGATATATTGAGCATTGATATATTGAGCAGTGATATATTGAGCATTGATATATTGAGTATTGATATATTGAGCATTGATATGTTGAGCAGTGATATATTGAGCATTGATATATTGAGCATTGATATGTTGAGCAGTGATATATTGAGCATTGATATATTGAGCATTGATATATTGAGCAGTGATATATTGAGCATTGATATATTGAGCATTGATATATTGAGCAGTGATATATTGAGCATTGATATATTGAGCATCGATATATTGAGCAGTGATATATTAAGAATTGATATATTGAGCATTGATATATTGAGCATTGATATATTGAGCATTGATATATTGAGCAGTTATATAGTGAGAATTGATAAATTGAGCAGTGATATATTGAGCAGTGATATATTGAGCAGTGATATATTGAGTAGTGATATATTCAACAGTGATATAGTGAACAATGATATATTGAGCAGTAATATATTCAGCAGTAATATAGTAAGAATTGATATATTGAGCAGTGATATATTCAGCAGTGATATATTGAGCAGTGATATAGTGAGCAGTGATACATTGAGCAGTGATACAGTGAGCAGTGATATATTCAGCAGTGATATAGTGAGCAGTGATATAGTGAGCAGTGATATAGTGAACAGTGATACAGTGAGCAGTGATATAATGAGAGGTAAAACAGTGAACAGTGATATATTGAACAGTGACATATTGAGCAGTGATATATTAAGCAGTGATATAGTGAGCAGTGATACAGTGAGCAGTGATTTAATGAGAGGTGATACAGTGAACAGTGATATATTGAGCAGTGATATATTGAGCAGTGATATATTGAGCAGTGATATATTAAGCAGTGATATATTGAGCATTGATATATTGAGCAGTGATATATTGAGCATTGATATATTGAGCATCGATATATTGAGCAGTGATATATTAAGAATTGATATATTGAGCATTGATATATTGAGCATTGATATATTGAGCATTGATATATTGAGCAGTTATATAGTGAGAATTGATAAATTGAGCAGTGATATATTGAGCAGTGATATATTGAGCAGTGATATATTGAGTAGTGATATATTCAACAGTGATATAGTGAACAATGATATATTGAGCAGTAATATATTCAGCAGTAATATAGTAAGAATTGATATATTGAGCAGTGATATATTCAGCAGTGATATATGAAGCATTGATATATTGAGCAGTGATATATTCAGCAGTGATATATTGAGCATTGATATATTGAGCAGTGATATATTGAGCAGTGATATATTGAGCAGTGATATATTGAGCAGTGATAAATTGAGCATTGATATATTGAGCATTGATATATTGAGCAGTGATATATTGAGCAGTGATATATTGAGCAGTGATATATTGAGCATTGATATATTGAGCATTGATATATTGGGCAGTGATATATTGAGCAGTGATATATTGAGCAGTGATATATTGAGCAGTAATATATTGAGCAGTGATATATTGAGCAGTGATACAGTGAGCAGTGATATATTGAGCAGTGATATATTGAGCATTGAAATATTGAGCATTGATATATTGAGCAGTGATATATTGAGCATTGATATATTGAGCATTGATATATTGAGCAGTGATATATTGAGCAGTGATATATTGAGCAGTGATATATTGAGCAGTGATATATTGAGCAGTGATATATTGAGCATTGATATATTGAGCATTGATATATTGAGAAGTGATATATTGAGCATTGATATATTGAGCATTGATATATTGAGCATTGATATATTGAGCAGTTATATAGTGAGAATTGATAAATTGAGCAGTGATATATTGAGCAGTGATATATTGAGCAGTGATATATTGAGTAGTGATATATTCAACAGTGATATAGTGAACAATGATATATTGAGCAGTAATATATTCAGCAGTAATATAGTAAGAATTGATATATTGAGCAGTGATATATTCAGCAGTGATATATAGAGCAGTGATATAGTGAGCAGTGATACAGTGAGCAGTGATACAGTGAGCAGTGATATATTCAGCAGTGATATCGTGATTAGTGATATAGTGAGCAGTGATATAGTGAACAGTGATACAGTGAGCAGTGATATAATGAGAGGTAAAACAGTGAACAGTGATATATTGAACAGTGACATATTGAGCAGTGATATATTAAGCAGTGATATAGTGAGCAGTGATACAGTGAGCAGTGATATATTCAGCAGTGATATCGTGAGCAGTGATATAGTGAGCAGTGATATAGTGAACAGTGATACAGTGAGCAGTGATATAATGAGAGGTAAAACAGTGAACAGTGACATATTGAACAGTGACATATTGAGCAGTGATATATTAAGCAGTGATATAGTGAGCAGTGATACAGTGAGCAGTGATTTAATGAGAGGTGATACAGTGAACAGTGATATATTGAGCAGTGATATATTGAGCAGTGATATATTGAGCAGTGATATATTAAGCAGTGATATATTGAGCATTGATATATTGAGGAGTGATATATTGATCAGTTATATATTGAGCAGTGATATATTGAGCAGTGATATATTGAGCAGTGATATATTGAGCAGTGATATATTGAGCATTGATATATTGAGCAGTGATATATTGAGCAGTGATATATTGAGCATTGATATATTGAGCATTGATATATTGAGCATTGATATATTGAGCAGTGATATATTGAGCATTGATATATTGAGCAGTGATATATTGAGCATTGATATATTGAGCATTGATATATTGAGCAGTGATATATTGAGCAGTGATATATTGAGCAGTGTTATATTGAGCATTGATATATTGAGCAGTGATATATTGAGCATTGATATATTGAGCATTGATATATTGAGCAGTGATATATTGAGCATTGATATATTGAGTATTGATATATTGAGCATTGATATGTTGAGCAGTGATATATTGAGCATTGATATATTGAGCATTGATATGTTGAGCAGTGATATATTGAGCATTGATATATTGAGCATTGATATATTGAGCAGTGATATATTGAGCATTGATATATTGAGCATTGATATATTGAGCAGTGATATATTGAGCATTGATATATTGAGCATCGATATATTGAGCAGTGATATATTAAGAATTGATATATTGAGCATTGATATATTGAGCATTGATATATTGAGCATTGATATATTGAGCAGTTATATAGTGAGAATTGATAAATTGAGCAGTGATATATTGAGCAGTGATATATTGAGCAGTGATATATTGAGTAGTGATATATTCAACAGTGATATAGTGAACAATGATATATTGAGCAGTAATATATTCAGCAGTAATATAGTAAGAATTGATATATTGAGCAGTGATATATTCAGCAGTGATATATTGAGCAGTGATATAGTGAGCAGTGATACATTGAGCAGTGATACAGTGAGCAGTGATATATTCAGCAGTGATATAGTGAGCAGTGATATAGTGAGCAGTGATATAGTGAACAGTGATACAGTGAGCAGTGATATAATGAGAGGTAAAACAGTGAACAGTGATATATTGAACAGTGACATATTGAGCAGTGATATATTAAGCAGTGATATAGTGAGCAGTGATACAGTGAGCAGTGATTTAATGAGAGGTGATACAGTGAACAGTGATATATTGAGCAGTGATATATTGAGCAGTGATATATTGAGCAGTGATATATTAAGCAGTGATATATTGAGCATTGATATATTGAGCAGTGATATATTGAGCATTGATATATTGAGCATCGATATATTGAGCAGTGATATATTAAGAATTGATATATTGAGCATTGATATATTGAGCATTGATATATTGAGCATTGATATATTGAGCAGTTATATAGTGAGAATTGATAAATTGAGCAGTGATATATTGAGCAGTGATATATTGAGCAGTGATATATTGAGTAGTGATATATTCAACAGTGATATAGTGAACAATGATATATTGAGCAGTAATATATTCAGCAGTAATATAGTAAGAATTGATATATTGAGCAGTGATATATTCAGCAGTGATATATTGAGCAGTGATATAGTGAGCAGTGATACATTGAGCAGTGATACAGTGAGCAGTGATATATTCAGCAGTGATATAGTGAGCAGTGATATAGTGAGCAGTGATATAGTGAACAGTGATACAGTGAGCAGTGATATAATGAGAGGTAAAACAGTGAACAGTGATATATTGAACAGTGACATATTGAGCAGTGATATATTAAGCAGTGATATAGTGAGCAGTGATACAGTGAGCAGTGATTTAATGAGAGGTGATACAGTGAACAGTGATATATTGAGCAGTGATATATTGAGCAGTGATATATTGAGCAGTGATATATTAAGCAGTGATATATTGAGCATTGATATATTGAGCAGTGATATATTGAGCATTGATATATTGAGCATTGATATATTGTGCATTGATATATTGAGCAGTGATATACTCAGCAGTGATATATTGAGCATTGATATATTGTGCAGTGATATATTGAGCAGTGATAAATTGAGCATTGATATATTGAGCATTGATATATTGAGCATTGATATATTGAGCAGTGATATATTGAGCAGTGATATATTGAGCATTGATATATTGAGCATTGATATATTGAGCATTGATATATTGAGCATTGATATTTTGAGCAGTGATATATTGAGCAGTGATATATTGAGCAGTGATATATTGAAGATTGATATATTGAGCAGTGATATATTGAGCATTGATATATTGAGCAGTGATATATTGAGCATTGATATATTTAGCAGTGATATATTGAGCATTGATATATTGAGCATTGATATATTGTGCATTGCAATATTGAGCAGTGATATACTCAGCAGTGATATATTGAGCATTGATATATTGTGCAGTGATATATTGAGCAGTGATATATTAAGCAGTGATATATTGAGCAGTGATATATTGAGCAGTGATATATTGAGCAGTGATATATTGAGCAGTGATATATTGAGCATTGATATATTGAGCATTGATATATTGAGCAGTGATATATTGAGCAGTGATATATTGAGCAGTGACACAGTGAGCAGTGATATATTGAGCAGTGATATATTGAGCAGTGATATATTGAGCAGTGATATATTGAGCAGTGATATATTGAGCAGTGATACAGTGAGCAGTGATATATTGAGCAGTGATATATTGAGCAGTGATATATTGAGCAGTGATATATTGAGCAGTGATATAGTGAGCAGTGATATATTCAGGAGTGATACAGTGAGCAGTGATATATTGAGCAGTGATATAATGAGCAGTGATATATTGAGCAGTGATATATTCAGCAGTGATACAGTGAGCAGTGATATATTCAGCAGTGATATATTGAGCAGTGATATAGTGAGCAATAGACTATTGTAAGAGTTACCTAGTAAATATGTTCTTTAAAAAAACAGCTAAAATCCGCGCATGTTCGCTAAGCCGCACTCTATGAAAATATTTCTTTTAGATTCCGGGTAGTTTGAAACGTTGGGATTTCAGGTGTTACTGTACTGTTACTGTACTGGATTGTACGGGTGAAAATGTTTGACAAAATCAGAAAAAAGAGAACTGATTTCACCAAATATTGAATGTAACATTGTTACAGCCTGTAAATCTTTGGTGTTTAGTCGCGGAAGGCATCGTTAATGAATAAGTTACTCAGTAAAATTCTTTTTAGGAGATTATGTTGATAAGATGCAGCTCTGTAGAATGAATAAAGTCATCTCCTTTCTTAAGTTCTTTTCTAAGACTAAAAAGATGTGACTAGCTCATGTGTACTTTAGATACTCAGAAGTACTATAGGAGATTGATTAGGCTATTAGCTACTACTGTTTACTCCGTGTTGTCAGCAATCACAGTAAAAACTATAAAACTGATAATATGTGTATGATGTAGATAACAATATTAAGCTATAATAGTAATAATAATAATTTTGACTGTACAAATTACTCTGATATTTAGAGCGTTATATAGATTGATCGCTTGCATAGAGAGTGTGTAACAGATCAGATATAGATCATGACGTAGACTGGACATTTTTTATATCAATCGGGGCCGGCCTGAGGAAGATTTGACCGATTGCTCCGAATTGGGCCCCGCGCCTTGCAGGGGCCCAGCAATTTATATTAAACATATCACTATCAGTCATGCAACTTGTCACAGGCTTTTGAAAGAAGAGCGGCCTCGCAAGCATCCGTTAAATTGGGCCCCTCCATTCGTAAGTCGGCCCTGATATCAATCATATAAATGTATCATCACACATGTGTCAGGTATCCATCATGTAGAAGGTGTCATCACACATGTGTCAGGTATCAATCATATAAATGGTATCAGTCATATAAATGTATCATCACACATGTGTCAGGTATCCATCATGTAGAATGTATCATCACACATGTGCCAGGTATCAATCATGTAAAATGTATCATCACGCATGTGTCAGGTATCAATCATGTAAAATATATCATCTCACATGTGTCAGGTATCAATCATGTAAAATGTATCATCTCACATGTGTCAGGTATCAATAATATATATGGTATCAATCATATAAATGTATCATCACACATGTGTCAGTTATCAAACATGTAAATGTATCATCACACATGTGCCAGGTATCAATCATGTAAATGTATCATCACACATGTGCCACGTATCAATCATGTAAAATGTATCATCACACATGTGTCAGGTATCAATCAAGTAAAATGTATCATCACACATGTGTCAGGTATCAATCATGTAAAATGTATCATCACACATGTGTCGTGTATCAATAATTAAATTGTAATTAGCTTTGTCATTTAGTCATTGACAATTTAAAACGAAATAAATCTTAGTGACAAACTACTTCAAAGATTTATGCCTAGCACACATTGTGTTTCCCCAATCAGCTTGTCGCATTCTGTCGTCTGAGACTGACGGGTTTCCTTTCACCGACTCACTTCATAGGCACAGCTACAGGCAGGGACGTAGATAGCTATTGTGGCGCCATGTACGATTTAAATTTTTTTCGGCTCCTTACTCTCAATCTGTTAAGTGCCGAAACATTTCACTACGCTTCTTCGGTGCCACTTCATAGTTCGGCGCCCTGTGTCGCCGCACAACCCGCAGTACCCTGCCTACGCCACAGGCTACAGGAACTCGAATCAGTCACTGCAAACAGGTGCAATTTCCTATTTATATTCGGCCACTCCCAGTTCAGTAAAATACTACCTGACAATGGCTACCACAGTAAAGTAATGTTTTACTTTCTTTGTTTTTTTTCTTCACATTTTCCATTTAATACAGCCTCTTGTGTCTCTCACCCCACCCCCCATCCCTCCGCCCAGCACTAGCCACAAATTCTCTGTATATCGGTTCCCCCCCCCCCGGTCAGACTATACTGTTCTTTATTTCCCCCATTAATCAACATAGAGATGAAGGGGAGGGGGGGTATTGGCAACGTTGGGTGTCAGGTGAACTTGTTACAAAAAAAATTCAACACAACACATAACAAAGAAAATAATACAATGTAACGCTCCCGACGCCACGCCCTGCCCCACGCCCAACTTGGGCACTTTTTCCTCACCAGCTTTCGATGGAAGAAACATGGGTGTAGACATAGAAATACAAATGTGCACATGACTAGTGATATTAGTATTCAAATGTACACACCATCCAAGCTGTTCACTAGACCTAACGGAATCACCTACATGTACTATGGCGCACTAAAAGAATCTGAGGTATGAACGCTGGCCATACAAAAAATCTTAACACAAAGTTTTTTTTTTTTTTGCTTACGTGCAATAGATCGTGTTATGTGTGGCCCAAAACACTTCGTTTTCATCTAATGCGGCCCAGGGAAGCCAAAAAAAAATGGGACACCCTTATGATTGAAACCATTTTTTTTAGGACCAGCCCAGAGTAGTTTAGCCTATGAAAACATGACATTTTCATATCCTTTTCACACACGCGCATGCGCAGTGTGGGTGTATTATCGTCCTATAACCTCTACATCAGCAAAGAGATCAAACGTGACGCCATCTCCGGCAGATAAGTGCTTTGTAGGTTGGGACTACACGAATATGCCAGTTTGGTACATAGGCCACAACTATAAATACTCTGTTTGGCTCGTGCATTTTTTTTTGGTTTGCTTTTTTCTCTTGTGGTAACCTTTCCTTGGCATACATTCACCAATGTCATAGATTCAGATAATGATTTTTTTTTGTCTTACTTATACAAGTATTGTATGCATTTCAATTCAGAGTGGGGGGGGGGAGCATAGTTCAATATGTACCAGATGGGGAAAATCCAGATTTGCCGTTTTTCTGTACTGGGAGTTATAAATAAAGACAGAAGAGTTACGTAGAGCTGCGTGCAAGATACGAACAAAGACACATAGGTACGAGTTACAGACAAAAGGACACATTGATAGCAAACAGTCTGGTGCTGTATCTAAGTCGTTCTCTTTAGGCCATGTGCTCAGTTTTATGCACGGAGCCATGTGCTCAGTCTATGCAATGAGCCATCACATATAGGTCAGTAGCGAGCCTTATCTATACTGTTTTTTTTTTGTTGTTGTTGTATTTACCTGTGGCAGTCGTTGGTCATTTATTTTAAGGTGTGGGCAATATTCCATCTAATTTTACAAAGGTTGTGTGAAGATAACAGATATTGGTTGTGTGCGGAATAAAAGATATTGGTTGTGTGTGGAAAAAAGATACTGGACGTGTGCGGAAATAAGATATTGGTTGTGTGCGGAAAAAAAGATATTGGCTGTGTGTGGAAAAAATATAATGGCTGTGTGCGGAAATAAGATATTGGTTGTGTGCTAAAATAAGTTATTGGATGTGAGCTGTAAAAAGATATTTGGTTGTGTGCGGAAAAAAGATATTGGTTGTGTGCGGAAAAAAGATACTGGATGTGTGCGGAAATAAGTTATTGGATGTGTGAGGAAAATATATTGGCTGTATGCGGAAAAAAGATATTGGTTGTGTGCGAAAAAAAGATACTGGATGTGTGCGGAAATAAGTTTAGTTATGTCTATCTTAACTTGCTCTTCTACATGTTGGTCCGGTTGTGTGTAGGGTATTTCTTGTCTTTCTCTGTTCACATTAGGACATGGTTTTCTGTATATGCCCTTTTCATTGATCCAGTGGAGAATTTGCTCCTTAGTGCAGTCTTGGATGTCTGGTAGGTTGCCAAGTATGATGTCAGCAACGGGATTGTCCATAACGGTTGCCATAACAGACCCTGATATGAAAGGTGTGTCGATGTTAATTTGTGCTGTCGGAAATAGTTTCTGTGAGCCATCTGCGAGTGTTATTTCTTCCTCGAATGGTAGAAACTGTGTGGGTAAAACTAAACTTTTTCTCACCACTATATTGACTGCCCCTGTATCTCTGAGTAGTTCCGCTACACAGTTGTTGACCAGTGCTGGAAAGAATATGAGTTTACCTCGTGGGCTTAATACAGCGGCGACTGGCGTGTTGAGTCTGGTGGTTGGTCTGGATCTGCTCTCATTTCTTCTTGCCTGTAATGGGGATGGTGGTGAGTGGTGTCTACTGGTGTGATTATTTCTCCACCCTGTATATGATTGACAGACAGTATTTGTGTGTTGGGTTTGCGAGGTAGCATGGCAGTGCCGGGCGATGTGACCTGGTCTCCCGCATGTGTAACACGTCCTGGTCTTTGGTCTTTGCTGTCTGGGTGGCACACTGAGCCTTCTATAGCGTTGACTCGCTATTGCAGCAGTATATTGTGGTGAATCTGTCCTGCTGACTGGGAAATCGGGATGAGCATCACGAAATGTGTAGAGTTCCCTGATGAGTGCTGCCTCTGTTCTCACCTTTCTTTCTTGCAGGAACTGGAACAATTCTGGGCTGGATGTTCTCAAGAACTTGTCCACCACCAGCAACTCCATGATTTCTTTAGGGTCATCTTTATTAATGCCAGATAATTGTAGCCAGTTTACTAAATGCGATTTGACCGTACCTACAAACTGTCGGGGGTCATAATCACAATCTGGTTTAATGGTGTGAAAAAGTCTCCGATAAGTATCCTCAGACTTGCCCAGAATCTTCGTTAGCGCTTTCTTTAATAGCTCGTAGTTCGATATTTCTGCTGGTTGTAGGGTTTGGATCAAAGAGAGAGGTTTGCCCTTGATTAGAGAAATAAGATGAGATGGCCATTTTGTTGTGTCCGTTTCCTGAACAGACATTACTAACTCGAATTGTATTAAAAAACTTTCTATGTCTGTTGTACTATCAAATGGTGGTGGTTTGTTGAAAGGGCCCGGTGTTGAAAGTTGCTGAACAACATTTTTATTTGTGGCTCTTATCTTTTCCATTTCAAGCTCATGGGCTCTGGCCTTTTCCTGTTGTTCTGCCTGGTGTTGTCTCTCTTTTTCTCGTTCTTTTCTCTCTTTTTCTCGTTCTTTTCTCTCTTTTTCTCGTTCTTGTCTCTCTTTTTCTCGTTCTTGTCTCTCTTTTTCCTTTTGTTCTGCTTCGAATAATCTCTCCCTCTCTCGTTCTTGTCTTTCACACTGCTTCTCGATATACTTTGTTAAGTCCTTATCAGTAAGGCCCAATTGTTTGCCGGTGGCAATTATTTCTTCCATTTCGTTCTTAGTAGATGAACTATTTTTTTTTTCCTAATTATTATATTAGTTGGGGTCTGTGATGTTGGTTGGTGTGGTCTTAAATAACTTTGGACTGTCGCTGAAAGTGACGGCTGAACTGACACTGACAATAACGACTGTACTGATGCTGATAATGACGGTTGTACTGCTACTGACAGACCGTATGCTCTCCACAGGTCAAATAGCAGGACACAGACAATATATCTGACACGTCACCATTTAGATTGATTCTCAATAAGTAGCAATAATGCTTTCATTCATGAGTTGTTCTTGTGGCTGTGATAAACACTATAACAAAGTTTCTTTTCTATCTTAGCTGTTTCCTTACTTGCATGGGTTCACAAGACAATTAATATTTGTCTTAGACTTCTGACACCAAATTGTCAGGGTATGGATGCGGTGGTCTCTTTTATATATTTATTTTTTTATTACTTTCTTTAACTGCACAACTTATACAAGTTCATAACACCTCCAGTTATTAACCAATATCACTTTATTGAATAATCGTAAGAACTAGTTATTCAATAATGAACATTAACCATTAAATCATGTCTCTACGATAAATACAAGTTATCCATTCTTTTAATACAATAAATACTTCTTCCTAGCTCCTCCGTTCCTTCCTAATTCCCCTACCTTCTTCAATTTTAAAACAAAACAAAAATAACCAAAACAATGTTCTATCTCTTTCCTCGTCAACCGTTTGTGTCCCGTTCCTTTTCTTTCCCCCCCCCCCCCCCGTTCAATAATCCATTCATTAGGTGCGTCACCGTACTACAGGGAATTCCCTCTAACATTTACATTAATACAATAATTAATTGTCTATCTATATAACTATCTAACAATGTGTCTGTCTATTTATCTATGTCTGTCTATGTCCTTACATGTAGCTTCATGAAAACACAGGTATTTAATACATTATTTATAATACACAACTACAATTGTCCACGATTCTACATCATCACAACTCATGTGTTCCTACTTCACACAGTCACTGCTTTCAATAGTAAATTATACGGTGTGCTTGTTTAAGGGGAATTTCCTATTGATAACGTGGTGAGAATTATAAAAGTATATTCATATGTCTTAATTATGATCCAAACCTACCATTTATATTTGACATTCAGAATTCTAATACTAAAAAAACCAGAAGCCCGTCATTACAACCATTTATTCTAAAAAATTCATTTTAAAAATTTATTTCGGCTTCTAAACTTAAAACATTTTTTTTTCTAGTTTGATTGCACAACCATAGGACCACCCATATACAT
This sequence comes from Bulinus truncatus, assembly GCA_021962125.1. Taxonomy (NCBI): domain Eukaryota; kingdom Metazoa; phylum Mollusca; class Gastropoda; family Planorbidae; genus Bulinus; species Bulinus truncatus. Next base: position 940,157 of record JAGDYQ010000016.1, on the reverse strand, counting down.
ACCTTTTTGTTTAAAATTTTATTCTGAACATTTTATTTTTCATTAAAAAAGAAAAAAAAATTCTTTTACTAGAAGAACATTTATTTACTTGTGTTTACATGACGAATCTAATTATTTAAATAAAAACTGACATTCTATGATATCTGATCTACTTTTCAGTTTTGTGTGTGTGTGTATGTGTGATTCTCTTCAAATTTCTCTACGTAATAAAAACATATTTCTTTTTTGCTGGGCGAGAGAATAGCTGCACGTGCACGCTTACACACATAAATACACACACATAAATACACACACATAAATACATACACATAAATACACATATTTAAATGCATACACATAAAAACATACACATAAATACACATACATAAATGCATACACATACATACACATAAATACACATACATAAATACATACACATAAATACATACACATAAACACGCACATAAATACACACATAAATATACATACATAAATACATACACATAAATACATACACATAAATACATACACATAAATACATACACATAAATACACACACATAAATACACACACATAAATACACACACATAAATACACACACATAAATACACACATAAATACACACACATAAATACACACACATAAATACACACACATAAATACACACACATAAATGCACACACATAAATACACACACATAAATACATACACATAAACACACACATAAATACACACACATAAATACACACACATAAATACACAGACATAAAAACATACACATAAATACATACACATAAATACACACACGCATAAATACACACACATAAATACACACATAAATACACACACATAATACGCACATAAATATACACACATATATACACACATATACATAAATAAACGTACATAAATACACACAGATAAATAATGCACACACATAAATACAAATGCATAGATACAAACACATACATTCACTCATATAAATACACATACGTATATACACAAACATAGATACACATACATAAATGCAAACAGATACATAATTACACATATAAAAGCACACAAATATAATACATAAATATACATATATAGATACACATACATAAATACACATATAAATACACATACAAATACACATACACAAATGCATAATTACACTTACATAAATACACATACATAAATACAATACAAAAATACATATACAAATACACATACAAATACATAATTACACTTACATAAATACACATACATAAATACACATACATAAATACACATACATAAATACACATACATAAATACACATACAAATACACAAATACACATTCACAAATACATACATAATACCACTTACATAAATACACATACATAAATACACATACATAAATAAACATACACAAAATACATACATAATTATACTTACATAAATACACATACATAAATACACATACATAGATACACATACATAAATACACATACACAAATACATCCATAAATACACATACATAAATACACATACATAAATACACATACATAAATACACATACATAAATACACATACATAAATACACATACATAAATACACATACATAATTACACTTTCATATTACACATACATAATTATGCATACATAATTACTAGGGCTGTACCGGATTGTAATTTTTAGATCCTGCAGGAATCGGAACCGAAATCGGATTTAATATTTGTATCCTGCCGGAATCGGAACAGGAACCGGATTTTGCCAAATTAAATAGTATCTCTTCCAATCGAAGTAGTAATTTCTAGCCTAAATAAAAAAAGATATAAGAATGAAAAATAGAATAAAAATTTAGTTTTTAAGTTCTAGATAGCAAAAAAACAGTATTAACCATTTAGATCTTGAAGACTGTGACTAAAACCTCTTTCCCAATCTTGAGTTAAGAAAGATAAATCTGTCAAAATAACAGGTTATTTGTTTTAAAAATTTATTTTAATAAAACTGTACCTAATTTAATCTGATTTCTATTACAATCTAACAAAGAAATGGGTAACATATCTTAGAAAGTATAATAAACATGTTTATTAATAAATGAATTCCAGTATATATATATATACTGTGGCACCACCCGATAGTTCATTTTTCTTTAGTTTTCCATAGTGACGTCACCAAACCTTGTTATTTCATTTTCCTTTAAACCATTATCTGACTAATTCCCATAAAACGCAAATTAAAATGCATTTCAAATCTAAATCAATATTACTTTAATGTTCAACTAAAAATGTATCTTCAAGTTATTTATCTAAATATGCGAGGAATTTTATCCAAATCGTGACAAAATCCACTAAATTAAAAAATTTGAAGAAAAATAAATTATTGAACTATTTTTAAACTTTAAATACCCAAAAAATAGATCGTTGTCTGCTCTTTAAAAAAGTTAAACTTTGATAGCTAAATATAGTTTATAGAAAACATGGAATCAAAAGTAGCGGAAAATAAGGTGTCGTATTACTAGACTAAATACGATTCAAATCTTCCTTTTTAATATATTTGTACTTACATATAGAACTAAAAGCGATCGACGTTATTGTAGTTTAAAAAAAGCAAAGGAAGTTATTGTTTTTCCTTTAATTGTATAGCGCTTAATATTTCAAAATTGTGTTGCGCTAAAAAATTTCTTACAAATTTCCAGCAGCAAAGAAATCCGGCTTAAATCCAGCACATTTTAACCGGAACCGGAATCGGAACCGGATTTATTAAAACTGTCGGAATCCGGCTTAACAGGAACCGGAATCGGATTCCGGTACAGTCCTAATAATTACACATACATAATGACACATACATAATTACACATAATAAATAAAATACATAAATACACATATATAATTACACTTACATATTTACAAATACATAAATACTAATGCATAAATACACATACATAAATACACATACATAAATACACATACATAAATACACATACAATGATACACATACATAAATACACATATATAATTACACTTACATAAATACACATACATAAATACACATACTTAAATACACATATATAAATACACAAACATAGATACACATACATAAATACACATACATTAATACACATACATAAATACACATATATAAATACACATACATAGATACACATACATAAATACACATATATAATTACACTTACATATTTACAAATACATAAATACACATACATAGATACACATACATAAATACACATACATAAATACACATACATAGATACACATACATAGATACACATACATATATACACATACATAAATACACATACATAAATACACATACATAAATACACATACATAGATACACATACATAAATACACATACATAAATACACATACATAAATACACATACATAGATACACATACATAAATACACATACATAGATACACATACATAAATACACATACATAGATACACATACATAGATACACATACATAAATACACATACATAAATACTACCTTTACTCATCATTACGTCCACGTAGTATTTATGGTTGGATGATGCCAAAATTTTAATCGATTCTTCACTAAAATAACGATTGCTTTATCGATTACCTACTGCAATATACATATGAACAACATGCTTTATGAAATTCCGATAAATAGGTTGGATTTAAAATCCATTCATTTGATGAAAAATCGAAAATATGGTAAAAAATAATTCGGTAATCATAAATTACGATTCCGATACCTCAAAATGTTTCGATACTTCCGATACAAGATTCCGGTTCCAATGAATTGTCCCATCATGAGCGGAAATATAGTTTTTTTTTTCAAGGAGCACAACTTTCTTACACAATGAAAAGGGATGGAAAGAGGAAGGAGAAAGGGGTGGGTGAGGGAGGGGTAAATCGGTGGTGGCATCACCAGCTATGTGGTGAGTTTCAAGATCAAACACATTTGGCGGGAATTATTTTCCTGATTCGAAACTTCACTTTGTCCAAGTTGACCTTGCCAGTCAACTCATGACCTACTTGCTTTTCCGTTTTTGTGTTGGTGGTCTGTGAGTTGCCTTTTTTATTTTCTTATAAAACCCCCCATTTGAATATGGATGTAGGGGATGGTGTGTGTGTGGGGGGGGCCCTCGAGCTGTGGGCCCAACACATTTCAAACGACAGTTATCTTTCTGTCGTCATGCTGTCACGGTCTTGTAAAATTTCCCCCTGCGGTGCCATCCAGGTTGCAGCAAGTCATTGACGGCTAACCTCTTTTTACAAAGGCACCATCTAGATGGTACGTGGACAAAATTCCCCCAAAGTGAGCCAAAGACCGCCCAAGTCCGCCCACGTACGCTATGTTATTGTCTGTTTATTTACATCAAAATATATATGATGAGTTCACTGGAATAACTGACACAGTCACAACATACTATATTGGTGAAAAATTGAATTTCTAACCTTGACGCAATACTCATTTTTAGTTGTTTTTACATTTAAATTTTTTTTTCTAGATTGTCCCGATATTTGTTTATTTTGAATTTTACTACACATAAATTTATAAAAAAGTTCAAGTTAGACATGGGAGAAGTGAACGCTATTCTTTTCATTCTGTGACTAGCCAGTTCTTCCAGATGACGGATAAGACGTCGAGAGATGTCTATGCACCTAATTTAGATAACTTTTTAGGTAACACTTGGGATATGCACAACATAATACATATATTATACATATTGCGCATCGCCAAATGTTATTTATTCTTTTGAAAGCCACAAATATTTGTGTATTATTAAAAATGGGGAAAAAAAACATCATTAGTGGCAGAGAACTTCTTAAATGGTAAAATTTACATCATGCTTACTTGCACCACAACTTATTCACAATCTTTGTCATAGCACGATGGCAGTCTATTGTGGCCGCATGACGAAGTGTGTGTGGTTCTTAAGTTGAATTGTTTGCGGCCCTTAGAAGAAATGTTTGCCGCCCATAGATGAATTGTTTGTGGTTCTTAGATGAATTGTTTGTTGCCCATAGATGAATTGTTAGCAGCCCTTAGATGAATTGTTAGCAGCCCTTAGATGAATAGTTTGTGGCTCTTAGATGAATGGTTTGTGGCTCTTAGATGAATGGTTTGCGACTCTCAATGGCTCAGTTTTTATAGTCTATTTTCCTTTTACCGACAGTCGAGCGCTCTACACCTCTCGGTCCGTCACTTAATAACTAACCCAATATATATTGTCGATTAAGTTTTAAAATATACAGAATGGTGCTATCGCCGACCTCAAGTGTGGCCGCCTCTGTTATAGTAGACAGAAAGGGCTCTACAGACCTGTCTCTGTAGCGTTGGTCAGATGGTCGAGACAGGGTCGGAATGAATAAACATTAGTCAAAATTACAGTTCAGTGGGACAAACTGAAATACTGATGGAACAATCACACATGAATGAAAGAAAATATTGGTGGAACAATCAAACATGGTGAAAGAAAATATTGGTGGAACAATCACACAAGGATGAAAGAAAATATTGATGGAACAATCACACATGGAAGAAAGAAAATATTGATGGAACAATCACACATGGATGAAAGAAAATATCAATGTTTAAAATAATAACAAAACGTACAGAAATATTGATCGATTAAATGACCATTAGTAATGTTGCAATATTGATGAATGAACAAATTGCGCAAGATGACATATACCATAAAAATGAAAAGAATAAATCACAGAAATGGCTTCACACTATTATAGTTACACGAAAGTGTTCATAAATATATGTGAAATATATTAAAGAGAAATACAAAAAAAAAAAGCATCGTACAAAGTATTTTGAACTATGCACCTGATAAAGAAAAACTGTCAGATTGAACCCTGGCCTTCAGACAACTGATTATGCACCACAATATTCAAACTATAAGATAGTGTTGTTTTCTACCCAGAATTCCATCCACATTTTAAGGATGTAATTCATGTAGCTAAACTAGAGGGCCTGTTAGGGTCCCGGGACAAAAATGACAGAAGAGGTGTAATAGGGCGCCCTAGTTTCGTGCTTTTTTTTATCAAGGGCATTCAAATGTCTTATTTAGGTCACACCACTTTTTGTAAAAGTACTTTTCATAGGATCCCGGTTGTTGACTCAATCTAGTTATAGGATTCTATCCAGTCGTAGGATTCTGTCCAGTCGTAGAATTCAGTCAAGATGCAATATATGTCCAGCTGCAATATATGTCCAGTTGTATGATTCTATCCAGTTGTAGGATTCTGTCCAGTCGTAGAATTCAGTCAAGATGCAATATATGTCCAGCTGCAATATATGTCCAGTTGTAGGATTCTATCCAGTTGTAGGATTCTGTCCAACTGCAAGTTCTGTCTTGTTTTAAAGTACACATTCATTTTGTTTTGTTCACAAGATAATGTTTTTCTCAAAACTATTATCATTGTGTAGGCTATACATTCTCTTGCCCACTATAGGTTTCTAAATCTTACTATTAAAAAAATAACTAAAATCCCCTAGTTACTTATTGTTATAACAACAATTATCTGGGATTAAATATCTTATGATACTGTATCAAACCTATATCCTAGTACTCGATTACTTCTGTATTGACCCCTCCCCCCCCCACCAATGACGATGCTGCATTTAGTCACTGCACACAGTCATTGAATGCACACAGACATTGAATGCACACAGTCATTGAATGCACACAGTCATTGAATTAAAAAAAAAGGGTTCGACTGAGAGAGCTTCCCCCCTGCACCTAAGTAAAATATAATGACGAACTTAACGTACTGAGGTTGAGTTCATTTACACCACTTCAAACAGTGGAACCTCTGTTAACGTGAGCTTTTGATGATGCCTCTGAACTCAACAATGGGACACTGACTCCATGTCTCTGTTAAGACCTTAATTAGGTAACAAATTAATACTCGATTATGTTTATTATACCAGTAGGGAAATCAAGCCTCGGTTACCGATGCTTTAGAATTAAAGACGGTCATCTTGTCATGGATAAAGGTCGTTAACCAAGGCAGAATTGTACCATGATTGAGATAACCAAAAAAAAAAACTGATGCAGGGCAAGTTTGCAACCTTTTTGAACATCTCCATCGGGAAATTCCTTTGACCTGTTACATTCCATCACATTGTTTTTGAATGAGGGAAATAAAATCATTCTTATTACGTCATCAAAGCTGGCTGCGCGCAAGGATGACATTTAGATAGGAATTCAAAGTCAGATTATTGATTGTATTCTAGTGCTGGAGGTAGATCTAAGACACGGCATCACCATGGCTTTCCACCCCACCCCACCCCCGCCCCTAAACATTTCCCACTTCTTTTATTTTACCTGCAACCTTTGCGACAGTACAATCTATCTGGTCTCTTCTATATCACGTTCTTATGTCGATGTAAGTCGGGGGGCGAATATTAATGTTCCTATATAAACCATACAGCGTAATGTAATCGCCCTTCCTCACTAGCCCCTTACCCCCACGTGCTAAAAAACAAGTCATAGAAGATCTGGGGAAGCTACGATTGACCTTTTAGCTGATTACCTGAATGTCATCTGGGCGCTCAAACTGCTCGCCCCAGCGCCCACCCTACCCTCCCAACACAACTGTATCAAACTCTCCCTCCCCCCACCCCCGACCCTCATACTCACAGGTGCATCACAAAAGGCGCGTGCGACGTGTTTGGCATTCTGGGATAGCCTCGGATAGCGCTAAGTGAGTACTGAAGTCTAACCCCTGACATTTGGAAACACGTCTATGGATGTTATTGCTGGAGAGCTGGTCTTGCTAGAGTGAAAATTGGTGGATTGGGGGGAGGGGGGAAGGGGGCGGAAAGGTGGTATTTCTTCCTAGAGGTGACCCGACCCGGAAAATAGGTAAGTTGGGCGCGGGTATGGAGATGGAGTTTAGAATTTTTTATTTTGATTTTTTTTTTTATAGAACCTATGTTATAATATTAAAGAACAACATATTTTCTGAGGATCAATAAACAAGCGCAAGGCTTACCACTTGTCAAAAGTATTTCATCTGCATCGGAGTGGACCCCTATCCCCTCCATTCAACGACCCTATGGTCTATTTGTTTAAATATAGTTTAAACTTACGTTTTAGTCCTGTAGGTAAAGGTGACCCGGGCCTGCCTTCAGGTAGAACAGGCTCTGAACAGTGTCATGCAAGTACGTTACATCTACCTGGGCCTGTGGGGTGTATAATACATAGACTGGCTGAGCTGCAGGCCGTCCACTAACATTGAACAGTTGTTCAACAAAAGACATACACTTGTATTTATTTTATCTTTTTTATTTTATTTTTTTTTTTTGGCCTCTGTTCTTTATTATTTTTTCTCTTTCAGGGCAGCAGCATTTCCTGTTTGCTTAGTTCGGTCTAAATATAGATTGCTGCAATACGTGAAGATATTCTCTTCTTCAGTAATAAGCAATAATAGGTGAAGGTTTACTGCTGCAGGGTACTTAGTCATGTATTTATAGTCGCAATTCAATATACAATTAGTATGTGTTAGGAGAACCGTTCATATGAATTTGCGAACTATACCTCCAAAGCATATGGACAAGTTTTAATAATTAATTTCTGTAAACATCTGATACTAGGAAGACCCCCCCCCCAGGCCAGAGGTTTACCTAGGGTGGGGGGGTCCAAATTCGAAAGTCTCCCGGACCCCAGCTTGAGGGGGCCCTTAAATTTTTTAGATTAAATATTAAGTACATTATCTTATGTCATGGTGTCGAATATCAAAATGCATGGCCCACAAAGAGGCCAAGCCCCCGGGCCCCCAAATCCCTTGTTTCGGCACTGCCCCCGACTGGTAAAGGTCTGGAGGTCTATTGATATGCCCCTCACAAATTTAACAACGGCCCTGCTTGCAGGTATGTGTTAAAGATGAGTTCGTTGGTTTATATCAGAGAATTCATTCTCAAATCACTATTGAAGATAATTAGCGTAAAACTATAAGATTGATGTCACATGGCAACAAACGTGGTTAATTGATTAATATCACGTGGCTGATTGATCATTATCATATGATTACATGATTTATAAGTTGGGTTACTTGACCAATATCATATGATTACATGATTTATAAGTTGGGTTATTGACCAATATCATATGATTACATGATTTATAAATTGGGTTACTTGACTAATATCATAAGCTCACTTTATATAATGAAATAAATATTGACATTTATAACGATAAGTGACTCCGTTATTTATATTCCTTGCTACACATTATTATGTTATTTTTCACACATATTAGTTCTATATGTTGTTATTTTACATGTTTGTCATACTTAATATATTTTAATTATTTCTGTTGTAAAATAATTATTTATAGGTATACACAATATAGTAAAAAATAATTAATTGTTAAAAATGTATTGTCTTTTTATGATTTAAAACAAAATAATAATGAATTGTTATCTACTGAATTGTTTACTTTCAAAGCTACATTGTACAAACGAATGATCTTTTTCAAAACAAAATTCAGTGGAAGTGATTGCAGCAGATGTTTCTTATCACTCTATTAAAACTAAAATATATACCTTAAAAAAAAAACCCAGTTCATTAATGCTTTCTTAATTGACTACATTTAAATGAGGATGCAGGGGAGATAATTTCAGAGAACGAAACCCCCATCAGGGATGGATGATGTCCCGTGGTTCTAACCATCTGGCAAACCAGTACCTGAATGTATAGGTACGTATATGATGAGGTTTATTTTGTGTTCCGTTATTTGAATCTGAAAAAATGTTTGCCTGTTGTCCGGCCATGATACTGATGGACTGTTGGTAAACACCACTGACCACAGAAAATATCTTCTACCCCAAAATATTTTTTTTTAATAATGTTCAGGCCCACCCATATAGCTTAAGTACATTTAGGGCAAATTAAAACTAAAATTTAGACATCGGAAAATAGTTTTATATAAGTGTAAAGTGCAATACACTTTAAAGTGTGATACAAGTGTAAATTGTAATAAAAGTGTAAAATGTAATTCAAGTGTAAGGTGTAAGTAAAGTGCAAGATGTAATACAAGTGTAAAGTGTAATTAAAGTGTAAGATGTAATACAAGTGTATAGTGTAATACAAGTGTAAAGTGTAATACAAGTGTAAAGTGTAATACAAGTGTAAAGTGTAATAAAAGTGTAAGATGTAATTCAAGGTAAGGTGTAAGTAAAGTGCAAGATGTAATACAAGTGTAAAGTGTAAATAAAGTGTAAGATGTAATACAAGTTTAAAGTGTAATACACGTGTAAAGTGTAATAAAAGTGTAAGATTAATACAAGTGTAAAGTGTAATACAAGTGTAAAGTTAATACAGGAGGACCACTATAGACTGAAGTTTAAAAATAGTTTTCACTCAACCAAGTGATTGCTTTGTTTATCTTCACACATACATTCTAGAATTCTTAAAATATTTTTTTTCATTGTGAGTGAACAATAAATAGGATAACACACAACGTTAAACTTGATCTGCGGATCTGAGAAATATTTCAATCACTAATGGTCCCGCGGACCACAGTATGCCGACCCTGAGATTAAATCCCCCCCCCCAGTCCGCCTCTCCACATATATTCATTCATGTACCACTGGCAAAAAGATATGCTATTTATGACAGATAATGGCTGATTAAATAAAGCTAACCTGATATCACCTGACTGCAACAGTGACTGTTAAACCAGTGAAAACCAAATGAGCTTACAACAGAAAACAATATTTTTATGTATAGATCATAATGGGTGTCCAGTATAACAACATTAATAATATCATATAAAAAGTGCACTACAGGAATGGTTTTAAATTTTCCATAACAGATAGGCCAGATCAATGAATTATAGAGCAAAGTGCTGTTCTCAGGTTTATAAGGGTCCAAGACCGAGGATATGAGAGCCCTGGACAGAGGGTCAGAGGGCCCTAGGCCGAGGGTATGAAGGCCCTAACAGGAGGGTATGAGGGCCCTGGTCGGAAGGTCTGGAGGACCTTAGGCCGAGGATATGAAGGGCCCTAGACAGAAGGTATTAGGGCCCTGGACAGAGGGTATAAAGGCCCTAGACAGAAGGTATGATGGCCCTGGACAGAGGGTGTGAAGGGCCCTAGACAGAGGGTATGAAGGGCCCTAGATAGAGGGTATGAAGGGCCCTAGACAAGGAATCTGAGGGCCCTAGGCCAAGGGCGAGGGTATGAAGGGCCCTAGACAGAGGGTATGAAGGGCCCTAGACAGAGGGTATGAGGGCCCTGGTCGGAAGGTCTGAAGGACGCCAGACAAATGAAATTGTGGGGAACCTGAAAGCATGATATTTGTACGGAATGTATTCTGGACATAAAGAACCAGAGGGCGCTATGCCAGCGGGTCTAAACCTTTGTTGTTTTTTTGCGGCTGTCACCAAAATGCTCGAAATTATATCCTCGGGTACTCCTGAGACGTAAGTTCGCGAATAAATGTAATGTAATATGCTTATCTTTCTAATGCGATTATTAGTCTTATTAGTTTTAAACAAAAGCTATTAGTCGCTGCGAACCCCCCCCCCCCCCCATCCTGACCTTTCCGTAAATCTTAGGGGGAACCCGCACCACCGGTTTGGAACCGCGGCCCTTGGTGGTGGCCGTAATGTTACTATTTTAAGATCAGAGATACCAACATATTCTGTCCTGCTAAGTGTCAATATTTCAGTTTTGTTCCACTGATGTGAATACAGCTTTTACTATTACACAGTCACTTTTAAATGTTCATTTAAAACAAAATTTAAATTAAATTGAAGCAGATACAAATTTTAAATAAACCTCCCCCCCCCCACACCCTCTTTTATTTCTCAAATTCTTTCACTTTAAAATTCTTGTGTTGCTCAGAGCATAACTATCAATAATTCATTCATTCTAAAATAGAGGTTCTTACGTTAAGTCAATAATGACCACAACTCTAAAATGTGAAATAAATGTTTCACGACAGGTAAAGAAATTTCTCTTGTGATTACAAAGAGTTAAAAACTAAATCTGTCAAAGGTGTAAATCTGACGAGGAACAAAAAAAAACTAAATCTGTCAAAGGTGTAAATCTGACGAGGAACAAAATAAAAACTAAATCTGTCAAAGGTGTAAATCTGACAAGGAACAAAATTAAAAACTAAATCTGTCAAAGGTGTAAATCTGACGAGGAACAAAAATAAAAACTAAATCTGTCAAAGGTGTAAATCTGACGAGGAACAAAAATAAAAACTAACAATTTTGTCTAGAATTTAAAAAAAAACAGTACAATGTTTGAGATAAGTAAATAAATGAAACACTTCAGGTTGAACTTTTAAAACATAAAAACATAAAAAAATATATCAATCAAATAAAAACATAAAACAAGAGTGTCATAGCAACTAGAAAATTAGAAATATCAATCAAAACATACATTTAAAAATAAAATTAAAAAAAAAAACATTATAAATATTTCAGGATTATAAAAATACAAATATTTTTTTTACATGCGACACTTAAAACATTTATAGATTACAATAATAGATGACAGTCATATATAACAGTCATAGATAACAATTATAGATAACAATCATATATAACAACCATAGATAACTTTCATAGATAACAGCCATAGATAAAAATAATAGGTAACAATTATAGATAACAATCATAGATAACAGTTATATATAACAGTCATAGATAACTTTCAATGATAACAATCATAGATAACAATCATAGATAACAATCTTTGATAACAATCATAGATAACAATCATAGATAACAGCCATATATAACAATAATAGATAACAATCATAGATAACAATCACAGATAACAGTCATAGATAACAGTCATAGATAAGTCATAGATAACAGTCATAGATAACAATCATAGATAACAGTCATAGATAACAAAAATCATAGATAACAATCATAGATAACAGTCATAGATAACAATCATAGATAACAATCATAGATAACAATCATAGATAACAATCATAGATAACAATCATAGATAACAATCACAGATAACTTTTATAGATAACAGCCATAGATAACAATTATAGATAACAATCATAGATAATATTCATAGATAACATTCATAGATAACAATCATCAATCATTGATAACAGTCATAGATAACAGTCATAGATAAAATCATAGATAACTTTCAATGATAACAGCCATAGATAACAATAATAGATAACAGTCACAGATAACAGTCACAGATAAGTCATAGATAACAGTCATATATAACAACCATAGATAACAGTCATAGATAACAAAAACCATAGATAACATACTTCACAGAAAAACAAACAAAAGTGAAACCTAAAATAAAAAACATTAAAACATGTAGACAGTCCACAGTCATACGATGTCCAGTTAACATCGTTTATGTGTTATTATTTCCTGCTCGGCCTTGCTGGTGGCCGAACTGGACAAGTAAATACGGTGTCCGGTGACAGACGTTTATCTCACATGAAAGCAAAATAAGAGATATATAATTTTCTTTTGATATGTAGGTTGATATAATTCAATTTGACATGAAGCCAGAGCTTGCATTCTGTATCAGGCACAGACAGAATCAGTTAATGTACTTCAATTTGCGTGGAACCTTATGTTGCATGCATGATTAGCTCATGTAATTTTTGTCAGTGACATTTGTAAAAATCCAAGTTAAGCGTGAAAATAAACGTCTGGCAGACGATCTAGTAAATCTGGTAGGCTCAGGTGAGAGATTATGTTATTAAATTATATTGTTGTTATAAAACATTTTAAGCTAATGGGAAACATAGATTAAAAATATTCATCAGAACGCCAATTAAGATTTGAAAAAATAAAAATAAAAAATCATATGGCAAAGAAGAATAGATTATTTTCTATCATAATAAATTATATTGTTACCAATAAATATGTTCAAGCTAATATGAGTATTGAACAATAGAAGTAGCAAGATGGTCAATCAATCGTATAAAAACACATACAAAATATTATCAAATAAATATTAAAATTATACAATAATTAGTACAGACCATCTTTGTATTCAGGTAATTATTACAGAGCATCTTTGTATTCATGTAACACATTAATTAGTACATACCATCTTTGTATTCAAGTAATTATTATAGAACATCTTTGTATTCAAGTAATTATTACAGAACATCTTTGTATTCAAGTAATACAGTAATTATTACAGAACATCTTTGTATTCAAGTAATACAGTAATTATTACAGAATATCTTTGTATTCAAGTAATACAGTAATTTTTACAGAACATCATTGTATTCAAGTAATACAGTAATTATTACATAACATCTTTGTATTCAAGTAATACAGTAATTATTACAGAACATCTTTGTAATTTTTCTTTTAATTTAACAAAAGCAAACAGCTAATGTTTTGTGAGGAATCAACAAGACAAAGGGAATGATACAAATACTAAGTCAGATGGTTCTAATTTATTTCATGTCTACAGTGAACACCAATACAAAACACTTCTTATGATATGCCCTTCTCCCCACCCCCAAACCTTTACATAACAGGCCCCGACTATTACTTTTTATACTCACAGATATGTCTCTAAAATATCTGACTGTGGCTTCAATCTCATCTAAAAACACGAAACCAAAAAAAAATCCACATCCTAATAAAGATTCAGGATCTAGTTAGCGTAAAGATGATTTAATACCCTCACGTGAGTATTCTCATTCAAAATTTGAGATCCATTGTTCTTCAGTAACAACAACAAACCAAAAAATCTAAAGGTGTATAAAAAGTACAGGTAGGTAGAACCACATCCCCTGGTGCGGAAGATGTGGACCGGCAGCTGCATCACTACGTCACACTCATTTCCGCAATATTCACTTTCCAGTTCCTCCAAATTCTTTCTTTTTTTTTTTGAGCCTTGAGGCAGATAATTTTATCATCTGTTTCCCTAAACATTCTTTTTCCCATTTTGTAAACTTTTTTTTTCTCCTTCTAAATTTCTACGTGTCAAATCCAGTTTTCAAATATGCGCCGAACAAAAAAAATAAATTATTTTTCTATTCTTAAAAAAATAGTCACAAAAAAACCCCCCCACCTTTACGTAAATAAACCTAGCGATGTATGTCTGTCTACCGTCAGGCTAAAATATTTGTTAATATAATAATAAAAAAATATAACAAAGTTCAGTCTAAGTTTATTTCAAGTTGAGTCATATGGTATTTTAGTGCCTGAGTATTTAATCCCTGGCTTAATATTTAAGTTCCTGATTATTTAGGTTCGCGACACAATATTTTAGCTCCTGACTTAACATTTTAGTTCCTGAAGGATTATTTTTTTAGTTCCCGACTTAGTGTCTTAGTTCCTGACTGGGTATTTTTAGTTCCCGACTTAGTGTCTTAGTTCCGGACTGGGTATTTTTTAGTTCCCAACTTAGTGTCTTAGTTCCTGACTGGGTATTTTTTTAGTTCCCGACTGAGTGTTTTAGTTCCTGACTGATTATTTTTTATTTCCCGACTTAGTGTTTTAGTTCCTGACTGAATATTTATTTAGTTCCCGACTTAGTGTCTTAGTTCCTGACTGGGTATTTTTTTAGTTCCAGACTCAGTGGATCCTATAAAAATTCAGAATTGTTTCGGAGGGGGGATTTTTTTTCTAATTTAAAAATACAATTCGGAATGGAAACGTATTTTTATTTCTATCTACAATTACAATAGATCTCAACTATATTGTCATGTTTCAAAATTCAATTTTAACAAAATCTTTCAATTAACTTTACTGAAGCTCATTATCGCATTCATCTCTGCAACATTTCTCCCTCCCTTCACACACCACCATCTCCACCCCCCCAGACACACACACCGTGTGTCTCACACTTAAACATACACACACACACACACACAGCTTCCGTCTATCAACTATGTCAAAACTGAAAAAAAAAATATAAAAAAAAATATAAACAACAAGACTTCTATAAACAAGACAAAAAAAAAAAACATTTGTCCCTCCCCCTGCCCCACAACCACCCTCACCCTTCATCTCGTCTCACAAAATGTACTTTTTTTTTCCTTCTCCTCATCACGTCACACAAGAGTAAATTTGACACTCGACTATTTTCTTGCACTCATGAAACCCCTGGCACTCTGGAAGATGCCGAGCCTGGAGAACCAGTTAGCGGTGAAAGTAGAAAAAAAAAAATCCGGAGCTCAACTGATCTACAAACAATCGTCACACGATCACCAACCAGGCAAACACCGTGGAAGCAGCTCTTAAAATTAAAACGAAAAAAAAAATAATTTGCGCATCCAGTCAGTCGAGGTAGAAGATGAGGTAGAAGATGAGGTACCATCTAGTCATGATTTTTTGAACGGCACTTGCGGGGGTGTTCAGTGAACAACCAAACCAAA
This sequence comes from Bulinus truncatus, assembly GCA_021962125.1. Taxonomy (NCBI): domain Eukaryota; kingdom Metazoa; phylum Mollusca; class Gastropoda; family Planorbidae; genus Bulinus; species Bulinus truncatus. The sequence goes on along the minus strand of JAGDYQ010000016.1, from coordinate 923,843 downwards.
AAAAAAAGTCAAATTTATTCCCGGCCAGTTGAGAAATTCTGCTGATTTGAACTGTTAAAATATAGGTCAACGTCTGACCCACTTCTGTCAGAGCTGTAAACGAGGGGGGTAAATTTTATAATAGATTTAATCCTAGACAAAAGCAAAAATAGTCTAGTCTCTTTATCTTTTCCTTTCTATCATGTTATTACTTTTATTTTATTCTGTCTTCTCCCTACAGTGAGCAACAGTGGAAAAGACCCACAATGCAATGTTTGTTCGATATCAGATCCTAATACAAAAAATCGCCCACTGATTCCGTCGATTTTTATCTGAACTTATTGTGATGGGGAACACATGATCTGGCGCCCCCTAACCCCACCCACCCCAACCGACCCACACTAATGTTTGATAAATAAAAACAAAATATCTTATTGGCCAAAGGGGATGTAATCGGTGGAGGTAATACTTGGTGCAGGTGTTCCAGTGACATACCTGCATTGAGAGACCACAGTGGCATTGGATGTTGGTGAGTATTTAGTAAAGAGTTTGAACAAACTGTTTCAGCTTCAGGTATGTGATTCAGTTATAGGTATGTGATTCAGTTATAGGTATGTGATTCAGTTATAGGTATGTGATTCAGCTGTAGGTATCTGATTCAGCTGTAGGTATGTGATTCAGTTGTATGTATGTGATTCAGCTGTAGGTTTGTGATTCAGCTGTAGGTATGCGATTTGTCTGTATGTATATTATTCAGCTGTAGATTTGTGATTCAGCTGTAGGTATGTGATTCAGCTGTAGGTTTGTGATTCAGCTGTAGGTTTGTAATTCAGCTGTAGGTATTTGATTCAGCTGTAGGTATCTGATTCAGCTGTAGGTATGTGATTCAACTGTGATGGCTACTTGAACGTATTTAAGACTTAAGGGCAAACCTCTTGACTGCCAACCGAAGGGTCCAAGGTTCAATCTCCAGCGAGAACCAGTGGAATTGTTCATGTCATGGTGAAAGTTACCTCTACTTCTCCCGTGGTACCGTAACACCATCGGCCTGATAACCGATGAAAGAGCAAATGGGGATGAAAGAAGGGCACTACAAAAGCTGCCCCAAAGTGGTTTGTAGTCTCTAGGAAACAATGAATTCACCCTTACAGGAGCTTCACAGATTTTAGTTTTTAAAGTTATAGAGAAGACTCATTGCTCTGTATTAGAATGTTGAAACGACAGCACTCAGAAACTAAGTCCAATAGCCCTGAAGAATAAGAATATACAACGTCCGCTGTTCACTAAAAAAATGAACGATATAGCACAGTACCTGTGTAAAGTACCATAATTTTATATGAGGTGCTGCATAAATAACATCAACTGTGACCCGTGCGACAACTAACGTAACTGCGACCCCTGCGACAGCTACCACAGCTGTGAACCCTGTGACCCCTGTGACAACTAACACAAGTGGCATATGCTCTCCCCTTTACCCCTGGCAAGTTCTTTCCCCTTTTTTCCCCTGGCAAGTTCTCTCCCCTTTCCCTTACCAAGTGCTCCCGACCCCAGTCCCCATTCGGCCATAACAGTTGTCTATAATTAGTGAAGATTTTCTTATCTTAATATGTGTGTGTGAGGGTGGGGTCCGTGCGATACTCTTCTATCGATTGTACAAGTTCAATGTTAAGTTCACGGCAATGAACTCATTAAAATTTCTACACTTCCGTTTCTGTAAAGGACTTTTTTTGTCCTCTCTCATTTTTATAATAAATGCCGTAATATTTTATAATAAATGTCGTAATATTTTATAATAAATGTCGTAATATTTTATAATAAATGTCGTAATATTTTCAAAGCATCTTGCAGTGAAATTAGGTCAATTAGAGTGTAGTCACCTGATAAACACTTGTACAATGAAACGTAAACACACACAGGAAGCACCTGAATGGTGAGTATACAGGCCTGCAGGTATGAGAGAGGAGAGTCTTGGATCAAATGTCCATTGAATGGTTCAGCTGCCATTCTGCTGGATGCCATGCAGACGGCTATGAAAATTTTATTTTTCTAGAAGAGTTTTTGGGTATTTATAGAATAGTTTAATTTTGTAGGAGTACAGCTATTTATGTTTAACCATGTGCTTTTTTTCAGGAACTTGGCCACATTTAATAAATTGCTTTTACTAGCTCTGAACTACTTATGATACTGGGTCTCTTAGAATACGTGGCCACCTTTGATACATGGCCAATTTGGACAATTGGCCATTTCTGATAATCGGCCACTTGTATCATTTGGTTCTTTCTATCCCGTCATTCGTGAAGCGTTTCACGTCAGACTAGCCAGTACGGATTAAAATACTTATTATCTTTCTACATGTATGAAACATTAGGGCGTTGTACCAGCCACGCAACCCCTTGTTGTACCAGCCACACTGCCCCTTGTTGTACTAGCTGTTGTACTTGCCATTCAACACCTTGTTGTACTAGCCACGCTGCCCCTTGTTGTACTAGCGTCACAAACACTTGTTGTACTAGCCACACTGCCCCTTGTTGTACTAGCCACACTGCCCCTTGTTGTACTAGCCACACTGCCCCTTGTTGTACTAGCCACACTGCCCCTTGTTGTACTAGTCACACTGCCCCTTGTTGTACTAGCCACACTGCCCCTTGTTGTACAAGCCACAGTGCCCCTTGTTGTACTAGCCACACTGCCCCTTGTTGTACTAGCCACACTGCACCTTCTTGTACTATCCAAACTGCCCATTAATACACCTTGGCTCTAGAAACATATAATATTCCCTGATGGTAATCAAGCTACTAAATTAACTTTACTTATTTTACTTGACTACATTAACTGTTTCGAGGCATAGTAGATAAACCTACAATGTAGGCTTGACTAGTCTGGTTTCAAACACTTCTCACAAATCTAGGTCACTTAAAAGTTCTTGTATAGTGTGACTTTAGATATTCATTCATTTCGTAATCTCGCTATTTGTTATCGACATAAAAAGGTGTATTTACAATTGTTATTTTAGACCGGTTTTTTTTTTGTTCACTAGATAGCAATAATATATTGGAGATGAATTCAAGTCTTTAATGTCGAGAGTTCAGGTGGAAGGGGGGTGGTTGTGATTATATACACAGGATGTAAGAGTTTCAATTTTAAAAAAAAACAACAACTGATTTCACAGTTTATCGGCTTGTAAATGACGTAAACATATTCCTTACATACATCCATGATAAATGTGTAATACATCTGTAATACATGTGCAATGCATCTGTAATTCATGTGCAATACATCTGTTATACATGTGCAATACAAATATTCATCGGTAGCTAAGTGATTGCTGCTTAAAAAAAAATGAAACGATTGAGTAATAAATATGTATGTGTAAACCTGCTTATAAATTACATTGCTGATAAGTAAATGGCTTAGGAGCTGCCAGGGCCACTTTTAGTATTATGAGGGCCCTAAAGAAAAGTGCATTTTGGAGCCCTTTATCACAATGTTGTCGTTGCCGCCGCTTGTAACTATTGGGCCCATGATAGAAAAACCACAAGTATTGATGACGGATGGTCGTGCGGTAAAGCGGTAAAGCGCTCTACTGTCGACCTGAAGTTATCTGGTTCGATCTCGCCCGGTGAGTACCAAGGAAAATTTTCAGGTCTTGGCTCAAGTTTCCGATATATCTCCCGTGATGTCTCCATGGCCATTGCACTATCGGCTATGGTGGGGATGAAAGAAGGGCACCATAAAAACCGTCCCATTAGTGGTTTATAGGATCTAAGAGATTTCATCTCTTCCTTACAGGGACTTCACACCACAACTATTTAATCATCTTAGTCCCGGGTTCCTGACCTAACTTTAATAAAAGTCCAGTCACGAGCTCTCTAACAAGTGGAGCTCCGACTATGCAGTGGTCTAGTTAGACGAAATGAGAAGCGGGCAGGGGGCAGGCTCCAACTAAAACCTCAAACCACACGGCTTAAAATAAAATTCAGTTTGAACTATGTGTTCTAAAACAGCATTAACCATACAGTATACAACACTATAAAGCGTCTTACCAGGGGAAGATATGTTTGTCCTTATTTTTTGTTCTGTCCAGGGATAATTTTGTCGTCTTATGGGACGAATTGGAATCTTGTCACGACATTAACAATAACATTTCATCTTTGTTGTAGCGCATCATAGGTTACCATAATTTTAGTTACATATTGTGAATTACAGAAACAATTTTGCTAGTTACTGAAATGGGAGGGGGGGCTAAAAAATGGGTACCACATATGGGTCCCCACAACTTTCATGGTTATAAAGTCGGCCCAACTAATACTGATATATATGTATATATATATATATATATATATATATATATATATATATATATATAAACTGTAAATACTTCCATGTGTATATTTCTCCTGTTTCATGTCATACGTCATACCACTAACACAAATCAAACTCCTCTCAATGTTTCATCAATTCCATTACGTAATCAAATATAAATCTCCCCCTTCCCCCCTTCCCCCCTCCCTCGGGCTACTCCTACTCGTCATTTGACGGAGTATATACCTCCACATTGATTGCACAAGACTCGGTTTTGGGTGCTGGTGGAAAGGGGTGTGAGTAGAAAGGGGGGGGGGGTAGAACATGGGACGCTGAGGGAGGCAGTGAATCAGTTGATGGTCACGTGTGTTGGATGAAGCCAGGTGCCAGACTACGTGTCAAAGAACCTGTTTCTCACCCCCCTTTGGCATGGAAAAAAAAATGGGTAGCAAACAGGAGGAGAACGAACCCAGTGGTAATGGAAGACGATGCAGATCTTAGGATGGCTATTGTAAATATTCCACAGGAGTAAACTTCAAATTAGTGGAAACTATTCTGGATAACGCTCACACACAACTGTCGGGGGTAAACATTGCACTCAAATCAACATGTCTTATTTTAGAACCGATTACTCTTAATGTAACGAGTGTACATCTATCTAATCTGATCTATCTATCTATCTATCTATCTATCTATCTATCTATCTATCTATCTATCTATCTATCTATCTATCTATCTATCTATATATCTATCTATCTATTTCATTGTCTATTTTTTTAAAATTATTTTCATATGTTTATCTACACTATTTATACCTTTATGTCTATGTCCATATATCTCTACACCTATCAATCTATCAATTAACTTAACATCTAAACTACACATCTACATCTAATGCTGGAAGTTAGTACGAATATTTTAGTCAAAATGTAAAACGAAATTTAAGTCAACCACAAGAAATAACTTCAGCATTTAAAGAATCAAAATATTTTGTTTTACGAAAATTTCATCAAACTAATCCCAATTTTGTTTTTCACCTTATAATCTTTCTGTTTTGAAGTTGTTCCATAATCTTTCTGTTTTGAAGTTGTTCCATAATCTTTCTGTTTTTAAGTTGTTCCATAATCTTTCTGTTTTGAAGTTGTTCCATAATCATAATTAGCCCTCATAATTGCTGTTTTTCTTCTTCTGTTGTTTCTTTTTCAATCACTATATTATACTATTATTGGAGAAACAAACAATACGACCAACTATGACACTAGATGGGTGAGTGAACTCTTCATGTATTGATTGTAGTTAAACCTAGAGAGGGCTCCGAGTGTTCGTTTTTATTGGGTTTCCAAACATCGATGAAAGTCTATGTTCATGCCCCCACCAAAACATCCATGGAAGTCTATGCTCAGGGCCCCCCAAACATCCATGGAAGTCTATGCTCAGGGCCTCCCGAAACTTCCAGGGAAGTCTATGCTCAGGGTCTCCCGAAACTTCCAGGGAAGTCTATGCTAAGGACCTCCCGAAAATCCATGGAAGTCTATGCTCAGGGCTCCTCAAACATCCATGAAAGTCTATGCCCAGGGCCCCCCAAACATCCATGAAAGTCTATGTTCATGCCCCCACCCAAACATCCATGGAAGTCTATGCTCAGGGCCCCCCAAACATCCAGGGAAGTCTATGCTCAGGGCCTCCCGAAACTTCCAGGGAAGTCTATGCTCAGGGCCTCCCCAACATCCATGGAAGTCTATACTCAGGGCCCACCAAAACATCCATGGAAGTCTATGTTCAGGGCCTCCCGAAACATCCATGAAAGTCTATGCTCAGGGCCCCCCAAACATCCATGAAAGTCTATGCTCAGAGCCCACCCAAACATCCATGAAAGTCTATACTCAGGGCCCCCCAAACATCCATGAAAGTCTATGCTCAGGGCCTCCCGAAACTTCCCGGGAAGTCTTTACTGAGGGCCTCCCCAAACATCCATGAAAGTCTATACTCAGGGCCCCCCAAACATCCATGAAAGTCTATACTCAGGGCCTCCCGAAACTTTCATGAAAGTCTATACTCAGGGCCCCCCAAACATCCATGAAAGTCTATGCTCAGGGCCTCCCCAACATCCATGGAAGTCTATACTCAGGGCCTCTCACTCCCCTCCCTATATCTGAGAACTTCCCTGATTTTAACAACTTTTTATGCAGATGCTCTTTTTAAAATTATGAAATAGGGTTTGTTTGTTGTATATTACATTAGTTTGTATTACTTTATCCTTGTCCTTTAGTGGTAAACACAATGTATAAGGAGTGTATATTGTATAAGGAGTGTATATTGTATAGGGAGTGTATATTGTATAAGGAGTGTATATTGTATAAGGAGTGTATATTGTATAAGGAGTATATATTGTATAAGGAGTGTATATTGTATAAGGAGTGCATAATGTATAAGGAGTGTAATTGTATAAGGAGTGTATAATGTATAAGGAGTGAATATTGTATAAGGAGTGTATATTGTATAAGAAGTGTATATTGTATAAGGAGTGTATATTAAGACATAACAAAAACGACGGGTTACGTATGGATACTGATGTTCACGGGCGGCCTTAGTACGACGCGGGGCCCTGGGAGTGTGTCATATGCGGGGCCTTGGGAGTGTGTCATATGCGGGGCGTGGATTAATCGTTTAGCTTTGTTGCAGATAGGTCAAAACTCAACTCCCTTCCCCTCACGCACGGGGTCTGGGGCCACCATCTCAGTAGCCCCCCCCCGACCCCTCAAGTGCCTCTACTTCTGGAGTTTTCGGTTGGCTAATTATGTCCTGGTCTGTTATATAATGTCAATTTTCGTCATTGCACCAATTGTTGGGTCAGTCGTACATTGGCCAGTGATCCCTGTAGGGCTAAACTCTGGTTCGTATGTGTTCGAACACACCACGTCGGGCGCACCCATACACAATACAGAAGAGCGCACACACAATACATCTGAGCGAAAGTTTATGTAATGGTGAAAACTATAAACGTATTAATAGTAGTATGAATGTTGTATGTATGCTAACTGTGTGTCTGTTTGTTGTATGTATGCTGATTGTGTGTATGTCTGTTGTGTATATGTCTGTTGTGTGTATGTCTGTTGTGTGTATGTCTGTTGTGTGTATGTCTGTTGTGTATATGTCTGTTGTGTATATGTCTGTTGTGTATATGTCTGTTGTGTGTATGACTGCATGTTTGTAGTTTGTATGTTTGTTGGGTGTATTTTGAAAAAAAAAAGATTTTGAGCAGGATTGTTTAAAAAAATCTTTGTCGAAAATGTAGAGTTCATTTTGTCTGATTGACAACCATATTTTATGTTTGCTGTTATGAAAGTACTCCAGTACAAAGTTTACTAAAAATTCATTTATTTTTTGGTGAATAATTAAAAGAGAGAAGATTCTGACAGCTTAAGCGGGGGGGGGGGGGGGAGGATAGTTTGTCGTGGGTAATGGGGTAGTGAAGTTTTGGTGTTTGTGTGTTAACAGAACTGTCTTCAAATGTCTAACAGCTATGTATATTTGTTTTTGTTTTGTTTAATAGCTGGATCAAAGTACTAAGCAAACGATACAATCTGCAATTATTTAGCGGCAGTTTATGAAAAAAGTTTTATTTTAAAAATACAAGATCCTCTTATCACAGAGAACAAAAAATCTATCTCTTAAAAAAGATAATGTTAAACACGTGCACTAGCCAGGGAGTCGCCTGAATCGCCCCTCGCCCCCCCTCCCGCCGCACGCAATAAAAAAAAAAGTAAATTCCCAATCACAAAACCTGATTCATGTATGAACAGTTTACCCCCTCCCCTCCCTCCCCCAAGCTACAAGGTATGAAATTATCTGCACAGACACTATGCGTTTTTTATTTTACATGACTTGTCTCACCTGGAATGTTTTGTTTATCTTTACTTCAGCGGGCACAAATTTAATATTAACAATAACAACAAATAAAAACACACTAGCGCAGCTAATTTGAGACATGTTGGAGAATACTGCGGTAATTGACAATTGGTGTTTATATGTTTTGTTGGAGAATACTGCGGTAATTGACAATTGGTGTTTATATGTTTTGTTAGAGAATACTGCGGTAATTGAGAATTGGTGTTCATATGTTTTGTTAGAGAATACTGCGGTAATTGACAATTGGTGTTTATATGTTAGTTAGAGAATACTGCGGTAATTGACAATTGGTGTTCATATGTTTTGTTAGAGAATACTGTGGTAATTGACCATTGGTGTTCATATGTTTTGTTAGAGAATACTGCGGTAATTTACAATTGGTGTTCATTTGTTTTATTAGAGAATACTGCGGTAATTGACCATTGGTGTTCATATGTTTTGTTAGAGAATACTGCGGTAATTGATAATTGGTGTTCATATGTTTCGTTAGAGAATACTGTGGTAATTGACAATTGGTGTTCATATGTTTGGAATAAGTCAGAGATTTCACGTTTTAAGGGTCATAAATCATCTGTGACACATCCGAGGAAGTGGGGAGGGGGGCACGGTTGGTCGATCTCGAATGTCAAGCTTGTGTGTCCCGAGTTCGATCCTCGGTGCGAGCCAGTGGTGATTTTTCAGGTCACTTTTGAAAGTTGATTGTTTGGACTAATAAGTGTAAGAGGTATGCCTGGTCGGCCTTATACACATCAGTCGACCGCCTCATGGGGCCCCTAAAGCTCGTTACTCCTAGGGCCCATATTGGATTTCTCTGATATTATTGAAAATAAGAATATCATATTTTGTTCAGTTTGAGACTATGACAGTGTGTGTTACGTAGGGACTCAATATTATTGCCTTTTAAATATGTTGTCTTGTTTCTACCTATTATTCATTTGTTATCTAGGTTAAGATGGCGGCAAGAATACGATGAAAGGAAGGGGAAGTCGTGTACAGGAAGTAGTGAAAGGATAGTATGGAAATAGTGCGAAAGGTAGACGTACAGGGATAAAGTTCGAAACAGCATGGGATGTACATGTTCAGAAGAAAAAAGGGTAGAAAGATGGGAGGGACAGGATACTGTCTGTATGTGTGTGCGCTTTAGTCTGGGTGTGAGCGATCAGTTGGTATCTGCAAAATATACGCGAATCTGATGTTAACAAAATCAACAATAATTTCTGACAGATCGGGTACAAAAATAAACTCTTAATCTCATATCGTGTGCCAGTACCTGGTCATAGGCGTATTCCTGTATGTCTTTCTGAATGTCAATGTATGTCTGCCTTTCTGTGTGACATCGAACAGTTTCTTCCAAATCTATTTCTATCTTCCTTTCTCTTTATTTTCTCTGTGTGACTATTTCCGGTATTATGAATTTTTACCTGTTTATTTGTCCTTCTGAATGTATTTCTTCCTTCCTTCTATCAGTATGTCTTTTCATTTTAATTTCTTTCTTCTCCCAAAATCTCCAGTGTGCAGTTCCGGTGCGTTCCGCCAGAAAACAAAAAAAATACTACCAAGACCTGACCATTGAATTAATAAACTCAAGAATGTTAATTTACTTCTTGGTCAAGGATATCACATATTTCTTCGAAATTTTTTCCCTAATTTTGTTTGTTTATTTTTGTATATAACACACCCACCTTCATTTTTCTAATGTCGCCTGAAACTCCAATAAATATATGATGACTGACACACAAAACAATCCCCGTCACTCTGCACAGCGCTGGAAAGTTTTACACAACAAGTGCTTAGTTCTAAGGGAAACAACCCACGAAACAATGATCATGGAAATAAATATCAGACAAAAATAGCCAGAGAGGGAAGGGCATCAACTCGTGGACATTTTGAACAAAAGATGGTGCTTGGGGGATGGGGTAGGGTGGGGTATGGGGTAATATAGGTCATGTTCAACTAAGCGTAAAACACAAAGCTCATTAACTTTTTTTTTTTAAACTGTTATCATAGTTGTTAATACATGTTGCATGACTGAACCGTAACATCCCGCACTGTCACTCTCTGTAGTCAGCACACAATGTCAACTCTCTGTAGTCAGCACACAATGTCAACTCTCTGTAGTCAGCACACGATGTCAACTATCTGTAGTCGGCACACAATGTCAACTCTCTGTAGTCAGCACACAATGTCAACTCTCTGTAGTCAGCACACGATGTCAACTATCTGTAGTCAGCACACAATGTCAAATCTCTGTAGTCAGCACACAATGTCAACTCTCTGTAGTCAGCACACGATGTCAACTATCTGTAGTCGGCACACAATGTCAACTCTCTGTAGTCAGCACACAATGTCAACTCTCTGTAGTCAGCACACGATGTCAACTATCTGTAGTCAGCACACAATGTCAAATCTCTGTAGTCAGCACACGATGTCAACTCTCTGTAGTCAGCACACAATGTCAACTCTCTGTAGTCAGCACACAATGTCAACTCTCTGTAGTCAGCACACGATGTCAACTATCTGTAGTCGGCACACAATGTCAACTCTCTGTAGTCAGCACACAATGTCAACTCTCTGTAGTCAGCACACGATGTCAACTATCTGTAGTCAGCACACAATGTCAAATCTCTGTAGTCAGCACACGATGTCAACTCTCTGTAGTCAGCACACAATGTCAACTCTCTGTAGTCAGCACACAATGTCAACTCTCTGTAGTCAGCACACAATGTCAACTCTCTGTAGTCAGCACACAATGTCAACTCTCTGTAGTCAGCATACAATGTCAACATTCAGATTCATGTAGCCTACACACGTAGCCTGGTAGAATGCCATGAAAAAAATGTTACTGTAAAAAATAACAAAGAGATAATTATATTTTAAAGACTTAATCCGCATTAGTATTTGTATAAAACATTTGTACTGGCAAATAATTTGATTTTAGTGTTTTGATATGAAGAGTCTTCTCTGTATGAAGTTTACAAAAAAAAAGTTTGATTTAAGAAAATTGAAAATCTTGTTAATTGATCCGTTTACGAAATGTGGACTATCAAGCTTGTGGTGTTGTTTAGTTTTAATAAAAGTTGGACAAAGTGACGTATGATTGGAGGCCGAGGGTTCTGTACAAATGTATACAAGTGAGCCCCTGGGCAAGGGCCTAGGTAATCCCGTACCTAAAGATGATCCAGGTTGTACCTATTTGTAAGACAATACACGCACATGTTTTAATATGGCTCTAGTCTAAACTTTAATGTAACACACATTACACGGTCTATTTTACACATTACACGGTCTTTTTTACACATTACATGATCTTTTTTATACATTACACGATCTTTTTTACACATTACATGGTCTTTTTTACACATTACACGGTCTTTTTTTAATGAACTGGTTAATTGCATGTTTGTTTGCTGGGGTAACATTTTAATTTCATCACTTGTTGCCATTTTTTTAACTTGTTAGTCACATGGCACGTTGATTACACTGGTAAACAGTGAATTCATTGCCAGTGATAATTGAATCATTTTATACAAAGTTAACTATGCTGATTTAGAATATGTAAGTGCTTTTGCTAGATTGGCTCTATTTTACGAGATAATTAAAATTAATTAAATAATGTAAGCACCGTGTTTGGAATTTGTCAAGAATTGCATGAAGTATAATAGTATACTAACAAATAGTAGTGAAACTGTTAATAGTCATGCAGAAATGTGTTCAAAAATATGTATAATACTGTTATAGAAGAAAACATTTTCATTTGAAAAACTAATTATGTCTAATTAATTAATTAATTAATATGTTAATTGTCTATGGTAATGCATTAGCAAATCTCTGTTTGCTCGACTTCCTTTTGTGTGTGTTGTTGGGGCAATTGCGCTGGAGGCTCCAACAGTAGTCAGCCATCATACGTATGTCCCATCTTCCTTGATATCTCTCCTCCATCACCCTCATATCCTGATGGAACCTCTCGCCTTGTTCCTCACTGAAGTCCCCAAGATTACCTGGAAATGTGTCTAAATGACTGTGCAGGTAATGTACCTTGATGCTCATATTTGTTCCAATGTTTCTGAAGTAAGCTAGCAGATCTTACACCAGTTCTTCGTAATTCTCTGCTCTGTTATTACCTAAGAAGTTCCTGACAACTGAAACAAAACTGTTCCATAAAGAAGCTTCAAGGTGATTTCGATCGTTGATGAGTTTCCGAATCTGAGGACCGTCAAAAATCCCAGCTTTCAGCTTCTCCATGCTCAATCCGGGAAATGATCTGCAAATATACTTGAAGCAATTGCCAGATTTGTCCAAAGCCTTAACAAATTGTTTCATTAAGCTTAATTTGATATGAAGCGGTGGGAGAATGATATTATTTTTGTCAACCAGTGGCTTGTTGATGATATTTTCTTTACCTACAGTCATGGTTTCCCTTGCAGGCCATGTCACTCTTGTCAAATGATCTTGCCTTGCCCTGCTATCCCAAAGACCCATGAAGCATGAGTATTTTGTGTGTCCTGACTGCTACCCAAGCAAGAAGTTTACCATTTTTAGATCAACACAAATTGACCCCTGATGCTCATAATAACGGACTTTCTGCAATACTGTTTTGATATTCTCATACTCTTCTTTAAGTGTTGTTGAGTGAGCAATGGGAAGAGATGCATAACGGTTACCATTGTGTAACAGAACGCATTGCAAGCTTCTGATGGAACTGTCTATAAAAAGACGCCAGTCTTCGGAATGGTAGTCTTGTAGTCCCATTTGGAGCAGAAGTCCAGGGATGTCATTACAGTAAACAAGATCTTCCTCTTGGCTGAAATATGGAAGAAGACACTCTTCTCTTTTCAGATAAAATGTCATTTTAACTTCTGGTTTGAGAAAATTTCTTTCATTGAGCCTGGAAGCTAAAAGTTCAGATGCTTGTTTGGACAGATTTAGGTCTCGTATTAGGTCATTGAATTCTTCTTGGCTGAATGGTTGAGGTGTTGAAGAACTTCCTTCATAATCGCTTCCACTGTTTTCACCTGCCAAAAATCCAGATCTTGCCCCTCATCGGGATCTGATGGTGAAAGCTCTAATAATCCTTAAACACTGGTATAGGAACTTCACTGCTACGTGGAATTGGTCTCCTTGCAGATTCAAATCAGGATAATCCCACTTAGATTTCTTGTGGCGATTGAAGCCTTTAACATTCACAATACAAAAATAACAATCACCAAAATAGTCTTTCGGCTCTCGCCCTACCATTGGTACACCGAAACTTAGAATTTTCCTCTCACCATTTGTCCACTGCCGTAGGCTCTCCACACAGTTTTTGCAGACCTTATGGGGAACCCAAGACATGTCTTGGTCTCCCAGCTTCACACCGAAATAAGCCAAATATGCCTGCTGCACAAAGTCGGTTATATTTCTTCTTTGCTTTTCAATCATGTATTGTCCAGAGATGTAACAGAAAACAATCTGATTATTTTTGCAGCATCTTCGTGTTGAACTCATGATGTCTTTAGAAAGCAGAGATAAAATAGAAAAAAAAAACAAGTTATAACTTGGTATAGTTTAATTAAACAACAGACACCAAACCTATTGCATTTGTTTTACACAAAGGGTACAATCATATTTTCAAGGGTGTCCAATATCTCAGATAATTGAGCCAATTCAGCAAAAACAGTGACAGTTTTGAAATCAGCACCCATGAATTGCTATAAATTCACTCAAACATTCTTGGCAATTCACAAAATTTTTTTTTTGTCGGGCTGTGTTATTATAAAAAATATATTGACTTGAACGAATGATTTAAATTTCTCGCACAATTGAACATTAACCAACATATTGGACGCCGTATATCAATATCGGGTATTGATCTGTTGAAAGACTTGACGGATATCTTTATCATGACCCTCATCCCTTATTGGAAACGAGCTGTTATCTTCAACACTCACTTGACTGTAGTGGTCTTGACTTGAAAGTAGTGCTTCTTATTTCATTGTTTTTATTGTAGTGGTCTTGACTTGAAAGTAGTGCTTCTTATTTCATTGTTTTCATTGTAGTGGTCTTGACTTGAAAGTAGTGCTTCTTATTTCATTGTTTTTATTGTAGTGGTCCGTAGAAGTAATTCACTTTTACTCGTCCTATTACTTGGAGTAAAGGTCTTCATGTATGGATGCAACACACTAATTGGTAATGTGAATTTCAGTTTATTTTTTATCTTGTTTTTGTAGTTGTTGTTGGAAGGTTGCAACTTTCTGGATACCACGGGGCATCATAATGCCGTTATGAAGACTCTGACCCCACCATAACCAGGAGTTGAGCCTGGAACATTAGGTCTACGATATATATCATATGATTTACAGGTCAGCAGTGAAAACAGAGGAAAATCACAACACTAAATTATTGTGTTCGGTTTTAAAGTAAAACCCAATGATAAATATGGGATATGATAGACTCATTAAGAGCGCGGATGACGGAGTATGTAGAGCGCTTGACTGTCGATCTGAGCGTCCCAGGTTTAATCCTCTATGAGAATATCAAGGGGTGTTATAAATAATCTAGGTCATAGTGAAAGCTGGTTAAAAGTTCAATAAGTCCATCCAGTTTCAAATAAGATAGAAAGATTGATTATATATATAGACCGATAGACAGATATGAAGATAGAGAGATAGATAGAGACAGATAGAAAGATATAGAGATAGATATATATAGACAGATAAAAAGATAGAGATATATATAGAGACAGATATAAAGATATATATATATATATAAATAGAGACATATAGAAAGATAGAGAGATAGATAGAGACAGATAGAAAGATATAGAGATAGATAGAGACAGATACAAAGATATAGAGATAGACAGATAGACAAATAGAAAGATATAGAGATAGAGACAGATAGAATATAGAAATAGATATATATATAGACAGAAAGACAGATAGAAAGATATAGAGATAGAGAAAGATATAGAGATAGATAGAGACAGATAGAAAGATATATAGATAGATATATTTAGACATATAGAAAGATATATATATATATATATATATATATAGACATATAGAAAGATATAGAGATAGATATATATAGACAGATAGAAAGATATAGAGATAGATATATATAGACAGATAGAAAGATATAGAGATAGATAGAGAGAGATAGAAAGATATAGAGATAGATATATATTCAGATAGAAAGATATAGATATATATAGTCAGATAGAAAGATATAGAGATAGATAGAGACAGATAGAAGGATATAGAGATAGATAAAGACAGATAGAAAGATAAAGAGATAGATATAGACAGATAGAAAGATATAGAGATAGATATATATAGACAGAGAGACAGATAGAAAGATATTGAGATAGAGACAGATAGAAAGATATAGAGATATATATAGACAGATAGACAGATAGACAGATAGAAAGAGAGACATAGAGACAGATAGACAGATAGAAAGATAGACAGATAGACGGATAGAAAGATAGACAGATAGACAGATAGACAGATAGACAGATTAAGAGAGAAAGATCAGTGGGCTCTCCATACTTGAAAGTCGTGAAACAAACTAAAAAACTTTGACATTTTGTTCTGCAGATTGATACACGTTTTTGACCTTTGTTTTGCTCCCTCTGAAAACGGACAAAATGTCCACATCAAAAACAGGGGCGGCGAACCTTTTAGAACTGAGTGGCGCAGTAAATATAGATAGATAGCTAACTGATAATGACTTACATCATAGACAATTAATCTCAGCCCAGTGCACCAAGAGCAATGCCCTGCCTTATTGAATCGCTCTAAAAAAATATTTGACTGATAGCTGAGGTCACAGTGTTCCTGACACAGTTACATAACTCAAACCAGGACTAAACTGTAAGGTTCATGCCTCTCACCTTTTCCCCTCCACCCCCCCCCCCACCCCAGTCTAGCATTAACAGAAGTACTCAGAGAAGTACTTTAAAGGGAAAAAAAGGCATTAAAGTTTGAACAAATAAAACAACCAAGATGAAGTGAGAGCGGGTCGCATGGCTGGGTTTATCCGATGGTCTCTAATAAACTTGTCATCTGTGATTGAGTTTTTGTGCCAACCCAGCCTGTCGTTGTGGTTTGAAGGATTGGTTTTATTATTCCACAATTTTTCATTGAGCTTATTACATCAATAAATCTAGCAGTCACTTCTGAAGTCCTTCTGTCGGCGTAGCTGGTCCTCTGGGGGACTTTATTGTCATCAATTTCTAAAGTAATTTGTTGATCATTTCATACAAGTCATAACAACATCGTCTTCACTTGATCATTTCATACAAGTCATAACAACATCGTCTTCACTTGATCATTTCATACAAGTCATAGCGACAACGTCTTTACTTGATCATTTCATACAGCTGATGGAGTATTTACTCATCATTTCAAACAAGTGATAACATTCTAGCCTTTACTTGGTCATCTGAAACAAATGATAATACTATAGCCTTTATTTGGTCAACTCAAACAAGTGATATCAACATACTTTACTTGGTCATCTCAAACAAGTGATATTTAAATAGTCTTTACTTGGTCATCTGAAACAAGTGATATTTAAATAGTCTTTACTTGGTCATCTGAAACAAGTGATATCAACAGCCTTTACTTGGTCATCTAAAAAAATTGATATTTAAATAGTCTTTTCTTGGTCATCTGAAATAAGTGATATCAACAGCATTTACTTGTTTGTTTTATTTATCTAGTAACTTTTTTCCCACCCACATTTTAAAACAAGTATATTCGGTTATGAAGTTCATTTAGTTCGTTAATATTTATAACGTAATTTAATTTTATTTTCGCACTGTGTGTGATTTACTTTTAGGATCAAGTAAACAAGTGTCTGGCCAGTGTTACGTTCATTGTGTAGTTTTAGTAATGTAACATCTGCATTAAGTAATTGAGACAGGATTATTGTTAAGTTCTCCCTGTGGGTTTAGTAAATATAACACACGTTAATATATTTGTGGAGTGGACAGAAAGTGTGTAAATACTGGATAGACTTATTGGGCTTTTAACCAACTTTCACTATGACCTAGAATATTTATAACATCCCTTGATATTCTCATAGAGGATTAAACCTGGTACGCTCAGATCGACAGTCAAGCGCTCTACCATACTCCGCCATCCGCGCTCTTAATGAGTCTCTCATATCTCACATTATTTATTTTTTAAATTTACTCATGTCACGGCGTATCTAGTCTTTAAATTAGGGCAGGGGAGTATCAACTGGAAAATATTCTTTGCTCACACCATTTAAGATTTGTTCCGATGAATGCAGTTTTTCCCGAGATATAAAAGTAAAGTTTCCCTTCTTGTCTCTAACGGGCCAAATGGGGCAGATGAAGTGTAGAGTCCATCTGTTTCCATAACCTCGGTATATGAAGGGATTGTGTGGTTAGCACAACGCCCAGCCGCCTTTACTTCCCCCAACTTAAGTCAGGTACTCATTTAAAGCTGGGTGGTGGACTTGTGGGACGACTTTGTACTAAATTTCACCTGGAAAAATTCCATGGGCCTCAACAGGACTCTCAGGTTGACAGTCGAGTATCTACACCACTCGGCCATCCGTCCCGAGATATATGTTGTCGTAAATTAATTATTCTTTTTTTCTTTCAAATCTTTCGGTCACATAAAACATGGTAAAAAAAAAATCACGATTTTTTAACATTTCTTTTGATGTTTTTATTGGAACGTATTTCTCGCGTCAAGCCGGGTATGACTTACAATAAAATAAACTAAAACACAAAACTCATAAAAGTACAAGATTGAGTTTGGACTAGTTTGAAGCAGTGAAAATAGAGACACACCTTTACATTCTAATATAACTGAAGAGTTCAGTCGAGAAAACTAGTAAAATGTTGGGAAATACCCGATGACACACAGGAAGGGCAAAGTGATAGCGAGACAAATAGAGAGAAAGAGAGAAGGTAGCAAGAGTTTGAACGATGGAGAAAGAGAGAGTGTGAGAATGAGAGAGAAAGCAAGAGAGAGAGAGAGAGAGAGAGAGAGACGATATGTGGTGAAAGAAAGAAATAGATTGGGTGTTGGGGGGAGGGGGGGAATTTGACATCAAGCCATTTTATTGAGAAGATAAATAAAAAATGGAAGATAAAGTTTTGGCGGAAATTGAAATGTTTGGTTGAAGAGGTTGTCCCTCCTTGTAGGTGGATGTCGGGTTTACATCAAAACCAGCCCTATGTTTACATCAGTTCCGCTGGGGATATGGGTTTTCCTTTCAAGGGCGTGGCCGATTTAGGAGATGGGAGATGGAAACAGTAAAGGAGATCTGGCACCAGTGTGTTGAGGCTGGGGTAAGGGCTGTTTGGATGGAGAGACAGACGGACAGATGGAAGAGAATCAAAGGTGTAAACAGGTTACGATCTTTTTTTATATATTTTTTTCTGGCTAATAATTGTTTAGTCTAGTGCAATAATCCACCAAGTGCTGTTAAGAAAGATCAATACTATAAAGCTTCTTAATGAACCATATAGGTCACATAAGTAGGTCACGTTGATTTGTCCCTGGTGGGCAAAGTGGAATACCACTTAACGCGCGACTATAGAATAACCCGGATAAGAGCAAGTAATGGGTTAATGGGTCATGGGTCAATGGGTCAATGGGTCGCAAAATTGGATGGGTCACATGGGTCATGGGTCAATGTTCCCTACCCACGACCCATCCTTAGTCTCCGCACGACCCTAAAAAAAAATCCCGTCGTCGCGCGATTTTTTAAAATTTCAAAATGGTTTCTATGGCGACGGCCGCCATCTTGAAAATAACAACATTCAATGAGTCATGGGTCATAATGGGTCTGGGTCAAGAACTTGATGGGTCATATGGGTCATGGGTCAAGCTCAGTGACCCATTACTTGCTCTGACCCGGATACTGGCTTGTTTAAAACTGTCTTCAAAATAAGTTATTATACCTAGGGTCGTCATAGTGTATAGGCCCCGTATGAGAACAGGGACTGAATGCTTTGATACGTCATTTATATTTTACTATCATCGATCATTGTGGTAAGGACAGGGGCGGAAGTTAAAAGTTCTAGGGCCTCCCTGAGAAACTTTGGAAATAAGTGGCCCCGTCTTGCCCTCTTTGCACCAATTTTTCAGCAAATTTAATCCAAAAAAAAAAAAATCTCAAGCGACGGTGTACCCAAGGTTTGTGATCCCCGATAAGTATTTGTATTAACCCCCTCCCTCGCGGCAGCCCTGGGGCACCAGCAGACTGGTTAGTCCGGGGGGGGGGGGAAGAATGGAGAGGGGTAATGCTGACGTCGCCAAAACTTCAGTCAATTGTATCTCCCGTTGTGCCTTCATGGTCATAACTGTATCGGATACGCAAGTATCGGCTATGCAAGTATTGGCTATGGAAATATCGACTATGCGAGTGTCGACTATGCAAGTATCGGCTTTGAAAGTATCGACTATGCAAGTATCGGCTTTGCAAGTATTGAAATAAGAGAACTGCCCACTGCAATAGCTGTCATTGTAGTGGTTCACATGATCAACAGATGACTATCGCAACCTTTCAGGGACATAATGGAATGTTCGAAACCTTCATGTCATCTAGACCACAAACATAACCTCGCATTTTCATATCTCTAAATATATCTTTTTTCTATTGGCGAATAGCCAATAATTTCATTTATGAATTTCTTCTTCTCTGACTTATATAATGAGCCAGATAATCTTTAAATCTGTTTACTGAATTATACATTACCTCTGAATGTTTTTTTTTTCTATTTCAACCATATTGCAGACAAATTCACACAGTGAGTAGTACAGATGTAGGGCTAGGTCTAGGTATTCGGGGCCCTAGCCTGAGACTCCCTGAGGTTAGTGCAGGCCCTTGACCAATACATACTTGCTGGGGGGCATTCTTAGCATCACATTTAATACAACAGAAATTAGTATTTGAAGGGGCCCCTTGGGCTATGGAAGATCTAGGCATTTTGCCCATTTCACCTATCATTAAGGAATGCTCAGCACGGATGTTCGTCATACCCTGGTAAAGAGTTTACTATCTGCCATCAGGCCCATATGAAAAATATGTTTTAAAAAAAAAAAGGTGTAAAAGGAAAGAGCCTGGTATAATATATCATCCTTTGATTTTTGCAATCATCCGGTCTATTTGGTTATCAATACCTTCTACTGTATCAGGCTAGATAGTTGAAAGCCTACTGTATCAGCTTCACCCATTCTTTTCCACCACGCCCCAACCAGAATTGAACCTTAGTTGGCAGATTTCTTTATACGCAGTCAATACATCCTGGGTTGAAAATTCAGACCATGAACTAACACTGTGATTCTCAAAGTATAAGTTTCGAGCTGGTTTGAAGTCGGTCACTAAATATGTAATAATTACAAAATAGAGAAAAGTACAATGAATTGAAAAGTTTATTTATTATATCTACTTTTGTTTTTCCTATCTACAAAAGATGGATCACAAGAATCGAACAGATATCTTGGTGAGTCACAAGAATCGAATAGATTTCTTTTGGGGGGTCACAAGAATCGAATATATTTCTTGGTGGGTCACAAGAATTGAATATATTTCTTGGTGGGTCACAAGAGTCGAATACATATCTTGGTGAGTGGCAAGAATCGAATAAATATCTTGGTGAGTGGCAAGAATCGAATAAATATCTTGGTGAGTGGCAAGAATCGAATAAATATCTTGGTGAGTCGCAAGAATCGAATAAATATCTTGGTGAGTCGCAAGAATGAAATAAATATCTTGGTGAGTCGCAAGAATGAAATAAATATCTTGGTGAGTCGCAAGAATGAAATAAATATCTTGGTAAGTCGCAAGAATCGAATAAATATCTTGGTGAGTCGCAAGAATGAAATAAATATCTTGGTGAGTCGCAAGAATCGAATAAATATCTTGGTCAGTCGCAAGAATCGAATAAATATCTTGGTGAGTCGAAAGAATGAAATAAATATCTTGGTGAGTCGCAAGAATGAAATAAATATCTTGGTGAGTCGCAAGAATGAAATAAATATCTTGGTGAGTCGCAAGAATGAAATAAATATCTTGGTGAGTCGCAAGAATCGAATAAATATCTTGGTAAGTCGCAAGAATCGAATAAATATCTTGGTGAGTCGCAAGAATGAAATAAATATCTTGGTGAGTCGCAAGAATGAAATAAATATCTTGGTGAGTCGCAAGAATGAAATAAATATCTTGGTGAGTCGCAAGAATGAAATAAATATCTTGATGAGTCGCAAGAATGAAATAAATATCTTGGTGAGTCGCAAGAATCGAATAAATATCTTGGTAAGTCGCAAGAATCGAATAAATATCTTGGTGAGTCGAAAGAATGAAATAAATATCTTGGTGAGTCGCAAGAATGAAATAAATATCTTGGTGAGTCGCAAGAATGAAATAAATATCTTGGTGAGTCGCAAGAATGAAATAAATATCTTGGTGAGTCGCAAGAATCGAATAAATATCTTGGTAAGTCGCAAGAATCGAATAAATATCTTGGTGAGTCGCAAGAATGAAATAAATATCTTGGTGAGTCGCAAGAATGAAATAAATATCTTGGTGAGTCGCAAGAATGAAATAAATATCTTGGTGAGTCGCAAGAATGAAATAATTATCTTGGTGAGTCGCAAGAATGAAATAAATATCATGGTCAGTCACAAGAATTGAATATATATCTTGGTGAGTAGTGAAAACCGAAATAGTTATATTAGTTGATGGAGAATCGCAAAGTTTGAGAAGCACTGAACCAACACATACTATAACCATTGCCAAGTGTGATATAAGTTGTTTAGTTTAAAAAAAACAAAAACACATAGCGTGTCTGCCAAATGGACGGAGAGTCAGGTGGGGGCAGGAGTCCCGTAAATCACTGCGCCCTATTTGATTAGTTTATAACGAGGCGATACTTCATTAAAACAGTTTTGTAAACACTTCATCCAGACAAAGTCACTCAATTGCAATATTTCAATGTTTTTTTTCTGACCTAAGTCGCCTACAATGTTGTAATGTAAACCACATTATTATTATTGTTTCCTTTTTTAAAAAAATTTCAAACCTCAAGAATAGCCTAAACGTTATTATTATCATACAGATGATTAAGTTGTCTAAGCTATGAAAAGTCCATCGATTTTATAAATTCCGCTATTTTCTCCCCCTAAAAATCCAGGCTGGACTAGCCAAAAAGCCGCCAAAAGTATATATTTTTTTAAATTTAAAACCGCCAATAACTGAAACATTCAACAATTTTGAAATCTGTGATTGTTTGTGCTACTAAATCAGTAAAATATTATTTGAAACGACTGAAATGAACGGGTCATCAGTCAACCTTAAGACTGACTTTGATAAGAACCAAACGATTGTCTCCAGAGTGTGGCGAATGTAAAGGGAGAAGGCATGTAATCGGGACTACCCCAAACTTTGGACTCCGGTACCCGGGACTAAATGTGTTGTTGGTAGACGGCTTCCCTCACGTGCAGATGTTTTCACAACAAATAAGCACGTGCAAAACTACCTCAGAGAAAAAAAACAACAACATCCAGGTCCGTCTCCCTCCCCTTCCCCCCCCCCCGACCCCCTGTTTGCCGTAGACAATCACTCAACTTCCTTGTTCTACCTTCCTAGCTCCCCCCACACCTTACTCATGTTTTCCTAAAAAAAAACAAAAAAAAAAAAAAGGAAAAAAAAACAACAACATCGCTTCTAGCCATATGGCATCAGAACATTCTGGGCTGAGGTAACAAACCTTTAGGGATGGAGGAAGGGAGGGGGGAGGGAAGGATTGTAGGGGGAAGAGGGTATGGGGTCCGTGTAACTTTAAGTTTCACTCATTGACTTTGTGGATTTTTTTTTTAGTAGCTTGGAACTTCACAGACAGAGGATAGCTTGAATGAACCTATAGGAAGAATTACAGGCGAGTGCATTGTGGTGAAGAGTTTGGATGATGGTTTCAATCTATATTACTGTAAAAAAGCTGTACCCTGCAAAGCTTTTGCATAGAGATAGACTATTGTTCAGCTTTGATACATATTTTCAAAATAATTTCGTTTTTTTTTTTTGTTAAAGTTATGAACAAAATAAAAAAAATCTAATTAGTTGTTGTTTCTATTCCTTACAACATTCCTAAATGATAAATTATTTCAATACAAAAATATTGTCAAAGAGATCTAATTAGTTGATGTTACTTTTCTTTAAAACAACCAAAAAGATAAATTATAAAAAAAAAAAATAATAAAAAAAAATAATAATTTCCGTGAGAGTAATCGAACCTGGATAGCCAGAAGAAATAAAAATAAAGCCATTCAGCCACGACGTTTATGAAATTTTACTGCATTATATAAAGGATCGCTTGATAAATGTGCACTTCCACTTGACTAAAGCCTATATAATCTTATTTTGTTATTTAACAATAAATCAAAGAACTATTTATTTAAAAAAAAATGAAATATTATAATAGCTGAGAACTTAATTGTATAGAAATTAGCAGTATTTCTTTATATATATATATATATATATATATATATATATATATATATATATATATATATATATATATATATATATATATCGACTTTTAAAAAGAACTTTATTTAAGAAATTAGTTACGAAGAACGCGCTCGCTATTCTCATCGTCGGAGAATTTCCGATTATTACTATTGTTTACGTTTGACGATTTTAAAATGCTATCTGTTGTAATAAAAACAACAATAATTTGAACGATATTATGTTATTATTACTTTTTTAATATTTGGGACTTTTATGTTTCATAATAAAAACCACAAAAGCTATTTAAAACTGTAGATTTAAAAAAAAAGAAGTATTGAGACCGGGCGAGAAGCGCCATGATTAATATTTTTATCTGGGACACTGTTGTATGAATTATTCACTTTCGATTTAATGCACACGTGAGATCACTATTATTTATACAGAAGCTTTTCTTTTTTAAAGTGTTAAAACTTTTCTTTAATCAGCGCTGACTTGTTAAAATCTCTCTATGTGCTCAGAATGAACAGATTAACATTATATATGACCAGGCTACCAAACTCTACCAACACCACCCCTCCCGCCCGCCCCCCCCCAAATACACACAAACCTACCAACATATATTAGGACAAACTTAACGTAAGGATTTCAGAAGAGAGCGGTGATCCATTATTTTAAATAACCTCGCGCAATTCTCGCGGTGAATTATCAGCACCGCCGTCACTGAAAATTCTGCAAAAAACACGAGAAACGCCTATGGCATCGTTATATCTCCTGATGCCAGACTACGCCCCTCCTGGCAACTGGAGATAATTCCCACCTATGACATCATCAACTCTGTCAGAACAAAGCAACGCCTATGACATCATTAACCACGCCTACGACATAATCAGATCACTAAACACAGTTCAAATTCTATGACATAATTAAACTTACCAGAACAAGATCACACCTATGACATCATTTAACCTCCCAAGAATTAAAAAAAAACAAACAAGCCTACGACATAGTCTACCAGAACAAGATGACGCCCATGACAACATTGATTACCAAAGAACAAGAACACGCTATAGACATTTTTAAAAAGTCCACACGAATTATTATTAAATTTCCTAGAACAATATTACGCCTGTGACATCATTGAATCTCTCTGCTTATGACGTCATCAAAGCATGTGTAATAAAGAACATGGCTCATACAAAATAGCACTCCATAGCACTCACTCCATAGCACTCACTCCATAGCACTCACTCCATAGCACTCACTCACTCCATAGCACTCACTCCATAGCTCTCACTCCATAGCACTCACTCACTCCATAGCACTCACTCCATAGCACTCACTCCATAGCACTCACTCCATAGCACTCACTCCATAGCACTCACTCCATAGCACTCACTCCATAGCACTCACTCCATAGCTCTCACTTAAAGAATATCTCACTCACTATGTATTTCTTTCTCACTGTTCTCATACCCCACCCTTACTCCTCTATTTCCTGCCTCACACTTCCCCGACCCCCCCCCCCCCTCCAAAAC
Source organism: Bulinus truncatus (assembly GCA_021962125.1). Taxonomy (NCBI): domain Eukaryota; kingdom Metazoa; phylum Mollusca; class Gastropoda; family Planorbidae; genus Bulinus; species Bulinus truncatus. The sequence goes on along the minus strand of JAGDYQ010000016.1, from coordinate 898,641 downwards.
CAGTCTTCCCTTCACACTGTACGGCACACGCCGCTATATCAAGCCAATTAAAAGATGTTCGCAAGGCAAACTTTAAGTGCTCACGGCCAACTAGACCGTGGCTAATGATGGGCACCTCCCCCCCCACCCCCCCACCCCCACCTCCCACCCCCTTACGACTCAAAACTCAGACCCTCATTTCATTTCTTTCTTCCATTTCTCTATTCCCCACCCCCTCCTCTCTCTACTGTAATCTTTCTATGTGCTACTTTTTTTTGTATCAACACGTTATATATATATATATATATATATATATTCTATTCAAATCAGCAAAGACTGTTTTAACAAGCTCCCTTAGGGTGTTATTAACAATAAAAACTGTGAGTCCCGGGGTTTGAATGTATGGCGAGAAACTGGGAGAACAAGCTTTTTTGTGTGTGTGTGGGGTGGGTGGGGGGAGGAAGGGAGAGCAATGAAGATACAAGAGCCATCAAGTTAATTGCTAGACCCCCAGGGGCAAAACTCTCTATCAGTTTCTAGCTCACACACCGCCCACTTTCTCAGTGAAATAAAAACAACACATTTGATTAGTTTTGTAAAAACAACAAACTAACAAAGACAAACAAAGGTAAAGTTGAGTCAAAAATCAAAATGATTAAGAAAAATCGCAATCAATAAACATGTCAGTTAGAAATATAGTCTCACCTACGTGAGTGAAAGATCAATGGTGTACTCACCACCAAACGAGAATATATATATATATATATATATGTATATATATGTATGTGTGTGTGTGTGTGTGTGTCTGTGTGTACATATATAATTATATAATTTTTTAAACATTTACCTGAGGTATTGAAGGTGAGAAAAAATAATGAGGATTTATAAACTTAAGTTAGGTTTGTTAAGTGAGTACAAAGTAAATTTGAAGGTGAGAAAAAGTAATGAGGATTTATAAACTTAAGTTGGGTTTGTTAAATGAGTAGAAAGTAAATTTGAAGGTGAGAAAAAGTAATGAGGATTTATAAACTTAAGATGGGTTTCTTAAATGAGTAGAAAGTAAATTTGAAGGTGAGAAAAAGTAATGAGGATTTATAAACTTAAGTTGGGTTTGTTAAATGAGTAGAAAGTAAATTTGAAGGTGAGAAAAAGTAATGAGGATTTATAAACTTAAGATGGGTTTCTTAAATGAGTAGAAAGTAAATATGAAGGTGAAAAAAAGTAATGAGGATTTATAAACTTAAGATGGGTTTGTTAAATGAGTAGAAAGTAAATTTGAAGGTGAGAAAAAGTAATGAGGATTTATAAACTTAAGATGGGTTTCTTAAATGAGTAGAAAGTAAATTTGAAGGTGAGAAAAAGTAATGAGGATTTATAAACTTAAGATGGGTTTGTTAAATGAGTAGAAAGTAAATTTGAAGGTGAGAAAAAGTAATGAGGATTTTTAAACTTAAGTTGGGTTTGTTAAATTAGTAGAAAGTAAATTTGAAGGTGAGAAAAAGCAATGAGGATTTATAAACTTAAGTTGGGTTTGTTAAATGAGTAGAAAGTAAATTTGAATTCTTGAGTGAAAATGAAACTTTAACGAGGGTTTTAAAACTGTTACAAACATATAAACAACAACCACAAACAAACAAACAAACATAGCCTATATATCCGATTAATTCACATTCTTTGAGTATTTTCGCCTTGAAATTTTCATAGTGTCAGTCTTAGACCGACGAAGATCGTCGTATTTCATATCGGGCTTATGGGAGGGTGTAGGTGGCACACTTTATCTGTGTCCAGTATTCAAAGAGTCTACCACATATATGTCTTTAGTCGTGATTGTACCCCAGGACGTCTACTGTGGTACTTTAAAAAAACTCACCAAACGGAATGTACCTTGCGTAATTTGAACTGTTTTAACTTCTGAAAATGAATTTTGATGGTAGTCAAAGAAACGGTAGGCCAGACATTCGAAAATGTAACTCGAGTGGCAAAAATTTAAAAAAAAAACAATATACAGTATTCAATTTAAACTTGTAATTTCTGATTTCAGATGATTCTATTAATTATATGCAAGGATAAATCAAGGGGACAATGTTGGTGCCGTACTCGGGCATTGTTGGTGTCGTGCTCGGGCAATGTTGGTGTCGTACTCGGAGATTGTTTGTGTCTGTACTTGGAGAATGTTAGTGTCGTACTCGGACAATGCTGGTGTCGTACTCGGACAATGCTTGTGTCAGTCAGTATTTTTGTCAGTAGTCATGAAATGAAATCGGAATTCTTTACAAAATGACTTGAAAAATAACGTCGAAAAATATTTACACAACTCTAAAAAACGTCAGAAATATTTATACTATTCAGAATGAGGCCATAAATTCTTTCCCTCTTAATGCGTGACGTCTGAATGATCGGTAAGTTTTCCCGAAATTAGGTAAGAAGATTAAAATATTATTTTAAATGAAGTCAGAAATTTTTAATATTATACAAAATATTGTAAGAAATAGTTTACTTTGTACGTTGGTTTGACTCCAACAAACGATTCTCTGGTGTGTATTTTTTCCCTTTCCATAGTAATTAGCTGCTTCCTCTGTTTCTATGTTTGTTTGTATTGTGTATATATAGTTTCATATACACCGGTAGTACGCAGACTCAATGTGTCTTGTATTACACAGACATCTGAAGAATCACGAATCCATCAGCCCAAAGGATAACACAAAAAAAAACCCACATAGACAAATAAATGCCACGACTACCTGAGATTTCTCACAAGTACCACACAAATGACTTTGATTACCTTTTTATCATAACAAAGTCAAATCAATTTGGACGAGGCAAGTGTGAGTGTGTGTGTGTGTGTGTGTGGCGGGTGTGAAGAGGAAGAGTTTAGGCGGCTTGAAATGTGAGAACGATTGGGAGGTAAAGAGGGGGGATGGGTGGTCTTGTGAGTGAGTGGTGAAGGGGGGGGGGCAGACAATGACCTATATAAGCAGGTTATTTCCTCGTTTCTCCAGACGATTTATTTTCCCGCACTTTCTAGCATCGTGAGCGCTATTGAATGTTGATATCTTTGAACCTGGGACTCACTCCTAATGGTTTGTCACAGAGATCAGGGGGTGGGGGGGAATGGGGGAGTTTGAGCATGAAGGGAGGCAAGGGGAGGGGGTGGGTTGAACGAGAGAAAAAACAAAGGGTGGGGGGAGGGCGTGGAAGAAGATTGTTTTATTTTTCTTCGTCCTTATTGAGGGAGGGGCGAATATAGTGACCTAGAATATGAAACGAATCTCAAAGTCTGCCAAAAAAGGGGGGTTCACATGCATGATAGTTTTAAGTAATATGAAGGGGGGTTCACATGTATGATAGTTTTAAGCGATATGAAGGGGGTTCACATGTATGATAGTTTTAAGCGATATGAAGGGGGTTCACATGTATGATATTTTTAAGCGATATGAAGGGGGTTCACATGTATGATATTTTTAAGCGATATGAAGGGGGTTCACATGTATGATAGTTTTAAGCGATATGAAGGGGGTTCACATGTATGATAGTTTTAAGCGATATTAAGGGGGTTCACATGTATGATATTTTTAAGCGATATGAAGGGGGTTCACATGTATGATACTTTTAAGCGATATGAAGGAAAGAAAAATGCACAAATAAACCAATTATAAAAAAGTCGAGAGACGTAATGTGCAACTAAACATGTTGACTGCAAACAAACATATGAAATTTGTGAGCGAGATGTTTTAGAAAAAGTTACCTTTTGAATAAGTGGTGAGAGCTACTACTATATGGTGTAGACGGATGGTCGCGTGGTAAAGCGCTCGACTGTCGACCTGAGGGTCCCTGGTTCGATCTACGGTGAGGACCATTGGATATTTCGGGTCATGGCTAAAGTCCCCGCCATTTCTCCCGTGGTGCCTCCATGCACATTGCACGTCTATGGTGGGGATGAAAGTAGGGCATCATATAAACCGTTCCATTAAGTAGTTTATAGGATTTAAGAGATTTCATCTCATCCTTACATGGACTTCACACACACACAAACACACACACACACACACATACACACACACACTACTATATGTACTGAAAATGAACTTGACTGTCAAACCTGTTGACCTCGGGTTCAATGTCCAATAAGAATCAAGGTAATTTTCATTTCATGGTGAAAGTTCCTCAATGTCTCCCGTGGTGCCTCCATGGTCATCGCGCGATCATTTATGGTATGGATGAGAGAAAGGCCAATACAAAAACCGTCCCATAGTAGTTTATAGGATCTAAAAGATAACCATCTCACCCTCTACTAGTGTTGTTTTAGTCCCAGGTCATATTTTAGTTTCAGTTTTTATTTTGTTTTTTCTGTAACAATTTTAGTTTTCGTCCAGTTTTAGTCTTGCTGCTAATTTTAGTTTTAGTTTTAGTTCTCGTTGACGAAAAGTCAACATTTTCGTTAACGAAGGTTTTAGTTTTAGTTTTCGTGAACGAAAGCAACACTATATTTTAGTTTCAGTTTTTATTTCGTTTTTTCTGTAATAATTTCAGTTTTCGTCTAGTTTTAGTCTTGCTGCTAATTTTAGTTTTAGTTCTCGTTGACGAAAAGTCAACGAAGGTTTTAGTTTTAGTTTTCGTCGACGAAAACAACACTACCCTCTACATGAACGTCACAATTTATTTATATTTCCATCACATGAAAGTTTGGATTAATGAAGTATTAAAAAAATAGAGTTGAGAAATTTCGCATTAATGAATGACATTTTGAATTCGTTCCAAATAATGATACGAATGTACTTGTTCCATGATTGCTATTGATCATCTAAGATCTTGAAATTATGGGCCAAATTATTTATTTAGAAAAATGTCATTTATATATTTATAAACAAAATCATATGTTTTTTTTTATTAATATCTTTATTTTCATATTTTTTATTAAATGTCAGTAAATCTTTAAAATTCCATTTTATTTCCTTTTCAGTTTAAAAAAAAGAAACAAAAAAATTACATTGTTGTGAGGACCACTGTGATATTGACAGCAACTGTTCACCAAGAGGACCACTGATATTGACAGCAACTATTCACCAAGAGGACCAGTGATATTGACAGCAACTGTTCACCAAAAGGACCACTGGTATTGACAGCAACTGTTCACCAAGAGGACCACTGATATTGACAGCAACTATTCACCAAGAGGACCACTGGTATTGACAGCAACTGTTCACCAAGAGGACCACTGGTATTGACAGCAACTGTTCACCAAGAGGACCACTGATATTGACAGCAACTGTTCACCAAGAGGACCACTGGTATTGAAAGCAACTGTTCACCAAGAGGACCACTGATATTGACAGCAACTGTTCACCAAGAGGACTACTGGTATTGACAGCAACTGTTCACCAAGAGGACCACTGGTATTGACAGCAACTGTTCACCAAGAGGACCACTGGCATTGACATCAACTGTTCACCAAGAGGACCACTGATATTGACAGCAACTGTTCACCAAGAAGACCACTGGTATTGACAGCAACTGTTCACTAAGAGGACCACTAATATTGACAGCAACTGTTTACCAAGAGGACCACTGGTATTGACAGCAACTGTTCACCAAGAGGACCACTGGTATTGACAGCAACTGTTCACCAAGAGGACCACTGGTATTGACAGCAACTGTTCACCAAGAAGACCACTGGTATTGACAGCAACTGTTCACCAAGAGGACCACTGGTATTGACATCAACTGTTCACCAAGAGGACCACTGGTATTGACAGCAACTGTTCACCAATAGGACCACAGATATTGGCAGCAACTGTTCACAAAACTTCCCGGTATAAACTACTTGGAAAATATGAAACCTCCTTCCCCCCTCCCCCAGCCGGCCCTGATATTTTTTTGTATGCCCACCAGCCAACACCCATGATCCACAAATCCCAGGGACACAGCCTGTTATCTCTGGAAGCAACTCCGAGTCAGAGATGAACATCTTTATACCGCGGAAATTTATGTTTTGTCTCTGAACCTTAACACATAAAACACAGGTGCTGTCTTCTCATGTGTGAGTAGGTGTGTGTATGCGCGCGAGCGCGTGCAATTTGTTTTTGTTTGTTATAAAAGATTTTTTTTTATGTGTTTAACTGGGCAAGAGGGCAGGAAATGATAATACATTATATCTACAGTAAAGTTAACGGGGAGGTAATAATAATATAATAAATCAGTATCAATTTGTTTAATGTTAAGGGATAGGAGGAGAGGGAGATAACTCTTTTATCATATATTATTCGGAAGATGTCAGGGGCAGATAACAAGCAGGTATATGGTGGTGGTGGTATGCTGTAAAACTTGAAAGTACAAATAGTTTGATTAATATGGGACAGCGGGGGTGAACCATTTTAGGGCCGCGAGCCCAAAATTCAACCAAAAAAAAAACCCTACTTACTTATAGCAAAGTGCCAACACTCCAATTAAAATTAAAGGAAGTTATATTTTAGTCGCGTGCCGATTGATGAGGTTTAGCGTGCCGACTGATGAGGTTTAGCGTGCCGACTGTTGAGGCTTTACGTGCCGACTGTTGAGGCTTTACGTGCCGACTGATGAGGTTCAGCGTGCTGAATGATGAGGCTCTGTGTGCCGACTGATGAGGCTCGGCGTGCTGACTGATTAGGTTCAGCGTGCCGACTGATGAGGCTCGGCGTGCCGACTGATTAGGTTCGGCGTGCCGACTGATGAGGCTCAGTGTGCCGACTGATGAGGCTCAGTGTGCCGACTGATGAGGCTCGGCGTGCCGACTGATGAGGCTCAGTGTGCCGACTGCGGAACGGGCGCCATAGGTCCATCACCCCTGCTCTATGCACTGTCCGGGGGCAAGCTACTTGTTTGCTTCGCGGCCGTAGCCAGAAAAATATAAGGGCTCCTGATCGACTAGTAAAATAACTCAATGATTATAAATTTCGAAAGTGTTTGGTGTACAGATTTCCATCAACTCCAACTTGTGGTCACCGTGTCTGCATTAGACATGATTCAGATTGGAACAACTGGAATTATTAATGATGCAACTTTATGACTAATCGATTACAACGAGACATACGTAGAGTTGAGATTCGGAGCCATCCACACAATGGCGTTTTGCCAGTATCGCTCTTTAGGTCTTAACAGACCCAAGGCGAAAGGTAGTGGCGTAGCGAGGGGGCAAAGGGGGCATCATGCCTCGGGCGCTACTCACAAAGGGGGCGCCAAATGGTATATTTTACTTATGGTTTTCGAATGGGGGGCGCTAAGTAGGTATTGTGCCCCGGGCGCTAGTTAAGCTGGCTACGCCACTGGCGGAAGGGTCAGACTGGTCCATCCTAGCGAAAGATGAAAAAGAAATTAATAGTGGAATATGCAAAGGGGCAATTTTGGTAGTGAAGGGACCCGATGCATCTCATAGACTGCCTTTTGCATAAAAACTGCTGGGCGTGTAAGGTCAATATTTACTTTTATTTTTGCATTTTTGTGGATACCTAAATATATATGTTAACATTATAACAAACATATACAGCAAGTGTATAGATACAGCAACGAATGAACCTCATTCTTATAATAGATTTTGTTATAAAGTCCAATTCTAAACTAACCTTCATTGGACTGTATTTTAATGAATGAATGTTGACATGTGACGTTGGTAGAGTGAATGACTGTTAAAACCCGTTCTCCATTATATTCTGAAGTGTGGGCATGTTTATTAAAAAAATACACTTTTTACATTGTCAAAAAAAACCCCCCATTAAAGACGTTTGTTTGTTAAGAATTATAATGTTGTAAGCTGCATGAACACATTTTTTCCATAAACATAAGCTTAAAAACAAATCTTGTGTGTTGTATAGAAATTTGACAAATGTGTTATCAGTTCAACTTTTGAATTGGCGTGCAAGTAAATATTTTGAAAATGAAAGTGAAGTTTCACACTAAAGAAGCTAAGAGTTAATTAAATAAAAATAAAAACACAAAAAGTTGATGAGTTATACAAGGGAGACCACCAGAAGCATCAAAAAAAAAATACAAAACCTCCTCGTTTCTTTACGTCCTCTGTGAGGGGCGATAACACAGCTGATGAAAAGGGGAGATAAGGGAGGTAAGGGAAGGGGGAGTTAAAGCGGATTTAATAAAGGCGTGCCATGGTATCATCCTGAAAACAGCCCCGTGGCTTACAGTTATGGAACTCAGACGTTTTATTAAAATACAACCAGAGGCGTTGGCTGTGGAGAACTCTATGGACTCAAACTGATGATGGAGGGGGGGGGGAAGGGGGAGTTGTGTGAGGGTCGAAGATGATGTTTTACTTGGTTTTAATTATTTATAGCTAGAAATTGAAGAATTTACGAGTTGCATGGGATGTTGATGATGGTTATAAGAGTATAATTTTTTGATGTGTTACATGGTTTAAATGATTATTGCTTACAAGTGTTTTGAGTAGCAGATCATGTTCATATTGTGTATTTGGGTCTTATTCGATGTGTTGACGTATGTTAGCTAGAAATGTAAATATCGTGAGTTATTTATATATGATATAAGTAAGGGTCACATGATGTTGTGTTAATTGGTTTGATTATTTATAGCTAGAAATGAGAGAATCGTGAGTCAGAAATAACGTAGAAACATGTAATAATTTAGTATATCAGATAAAGAAGACAAACGAGAAATTATTAATAAGACTTCGTGGACGAACAATAACGTCTGACAGACATGTAGCGAAAAATTCAAATCTTTTATACAATTTTGCCCACTTTGCAATGTTATAAATATATCTACAATGGATACAATGTATACAACATGGGGATTATCCACACATTATCCACTAATCCGCTGTTATTATAATGATGTCTGGTTAACTAATCATAAATGGTACAAATAACTGTTATAAAATTCATTTTTATATGAAACTGTACACGTTTTAATATCACCACCCGATCCGAGACTTCCATAAAAAAATGAGACATAACGCAACTGAATTATGACTGGTATCTCTTGAGTTCAAGAGGCTTACAACGTTCTCAGCCACACAGCCAGACAAATGCAAGATGGAGGACGTCATTTCTGCAAGTTCTTTCTTAACAACAATCATATAACAAGTGAAATACACAAAACAACAATATAATACACAATACGAAACTATATTCTTATTCAGGTTGACTTATCACATTGTCTTAGAGACCAGTTTACCCAGTGCCGGCTCTATATTTTCCGGCGCCCGTTACATGTTGTAATTTATCGCCTTCACTTTTTTTTTCAATATTCTTTTATTTACCTCGCCCTGTCTGGTTGTTCTAAACTGTTTATGATTTGTTTAGGGAAATTTGAACTCAGTTATCTCCTGCTTCTTTAAGTCCAATCGATTTGATACTTTGAACACTTGTGTATTCTCGATGACAGTACATTATTTTTAAACGTTCGAGCCATTTAAATAAATAATTATGGAGTCTGAAGCTAATTAATTTAGGTCATGTTTTAAATAAAACAGGGAAATTGCGGAGATTATGATGTCAAGTACAGCACTAGACTGTTCCCGTGCAATTATTTAAAGTTTTTTTTCATTTAGATATGCACACAATTTATATATTTTATATAAACTTCAATGATAAAAATAATGAACAATTTTGTCTGATGTAGTCTTCGCTATTCACACCACATGTACCATTTAATTTTATTTCTTCACATAAAATTTACAAACAAAAACAAGGGATATATTTTTGAACCTAACGAGTATTTCTTTTTAAATATAAAAAGAAAACTTTTTTTTAAATATAGGTAAAATGTATTAAAATGTAAAACTAATTCATTGGATTATATTAATGATAAAATCATGTGAGCCAATTTTACCTCTTGTATTATTTATAAAATGACACAATTATTATTACATCAAAATATTGTGGGCATGTAACGAATTCCTAAACTATTTATTGCTTAATTATAAAAAAAAAACGTTAAACAGGTAGTGGTCTATCAGTCTGGGAAGTCCTTACGAATTGAGGGGCCCAATTTCACGGATGCTTGCGAGGCCCATCTTCTAACTATTACTATTAATGATAGTTGTAAACTGCGGGGCCTCTGCCAGGAGCGGGGCCCGATTTGGAGCAATCTGTCAAATCGGCATAATGCCGGCCCTGCTATCAATGTACTATATTCATTGATAAATTCCAGGATGAATGCATAAAACAGATAATCCTTGAAGGCCATCTCGCTTATTTTAGTCAATGTACGTTACATTATAATTTCTTTAAACAAATGTATGATGGATAGATTATTTTTTTTAGCCTTTTGAATAAAACCTGTTTTTTTAAAGAAGCTTTATTATATACATACTAGCTGCACCCTGCTAAAACATTGCATAGAGTTATATCCCCTTAGAATTGATCGGTAGGCTAGGTTATTTTAGGATTTCGGGCAGATCCGATTTTTTCATGATTGTATTTTAAACTGGAATACTGTTGTATTAATTCTTTACTTTCGATCTAACGCAGAGCCCAAATCGCTTTTATGTATATACTAGCTGTACCCTTCAAAACATTTGCATAGAGTTATATCCCCTTAGGCTTGATCGGCAGGCGAGGTTATTTTTTGGTTTCGGGCAGATCCGATTTTTTTTTCATGATTGTATTTTAAACTGGAATACTGTTGTATTAATTCTTTACTTTCGATTTAACGCAGCGCCCAAATCGCTATTATTTATATGATGTATTTTTTATTTAAAGCAAAATTATTTTTAAAAAATTACAATTTTAAAAAAATCGGTAACCCTGAGCAGATGGTGCGCCACTGAGCACATGGTACACTACTGTACCTTGAGCCACCACTGAAGATACTGTGGCTCTGTGACAACGATCCCAGAACTTCGAACAGATTTATGTACTTATTGCCATCCTAATGTTCACACACAATCAACCGTGACGAATTATCGACTCCATGGATCGATGGCTCACAGCTGTATTTAAGAAAGATTATTTCAGCGTAACAACAGGTGTAGTCTCATTTTAGTTTGAGAGAAAATAGCTTAAAAATCTTCCACCATGTCAAGTCGCTCTAAGTCAGTCATATGCATACTCGATGAGATATAAAATATGAATAAAACATTCTTACGAATATAATTATGACTCTATTCTGACTTATCGACTTCGTCTTTTTTCAAGAGCCCCCAAGATACATTAGAACGCTCTGTCTCTCTCTATCCCTCTCACTCCCCCTCTCCCACTCTCTCTCTCTCCCTCTCTCTCTCTCTCTCTCGCCCTCTCTCTCCCTCTCTCCCCCCTCTCTCTCTCTCTATCTACTCTATCTATCTATCTATCTATCTATCTATCTATCTATCTATCTATCTATCTATCTATCTATCTATCTATCTATCTATCTATCTATCTATCTATCTATCTATCTATCTATCTATCTATCTATCTATCTATCTATCTATCTATCTATCTATCTATATATATATATATATATATATATATATATATATATATATATATATAAGGGAACTAAATTAACTTTGCTGTTACTTTACTTCAGCATATCTCTGAATAACGGACACTTGCAATAAATGATTTTTTTTCTTTTTTTTACCCCACCCCCCAACAAATCACATGTGAGCCAATCAGCCAATAGTGATTAAGACTTCTCGACTTCTCTGCTGAAGTTAAACTTCTGTTTTATTTGATAGTGGCAACAAGATGAAAGAAACAAAGTTTAAAGATTAAAGCGGCCTAGACTTTTAAAAAAAAAAAATTCTGTCCCCCCCCTCTTCCCCGACTCATTGCGAAAAAAAACCTAACATACAAAAACCCACATTTACTGAAGAACGTGTCATCGAATTGCGACGTTCGCGTTCACTCCCCACTAAATCCACCCTTATTAATAATGTCAAATGTATGTGTTAGAAAGTAAGAAATTTTTCGATACTTTAAAAAGGTCGGTTCTGAAAACACAAAAATACCGGTTATCAAATATTTCGAAAATCTACGATAAACCGGATTTTTCCTTTCGGTTTTTCAAAACCAACTTTCTCCATAATTTGAAGTATTAAGTCTATTATTAAATGTAGTATTTATTTATCCCTTTAATTTAGAATAGAAGAATATCGATAAAAGTGATAGAAATGTAACGTTTTCCTGTAGAGAGTATCTGCACATTAAAAGGCCTAAACTCTACATTCAATCTACCAGATGACGCCAACAAAACATCACAGCAGACGTGAAAACCAAACAAACCACAACATAGCCTGTTCTAAATCTGTTGAATGAATTGACACAGAAAAAAACAACAACAACAACTACAGTTCCTGGTCACATGATCTATCCCAGCAACCATTAAGTCACGTGGTGGCAAACAATGGATACTCCATCATCGCAATGCAATGAAACCGTTTATCTCCGTCACAGTTGACTGGTGGTGAAAAGTTTCAACCTGGAGATGCCGAGTCCAGAGATGACAAAGTCTCAAAACATTGTGGAGTCTGAGGGCTGAAAGTTTTGACAAAAGATAAAAAAAACAAACAGAAGTTCCACTAGGAATGCCTTACCTGTTCGTGTCAGTCCACGTCTGCTGGAACGTTTGACTTACTTTCTGGTGCGTCTGAAATCTGGCACACGATTAGCTCACACACCAGTACACATGAACATACACAAAGTAGTACACACAGCAAGAGTCTTGATTTGAAATCAAATTTGGTAAATTGAAGGAGACAAATTTTAAAAGTAAATTGAAGAAATTTCTATTTTTTAACTCTAGAAATTAAAAAAAAAATTTTTTCTTGAAAGTAAACATGTCCTTAATTTAAAAACAAAATTGTCAGAATCTGTCAGAAGTGGTCAGTTGAGCCTAATGTTGACCGTTGTAATTTCTAATGCTGATCAGGGTGATCTATTAATGATGAACATTTTGATTTCTAATCCTGACCACTCTGACCAACAAATGCTGACCACTCTGACCTACTAATGCTGACCACTCTTTCCTACTAATGCTGACCACTCTGACCTACTAATGCTGACCACTCTTTCCTACTAATACTGACCACTCTGACCTACTAATGCTAACCAAACTAACGTGCTATTGCTGACCACTCTGACTTACTTATGCTAACCACTCTCACCTACTGTTATAACATTCTTCAATATTTATCCCACCTCAATCAAAGCAATAAATTCTCTGGTGAAATATCAGGAAGAAATGTACAGAGTGGGCCAAAAAAAAATGAGAACATTGCGTAGAAGGTAATATAATTATATCAAAGTTTGTTTAGCTGTACGCTTAGAAAAAAATTGTTGATAAGCAGGGAAGACACATTGAACAGGATTTCTGATTGGCTAAATACTTTGCAAACACAATTATATGAAACAATACGATTAATTAAGTTATATTTTTAAATAATTCGTATGTTATATGATGTTCTCACTTTTTTGGCCCACCATATACATAATTTGACCTTTTGGAAGAGTTTTATTTAAAATACCAGCACGAAAATGGATTGCGAACATAAATTTTTAAAATATTTTAAAATATCAAAGACTTAGGAAAATTTATATCTATATATATTGTTGTAGAATCGTCCCTGCACCTAAATCAGACTGATTAAATATGACATAAACTTATATATATATATATACAAATATATATATATATATATATATATATATATATATATATATATAACTAGCTGAACAGGCCCGGTACCCGGACCGGCTATTAGGCATGCAGTTGGAGTTGAAAATGGTGATATATATTCGAGCGCTTTAACAATCAGTCTATATACAAAAATAGCATGTCTATCAACTCGAAGTGACCCCAAAGGACATGAACAGATTATTGTAGCCTAAACACATTTAAGGGACACTTAATAATACATCAAAGAAGTTCATATTTTATATAGTTCATCCCAAAGAAAATAATCCTCATTATGGGCATAGAATCTTAACAAAAACATCCCCCGACCATTAAACTTTGAATCTAACATCCAACAATTTCTTCTATTTCCAATTCTCTTCCACTTAGCCCCACACCCATCCTTCCCTCCATCCCCCGCCCGCCACCCCCTTCCACTCAAGACATGCTCGAATCGCAGTGGGTCTCAATGTACATACGACAAACCCTGTTAACAATACCACGTGACACTTCACCCTACCTCCCCCCATGGGCTTATTCATGGGGGGGGGGGCAAGGGGGCATTTGCCCTCCCTACATTTTGAAAAAATGTCATATAAGAGAGGGCATTTGCTCCCCCCCCCTTAGATTTAAAAAAATGTCATTAAGTTGTTATTTGCCCCCCCCCCTGGAAAATGTTTGCCCCCCACCTGGTAAAATTCCTAACGACGCCCATGCCTCCCTTCCCCCCGTTAAACGCTCCTTTCCCAACCCTACACCCCCAATCCTACAGTTCTTTTTTTTATAATTTTATAATTTATCATGTTGAAAAAAAGAGAGACGTGAGATTAAAAAAATTAGCGGTGTTGCAACTTGAATCGTCTGCTTGACTCCCCCCCCCCCTTTTCCGCGACCATTTGGTTTATTCCCACCCCTATCCCAACCAACTCGGTAATATATATTTGAGCGCGTTAACAATCAGTCTATATACAAAAAATAGCTTTTTATATAATTCATCCCAAAGAGAATAATCCTCATTATGGGTACAGAAGCTTAACGAAAACAACCCCAGACTATTAAACTTTGAATCTAACATCCAACGTTACATAATTTGCGCACACTACTTCATATCATTTAAAAATCTTAATTCATTAATAAGAAATCCTTGTTGTGTTTAGAATTTCGCAGCATTTCATTTTTATTCAAGAAAGATTCATTTGATGAACAAAATGCGCACCAAACATACTCTCATTTAGTAAGTTGTCTCTTTATATTTTCTATAATTTTAGAATTCCCCAGACTATTTTTATAGAGACGGTCGATGACGCGTGCTGTTTTCTTTTTTTAACTCCATAAAGGTGTGACGTAGAACTCAGACTTTTTTTTTTAGCGATGTACGCTTTCAACTCGTGCGGTACGGTGTATTTGTAACGTGCAGACATGTGGCTTTTATTGCCATGAACATACTTTACACCGCACGGTGTGAAGGTCTGTCGGTCGGTCAAACCACCGTCTATGTTAGACGATTATGTATATAGATATTAGATAAGACTGTCTGCATCCAGTGGGATCTAACTCTATACCTGAAGAAATATTGCAAACAATGTTGTTATAAGTATTTAAAAAGAGGCATTCTGTCACTGAAATGACAATCTTATGTATCACTAAACTGTTGACATAATCTCTTATTTCAATAGACTGTTAATTTAGTCTTGGTAGTAAAATTAAATTATGTCATTATAATCTTTTAGTGTTAAAGGAAATTCTGCCAATAACTGTTTAAGTAAAATCAACATCCCATGTACATTTATTTTTTGTAGTAATTGAGTTTTTTTTTTGTAAACATTGTCTTATTTTGAAGGTAACTAATTCAAGAAACCAAATCTCAGTGACGTGATGTACATGTAATACGTGCTTTTATTATATTCACATTGGAAAACAGCTAACTTTACACACTCTCCTCATGAACGAATAACGCTACGTACTGAATTATGTTATATTTTATTTTATAAAACTATTCTTCATTTGCATGTGATTTGAAATAGCCATAGATTGAAATGAAATAAAAGAGGTTTGAACCAGAGGCGATGAACCAGAATGAAGAAAAAGCAGGAAATATGCCAGAATCCATCTTCATAGACAACCATTTTTTTGTAAAAAGAATATCATTTTAGTCGCTTAGCGATTTAAACAAAAAATCAGTAATGACTGTAGCTTCATCTTATGCTAATGAAAGATTAATGATCCCTAGTCAATACACTCAACAACATTACATTGGCCGTTTTCCTGGAAGATCAACACAGTAAGTCAAGTCTATAACAACAACCAGAAAAAAAAACCCAGACATTAAACTCAGCATGCTAAGTGTTAGTAAAATAAAACCCAGACATTAAACCTGTTACTAAGGTAAAAAAGAATAAATAGTTTTATTATAAACATAAACCATTTGTTACAAACAACTATAAACAGTAACAACTTAAAAAAAGATGAAAGAAGAATTTCACCGGCCGAGCGAAATAAAGTAAACTTTACACTAGGTAGGCAAGGAAACAAGATACAGCAGTGGGTCTTGAAGTGTAACCAACGGACACAACAGATAGGCTGTTCAGAATGTTTATCAATTGAAACTAAACCAATAAGTAGTTTAAATTTAACTTTAAAATAACTTTCGTCTCTTTTCAGTTCAGGTAGATGTAGCTAGAAACCTGAGAATACAAGTATTATGCTGAATTAGCCATTCAGTATTCTCAAGTTTTGAAATAAAGGTTCATTTGATAAAATACGTTTGCTCAGAGAATGTTGTTAGATTATTAAATCGTAAAAAAACTTCGATAAATGTTCTCAGACTTTAAAATACGATTTTTCATTTTGTTGTCTTCTCAATTAGATGGGTTTAAAATAACATTGGAAATGATGGAGAATTCCAAATAACATTGAAAATAAGGAAGAATTCCAAATAATATTGGAAATAAGGAAGAATTCCAAATAATATTGGAAATGAGAAAGAATTCCAAATAATATTGGAAATGAGGGAGAATTTCAAAACAAATATTGTCTTGGCAGCAGAGAACATTAAGAGGTTCTGATGATAGATATTTCAAAAGAACCTGTTCTCAATGTTCAGGTTGACAGTGATGTATCCAGACCTCAGTCTTAAACTTTTGGACATCCATCGATTATTTTGATTGACAGATGAACCATTTATGACGAGATTCAGATAATGTATCTGTGCATGTGTATGCGAGTGTATGTGTGTAAGTAGATGTGAGTGTGTGTATGTGTATTTGTATACAATTGCACTGGTTTATGTATGTCAATATGTACATATGAGGTATGTCTATATATTTTTATGGATATGAATGAATGAATAACGGTATATATTTAGGTTATTATATTTGCAAAAATAAACGCATATCTATCTATCTATCTATCTATCTATCTATCTATCTATCTATCTATCTATCTATCTATCTATCTATCTATCTATCTATCTATCTATCTATCTATCTATCTATCTATCTATCTATCTATCTATCTATCTATCTATCTATCTATCTATCTATCTATCTATCTATCTATCTATCTATCTATCTATCTATCTATCTATCTATCATCTATCTATCTATCTATCTATCTATCTATCTATCTATCTATCTATCTATCTATCCATCTATTCATCTATCTATCTATCTTTCTAGTATCTATCTATTTTTCTATTTAGTATCTATCTATCTGTCTGTTTGTCCATCTATCTATTTGTCTGTCAGTCTTATCTGTTCATATACTTATGTATATATCATTGCTTTATGCTTGTATAATTATTCAACAAGCTTTATGCATTCAGATTTAATAGCAGTATTAATTTCCCCCCACAGCCATTAACTTTCAGCCACATTTCCACAGCTCAGGACCAAATATACTCCATGACGTACCAACCAAATAAATCTACACATCAAGAAACAAACTTCACCATCAGCGGACTTTAATTGACCCCCGGGCCTGATCTTCTACTCACCCCTGAAGACAGGTAGATAAGAATGCCGAATTCCTTTGATGAATGAACACTGCTAGTCACGTGACGCAAGATTCACACCCCCACACCTTTTTAATACTTAACCTTTTTTTCCCGTCTCCCTCCTTCACCTGTAACTTTGTTTCTCCAGAAACAGAAGAGCTCCATGCAGTTATTTTTTTTTCGTCTGTATCTATTATCAAAAGAATTACGTCATTAGTTAGATCAAATTTCACTTAAATGTCTATTTATAGACATGTGTGCTTGTACTAACAGCAGGCCTGTTTTTGTGAACTCGGCTTAAGTTCGAGTCATAGAATGGATTAGATGTGTTTCACCATACTTTAAACTAAGAACAGTTTATCAGTTGCTGTAATGTATTCACTGGTGCACATATGTTATTTTGGTATTTCTCTGATTGGATGAACCCATGATATATATGAAAAGAATATTCCTGGTGAAGTTGTACAGAGCTCTGACTGGTCTACCAATGAGATGAAAGAATTAGGATGACTTGGATACGTGTGTATTGTCATCAATTCTAGTGTAGAGATCATTAGTATAGAGATGAATCCTAGTGGAGAGGTTTGATTGAGAAGTCTACTAGAGTAGAGAGAGAAATTTTGTAAAGAGATTAATGGTAGATGTAGACTTTATTTAGATTTGGTACTCATTTATGTCAAACATCAATCAAGTCTAATATTAAACATCATAATAAAAAAAAAATGATTGTTTTGACTCTGAATTTATGTGTTTTCAATGAGAGTATATTGCTACGACACAGATGCTACAAAGTGAAACTGCCTCCAACAAGAATATAGCTGTTACAAGTTTGATTTTTTTAAAATCAATTAGTTGTCCAGAAATGAAATATATTTTCGGCATAAAAAAGAATCAATTGCTAACGTTGATTATATATCATTGAATTTTTCAAACGTGTATCAATTAAACATCGGAATGTCTTCAAATTTTGATTTTTATGTTTACTCTCTTTAGTATTTGTCTAGAAATCGGAGTTGGAAATGTCAAACATTTTAAAACAGCCAATGACGTTAAAGATAACAACTACACTTACACTAACGTACAGTAAACTATTAGAGTAACTAATGTGATACGAATAAAATAAAGAATTGGACTTTTAAAAGTAGAGAGGGGGTCCCAAACATTGTTTCTGAACACCGCCCCCTTTTGTGGAGTAAAATGCAGAAACTGTCCCCCCCCCCCAAACCCTCTAAACAATTACTTTGGTAATTCGCTTTACTAACTACACGCAAAAAAAGAAATGTCTCATTTGAGACTTATCGTGGTCAGTGCCTTCTAAAAGAGAAATGCAATCTAGCTAGTTTCGTAGTTTGATAGGTACAAGCCTGATGGATGCGAAAATAGACAAATTTATTGATGTTTATGAATTTCCGTGCTATACAGATGACACATTTATAGTTTATGTATTACATTGTTATTAAACATTGAGCGTTGTCTCGGCGTCTTTCACAAAATACTTTCACCTGTTGAACAGCACCAAAAGATTACACTATTCAAAATACTTTCACCTGTTGAACAGCACCAAAAGATTACACTATTCAAAATACTTTCACCTGTTAAACACCATAGCAAGTGTTACAGTTGTACATTTCAATTGGCTCACTTTTAATTCCGGAGAATGCCGGAATAACATTCAAGATAATCTATAAATGAAGTCGTACATTGGCAGTACATGTAGTATTTAATTGCTACTTAGCTAAAACATCATTCTACAAGATATTTCACATTATCAATTTAGCGGCTTATTTGGTAGATGCGTAGGATACGGGTTTAAAAATTATTATGTAAAATAAAAACAAGCTTTTGAAAAAAATGTTTATGGTTGAGATCATGTACTGTGATATGGGATGGTGAGAATGTCTTCTTCAAGCTTGCTCTGCCCTGAGAGATGATAAGAGAGTGTTATCAAAGAATGTTGTAATCCAATGTTTTTCCAAGTGATGTCGTGACCCAATAGCGGGTCCTGCGGGAATTTCCAGTGGGTTATGGAAAATTTTTTTAACTTACTATTTGCTCGAGAATATGGGTGTTTATTATCATATCTATATTACATATTATTTTATCTATATTTGTATATTATTATATCTATATTTTTATATTATTATATCTATATTTTTATATTAGTATATTTATATTACATATTATTATATCTATATTACATATTATTATATCTATATTACATATTATTATATCTATATTACATATTATTATATATATATATATATATATATATACATATTATTATATCTATATGTATATATTATTATATCTATATTTTCATATTATACCTATATTTACATATTATTTTATCTATATTTACATATTATTATATCTATATTTTCATATTATTATATCTATATTTACATATAAATAATATATCTATAATACATATTATTATATCAATATTTACATATTATTATATTTATATTTTCATATTATTATATCTATATTAGGCCTACATATTATTATATCTATATTTATATTTATATATTATTTTATTATTATATCTATATTTATATATATAATTATATCTCTATTTCATACTATTATATCATTATTTTTATATTACTATATCTATATTTCTTGATATGCTACACATACACAATTATTTTATTTTGCAAAGTAGGAAGGAAAATCAATGTTTAAAATTGATGCCAGTCTTATATTTTATATTTTTTCGTATTTTGTTTCCAAAAGGTGGTTATAAAAACAAAACAATATATATGGTGGCTCGCAACTCGTCAAGTGTACAAGTTTAAGAAACATTGTTCTAATCTTGTAAGATACTAAAATTAATTGTTCCGTAAAACTCTATAAGCTTCTAAGAAAGTATTCCGTGCACTATAAACTTCGTAGAAAATGTTCCATAAGCCCCCCCCCCCGGGTCAGTGGCGTAGAGAGCTTAACTCGCACCCGGGGCAAAATACCTTTTTTGCGTCCTCCCCCTATTCAAAAACCATATAATATTATGTGTAAAATATGCCATTTGGCGCTCCTTTGTGAGTAGCGGGCGGGGCATGATGCACCTTTGCCCCCTCGCTACGCCACTGTCCCCTGTTCTAGTGCATGCAATACTCATCTAGCTAAGAAGTACTAAACTGTAAGGAGACAAAAAAATAGAACAGTCTACTAGACAAAAAAAAATGACAAAATCGGAGCAGCTATACAAAAAAAAAAGCCCAAAGATCGTGCTGGTCAAGAAATTTCTATTTCGAATGTCTAAAATGACCCACATCCAATGATTACTCTTCTGATATTGACACGGGGGGCCGGGGAAAAACACGGACACTCCATGAACGGCCATCTTTGACTCCCATCCTTTCTTTTTCCCTTCTCTTGACTAAGCAGCGCTTTTCTCAGAGGAAAAACAATGGATGGGAAATTTTTTCCTCTTTTATTTTCAACCCCACACACCCCAATATCTGTTCGGTAAACATGGCAACGTTTACACTGTAAGATATAAATAATAATATTGTCATGTTATCACAATAATTTCGTGTTTCTTCTGTTGGCAGATTCACGGACAGCACATAATAAAGATATGTTGACTAAGTCAAATTAAGTAATTCAGTGCATACATGCCTGGAATTTGGGAAAGCTCATTTGTTATTATGAAAATATTTTGACCACAGAAAAGCGAAATACAGGTTTTAAAAATGGACCGTGATTTATATTCTAATGAGTTTCAACATAAGAATATTGATTGGAAATAACTCACTATATTGTACGTTGATTTAACTTAAAGATCGATACATTAATTCAATTAGAAACTGTTTAAATTTTTTTTCAAAAAGTTTTCATTCTAGATAAGATGATTTAGACATTTCGTAAATTACAATAAATCGATTCAAATCTAGAAAACAACAACAATGTAGCCTACATACAAAGGTTGAAAATCAAAAGAATCGATTACTTATTATGGGTGGTTTACTCTCAAGTATAGACTAGAAAGTAAAATCTCATTGGCCAAGAGGATGAGTTGAGTCTCAAATCACTCTTGTGTTCGACTCTCTATAGAGTCTATTCATTCATTTATTTGTCGGCACTTCAAGTTCAATACAAGAGATTAAACCAAATAAATAAAATCCAATCTTTGATGTAATTTTATTACACTTTCGCATTTCATTTTATTTATTGTAACAGAGTTATGTAGATGATTTATTTTTTTTTAAATCAAAGAAAGAAATGTAATAACTTTTTTTTTTAAGCTTTTCTGAAATGATTTTGAGTAAGGTTTGACAATTGGCTAGAAAGATAGATTAAACATCTGCATGCATTAGTATGTGTCTGTGGATATAGATATCTTGCCAGACCATTGTTTACGTTTTGTTATGCATTAGGCTATGGTACGGCAGGAATGCGTACCTAAAGGGTTCCCTTGACCAGTGGGGGCCCTGGAAAGCTGCCTACTTTGCCTTTCCACAAATATAACGGATTTGTAAGTTGTATATATATATTATTGATGAATACAACATTTACATAAATATTTACAATAAAGTGTGCATTTTGTACTAATGTATACAGATGAATAATGTATTAATTGTATAGATGAAAGAATTTATGGATAGATGGCCTAAATCTCTACATATACAAACATGAATTTAAGTGTGTTTGTCTGGGTGGCAGAGAAATCCACATCGTCAAACAGATGACAACCAATCACAAAACCTACTTAACGTACGTCATCTTGGCTCAGCGCTTAGAGTTACATTAGTAAGATGTTCATTTCTTAGATCCTATAAACCACTAATGGGACGTTTTTTGTACTGGCCTTCTTTCATCTCCACCGTAGCCGATAGTTCAAAGCCATGGAGGCACCACGGGAAGCATAGACAGGAGTCACGACACGACGTGAGTTGAACCCGCAATGACAGATTCGTTCGTTTTATCACAAAGTAAATGGGAGCAAACTGTGTCAGGAGTAGGGAGCAACCAATATGCCTTTTTACCGATAGTCCGAAACCGATATTTTCCCCCAGCTTTTTTTACCGATATCGATATTTTTTTAAATCAACAACAATGCCAAACACGTGTTTTTCTCGTGCTGTAGTTCCTAATCTAATGACGTATGTCAACCCATGTTCACCCCTTCCCTGTCATATTTTGTAACACTTCGCCCACAAGTAAGTCTTGTTTACCCCCCCCCCCCACTTCCCATCCCAAAAAAAATACACACAGATGTTCACTAATTGTATCATTCAGGGTCATACATTAGAATTAAGAAATGCCAATCCTATTGTTTCAAGGTCATATCGCTGATGCAATTCATGTAGACGTGACAATTTCTGTGTACGGGTTTTTTTCAAATCTTGTCTGATCTGGTTATAGAATTGGGTTATTTACGGATTTTTTTTTCTGCAACCCTGTTGTGAAAAAAAAAAACAATGTATCGGCAGCCAAAAAACGGCCGGTCCGATAGTTAACCCATAGTGCCAAAATCGGTTCGACTATCGGTCGCTCCCTACAAAAATCGGTCGATCCAATATTAACCGATAGTGCCAATATCGGTCCGATACTGATCCGATTATCGGTCGCTCCCTAGTCAGGAGTATTGAAAGTAAAGGTGAATATTTCACCCCAGTGTCAACAAGAGTCAAACGAATGCAAAGTCCAGATATATTATAACTAGTCCAGATATATTATAACTAGTCCATATATATTATAACTAGTCCAGATATATTATAACTAGTTCAGATATATTATATCTAGTCCAGATATATTATAACTAGTCCAGATATATTATAACTAGTCCAGATATATTATAACTAGTTCAGGCGTAGAAAAATATCTTTGCACTTACACAATTATTTATCTGAAATCAGTTATAAGTTTTCTATAATTTATATGTTAACATACATATTGGCGCACCTATGTGCACAGGAAATGTATTCGTGCACATGCTAATGTATATTAGGTTGTACGTATGTGCACTGGAAATGTATTCATGCACATATTGATGTATATTAGCCATGTTGTACGTAAGTGCACAGGAAATGTATTCATGCTTATGCTGATGTATATTAGGCTGTACGTACGTGCACATGCACATATTCATGCTCGCAGTATATGTCGTTTGTTGATTTGTTTGTATGTTGCATGTATTTCATTTTATATGAATTAAGGTCTATGCTACCCCTATTATACTCTCTCTCTCTCTCTCTCTCTCTCTCTCTCTCTCTCTCTCTCTCTCTCTCCCTCTCTCTCTCTCTCTCTCTCTCAATAAAGATTTCCTTTATTGAAGCTTTTAGAAACATTTTACTGAATGATATTTGTAATATCATAAAACTAAACCTGCAACGCATACACACACAAACACACACACAATACACAGGCGATGAGATATTTTATTATTATTGTTGATTTGACTGCGTCAAGAAAATCCCCCCCCCCCCACACACACACCTCCTGTATAGACCAGGTTCCCAAAGACGAAGTCCCAGGTGGTGGACATAACTCCGGGTCAATAGGAAATTATTTCCAGGCGCCAGACGGGTTCCAGTCCGACACTTTGTCGGGTTAAATGTTGGCGCCCCAACATACGCCCCCAACCTGCCTCATGTGGTTAAAACAGTGAACAGTGTTTCAATACATATTTATATTCCACTTTAAAAAGATTGGATTTATATATATATATATATATATATATATATATATATATATATATATATATATATGTATACAACAGTGGTTCTTAAACTTTTTAGTTAGGGCCCAGTAATACAGTAACCTAACGTCAATATGAAAGACTTCAATGAGAAGTAGATAGTATAGAGAATGTATTTCAAATCTTTTGGTCAGTGACAAGGGAGGTAATTCTAATGAAAATTTTCTAAATAAGGATTAATCTCACCGGGGAAATCTAGTAATTTGTGTCAGTGTGTGTGTGTGTGTGTGTGTGAGGGGGGAAGAGTTGTTGTTTAATTTAATTTTGTTTAATTAGATAATGAGCACAATATTGCTGTATTCGATTACATTAAAAGAATGGTTTATTTAATCTCTTAATCATATATATCGGGTCAATAATCTCTATTCGTACTGTACTATGTTGGAGGAAGGGGGGGGTCTTTTATAATTCTCCACCATGGTCGTGTGGTTTAGAGTTAGAATGATGACCTGTAGCTCCCGGGTTAGATCCTCGCTGAAGGACTAGAACATTTTCAGGGCGTTTTCTGTGGGCCCAACTTATGGAGGTACCTAACATTAGTTGGGTCATATGATAATCGTATCTTTCCCTTTGTACACTTTCGGCATAGATGGCAGTAAAAACAATGGTGCTGTATAGGATCTAAGCGATACATCCCCCCTCTATAGCTGGAGCTGTATTATATAAGTGGCTATAGTGCGCCATAACCGTTTGTGTTTATCTTCAAAGGGACTTGAACCTTTACATGTACCAGGCATTCAGAGAGCACAGCTTCCATGGCACCGAGTTGCTTTAGTTGTGGAGCGCCATAGCCATAACATGTACAGTTGATGTCGCATGACCAGTATTTAGAAATATTATTTTTATTGGTAAAAATACTTTGAAGTCAGTGAATCAACACATAAATGACAACGAGTGCATGTCAAAGAAATCATTAAAAAGACAAAACCCATCCACTAGCTTTAAATAAAAATCGCCGTTGTCCAATCCATTAAAGCTGATAATAAAGAGAGAGGCTGATAAACTGTTAACAGTCTAACTATTTAGAGAAACTGTTAACAGTCTAACTATTTAGAGAAACTGTTAAACAGTCTAACTATTTAGAGAAACTGTTAAACAGTCTAACTATTTAGAGTAACTGTTAAACAGTCTAACTATTTAGTGAGACAATCTAACAATTTAGAAAATCTTAAACAGTCTAACTGTTTAGAGAAACTTAGACAGTCTAACTATTTAGAGAAACTGTTAAACAGTCTAACTATTTAGTGAGACAATCTAACAATTTAGAAAATCTTAAACAGTCTAACTGTTTAGAGAAACTTAAACAGTCTAACTATTTAGAGAAACTGTTAAACAGTCTAACTATTTAGAGTAACTGTTAAACAGTCTAACTATTTAGTGAGACTTAATCTAACAATTTAGAAAATCTTAAACAGTCTAACTGTTTAGAAAAACTTAAACAGTCTAACTATTTAGAGTAACTGTTAAACAGTCTAACTATTTAGAGAAACATAAACAGTCTAACTATTTAGAGAGACTTAATCTAACAATTTAGAGAAACTTAAACAGTCTAACTATTTAGAGAAACTTAAACAGTCTAACTATTTAGAGAGACTTAATCTAACAAATTAGAAAACTTAAACAGTCAAACTATTTAGAGAAATTTAAACAGTCTAACTATTTAGAGAAACTGTTAAACAGTCTAACTATTTAGAGTAACTGTTAAACAGTCAAACTATTTAGAGTAACTGTTAAACAGTCAAACTATTTAGAGAAACTCAAACAGTCTAACTTCTTAGAGAGACTTAAACAGTCTAACAATTTAGAGAAACTTAAACAGTCTAACTATTTAGAGTAACTGTTAAACAGTCAAACTATTTAGAGAAACTTAAACAGTCAAACTATTTATAGAAACTGTTAAACAGTCTAACTATTTATAGAAACTGTTAAACAGTCTAACTATTTAGAGAAACTGCTAAACAGTCTAACTATTTAGTGAGACTTAATCTAACAATTTAGAAAATCTTAAACAGTCTAACAATTTAGAGAAACTTAAACAGTCTAACTATTTAGAGAAACTTAAACAGTCTAACTATTTAGAGTAACTGTTAAACAGTCTAACTATTTGAAGAAACTTAAACAGTATAACTATTTAGAGAAACTTAAAAAGTCTAACTATTTAGTGAGACTTAATCTAACAATTTAGAAAATCTTAAACAGTCTAACTGTTTAGAGAGACTTAATCTAACAATTTAGATAAAACTTAAACAGTCTAACAATTTAGAAAAACTTAAACAGTCTAACTATTTAGAGAAACTTAAACAGTCTAACTATTTAGAGAAACCGTTGAACAGTCTAACTATTTAGAGAAACTTAAACAGTCTAACTATTTAGAGAAACTTTTAAACAGTCTAACTATTTAGAGAAACCTTTAAACAATCTAACTATTTAGAGTAACTGTTAAACAGTCTAACTCTTTAGAGTAACTGTTAAACAGTCTAACTATTTAGAGAAACGTAAACAGTCTAACTATTTAGAGAAACTTAAACAGTCTAACTATTTAAAGTAACTGTTAAACAGTCTAACTATTTAGAGAAACTTAAATAGTCTAACTATTTAGAGAAACCTTTAAACAGTCTAACTATTTAGAGTAACTGTTAAACAGTCTGAGAGTAACTGTTAAAAAGTCTAACTATATAGAGAAACTGTTAAACAGTCTAATTATTTAGAGAAACCGTTAAACAGTCTAACTATTTAGAGAAACTGTTAAACAGTCTAACTATTTAAAGAAACCGTTAAACAGTCTAACTATTTAGAGAAACTGTTAAACAGTCTAACTATTTATAGAAACTGTTAAACAGTCTAACTATTAAGAGAAACTTAAACAGTCTAACTATTTAGAGTAATATTTAAACAGTCTAACTATTTAGAGTAACTGTTAAACAGTCTAACTATTTAGAGAGACTTAATCTAACAATTTAGAAAAACTTAAACAGTCTAACAATTTAGAAAAACTTAAACAGTCTAACTATTTAGAGAAACTTAAACAGTCTAACTATTTAGAGAAACCGTTCAACAGTCTAACTATTGAGAGAAACCTTTAAACAGTCTAACTATTTAGAGAAACTTTTAAACAGTCTTACTATTTAGAGAAACCTTTAAATAATCTAACTATTTAGAGTAATTGTTAAACAGTCTAACTCTTTAGAGTAACTGTTAAACAGTCTAACTATTTAGAGAAACTTAAACAGTCTAACTATTTAGAGAAACTTAAACAGTCTAACTACTTAAAGTAACTGTTAAACAGTCTAACTATTTAGAGAAACTTAAACAGTCTAACTAATTAGAGAAACTTAAACAGTCTAACTATTTAGAGAAAACTTTAAACAGTCTAACTATTTAGAGTAACTGTTAAACAGTCTGACTATTTAGAGTAACTGTTAAAAAGTCTAACTATATAGAGAAACTGTTAAACAGTCTAATTATTTAGAGAAACCGTTAAACAGTCTAACTATTTAGAGAAACTGTTAAACAGTGTAACTATTTAAAGAAACTGTTAAACAGTCTAATAATTTATAGAAACTGTTAAACAGTCTAACTATTTAGAGTAACTGTTAAACAGTCTAACTATTTAGAGTAACTGTTAAACAGTCTAACTATTTAGTGAAACTTAAACAGTCTAACTATTTAGAGAGACTTAATCTAACAATTTAGAGAAACTTAAACAGTCTAACTATTTAGAGAAACTTAAACAGTCTAACTATTTAGAGAAACTTAAACAGTCTAACTATTTAGAGAGACTTAATCTAACAATTCAGAAAAACTTAAACAGTCAAACTATTTAGAGAAACTTAAACAGTCAAATTATTTATAGAAACTGTTAAACAGTCTAACTATTTAGAGAAACTGTTAAACAGTCTAACTATTTATAGAAACCGTTAAACAGGCTAACTATTTAGAGAATCCTTTAAACAATCTAACTATTTAGAGTAACTCTTAAACAGTCTAACTATTTAGTGAGACTTAATCTAACAATTTAGAAAATCTTAAACAGTCTAACTATTTAGAGAAACTTAAACAGTCTAACTATTTAGAGTAACTGTTAAACAGTCAAACTATTTAGATAAACTGTTAAACAGTCTAACTATTTAGAGAAACTTAAACAGTCTAACTATTTAGAGAAACCTTTAAACAGTCTAACTATTTAGAGTAACTGTTAAACAGTCTGACTATTTAGAGTAACTGTTAAACAGTCTAACTATATAGAAAAACTGTTAAACAGTCTAATTATTTAAAGAAACCGTTAAACAGTCTAACTATTTAGAGAAACTGTTAAACAGTCTAACTATTTTGAGAAACTGTTAAACAGTCTAACTATTTAGAGAAACCGTTAAACAGTCTAACTATTTATAGAAACTGTTAAACAGTCTAACTATTTAGAGTAACTGTAAAACAGTCTAACTATTTAGTGAGACTTAATCTAACAATTCAGAAAATCTTAAACAGTCTAACTATTTAGAGAAACTTACACAGTCTAACTATTTATAGAAACTTTTAAACAGTCTAACTATTTAGAGAAACCTTTAAACAGTCAAACTATTTAGAGTAACTGTTAAACAGTCTGACTATTTAGAGTAATTGTTAAACAGTCTAACTATTTAGAGAAACTGTTAAACAGTCTAACTATTTAGAGAAACCGTTAAACAGACTAGCTATTTATAGAAACTGTTAAACAGTCTAACTATTTAGAGAAATTGCTAAACAGTCTTAATATTTAGAGTAACTGTTAATCAGTCTAACTATTTAGTGAGACTTACTCTAACAATTCAGAAAATCTTAAACAGTCTAACTATTTAGAGAAACTTACACAGTCTAACTATTTAGAGTAACTGTTAAACAGTCTAACTCTTTAGAGTAACTGTTAAACAGTCTAACTATTTAGAGGAACTTAAACAGTCTAACTATTTAGAGAAACTTAAACAGTCTAACTATTTAAAGTAACTGTTAAACAGTCTAACTATTTAGAGAAACTTAAACAGTCTAACTATTTAGAGTAATATTTAAACAGTCTAAATATTTAGAGTAACTGTTAAACAGTCTAACTATTTAGAGAAACTGTTAAACAGTCTAACTATTTAGAGTAACTGTTAAACAGTCTAACTATTTAGAGAAACTTAAACAGTCTAACTATTTAGAGAAACTTAAACATTCTAACTATTTAGAGAGACTTAATCTAACAATTTATAGAAACTTTAACAGTCTAACAATTTAGAGAAACTTAAACAGTCTAACTATTTAGAGAAACTTAAACAGTCTAACTATTTAGAGAAACTTATACAGTCTAACTATTTAGAGAGACGTAATCTAAAAATTTAGAAAAACTTAAAAAGTCTAACTATTTACAGAAACTTAAACAGTCTAAATGTTTAGAGAGACTTAATCTAACAATTTAGAGAAACTTAAACAGTCTAACAATTTATAGAAACTGTTAAACAGTCTAACTATTTAGAGTAACTGTTAAACAGTCTAACTATTTAGAGAAACTTAAACAGTCTAACTATCTAGAGAGACTTAATCTTACAATTTAGAGAAACTTAAACAGTCTAACTATTTAGAGAAACCGTTAAACTGTCTAACTATTTAGAGAAACCTTTAAACAGTCTAACTATTTAGAGAAACCTTTAAACAATCTAACTATTTAGAGTAACTGTTAAACAGTCTAACTCTTTAGAGTAACTGTTAAAAAGTCTAACTATTTAGAGAAACTTAAACAGTCTAACTATTTAGAGAAACCTTTAAACAGTCTAACTATTTAGATTAACTGTTAAACAGTCTGACTATTTAGAGTTACTGTTAAACAGTCTAACTATTTAGATTAACTGTTAAACAGTCTGACTATTTAGAGTTACTGTTAAACAGTCTAACTATTTAAAGAAACTGTTAAACAGTCTAACTATTTAGAGAAACCGTTAAACAGTCTAACTATTTAGAGAAACTGTTAAACAGTCTAACTATTTATAGAAACTGTTAAACAGTCTCACTTTTTAGAAAAACTTAAACAGTCTAACTATTTAGAGTAATATTCAAACAGTCTAACTATTTAGAGTAACTGTTAAACAGTCTAACAATTTAAAAACTTAAACAGTCTAACTATTTAGAGAGACTTAATTTAACTATTTAGAGAAACTTAAACAGTCTAACTACTTATAGAAAATTAAACAGTCAAACATTTTATAGAAACTGTTAAACAATCTAACTATTTAGAGAAACCTTTAAACAGTCTAACTATTTAGAGTAACTGTTAAACAGTCTGACTATTTAGAGTAATTGTTAAACAGTCAAACTATTTATAGAAACTGTTAAACAGTCTAACTATTTAGAGAAACCTTTAAACAGTCTAACTATTTAGAGAAACTGTTAAACAGTCTGACTATTTAGAGTAATTGTTAAACAGTCTAACTATTTAGAGAAACTTAAACAGTCTAACTATTTAGAGAAACCTTTAAACAGTCTAACTATTTAGATTAACTGTTAAACAGTCTGACTATTTAGAGTTACTGTTAAACAGTCTAACTATTTAGATTAACTGTTAAACAGTCTGACTATTTAGAGTTACTGTTAAACAGTCTAACTATTTATAGAAACTGTTAAACAGTCTAACTATTTAGAGAAACTGTTAAACAGTCTAACTATTTATAGAAACTGTTAAACAGTCTCACTATTTAGAAAAACTTAAACAGTCTAACTATTTAGAGTAATATTCAAACAGTCTAACTATTTAGAGAAACTTAAACAGTCTAACTATTTAGAGAAACTTATACAGTCTAACTATTTAGAGAGACGTAATCTAAAAATTTAGAAAAACTTAAAAAGTCTAACTATTTACAGAAACTTAAACAGTCTAAATGTTTAGAGAGACTTAATCTAACAATTTAGAGAAACTTAAACAGTCTAACAATTTATAGAAACTGTTAAACAGTCTAACTATTTAGAGTAACTGTTAAACAGTCTAACTATTTAGAGAAACTTAAACAGTCTAACTATCTAGAGAGACTTAATCTTACAATTTAGAGAAACTTAAACAGTCTAACTATTTAGAGAAACCGTTAAACTGTCTAACTATTTAGAGAAACCTTTAAACAGTCTAACTATTTAGAGAAACCTTTAAACAATCTAACTATTTAGAGTAACTGTTAAACAGTCTAACTCTTTAGAGTAACTGTTAAAAAGTCTAAATATTTAGAGAAACTTAAACAGTCTAACTATTTAGAGAAACCTTTAAACAGTCTAACTATTTAGATTAACTGTTAAACAGTCTGACTATTTAGAGTTACTGTTAAACAGTCTAACTATTTAGATTAACTGTTAAACAGTCTGACTATTTAGAGTTACTGTTAAACAGTCTAACTATTTAAAGAAACTGTTAAACAGTCTAACTATTTAGAGAAACCGTTAAACAGTCTAACTATTTAGAGAAACTGTTAAACAGTCTAACTATTTATAGAAACTGTTAAACAGTCTCACTTTTTAGAAAAACTTAAACAGTCTAACTATTTAGAGTAATATTCAAACAGTCTAACTATTTAGAGTAACTGTTAAACAGTCTAACAATTTAAAAAAACTTAAACAGTCTAACTATTTAGAGAGACTTAATTTAACTATTTAGAGAAACTTAAACAGTCTAACTACTTATAGAAAATTAAACAGTCAAACATTTTATAGAAACTGTTAAACAATCTAACTATTTAGAGAAACCTTTAAACAGTCTAACTATTTAGAGTAACTGTTAAACAGTCTGACTATTTAGAGTAATTGTTAAACAGTCAAACTATTTATAGAAACTGTTAAACAGTCTAACTATTTAGAGAAACCTTTAAACAGTCTAACTATTTAGAGCAACTGTTAAACAGTCTGACTATTTAGAGTAATTGTTAAACAGTCTAACTATTTAGAGAAACTTAAACAGTCTAACTATTTAGAGAAACCTTTAAACAGTCTAACTATTTAGATTAACTGTTAAACAGTCTGACTATTTAGAGTTACTGTTAAACAGTCTAACTATTTAGATTAACTGTTAAACAGTCTGACTATTTAGAGTTACTGTTAAACAGTCTAACTATTTATAGAAACTGTTAAACAGTCTAACTATTTAGAGAAACTGTTAAACAGTCTAACTATTTATAGAAACTGTTAAACAGTCTCACTATTTAGAAAAACTTAAACAGTCTAACTATTTAGAGTAATATTCAAACAGTCTAACTATTTAGAGTAACTGTTAAACAGTCTAACAATTTTAAAAAAACTTAAACAGTCTAACTATTTAGAGAGACTTAATTTAACTATTTAGAGAAACTTAAACAGTCTAACTACTTAGAGAAACTTAAACAGTCAAACTTTTTATAGAAACTGTTAAACAGTCTAACTATTTAGAGAAACCTTTAAACAGTCTAACTATTTAGAGTAACTGTTAAACAATCTGACTATTTAGAGTAATTGTTAAACAGTCTAACTATTTAGAGAAACTGTTAAACAGTCTAACTATTTAGAGTAACTGTTAAACAGTCTAACTATTTAGAGAAAGTTAAACAGTCTAACTATTTAGAGAAACTTAAACAGTCTAACTATTTAGAGAGACGTAATCTAACAATTTAGAAAAACTTAAACAGTCTAACTATTTACAGAAATTTAAACAGTCTAAATGTTTAGAGAGACTTAATCTAACAATTTAGAGAAACTTAAACAGTCTAACTATTTATAGAAACTGTTAAACAGTCTAACTATTTAGAGTAACTGTTAAACAGTCTAACTATTTAGAGTAACTGTTAAACAGTCTAACTATTTACAGAAACTTAAACAGTCTAACTATCTAGAGAGACTTAATCTTACAATTTAGAGAAACTTAAACAGTCTAACTATTTAGAGAAACCGTTAAATAGTCTAACTATTTAGAGAAACCTTTAAACAGTCTAACTATTTAGAGAAACCTTTAAACAATCTAACTATTTAGAGTAACTGTTAAACAGTCTAACTCTTTAGAGTAACTGTTAAACAGTCTAACTATTTAGAGAAACTTAAACAGTCTAACTATTTAGAGAAACCTTTAAACAGTCTAACTATTTAGATTAACTGATAAACAGTCTGACTATTTAGAGTTACTGTTAAACAGTCTAACTATTTAGATTAACTGTTAAACAGTCTGACTATTTAGAGTTACTGTTAAACAGTCTAACTATTTAAAGAAACTGTTAAACAGTCTAACTATTTAGAGAAACCGTTAAACAGTCTAACTATTTAGAGAAACTGTTAAACAGTCTAACTATTTATAGAAACTGTTAAACAGTCTCACTATTTAGAAAAACTTAAACAGTCTAATTATTTAGAGTAATATTCAACAGTCTAACTATTTAGAGTAACTGTTAAACAGTCTAACAATTTAAAAAAACTTAAACAGTCTAACTATTTAGAGAGACTTAATTTAACTATTTAGAGAAACTTAAACAGTCTAACTACTTATAGAAACTTAAACAGTCAAACATTTTATAGAAACTGTTAAACAGTCTAACTATTTAGAGAAACCTTTAAACAGTCTAACTATTTAGAGTAACTGTTAAACAGTCTGACTATTTAGAGTAATTGTTAAACAGTCTAACTATTTAGAGAAACTGTTAAACAGTCTAACTATTTAGATAAACTGTTAAAAAGGCTAACTATTTAGAGAAACTTAAACAGTCTAACTATCTAGAGAAACTTAAACAGTCTAAATATTTAGAGAAACCGTTGAACAGTCTAACTATTTAGAGAAACCTTTAAACAGTCTTACTATTTAGAGAAACTGTCAAACAGTCTAACTATTTAGAGAAACCTTTAAACAATCTAACTATTTAGAGTAACTGTTAAACAGTCTAACTCTTTAGAGTAACTGTTAAAACCGTCTAACTATTTAGAGAAACTTAAACAGTCTAACTATTTAGAGAAACTTAAACAGTCTAACAATTTAAAGTAACTGTTAAACAGTCTGACTAATTAGAATAACTGTTAAACAGTCTAACTATATAGAGAAACTGTTAAACAGTCTAACTATTGAGAGAAACCGTTAAACAGTCTAACTATTTAGAGAAACCGTTAAACAGTCTAACTATTTAGAGAAACTGTTAAACAGACTAACTATTTATAGAAACTGTTAAACAGTCTAACTATTTAGAGTAACTGTTAAACAGTCTAACAAATTAGAAAAACTTTAACAGTCAAACTATTTATAGAAACTGTTAAACAGTCTAACTATTTAGAGAAACCTTTAAACAGTCTAACTATTTAGAGTAACTGTTAAACAGTCTGACTATTTAGAGTAATTGTTAAACAGTCTAACTATTTAGAGAAACTGTTAAACAGTCTAACTATTTAGAGAAACTAAAACAGTCTAACTATTTAGAGAAAATTAATCTAACAATTTAGAACAACTTAAACAGTCAAACTATTTATAGAAACTGTTAAACAGTCTGACTATTTAGAGAAACTGTTAAACAGTCTAACTATTTATAGAAACTGTTAAACAATCTAACAATTTAGAAAAACTTAAACAGTCAAACTATTTATAGAAACTGTTAAAAAGTCTAACTATTTAGAGAAACTTAAACAGTCTAACTATTTAGAGAAACTTAAACAGTCCAACTATTTAGAGAAACTTAAACAGTCTAACTATTTAGAGAGACGTAATCTAACAATTTAGAAAAACTTAAACAATCTAACTATGTACAAAAACTTATACAGTCTAACTGTTTAGAGAGACTTAATCTAACAATTTAGAGAAACTTAAACAGTCTAACAATTTATAGAAACTGTTAAACAGTCAAACTATTTAGAGTAGCTGTTAAACAGTCTAACTATTTAGAGTAACTGTTAAACAGTCTAACTATTTAGAGAAACTTAAACAGTCTAACTTTTTAGAGAAACTTAATCTAACAATTCAGAAAAACTTATACAGTCAAACTATTTAGAGAAACTTAAACAGTCAAATTATTTATAGAAACTGTTAAAAAGTCTAAATACTTAGAGAAACCTTTAAACAGTCTAACTATTTAGAGAAACCGTTAAACAATCAAACTATTTATAGAAACTGTTAAACAGTCTAACTATTTAGAGTAACTGTGAAACAGTCTAACTATTTAGTGAGACTTAATCTAACAATTCAGAAAATCTTAAACAGTCTAACTATTTAGAGAAACTTACACAGTCTAACTATTTATAGAAACTTTTAAACAGTCTAACTATTTAGAGAAACCTTTAAACAGTCAAACTTTTTAGAGTAACTGTTAAACAGTCTGACTATTTAGAGTAATTGTTAAACAGTCTTAATATTTAGAGTAACTGTTAAACAGTCTAACTATTTAGTGAGACTTAATCTAACAATTCAGAAAATCTTAAACAGTCTAACTATTTAGAGAAACTTACACAGTCTAACTATTTAGAGTAACTGTTAAACAGTCTAACTCTTTAGAGTAACTGTTAAACAGTCTAACTATTTAGAGGAACTTAAACAGTCTAAGTATTTAGAGAAACTTAAACAGTCTAACTATTTAAAGTAACTGTTTAACAGTCTAACTATTTAGAGAAACTTAAACAGTCTAACTATTTAGAGTAATATTTAAACAGTCTAAATATTTAGAGTAACTGTTAAACAGTCTAACTATTTAGAGAAACTGTTAAACAGTCTAACTATTTAGAGTAACTGTCAAACAGTCTAACTATTTAGAGAAACTTAAACAGTCTAACTATTTACAGAAACTTAAACAGTCTTAATGTTTAGAGAGACTTAATCTAACAATTTAGAGAAACTTAAACAGTCTAACAATTTATAGAAACTGTTAAACAGTCTAACTATTTAGAGTAACTCTTAAACAGTCTAACTATTTAGAGAAACTTAAACAGTCTAACTATTTAGAAAAAACTTAAACAGTCTAACTATTTAGAGAGACGTAATCTTACAATTTAGAGAAACTTAAACAGTCTAACTATTTAGAGAAACTGTTAAACAGTCTAACTATTTAGAGAAACCTTTAAACAGTCTAACTATTTACAGAAACCTTTAAACAATCTAACTATTTAGAGTAACTGTTAAACAGTCTAACTCTTTAGAGTAACTGTTAAACAGTCTAACTATTTAGAGAAACTTAAACAGTCTAACTATATAGAGAAACCTTTTAACAGTCTAACAATTTAGATTAACTGTTAAACAGTCTGACTATTTAGAGTTACTGTTAAACAGTCTAACTATTTAGATTAACTCTTAAACAGTCTGACTATTTAGAGTTACTGTTAAACAGTCTAACTATTTATAGAAACTGTTAAACAGGCTAACTATTTAGAGAAACCGTTAAACAGTCTAACTATTTAGAGAAACTGTTAAACAGTCTAACTATTTATAGAAACTGTTAAACAGTCTCACTATTTAGAAAAACTTAAACAGTCTAACTATTTAGAGTAATATTCAAACAGTCTAACTATTTAGAGTAACTGTTAAACAGTCTAACAATTTAAAAAAACTTAAACAGTCTAACTATTTAGAGAGTCTTAATTTAACTATTTAGAGAAACTTAAACAGTCTAACTACTTATAGAAACTTAAACAGTCAAACATTTTATAGAAACTGTTAAACAATCTAACTATTTAGAGAAACCTTTAAACAGTCTAACTATTTAGAGTAACTGTTAAACAGTCTGACTATTTAGAGTAATTGTTAAACAGTCTAACTATTTATAGAAACTGTTAAACAGTCTAACTCTTTAGAGTAACTGTTAAACAGTCTAACTATTTAGAGAAATTGCTAAACAGTCTTAATATTTAGAGTAACTGTTAATCAGTCTAACTATTTAGTGAGACTTAATCTAACAATTCAGAAAATCTTAAACAGTCTAA
Source organism: Bulinus truncatus (assembly GCA_021962125.1). Classification (NCBI taxonomy): domain Eukaryota; kingdom Metazoa; phylum Mollusca; class Gastropoda; family Planorbidae; genus Bulinus; species Bulinus truncatus. Next base: position 861,469 of record JAGDYQ010000016.1, on the reverse strand, counting down.
CTATTTAGAGAAACTTACACAGTCTAACTATTTAGAGTAACTGTTAAACAGTCTAACTCTTTAGAGTAACTGTTAAACAGTCTAACTATTTAGAGGAACTTAAACAGTCTAACTATTTAGAGAAACTTAAACAGTCTAACTATTTAAAGTAACTGTTAAACAGTCTAACTATTTAGAGAAACTTAAACAGTCTAACTATTTAGAGTAATATTTAAACAGTCTAAATATTTAGAGTAACTGTTAAACAGTCTAACTATTTAGAGAAACTGTTAAACAGTCTAACTATTTAGAGTAACTGTTAAACAGTCTAACTATTTAGAGAAACTTAAACAGTCTAACTATTTAGAGAAAGTTAAACAGTCTAACTATTTAGAGAAACTTAAACAGTCTAACTATTTAGAGAGACGTAATCTAAAAATTTAGAAAAACTTAAAAAGTCTAACTATTTACAGAAACTTAAACAGTCTAAATGTTTAGAGAGACTTAATCTAACAATTTAGAGAAACTTAAACAGTCTAACAATTTATAGAAACTGTTAAACAGTCTAACTCTTTAGAGTAACTGTTAAACAGTCTAACTATTTAGAGAAACTTAAACAGTCTAACTATCTAGAGAGACTTAATCTTACAATTTAGAGAAACTTAAACAGTCTAACTATTTAGAGAAACCGTTAAACTGTCTAACTATTTAGAGAAACCTTTAAACAGTCTAACTATTTAGAGAAACCTTTAAACAATCTAACTATTTAGAGTAACTGTTAAACAGTCTAACTCTTTAGAGTAACTGTTAAAAAGTCTAACTATTTAGAGAAACTTAAACAGTCTAACTATTTAGAGAAACCTTTAAACAGTCTAACTATTTAGATTAACTGTTAAACAGTCTGACTATTTAGAGTTACTGTTAAACAGTCTAACTATTTAGATTAACTGTTAAACAGTCTGACTATTTAGAGTTACTGTTAAACAGTCTAACTATTTAAAGAAACTGTTAAACAGTCTAACTATTTAGAGAAACCGTTAAACAGTCTAACTATTTAGAGAAACTGTTAAACAGTCTAACTATTTATAGAAACTGTTAAACAGTCTCACTTTTTAGAAAAACTTAAACAGTCTAACTATTTAGAGTAATATTCAAACAGTCTAACTATTTAGAGTAACTGTTAAAAAGTCTAACAATTTAAAAAAACTTAAACAGTCTAACTATTTAGAGAGACTTAATTTAACTATTTAGAGAAACTTAAACAGTCTAACTACTTATAGAAAATTAAACAGTCAAACATTTTATAGAAACTGTTAAACAGTCTAACTATTTAGAGAAACCTTTAAACAGTCTAACTATTTAGAGTAACTGTTAAACAGTCTGACTATTTAGAGTAATTGTTAAACAGTCAAACTATTTATAGAAACTGTTAAACAGTCTAACTATTTAGAGAAACCTTTAAACAGTCTAACTATTTAGAGCAACTGTTAAACAGTCTGACTATTTAGAGTAATTGTTAAACAGTCTAACTATTTAGAGAAACTTAAACAGTCTAACTATTTAGAGAAACCTTTAAACAGTCTAACTATTTAGATTAACTGTTAAACAGTCTGACTATTTAGAGTTACTGTTAAACAGTCTAACTATTTAGATTAACTGTTAAACAGTCTGACTATTTAGAGTTACTGTTAAACAGTCTAACTATTTATAGAAACTGTTAAACAGTCTAACTATTTAGAGAAACTGTTAAACAGTCTAACTATTTATAGAAACTGTTAAACAGTCTCACTATTTAGAAAAACTTAAACAGTCTAACTATTTAGAGTAATATTCAAACAGTCTAACTATTTAGAGTAACTGTTAAACAGTCTAACAATTTTAAAAAAACTTAAACAGTCTAACTATTTAGAGAGACTTAATTTAACTATTTAGAGAAACTTAAACAGTCTAACTACTTAGAGAAACTTAAACAGTCAAACTTTTTATAGAAACTGTTAAACAGTCTAACTATTTAGAGAAACCTTTAAACAGTCTAACTATTTAGAGTAACTGTTAAACAATCTGACTATTTAGAGTAATTGTTAAACAGTCTAACTATTTAGAGAAACTGTTAAACAGTCTAACTATTTAGAGTAACTGTTAAACAGTCTAACTATTTAGAGAAAGTTAAACAGTCTAACTATTTAGAGAAACTTAAACAGTCTAACTATTTAGAGAGACGTAATCTAACAATTTAGAAAAACTTAAACAGTCTAACTATTTACAGAAATTTAAACAGTCTAAATGTTTAGAGACTTAATCTAACAATTTAGAGAAACTTAAACAGTCTAACTATTTATAGAAACTGTTAAACAGTCTAACTATTTAGAGTAACTGTTAAACAGTCTAACTATTTAGAGTAACTGTTAAACAGTCTAACTATTTACAGAAACTTAAACAGTCTAACTATCTAGAGAGACTTAATCTTACAATTTAGAGAAACTTCAACAGTCTAACTATTTAGAGAAACCGTTAAATAGTCTAACTATTTAGAGAAACCTTTAAACAGTCTAACTATTTAGAGAAACCTTTAAACAATCTAACTATTTAGAGTAACTGTTAAACAGTCTAACTCTTTAGAGTAACTGTTAAACAGTCTAACTATTTAGAGAAACTTAAACAGTCTAACTATTTAGAGAAACCTTTAAACAGTCTAACTATTTAGATTAACTGTTAAACAGTCTGACTATTTAGAGTTACTGTTAAACAGTCTAACTATTTAGATTAACTGTTAAACAGTCTGACTATTTAGAGTTACTGTTAAACAGTCTAACTATTTAAAGAAACTGTTAAACAGTCTAACTATTTAGAGAAACCGTTAAACAGTCTAACTATTTAGAGAAACTGTTAAACAGTCTAACTATTTATAGAAACTGTTAAACAGTCTCACTATTTAGAAAAACTTAAACAGTCTAACTATTTAGAGTAATATTCAAACAGTCTAACTATTTAGAGTAACTGTTAAACAGTCTAACAATTTAAAAAAACTTAAACAGTCTAACTATTTAGAGAGACTTAATTTAACTATTTAGAGAAACTTAAACAGTCTAACTACTTATAGAAACTTAAACAGTCAAACATTTTATAGAAACTGTTAAACAGTCTAACTATTTAGAGAAACCTTTAAACAGTCTAACTATTTAGAGTAACTGTTAAACAGTCTGACTATTTAGAGTAATTGTTAAACAGTCTAACTATTTAGAGAAACTGTTAAACAGTCTAACTATTTAGATAAACTGTTAAAAAGGCTAACTATTTAGAGAAACTTAAACAGTCTAACTATCTAGAGAAACTTAAACAGTCTAATTATTTAGAGAAACCGTTGAACAGTCTAACTATTTAGAGAAACCTTTAAACAGTCTTACTATTTAGAGAAACCGTCAAACAGTCTAACTATTTAGAGAAACCTTTAAACAATCTAACTATTTAGAGTAACTGTTAAACAGTCTAACTCTTTAGAGTAACTGTTAAACCGTCAAACTATTTAGAGAAACTTAAACAGTCTAACTATTTAGAGAAACTTAAACAGTCTAACAATTTAAAGTAACTGTTAAACAGTCTGACTAATTAGAATAACTGTTAAACAGTCTAACTATATAGAGAAACTGTTAAACAGTCTAACTATTGAGAGAAACCGTTAAACAGTCTAACTATTTAGAGAAACCGTTAAACAGTCTAACTATTTAGAGAAACTGTTAAACAGACTAACTATTTATAGAAACTGTTAAACAGTCTAACTATTTAGAGAAACTTAAACAGTCTAACTTTTTAGCGTAATATTTAAACAGTCTAACTATTTAGAGTAACTGTTAAACAGTCTAACAAATTAGAAAAACTTTAACAGTCAAACTATTTATAGAAACTGTTAAACAGTCTAACTATTTAGAGAAACCTTTAAACAGTCTAACTATTTAGAGTAACTGTTAAACAGTCTGACTATTTAGAGTAATTGTTAAACAGTCTAACTATTTAGAGAAACTGTTAAACAGTCTAACTATTTAGAGAAACTAAAACAGTCTAACTATTTAGAGAAAATTAATCTAACAATTTAGAACAACTTAAACAGTCAAACTATTTATAGAAACTGTTAAACAGTCTAACTATTTAGAGAAACTGTTAAACAGTCTAACTATTTATAGAAACTGTTAAACAATCTAACAATTTAGAAAAACTTAAACAGTCAAACTATTTATAGAAACTGTTAAAAAGTCTAACTATTTAGAGAAACTTAAACAGTCTAACTATTTAGAGAAACTTAAACAGTCCAACTATTTAGAGAAACTTAAACAGTCTAACTATTTAGAGAGACGTAATCTAACAATTTAGAAAAACTTAAACAATCTAACTAAGTACAAAAACTTATACAGTCTAACTGTTTAGAGAGACTTAATCTAACAATTTAGAGAAACTTAAACAGTCTAACAATTTATAGAAACTGTTAAACAGTCAAACTATTTAGAGTAGCTGTTAAACAGTCTAACTATTTAGAGTAACTGTTAAACAGTCTAACTATTTAGAGAAACTTAAACAGTCTAACTTTTTAGAGAAACTTAATCTAACAATTCAGAAAAACTTATACAGTCAAACTATTTAGAGAAACTTAAACAGTCAAATTATTTATAGAAACTGTTAAAAAGTCTAACTACTTAGAGAAACCTTTAAACAGTCTAACTATTTAGAGAAACCGTTAAACAATCAAACTATTTATAGAAACTGTTAAACAGTCTAACTATTTAGAGTAACTGTGAAACAGTCTAACTATTTAGTGAGACTTAATCTAACAATTCAGAAAATCTTAAACAGTCTAACTATTTAGAGAAACTTACACAGTCTAACTATTTATAGAAACTTTTAAACAGTCTAACTATTTAGAGAAACCTTTAAACAGTCAAACTTTTTAGAGTAACTGTTAAACAGTCTGACTATTTAGAGTAATTGTTAAACAGTCTTAATATTTAGAGTAACTGTTAAACAGTCTAACTATTTAGTGAGACTTAATCTAACAATTCAGAAAATCTTAAACAGTCTAACTATTTAGAGAAACTTACACAGTCTAACTATTTAGAGTAACTGTTAAACAGTCTAACTCTTTAGAGTAACTGTTATACAGTCTAACTATTTAGAGGAACTTAAACAGTCTAACTATTTAGAGAAACTTAAACAGTCTAACTATTTAAAGTAACTGTTTAACAGTCTAACTATTTAGAGAAACTTAAACAGTCTAACTATTTAGAGTAATATTTAAACAGTCTAAATATTTAGAGTAACTGTTAAACAGTCTAACTATTTAGAGAAACTGTTAAACAGTCTAACTATTTAGAGTAACTGTCAAACAGTCTAACTATTTAGAGAAACTTAAACAGTCTAACTATTTACAGAAACTTAAACAGTCTAAATGTTTAGAGAGACTTAATCTAACAATTTAGAGAAACTTAAACAGTCTAACAATTTATAGAAACTGTTAAACAGTCTAACTATTTAGAGTAACTCTTAAACAGTCTAACTATTTAGAGAAACTTAAACAGTCTAACTATTTAGAAAAACTTAAACAGTCTAACTATTTAGAGAGACGTAATCTTACAATTTAGAGAAACTTAAACAATCTAACTATTTAGAGAAACTGTTAAACAGTCTAACTATTTAGAGAAACCTTTAAACAGTCTAACTATTTACAGAAACCTTTAAACAATCTAACTATTTAGAGTAACTGTTAAACAGTCTAACTCTTTAGAGTAACTGTTAAACAGTCTAACTATTTAGAGAAACTTAAACAGTCTAACTATATAGAGAAACCTTTTAACAGTCTAACAATTTAGATTAACTGTTAAACAGTCTGACTATTTAGAGTTACTGTTAAACAGTCTAACTATTTAGATTAACTCTTAAACAGTCTGACTATTTAGAGTTACTGTTAAACAGTCTAACTATTTATAGAAACTGTTAAACAGGCTAACTATTTAGAGAAACCGTTAAACAGTCTAACTATTTAGAGAAACTGTTAAACAGTCTAACTATTTATAGAAACTGTTAAACAGTCTCACTATTTAGAAAAACTTAAACAGTCTAACTATTTAGAGTAATATTCAAACAGTCTAACTATTTAGAGTAACTGTTAAACAGTCTAACAATTTAAAAAAACTTAAACAGTCTAACTATTTAGAGAGTCTTAATTTAACTATTTAGAGAAACTTAAACAGTCTAACTACTTATAGAAACTTAAACAGTCAAACATTTTATAGAAACTGTTAAACAATCTAACTATTTAGAGAAACCTTTAAACAGTCTAACTATTTAGAGTAACTGTTAAACAGTCTGACTATTTAGAGTAATTGTTAAACAGTCTAACTATTTATAGAAACTGTTAAACAGTCTAACTATTTAGAGAAACTGTTAAACAGTCTAACTATTTAGAGAAACTTAAACAGTCTAACTATTTAGAGAAACTTAAACAGTATAACTATTTAGAGAAACCGTTGAACAGTCTAACTATTTAGAGAAACTGTCAAACAGTCTAACTATTTAGAGAAACCTTTAAACAATCTAACTATTTAGAGTAACGGTTAAACAGTCTAACTCTTTAGAGTAACTGTTAAACCGTCAAACTATTTAGAGAAACTTAAACAGTCTAACTATTTAGAGAAACTTAAACAGTCTAACAATTTAAAGTAACTGTTAAACAGTCTGACTATTTAGAATAACTGTTAAACAGTCTAACTATATAGAGAAACTGTTAAACAGTCTAACTATTGAGAGAAACCGTTAAACAGTCTAACTATTTAGAGAAACTGTTAAACAGTCTAACTATTTAGAGAAACCGTTAAACAGTCTAACTTTTTAGAGAAACTGTTAAACAGTCTAACTATTTATAGAAACTGTTAAACAGTCTAACTATTTAGAGAAACTTAAACAGTCTAACTTTTTAGCGTAATATTTAAACAGTCTAACTATTTAGAGTAACTGTTAAACAGTCTAACAATTTACAAAAACTTTAACAGTCTAAATATTTAGAGAGACTTAATCTAACAATTTAGAAAAACTTAAACAGTCAAACTATTTATAGAAACTGTTAAACAGTCTAACTATTTAGAGAAACCTTTAAACAGTCTAACTATTTAGAGTAACTGTTAAACAGTCTGGCTATTTAGAGTAATTGTTAAACAGTCTAACTATTTAGAGAAACTTAAACAGTCTAACTATTTAGAGAAACCTTTAAACAGTCTAAATATTTAGATTAACTGTTAAACAGTCTGACTATTTAGAGTTACTGTTAAATAGTCTAACTATTTAGATTAACTGTTAAACAGTCTGACTATTTAGAGTTACTGTTAAACAGTCTTACTATTTATAGAAACTGTTAAACAGTCTAACTATTTAGAGAAACCGTTAAACAGTCTAACTATTTAGAGAAACTGTTAAACAGTCTAACTATTTATAGAAACTGTTAAACAGTCTCACTATTTAGAAAAACTTAAACAGTCTAACTATTTAGAGTAATATTAAAACAGTCTAACTATTTAGAGTAACTGTTAAACAGTCTAACAATTTAAAAAAACTTAAACAGTCTAACTATTTAGAGAGACTTAATTTAACTATTTAGAGAAACTTAAACAGTCTAACTACTTAGAGAAACTTAAACAGTCAAACTTTTTATAGAAACTGTTAAACAGTCTAACTATTTAGAGAAACCTTTAAACAGTCTAACTATTTAGAGTAACTGTTAAACAGTCTGACTATTTAGAGTAATTGTTAAACAGTCTAACTATTTAGAGAAACTGTTAAACAGTCTAACTATTTAGAGAAACTGTTAAACAGTCTAACTATTTAGAGAAACTTAAACAGTCTAACTATTTAGAGAAACCGTTTTTTAGAGAGACGTAATCTAACAATTTGGAAAAACTTAAACAATCTAACTATGTACAAAAACTTATTCAGTCAAACTGTTTAGAGAGACTTAATCTAACAATTTAGAGAAACTTAAACAGTCTAACAATTTATAGAAACTGTTAAACAGTCAAACTATTTAGAGTAACTGTTAAACAGTCTAACTATTTAGAGTAACTGTTAAAAAGTCTAACTATTTAGAGAAACTTAAACAGTCTAACTATTTAGAGAGACTTAATCTAACAATTTAGAGAAACTGTTAAACAGTCTTACTATTTAGAGAAACTTAAACAGTCTAACTTTTTAGAGAAACTTAAACAGTCTAACTATTTAGAGAGACTTAATCTAACAATTCAGTAAAACTTATACAGTCAAACTATTTAGAGAAACTTAAACAGTCAAATTATTTATAGAAACTGTTAAAAAGTCTAACTACTTAGAGAAACCTTTAAACAGTCTAACTATTTAGAGAAACTTAATCAGTCTAACTATTTAGAGAAACCGTTGAACAGTCTAACTATTTAGAGAAACCTTTAAACAGTTTTACTATTTAGAGAAACTGTCAAACAGTCTAACTATTTAGAGAAACCTTTAAACAATCTAACTATTTAGAGTAACTGTTAAACAGTCTAACTCTTTAGAGTAACTGTTAAACCGTCAAACTATTTAGAGAAACCTAAACAGTCCAACAATTTAAAGTAACTGTTAAACAGTCTGACTATTTAGAATAACTGTTAAACAGTCTAACTATATAGAGAAACTGTTAAACAGTCTAACTTTTTAGCGTAATATTTAAACAGTCTAACTATTTAGAGTAACTGTTAAACAGTCTAACAATTTAGAAAAACTTTAACAGTCTAACTATTTAGAGAGACTTAATCTAACAATTTAGAAAAACTTAAACAGTCAAACTATTTATAGAAACTGTTAAACAGTCTAACTATTTAGAGAAACCTTTAAACAGTCTAACTATTTAGAGTAACTGTTAAACAGTCTGACTATTTAGAGTAATTGTTAAACAGTCTAACTATTTAGAGAAACTGTTAAACAGTCTAACTATTTAGAGAAACTAAAACAGTCTAACTATTTAGAGAAAATTAATCTAACAATTTAGAACAACTTAAACAGTCAAACTATTTATAGAAACTGTTAAACAGTCTAACTATTTAGAGAAACTGTTAAACAGTCTAACTATTTATAGAAACTGTTAAACAATCTAACAATTTAGAAAAACTTAAACAGTCAAACTATTTATAGAAACTGTTAAAAAGTCTAACTATTTAGAGAAACTTAAACAGTCTAACTATTTAGAGAAACTTAAACAGTCCAACTATTTAGAGAAACTTAAACAGTCTAACTATTTAGAGAGACGTAATCTAACAATTTAGAAAAACTTAAACAATCTAACTATGTACAAAAACTTATACAGTCTAACTGTTTAGAGAGACTTAATCTAACAATTTAGAGAAACTTAAACAGTCTAACAATTTATAGAAACTGTTAAACAGTCAAACTATTTAGAGTAACTGTTAAACAGTCTAACTATTTAGAGTAACTGTTAAACAGTCTAACTATTTAGAGAAACTTAAACAGTCTAACTATTTAGATTAATATTTAAACAGTCTAAATATTTAGAGTAATTGTTAAACAGTCTAACTATTTAGAGAAACTGTTAAACAGTCCAACTATTTAGAGTAACTGTTAAACAGTCTAACTATTTAGAGAAACTTAAACAGTCTAACTATTTAGAGAAACTTAAACAGTCTAACTATTTAGAGAGACTTAATCTAACAATTTATAGAAACTTTAACAGTCTAACAATTTAGAGAAACTTAAACAGTCTAACTATTTAGAGAAACTTAAACAGTCTAAATATTTAGAGAGACGTAATCTAACAATTCAGAAAATCTTAAACAGTCTAACTATTTAGAGAAACTTACACAGTCTAACTATTTAGAGTAACTGTTAAACAGTCTAACTCTTTAGAGTAACTGTTAAACAGTCTAACTATTTAGAGGAACTTAAACAGTCTAACTATTTAGAGAAACTTAAACAGTCTAACTATTTAAAGTAACTGTTTAACAGTCTAACTATTTAGAGAAACTTAAACAGTCTAACTATTTAGAGTAATATTTAAACAGTCTAAATATTTAGAGTAACTGTTAAACAGTCTAACTATTTAGAGAAACTGTTAAACAGTCTAACTATTTAGAGTAACTGTCAAACAGTCTAACTATTTAGAGAAACTTAAACAGTCTAACTATTTACAGAAACTTAAACAGTCTAAATGTTTAGAGAGACTTAATCTAACAATTTAGAGAAACTTAAACAGTCTAACAATTTATAGAAACTGTTAAACAGTCTAACTATTTAGAGTAACTCTTAAACAGTCTAACTATTTAGAGAAACTTAAACAGTCTAACTATTTAGAAAAACTTAAACAGTCTAACTATTTAGAGAGACGTAATCTTACAATTTAGAGAAACTTAAACAGTCTAACTATTTAGAGAAACTGTTAAACAGTCTAACTATTTAGAGAAACCTTTAAACAGTCTAACTATTTACAGAAACCTTTAAACAATCTAACTATTCAGAGTAACTGTTAAACAGTCTAACTCTTTAGATTAACTGTTAAACAGTCTAACTATTTAGAGAAACTTAAACAGTCTAACTATATAGAGAAACCTTTTAACAGTCTAACAATTTAGATTAACTGTTAAACAGTCTGACTATTTAGAGTTACTGTTAAACAGTCTAACTATTTAGATTAACTCTTAAACAGTCTGACTATTTAGAGTTACTGTTAAACAGTCTAACTATTTATAGAAACTGTTAAACAGGCTAACTATTTAGAGAAACCGTTAAACAGTCTAACTATTTAGAGAAACTGTTAAACAGTCTAACTATTTATAGAAACTGTTAAACAGTCTCACTATTTAGAAAAACTTAAACAGTCTAACTATTTAGAGTAATATTCAAACAGTCTAACTATTTAGAGTAACTGTTAAACAGTCTAACAATTTAAAAAAACTTAAACAGTCTAACTATTTAGAGAGTCTTAATTTAACTATTTAGAGAAACTTAAACAGTCTAACTACTTATAGAAACTTAAACAGTCAAACATTTTATAGAAACTGTTAAACAATCTAACTATTTAGAGAAACCTTTAAACAGTCTAACTATTTAGAGTAACTGTTAAACAGTCTGACTATTTAGAGTAATTGTTAAACAGTCTAACTATTTATAGAAACTGTTAAACAGTCTAACTATTTAGAGAAACTGTTAAACAGTCTAACTATTTAGAGAAACTTAAACAGTCTAACTATTTAGAGAAACTTAAACAGTATAACTATTTAGAGAAACCGTTGAACAGTCTAACTATTTAGAGAAACTGTCAAACACTCTAACTATTTAGAGAAACCTTTAAACAATCTAACTATTTAGAGTAACGGTTAAACAGTCTAACTCTTTAGAGTAACTGTTAAACCGTCAAACTATTTAGAGAAACTTAAACAGTCTAACTATTTAGAGAAACTTAAACAGTCTAACAATTTAAAGTAACTGTTAAACAGTCTGACTATTTAGAATAACTGTTAAACAGTCTAACTATATAGAGAAACTGTTAAACAGTCTAACTATTGAGAGAAACCGTTAAACAGTCTAACTATTTAGAGAAACTGTTAAACAGTCTAACTATTTAGAGAAACCGTTAAACAGTCTAACTTTTTAGAGAAACTGTTAAACAGTCTAACTATTTATAGAAACTGTTAAACAGTCTAACTATTTAGAGAAACTTAAACAGTCTAACTTTTTAGCGTAATATTTAAACAGTCTAACTATTTAGAGTAACTGTTAAACAGTCTAACAATTTACAAAAACTTTAACAGTCTAAATATTTAGAGAGACTTAATCTAACAATTTAGAAAACTTAAACAGTCAAACTATTTATAGAAACTGTTAAACAGTCTAACTATTTAGAGAAACCTTTAAACAGTCTAACTATTTAGAGTAACTGTTAAACAGTCTGGCTATTTAGAGTAATTGTTAAACAGTCTAACTATTTAGAGAAACTTAAACAGTCTAACTATTTAGAGAAACCTTTAAAACAGTCTAAATATTTAGATTAACTGTTAAACAGTCTGACTATTTAGAGTTACTGTTAAATAGTCTAACTATTTAGATTAACTGTTAAACAGTCTGACTATTTAGAGTTACTGTTAAACAGTCTTACTATTTATAGAAACTGTTAAACAGTCTAACTATTTAGAGAAACCGTTAAACAGTCTAACTATTTAGAGAAACTGTTAAACAGTCTAACTATTTATAGAAACTGTTAAACAGTCTCACTATTTAGAAAAACTTAAACAGTCTAACTATTTAGAGTAATATTAAAACAGTCTAACTATTTAGAGTAACTGTTAAACAGTCTAACAATTTAAAAAAACTTAAACAGTCTAACTATTTAGAGAGACTTAATTTAACTATTTAGAGAAACTTAAACAGTCTAACTACTTAGAGAAACTTAAACAGTCAAACTTTTTATAGAAACTGTTAAACAGTCTAACTATTTAGAGAAACCTTTAAACAGTCTAACTATTTAGAGTAACTGTTAAACAGTCTGACTATTTAGAGTAATTGTTAAACAGTCTAACTATTTAGAGAAACTGTTAAACAGTCTAACTATTTAGAGAAACTGTTAAACAGTCTAACTATTTAGAGAAACTTAAACAGTCTAACTATTTAGAGAAACCGTTTTTTAGAGAGACGTAATCTAACAATTTGGAAAAACTTAAACAATCTAACTATGTACAAAAACTTATTCAGTCAAACTGTTTAGAGAGACTTAATCTAACAATTTAGAGAAACTTAAACAGTCTAACAATTTATAGAAACTGTTAAACAGTCAAACTATTTAGAGTAACTGTTAAACAGTCTAACTATTTAGAGTAACTGTTAAAAAGTCTAACTATTTAGAGAAACTTAAACAGTCTAACTATTTAGAGAGACTTAATCTAACAATTTAGAGAAACTGTTAAACAGTCTTACTATTTAGAGAAACTTAAACAGTCTAACTTTTTAGAGAAACTTAAACAGTCTAACTATTTAGAGACTTAATCTAACAATTCAGTAAAACTTATACAGTCAAACTATTTAGAGAAACTTAAACAGTCAAATTATTTATAGAAACTGTTAAAAAGTCTAACTACTTAGAGAAACCTTTTAAACAGTCTAACTATTTAGAGAAACTTAATCAGTCTAACTATTTAGAGAAACCGTTGAACAGTCTAACTATTTAGAGAAACCTTTTAAACAGTTTTACTATTTAGAGAAACTGTCAAACAGTCTAACTATTTAGAGAAACCTTTAAACAATCTAACTATTTAGAGTAACTGTTAAACAGTCTAACTCTTTAGAGTAACTGTTAAACCGTCAAACTATTTAGAGAAACTTAAACAGTCCAACAATTTAAAGTAACTGTTAAACAGTCTGACTATTTAGAATAACTGTTAAACAGTCTAACTATATAGAGAAACTGTTAAACAGTCTAACTTTTTAGCGTAATATTTAAACAGTCTAACTATTTAGAGTAACTGTTAAACAGTCTAACAATTTAGAAAAACTTTAACAGTCTAACTATTTAGAGAGACTTAATCTAACAATTTAGAAAAACTTAAACAGTCAAACTATTTATAGAAACTGTTAAACAGTCTAACTATTTAGAGAAACCTTTAAACAGTCTAACTATTTAGAGTAACTGTTAAACAGTCTGACTATTTAGAGTAATTGTTAAACAGTCTAACTATTTAGAGAAACTGTTAAACAGTCTAACTATTTAGAGAAACTAAAACAGTCTAACTATTTAGAGAAAATTAATCTAACAATTTAGAACAACTTAAACAGTCAAACTATTTATAGAAACTGTTAAACAGTCTAACTATTTAGAGAAACTGTTAAACAGTCTAACTATTTATAGAAACTGTTAAACAATCTAACAATTTAGAAAAACTTAAACAGTCAAACTATTTATAGAAACTGTGAAAAAGTCTAACTATTTAGAGAAACTTAAACAGTCTAACTATTTAGAGAAACTTAAACAGTCCAACTATTTAGAGAAACTTAAACAGTCTAACTATTTAGAGAGACGTAATCTAACAATTTAGAAAAACTTAAACAATCTAACTATGTACAAAAACTTATACAGTCTAACTGTTTAGAGAGACTTAATCTAACAATTTAGAGAAACTTAAACAGTCTAACAATTTATAGAAACTGTTAAACAGTCAAACTATTTAGAGTAACTGTTAAACAGTCTAACTATTTAGAGTAACTGTTAAACAGTCTAACTATTTAGAGAAACTTAAACAGTCTAACTATTTAGATTAATATTTAAACAGTCTAAATATTTAGAGTAATTGTTAAACAGTCTAACTATTTAGAGAAACTGTTAAACAGTCCAACTATTTAGAGTAACTGTTAAACAGTCTAACTATTTAGAGAAACTTAAACAGTCTAACTATTTAGAGAAACTTAAACAGTCTAACTATTTAGAGAGACTTAATCTAACAATTTATAGAAACTTTAACAGTCTAACAATTTAGAGAAACTTAAACAGTCTAACTATTTAGAGAAACTTAAACAGTCTAAATATTTAGAGAGACGTAATCTAACAATTTAGAAAAACTTAAACAGTCTAACTATTCACAGAAACTTAGACAGTCTAACTATTTAGAGAAACCTTTAAACAGTCAAACTATTTAGAGTAACTGTTAAACAATCTGACTATTTAGAGTAATTGTTAAACAGTCTAACTATTTAGAGAAACCGTTAAACAGCCTAGCTATTTATAGAAACTGTTAAACAGTCTAACTTTTTAGAGAAACTGCTAAACAGTCTTAATATTTAGAGTAACTGTTAAACTGTCTAACTATTTAGTGAGACTTAATCTAACGATTCAGAAAATCTTAAACAGTCTAACTATTTAGAGAAACTTACACAGTCTAACTATTTGGAGTAACTGTTAAACAGTCTAACTCTTTAGAGTAACAGTCTAACTACTTAGAGAAACTTAAACAGTCTAACTATTTAGAGAAACTTAAACAGTCTAACTATTTAAAGTAACTGTTAAACAGTCTAACTATTTAGAGAAACTTAAACAGTCTAACTATTTAGATTAATATTTAAACAGTCTAAATATTTAGAGTAACTGTTAAACAGTCTAACTATTTAGAGAAACTGTTAAACAGTCCAACTATTTAGAGGAACTGTTTAACAGTCTAACTATTTAGAGAAACTTAAACAGTCTAACTATTTAGAGAAACTTAAACAGTCTAACTATTTAGAGAGACTTAATCTAACAATTTATAGAAACTTTAACAGTCTAACAATTTAGAGAAACTTAAACAGTCTAACTATTTAGAGAAACTTAAACAGTCTAACTATTTAGAGAGACGTAATCTAACAATTTAGAAAAACTTAAACAGTCTAACTATTCACAGAAACTTAAACAGTCTAACTATTTAGAGAAACCTTTAAACAGTCAAACTATTTAGAGTAACTGTTAAACAGTCTGACTATTTAGAGTAATTGTTAAACAGTCTAACTATTTAGAGAAACCGTTAAACAGCCTAGCTATTTATAGAAACTGTTAAACAGTCTAACTATTTAGAGAAACTGCTAAACAGTCTTAATATTTAGAGTAACTGTTAAACAGTCTAACTATTTAGTGAGACTTAATCTAACGATTCAGAAAATCTTAAACAGTCTAACTATTTAGAGAAACTTACACAGTCTAACTATTTGGAGTAACTGTTAAACAGTCTAACTCTTTAGAGTAACAGTCTAACTATTTAGAGAAACTTAAACAGTCTAACTATTTAGAGAAACTTAAACAGTCTAACTATTTAAAGTAACTGTTAAACAGTCTAACTATTTAGAGAAACTTAAACAGTCTAACTATTTAGATTAATATTTAAACAGTCTAAATATTTAGAGTAACTGTTAAACAGTCTAACTATTTAGAGAAACTGTTAAACAGTCCAACTATTTAGAGGAACTGTTAAACAGTCTAACTATTTAAAGTAACTGTTAAACAGTCTAACTATTTAGAGAAACTTAAACAGTCTAACTATTTAGAGAGACTTAATCTAACAATTTATAGAAACTTTAACAGTCTAACAATTTAGAGAAACTTAAACAGTCTAACTATTTAGAGAAACTTAAACAGTCTAACTATTTAGAGAGACGTAATCTAACAATTTAGAAAAACTTAAACAGTCTAACTATTCACAGAAACTTAAACAGTCTAACTATTTAGAGAAACTGTTAAACAGTCTGACTATTTAGAGTAATTGTTAAACAGTCTAACTATTTAGAGAAACCGTTAAACAGCCTAGCTATTTATAGAAACTGTTAAACAGTCTAACTATTTAGAGAAACTGCTAAACAGTCTTAATATTTAGAGTAACTGTTAAACAGTCTAACTATTTAGTGAGACTTAATCAAACAATTCAGAAAATCTTAAACAGTCTAACTATTTAGAGAAACTTACACAGTCTAACTATTTGGAGTAACTGTTAAACAGTCTAACTCTTTAGAGTAACAGTCTAACTATTTAGAGAAACTTAAACAGTCTAACTATTTAGAGAAACTTAAACAGTCTAACTATTTAAAGTAACTGTTAAACAGTCTAACTATTTAGAGAAACTTAAACAGTCTAACTATTTAGATTAATATTTAAACAGTCTAAATATTTAGAGTAACTGTTAAACAGTCTAACTATTTAGAGAAACTGTTAAACAGTCCAACTATTTAGAGGAACTGTTAAACAGTCTAACTATTTAAAGTAACTGTTAAACAGTCTAACTATTTAGAGAAACTTAAACAGTCTAACTATTTAGAGAGACTTAATCTAACAATTTATAGAAACTTTAACAGTCTAACAATTTAGAGAAACTTAAACAGTCTAACTATTTAGAGAAACTTAAACAGTCTAACTTTTTAGAGAAACTTAAACAGTCTAACTATTTAGAGAGACGTAATCTAACAAATTAGAAAAACTTAAACAGTCTAACTATTCACAGAAACTTAAACAGTCTAAATGTTTAGAGAGACTTATTCTTACAATTTAGAGAAACTTAAACAGTCTAACTATTTAGAGAGATTTAATCTAACAATTCAGAAAAACTTAAACAGTCAAACTATTTAGAGAAACTTAAACAGTCAAGTTATTTATAGAAACTGTTAAACAGTCTAACTATTTAGAGAAACCTTTAAACAGTCTAACTATTTAGAGAAACCGTGAAACAGTCTAACTATTTAGAGAAACTGTTAAACAGTCAAACTATTTAGAGAAACCTTTAAACAATCTAACTATTTATTGTAACTGTTAAACAGTCTAACTATTTAGTGAGACTTAATCTAACAATTTAGAAAATCTTAAACAGTCTAACTATTTAGAGAAACTTAAACAGTCTGACTATTTAGAGAAACTTAAACAGTCTAACAATTTAGAAAAACTTAAACAGTCTAACTATTTAGAGAGACTTAATCTAACAATTCAGAAAAGCTTAAACTGTCAAACTATTTAGAGAAACTTAAACAGTCCAATTTTTTATAGAAACTGTTAAACAGTCTAACTATTTAGAGAAACTGTTAAACAGTCAAACTATTTATAGAAACTGTTAAACAGTCTAACTATTTAGAGAAACCTTTAAACAATCTAACTATTTAGAGTAACTGTTAAACAGTCTAACTATTTGTGAGACTTAATCTAACAATTCAGAAAAACTTAAACATTCAAACTATTTAGAGAAACTTAAACGTCAAATTATTTACAGAAACTGTTAAACAGTCTAACTATTTAGAGTAACTGTTAAACAGTCTTACTATTTAGAGTAACTGTTAAAGAGTCTAACTATTTAGAGAAACATAAACAGTCTAACTATTTAGAGAGACTTAATCTAACAATTTAGAAAAACTTAAACAGTCAAACTATTTAGAGAAACTTAAACAGTCAAACTATTTATAGAAACTGTTAAACAGTCTAACTATTTAGAGTAACTGTTAAACAGTCTAAATATTTAGAGTAACTGTTAAACAGTCTAACTATTTATAGAAACTGATAAAGAGTCTGACTATTTAGAGAAACTTAAACAGTCTAACTATCTAGAGAGACTTAATCTTACAATTTAGAGAAACTTAAACAGTCAAACTATTTAAAGAAATTTAAACAATCTAACTGTTTAGAGAAACTTAAACAGTCTAACTATTTAGAGAAAATTAATCTAACAATTTAGAAAAACTTAAACAGTCTAATTATTTAGAGAAACCTTTAAACAGTCTAACTATTTAGAGTAACTGTTAAACAGTCTGACTATTTAGAGAAACTGTTAAACAGTCTAACTATTTAGAGAAACTGTTAATTAGTCTAACTATTTAGAGTAACTGTTAAACAGTCTAACTATTTAGAGAAACTTAAACAGTCTAACTATTTAGAGAAACTTAAACAGTCTAACTATTTAGAGAGACTTAATCTAACAATTCAGAAAAACTTATACAGTCAAACTATTTAGAGAAACTTAAACAGTCAAATTATTTATAGAAACTGTTAAGAAGTCTAACTACTTAGAGAAACCTTTAAACAGTCTAACTATTTAGAGAAACTTAATCAGTCTAACTATTTAGAGAAACCGTTGAACAGTCTAACTATTTAGAGAAACCTTTAAACAGTCTTACTATTTAGAGAAACTGTTAAACAGTCTAACTATTTAGAGAAACCGTTAAACAGTCTAACTCTTTAGAGAAACTGTTAAACAGTTAAACTATTTATAGAAACTGTTAAACAGTCTAATTATTTAGAGAAACCTTTAAACAATCTAACTATTTAGTGTAACTGTTAAACAGTCTAACTTAATCTAACAATTTAGAAAATCTTAAACAGTCTAACTATTTAGAGAAACTTAAACAGTCTGACTATTTAGAGAAACTTAAACAGTCTAACAATTTAGAAAAACTTAAACAGTCTAACTATTTAGAGAGACTTAATCTAACAGTTCAGAAAAGCTTAAACTGTCAAACTATTTAGAGAAACTTAAACAGTCCAATTATTTATAGAAACTGTTAAACAGTCTAACTATTTAGAAAAACTGTTAAACAGTCAAACTATTTATAGAAACTGTTAAACAGTCTAACTATTTAGAGAAACCTTTAAACAATCTAACTATTTAGAGTAACTGTTAAACAGTCTAACTATTTGTGAGACTTAATCTATTAATTCAGAAAAACTTAAACATTCAAACTATTTAGAGAAACTTAAACGTCAAATTATTTATAGAAACTGTTAAACAGTCTAACTATTTAGAGAAACTTAAACAGTCTAACTATTTATAGAAACTGTTAAACAGTCTAACTATTTAGAGAAACCTTTAAACAATCTAACTATTTAGAGTAACTGTTAAACAGTCTAACTATTTAGTGAGACTTAATCTTACAATTTAGAAAATCTTAAACAGTCTAACTATTTAGAGAAACTTAAACAGTCTAACTATTTAGAGTAACTGTTAAACAGTCTAACTATTTAGAGTAACTGTTAATTAGTCTAAATATTTAGAGAAACTTAAACAGTCTAACTCTTTAGAGTAACTGTTAAACAGTCTAACTATTTAGAGAAACTTAATCTAACAATATAGAAAAACTTAAACAGTCAAACTATTTAGAGAAACTTAAACAGTCAAATTATTTATAGAAACTGTTAAACAGTCTAACTATTTAGAGAAACCTTTAAACAGTCTAACTATTTAGAGTAACTGTTAAATAGTCTGACTATTTAGAGTAACTGTTAAACAGTCTAACTATTTAGAGAAACTGTTAAACAGTCTAACTATTTAGAGAAACCGTTAAACAGTCTAACTCTTTAGTGAGACTAAATCTAACAATTTAGAAAATCTTAAACAGTCTAACTATTTAGAGAAACTTAAACAGTCTGACTATTTAGAGAAACTTAAACAGTCTAACAATTTAGAAAAACTTAAACAGTCTAACTATTTAGAGAGACTTAATCTAACAATTCAGAAAAGCTTAAACTGTCAAACTATTTAGAGAAACTTAAACAGTCCAATTATTTATAGAAACTGTTAAACAGTCTAACTATTTAGAGAAACTGTTAAACAGTCAAACTATTTATAGAAACTGTTAAACAGTCTAACTATTTAGAGAAACCTTTAAACAATCTAACTATTTAGAGTAACTGTTAAACAGTCTAACTATTTGAGAGACTTAATCTAACAATTCAGAAAAACTTAAACATTCAAACTATTTAGAGAAACTTAAACGTCAAATTATTTATAGAAACTGTTAAACAGTCTAACTATTTAGAGTAACTGTTAAACAGTTTTACTGTTTAGAGTAACTGTTAAAGAGTCTAACTATTTAGAGAAACATAAACAGTCTAACTATTTAGAGAAACTTAAACAGTCTAACTATTTAGAGAGACTTAATCTAACAATTTAGAAAAACTTAAACAGTCAAACTATTTAGAGAAACTTAAACAGTCAAACTATTTATAGAAACTGTTAAACAGTCTAACTATTTAGATTAACTGTTAAACAGTCTAACTATTTAGAGTAACTGTTAAACAGTCTAACTATTTATAGAAACTGTTAAACAGTCTAACTATTTAGAGAAACTTAAACAGTCTAACTATTTAGAGTAATATTTATACAGTCTAACTATTTAGAGTAACTGTTAAACAGTCTAACAATTTAGAAAAACTTAAACAGTCTAACTATTTAGAGAGACTTAATCTAACAATTTAGAGAAACTTAAACAGTCAAACTATTTAAAGAAATTTAAACAATCTAACTGTTTAGAGAAACTTAAACAGTCTAACTATTTAGAGAAAATTAATCTAACAATTTAGAAAAACTTAAACAGTCTAATTATTTAGAGAAACCTTTAAACAGTCTAACTATTTAGAGTAACTGTTAAACAGTCTGACTATTTAGAGTAATTGTTAAACAGTCTAACTATTTAGAGAAACTGTTAAACAGTCTAACTATTTAGAGAAACTGTTAATTAGTCTAACTATTTAGAGTAACTGTTAAACAGTCTAACTATTTAGAGAAACTTAAACAGTCTAACTATTTAGAGTAATATTTAAACAGTCTAACTATTTAGAGTAACTGTTAAATAGTCTAACAATTTAGAAAAACTTAAACAGTCTAACTATTTAGAGAGACTTAATCTAACAATTTAGAGAAACTTAAACAGTCAATCTATTTAGAGAATCTTAAACAGTCTAACAATTTAGAAAAACTTAAACAGTCTCACTATTTAGAGAGACTTAATCTAACAATTCAGAAAAACTTAAACAGTCAATCTATTTTGAGAAACTTTAATACTCAAATTATTTATAGAAACTGTTTAACAGTCTAACTATTTAGAGAAACTGTTAAACAGTCAAACTATTTATAGAAACTGTTAAACAGTCTAACTATTTAGAGAAACCTTTAAACAATCTAACTATTTAGAGTAACTGTTAAACAGTCTAACTATTTAGTGAGACTTAATCTAACAATTTAGAAAATCTTAAACAGTCTAACTATTTAGAGTAACTGTTAAACAGTCTTACTATTTAGAGTAACTGTTAAACAGTCTAACTATTTAGAGAAACTTAAACAGTCTAACTATTTAGAGAAACTTAAACAGTCTAACTATTTAGAGTAACTTTTAATCAGTCTAACTATTTAGAGAAACTTAATCTAACAATTTAGAAAAACTTAAACAGTCAAACTATTTAGAGAAACCTTTAAACAGTCTAACTATTTAGAGTAACTTTTAAACAGTCTGACTATTTAGAGTAACTGTTAAACAGTCTAACTATTTAAGAAACTGTTTAACAGTCTAACTATTTAGAGTAACTGTTAAACAGTCTAACTATTTAGAGAAACTTTTAAACAGTCTAACTATTTATAGAAACTGTTAAACAGTCTAACTATTTAGAGAAACTTAAACAGTCTAACTATTTAGAGTAATATTTAAACAGTCTAACTATTTAGAGTAACTGTTAAATAGTCTAACAATTTAGAAAAACTTAAACAGTCTAACTATTTAGAGAGACTTAATCTAACAATTTAGAGAAACTTAAACAGTCAAACTATTTAGAGAAACTTAAACAGTCTAACTATTTAGAGAGACTTAATCCAACAATTCAGAAAAACTTAAACAGTCAAACTATTTAGAGAAACTTAAACGTCAAATTATTTATAGAAACTGTTAAACAGTCTAACTATTTATAGAAACTGTTAAACAGTCTAACTATTTAGAGAAACTGCTAAACAGTCTAACTATTTAGCGTAACTGTTAAACAGTCTAACTTTTTAGTGAGACTTAATCTAACAATTTAGAAAATCTTAAACAGTCTTACTATTTAGAGAAACTTAAACAGTCTAACTATTTAGAGTAATTGTTAAACAGTCTAACTATTTAGAGTAACTGTTAAACAGTCTAACTATTTAGAGAAACTTAAACAGTCTAACTATTTAGAGAAACTTAAACAGTCTAACTATTTAGAGTAATTGTTAAACAGTCTAACTTTTTGAGAGACTTAATCTAACAATTTAGAAAAACTTAAACAGACAAACTATTTAGAGAAACTTAAACAGTCTAACTATTTAGAGAAACCTTTAAACAGTCTAACTATTTAGAGTAACTGTTAAACAGTCTAACTATTTAGAGAAACTGTTAAACAGTCTAACTATTTAGAGAAACTTAAACAGTCTAACTGTTTAGAGAGACTTAATCTAACATTTTCGAAAAACTTAAACAGTCAAACTATTTATAGACACTGTTAAACAGTCCAACTATTTAGAGAAACCTTTAAACAGTCTAACTATTTAGAGTAACTGTTATAACAGTCTGACTATTTAGAGTAATTGTTAAACAGTCTAACTATTTAGAGAAACTTAAACAGTCTAACTTTTTAGAGAAACTTAAACAGTCTAACTATTTAAAGAGACTTAATCTAACAATTTAGAGAAACTTAAACAGTCTAACTTTTTAGAGAAACTGTTAAACAGTCTAACTATTTAGAGAAACTGTTAAACAGTCTAACTATTTAGAGTAACTGTTAAACAGTCTAACTATTTAGAGAAACCTTTAAACAGTCTAACTATTTAGAGAAACTGTTAAACAGTCTAACTATTTAGAGAAACTGTTAAACAGTCTAACAATTTAGAGAAACTTAAACAGTCTAACTATTTAGAGAAACTTAAACAGTCTAACTATTTAGAGAAACTTAAACAGTCTAACTATTTTGAGAGACGTAGTCTAACAATTTAGAAAAACTTAAACAGTCTAACTATTTACAGAAACTTAAACAGTCTAACTATTTAGAGAGACTTAATCTAACAATTTAGAAAAACTTAAACAGTCTAACAATTTAGAAAAACTTAAATAGTCTAACTATTTAGAGAAACTTAAACAGTCTAACTATTTATAGGAACTGTTAAACAGTCTAACTATTTAGAGAAACTGTTAAACAGTCTAACTATTTAGAGAATTCTTTAAACAGTGTAACTATTTAGAGTAACGGTTAAACAGTCTGACTATTTAGAGTAACTGTTAAACAGTCTAGCTATTTAGAGAAACTTAAACAGTCTAACTATTTAGAGTAACTGTTAAATAGTCTAACTATTTAGAGAAACTTAAACAGTCTAACTATTTAGAGAGACTTAATCTAACAATTTAGAGAAACTTAAACAGTCTAACTATGTAGAGAAACTTAAACAGTCTAACTATTTAGAGAGACTTAATCTAACAATTTAGAGAAACTTAAACAGTCTAACTATTTAGAGAAACTAAACAGTCTAACTATTTAGATAGACTTAATCTAACAATTTAGAAAAACTTAAACAGTCAAACTATTTAGAGTAACTGTTAAACAGTCTAACTATATAGAGAAACTGTTAAACAGTCTAACTATTAAGAGAAAGTTTTTTTTTATCTTTTACCATCTAAATTAAATTTGCTTGTGACGGACTAAATAACTAAAAACACGTCTAACCGATTTGATATTATTATATTTTTTTTTTACAAAATGATACTTAATTTAACATTTTACTTAAATATTCAGCCTGGCCAGAGTTCAATGCAAACACAATGTGGAGAAAAAAAAAGAAATAATTGATATTTCGATACACCCCCCCTTCCTCTCCCCTCAACTCATGTAGGACACACACTGTAAAGTGACAGTTAACTGACACAAACCCAAATACGATTTGTTTAGTTGTATCAAACACTTGAAGATCTTAAATATATAGATCTTGTGACACAAGGGTTAATACGATTGTAACCTGGCCAGATTTCTTGCCGAGTTCAATCTTCAGACCAAATGATTCAATAAATTAATATAATATAAAAAAGGCGATTATAATGAATATTACTACTGACCGTCATGACAAGAGATTGTTACCATTTACATTCATGCAGATAAATTGACTGTGATATGTTGAAATAGCAGCAGGGAACTGGGGTAAAGAATGGCACAAGGTGTGACCAACACATGACAGAATTTGGACACAAAGATGATTAAGAGGTAACTAAAAACTAGCACGCTGTTGTCTGTTAAGCCTGTGCCACTCCAGTTCCCTACATATGTCTTCCATGAGTCCTCCAGTTCCCTGTTTATATCCTACATGAGTCCTCCAGTTCCCTACATATATCTTCCATGAGTCCTCCAGTTCCCTGTTTATATCTTCCATGAGTCCTCCAGTTCCCTACATATATCTTACATGAGTCCTCCTGTTCCCTACATATATCTTACATGAGTCCTCCTGTTCCCTACATATTTTCCATGAGTCCTCCAGTTCCCTGTTTATATCTTACATGAGTCCTCCAGTTCCCTACATATATCTTACATGAGTCCTCCATTTCCCTGTTTATATCTTCCATGAGTCATCCAGTTCCCTGTTTATATCTCCCATGAGTCCTCCACTGACATTACAAAGTCTTCTTGAAAAAAGAGCGTTAAAAAATCTGAGCTATAAATAAATGGTATAAACGATCAAACAATAAAAGTCTCATGGACTCATAGTTTCATTCAGTGTTAGATTTACTTAAGATTTAAAAAACAACATTATTTAAAACCTATATGTCATTTATAACGTGTACAATATTTATTTTTATGAATATACATTTACTACAATATTAGTCATTTTTTGTTTGTTTGGCGTTTTGATGTCTTTATGACTATCTCCTAATCAATAAATCAACATCCCTAAGTTGTATTTTTTCTCATTATTTCACAGTCTGGTGGCATCACAACTTGTGGCATGACAGTCTTATTAAATCATACTTTTGTGATGGGACAGTCTTTTGACAGTACGTGTATGCTTCGGATAAAAAACTTGAAGCCAAATTCCCAAACACACTTAATATCTAAAGCCTGGATCTTTGTCACACTTAATATCTAAAGCCTGGATCTTTGTCACACTTGATATCTAAAGCCTGGATTTTTGTCGCACTTGATATCTAAAGTCTGGATCTTTGTCAAAATTAATATCTAAAGCCTGGATATTTGTCACACTTAATATCGAAAGCCTTTATCTTTGTCACACTTAATATCTAAAGCCTGGATCTTTGTCACACTTAATATCTAAAGCCTGGATCTTTGTCACACTTAATATCTAAAGCCTGGATCTTTGTCTAAGTTGAAAGAAAACAAGCAATTAAGCCTGTTCCATTCTGGACACAGGACGTGTTAGCGCATTTTCATGTTATGTATCAGTACGTTTGTTAGCTTTCAGTAAATATTTGTAAATTTTGGAAATGTTTATAAATTCAATTGTGTAATGCATATATCTGTGAAAAAAATACTATAAAGACGTTTCTTTATATTTGAAAAAAAAATTATTTTCTCTTAAATCTAACTACAAGTGGTTTGTGGTTACTGAAATAGGACTCATAATTGAAAACATTCGAAATTGTAGTCATTTAATCGTCCGAAAACTCCATCAATTGTTGCATAGCTCTGATACTTTCAATTAAACTCAGAACACAAGCTTAATATTTCATTTGATGAGTTTCTTAATAAATCTTGGTGAAACTACGTGCTGCAGTATTTCGCACCATATGAATGGGTTATTGAACGTACAAGGTGTAAA
This sequence comes from Bulinus truncatus, assembly GCA_021962125.1. Lineage (NCBI taxonomy): Eukaryota > Metazoa > Mollusca > Gastropoda > Planorbidae > Bulinus > Bulinus truncatus. The sequence continues at coordinate 835,412 of JAGDYQ010000016.1, read as the reverse complement.
ATGGGGCTATATATATAATATATAAGCCCCTAAGGAGCCCTGAAGCCCGGCCCTCAGAGGTCCTATCGCAAAATGAACTTTTGATGTACACATGGCAGGCCAAGACCTACAAAATGATATATACATCATGGGTCTAGGACTTATGGTTGCTGAGATATAGGGCGCTCCTTTATTAATATAGCTTATATAGTAAAAAACGGTACTTTATAAGCCCCCCTTTACGGCCCTCAGAGGTCAGATCGCGAAATGAACTTTTGATGTACACTTGGCAGGTCAAGACCTACAAAATGATATATACATCATGGGTCTAGGACTTATGGTTGTTGAGATCTAGGGTGATGACGGACAGACAGACAGACAGACAGACAGACAGACAAAACGGGGACAATAGAGCATTTTTTTTCGAAAATGCTCTAAAAATAGTGGAACGTTCGTATACACAAAATGTTATCTGAGATATTAGAACACTGACATAAATACATTGAAATATACAAACACTGACACACGTATGATATATAACACTGAAACACGTATACTGACATATGATAGCACTGAAACAAGTACTGACATATGATAACACTGACATACTATACTGACATATGATAACACTGAAAGACGTATACTGAAACATGATAGCACTGAAACAAGTACTGACATATGATAACACTGACATACTATACCGACATATGATAACACTGACATAAGTACATTGAGATATACAAACACTGACATAAGTACATTGAGATATACAAACACTGACATAAGTACATTGAGATATACAAACACTGACATAAGTACATTGAGATATACAAACACTGACATAAGTACATTGAGATATACAAACACTGAAATAAGTACATTGAGATATACAAACACTGACATAAGTACACTGAGATATACAAACACTGACATAAGTACACTGAGATATACAAACACTGACATAAGTACACTGAGATATACAAACACTGACATAAGTACTGACACTCACATAGACTGAAGCGATTGACGAGCCTGTCCAAATGAATTGAAAATGAGTCTCATATCGGGGTTCGAAGTGCGAAGTCTTTACATGCTATTGATGTTGTCTCTTCATGCCAGAATATATCTACTTGTAAAAATTAACACTATAAGATAGATTAAAAAAAGGATTTTCTCTATGATTTTCAAAAAGGTATTAACTGCTATTGGAACCAAGTCTTTTAAATTGTTTATGCAAATAAGTTCAATGAAATACGTAAGATGGTATTTTACGTAAGTTGCATACATAAAAAACAGATTTAAAATAGGTTATAAAAGCGAATCGAAACTCAGCCAGATCCGATAGCTGCTGATATATTCCTTGCCTTAAATGGATTATATTTCACAAAAAATAAGAATATTTCTAAAAAAAAAAAAAGAAACAAATATAAAAATAAAAAAAAAAATTCGTCAAAACATTGATCCTTTTTATTTTATAATTTTAACTTTTATATTAAACACTGTTTACCATTCATCAGATTAAAAAATAACAAAATTAAGTTAAAATACATAAAAGGTTTAAACCTCCAGTTCACATGCAATATATACACAAAAACAAACAAACAACAATACGTTAACTGGTGAATTTTATTGGCTGCAATGGTTTTAAATAATTGTAAACATTTAACTTCCTTGAAGATTTGTTTATGTCAGACTTTAAGAGTGTGTCAGACTTTAACAATACAATTGACGTAAAATAAAACCTACATTTAGCCTACCTATTTAAATAGCACAAGAGTGAAACGTTGACTGGCTAGTTCAACAGTCCGAAATATGCAAATCATCCCTGGTCGCCACGTTAAGTCAAAAATGTTGACAATTATTAAACAAATCTATTTTTGATTACGTTCTGTTCACCTATCACAAAATATAAAATTATATTACGCAGAAAATAAAAGTGTTGATTGTTTTTGTACTTAAAAATGATAAGAATCACTTCTAACAATAGTTAGAGAATTTGATTTTTAAAAATACTTTTAGTTTAAAGTAACTTAAGTCTGAAATATCTGAAGTAAAAATATTATTTCACATTCTTTTAAAATAAAAGTAAGACTATTTTTGTGTAATTAAAAATGATACTGTATCTATTATACTGAATAAGTCTTAAATTCTCAATTTAATCTAACTGCTCACGTCCAGGCTTGTCAGAGTGGATGCTGTAAGGACTTAACACTGAAACCATTTTTAGTAGGACATATTTTCTGGAGGTTTACCTTCACAGAAAATAATGAAATAAATTACAGTTTATTTTAAAAATTATTCTGTCACAAGACGAAAGCCACTTATTTTCTGGATAAACCCTCAGCAGACACAAATACAGTAAAACACTTCAAATCGGGTAAAAATTTACGCTTATTGTGGGTTTTAAATAACAAATGTGAAGTCTTCAATTGCGACATATCTGGTGGCTTCATCCATTAAAAAAAAAAACACGAAGGGTCCATATATTATGATTTTTAACCTTGAAAGTCTTAGTGATACGTACCAGTTTCTATCAAATCTGATGTCATCATGAGCCCAGACTGTGACTTTTGTTTAGGCTCCTAAAAAAGTCCTGGAGGACTTGAAACGTGTTAGTGAAGGCGTTAGTCGTGTGGAAAGTTCGTTATTGTGAGGTGTTCGTTAAGTGGAGTACTGCTGTACTACTGCAGTGTAGAATGGCATCGGCTACATTCTGAATTGATGGTAACAAGCCATAAATGGCGTGAAATTATTACGTGCAGTGTAGCACTGTTAATATTGCTATTAAGCGAATCTTTTTATTACAAACACGGATCACGTATAGTATTTTCAAGAAATTATTCATATGATAAGTTGATTTTGGAACTGGCCAGTATACATGTCGAGATCTATTGAGCCAAACTGTCCAGTAGAAATTTCAATTCATGTACAGTTGGGCTGTCCAGTGATCACGTCTAGACGACTGACCAGTCAACATGTCCAGGCGAGATTTGTTGAAATGACCAGTATATATCATAAAATGACCAATAGAAATGACCAGTATATATGATAGATTGACCACTAGAAACGGCCAGACGTGTTTGGTCGAACTGGCCAGTAGACATTCGAGACCTGTCATGTCGGAGTGTCTAGTAGATGTCGGTATGGGTGATGAACATTAAAATTCACTCTCCGTAACTAGGAAATAGTTTCAAAATTAACAACAAGAAAATAGTGTGGTACTGCATGCGTCACGTGTTTACATGTACGACACAATGAAACATGTAATGATGTGCGGAAAGGGGGGGGGGGGACATAAGACTAAAATGTTCACAGAGACTAATGCTGGAATGTACAACATAGATGCGATGGTCCCATTAGGTGTATGTGTACAGTACATAACACATCAAATAAATCTGTTTGACATTCGTCAATTTACTGGACACGACGGTCACCCATTGGTCGTAGAGAATAGAGATAGGGGGGGGTGAGGGGGTAGTACAGCTCTTCTACTGGAAGGATGGATTACACAAGGAGCACACCATTAGCCTTTAGGAATGGAACTCACTTCCCCTCATCTTTCCCATCTACCCTCCCCACACACTAGAAAATGACCGGAACTAACTGGACAGTGAGGTGAGGGGGGGGGAGAAAGTTGAACAACCATTTATCATTGGTATCCGTGATGGATATACTACCCGCCCTTTCCCCGCACACTGTGTGTGCGTGTGTGTGTGTGTGTGTTGTTGTTGATCTGACCCGCGGGGAGGGATGACGGTGGACGGACAGAGAGGGAAAAGGGGGGGGGGGAAATTGGGAATGAAAGAAACGGGACAGTTAAGCATAAAATGAAAGTAAATTGTAGATTTGGGGAATGAAAAAATAGTGGTTGGGAGGGTCAGTTAGGGGGGTGAGGGGGTGGGGTAGGGGGTCCATATCGACTCTCTTAGACATTTCTGTCTGAGTAAAGAAAAAAAATAAAATTGGATGCTCTTCGATCAGTCCGGATTGCTTTTCGGGGGGGGGGGGAGGCTATAAATAGCCCCGTTTAGATTTTGGGAGGGAGGCGAAATAGGATGGGTGCGGGGGTGGGGGTTGTGGGGGGTAAGAGATAAAAGGGGGTGAGGCGGTAGAGGTGTTTATTTATTGAATTAATATATTTCTGATAATTCTGAAAATCGGATAGGAAAGTAGAAAGAGCCAGACACATTACAAGTGAGCCAGTGGAAGCTTAAGGACGGGCGAGGAGGGACGGGATTGATGGGAGGGGGGGGGGAAGAGGGGTTAAACAAAAATTTAGGAGTGTTGGGCAAGGGGTATAACCTTGGTGTAATATGTATGGGAGATGGATGAAACTAATATAACTACCTCCCCTCTTTTTCTGGCCGGAGTTGATGTGAAAAATTTGTCTCAACGGGTTCAGATTTAACAAAGATAAATAAAATCAAGGGGGGGGGGGGTAACTATCCACGCCCTGCGATATTGCTTCCGAGATAACTCTAAATTTTTTTTTTAAAACATGGGGGAAAAAAAAACTAGACGAATGCATGGCAGTCAAATACCTCCATTCGAAGTGTGTCAATTTGTTTCAGTTGTATACAAAACAATTCTGAATGAGATATGGCACAATATAAATATTAATTTTATAAATAAATAAAAAGTTCGTACGATGATACATTTTGTATCGAAGAAACCATATAAAGCAACAATTGCACAAATAATACGTGGAAAAAAATTGATCGAAGCGGGTGATTGCCTGTGCTGACATCAGGCATAATATTATACATTAGTTTATATTCAAACTAGTATGTCAATTATATCTTAACATTGGCATAATAAACAAGTTAGTTTAATTTACGAAAATGTTGTAATTAATTGTAACAGATCTATTAAGCATAAGCATTTATGTCTAATTGAAATATATATTCTGACCAGTTTATTGACAAATATCAATCACATCAAGTGATGCGAGTTTTTTTTTTTTTTTTAAATCAACAACAACGCCAAATTTATGTTTTTCCTGGAGTGTAGGTTCCAAACTCATGACACGTGTCAACCCTTATACCCCCTGTCATATTTTTCTATACTTTGCCCCCCGTGTATGTATTGTTTACCCTACCCTTGAATTACATTTTTGATATAATACAATTCGACATGGCGATATTTTATAAATAGTTTTAAAGTTATTTTGAGAATAAAAATTATCGCCAACAGCAAGATTCTGCAATCGTTTCAGTTTGAATGAAATATTTGATTGTAACTTAATAACTACCGGAAACGAGTGAACTATTTTGAAAAAAAAAATCACGAGAGTTGATAAAAAATTGGCAAATGACATTTCTAGCCTAAACTTTTCAATTTTACCTGTGGATTTATCAATAGCCTTAACTTACTGAAAATGTTTGCATCGTGTCAATGTATTTAAATGTAGTTCTTTCATTCCGTCTTTAATTTTTTTTTTCAATTACGTATAAAATTGGCTAGCTTGTCAAAATGATTTAGTTCTGAAAGTAAATTATTTAACCGAATGTTAAGACGGCATGTTTAACAAGAAGAACCGTCTTTCTATAAGTGTGTTTGTGTGTGTTTTGACATTATCAAACGTTGACCGATCCGAAGCGAGAAAAAAAGTTGGGGGGGGGGGTCACTGCTCTAGAGGGTTTATTTTTGACCATTCGAGAACCCTGGGCAGAGACTCTTACATATAGGGGCCACAACAAAAGTCACTGTTTCGGGCTTCGATATCATCAGATTTGATAGAAACTGGTGCGTTTACGTGGGGGAAGAGAGGCGGGGATGTGGGGGGAGGCTATTCCTGAAGCTTGCCTGAATTGCCTTCCGATAAGTACTGGCCCTAGTCTCCTCAAGTATGAAATAATATCTTTTTGTTTTTATTTAAACTAATTTATTTACAATGACTATGTAAGTTATTGAGGAGCTCTACCCGCCCTACCATGGAGACGGGTGGTCGAGTGGTGTAGATACTCGACTGTCGACCTGAGAGTCCTGGGTTCGATCCTCGGTGAGAACCATGTGGAATTTTTCCAGGTGAAATGTGTTTCAAAGTCGTCCTACAAGTCCACCCTGCTTTAAATGGGTACCTGACTTAAGTTGGGGAAGTAAAGCCGGCAGGGCGTTGTGCTAACCACACAACCCCTTCATATGCCGAGGTTATAGAAACAGATGAATTCTACACTTCTTCTGCCCCGATGGCCCGTTAGGGGTTAAGGGAACTTTACTTACTTACAACTACCCGCCCTACCCGCTATGTCTCTCGTGGTGCCTACATGGCCATTGCACTATCGGCTATGGTGGGGATGAAAGAAGGGCACCATAAAAACCGCCCAATTAGTGGTTTATAGGATCGGTGAGATATCATCTCATCCTTACAGGGAGTTCACACACCTCCCTCCCCGGCAATGATGGTGATACATAACTAGTAAAAAGACTTGATACATTTATTTTCTAGACAACAACGGAGACTGACAGCTGCAGTTATAAACAGGGCCGGCCCTAGGTTGATTTGACCGATTGCTCCAAATGGGCTCCGCAATTTACATTTATTTTAATAGTAACTATCTGAACCCTGCAAAAACCTTTGCATCAACCTTAGGTTTGATCGGTAGGCTAGGTTATTTTTGGTTTCGGACAGATCCGATTTTTTTCATGATTTTTATTACTGTTGTTTACGTTTGACGATTTTAAACTGGAATACTGATGTATTAATTCTTTACTTTCGATTTAACGCAGAACCCACACCGCTATCATATATATATATATATATATATATATATATATATATATATATATATATATATAGTTGTTATTGTTAACAAAGATTAGAAGAGGGGTCTCGTTATATTGGGCCCTTAAATTCGTAAGGCCGGCTCTGGTTATAAACCATACTAAAATGCATTATGTTGGGCATTATTATAAAAATAGCAATTAACATTAATATGATAGGAGAGGGATATGAATGTAGAAAAATCACCCTTCGTCAAGGTCAATTGTGTTATGGTCAGTTACTTGTGCAGATTAAAAGGAGAAAATATGGGCGAAATACTGAGCACACTTCCGCTTGACATAAATCAAACAATACCATCAACAATGACAGCCCTCAGCACAACAGGGGGAGGGGGTAAGTGAAACCCGCGGACCACATCAGCGACGTTCAACATTCCTAATAGCACGCGGCAATTATTAATAGCTGTAGTGCTGGGCTGAAAATACAAGCAAATTAAATGATTTATGGCAGATTGTGTATTGTATGATTGTGACTGATATGATAGTGACTTATGTGATTTGACAGCTTTTATTGATTAATACAGGCTGCTGATAATCCAGTAATGTTCGGTCTATTCCAGAAATAGGCCTTAGTGATAAACTATACAGGTAAGTATCCAACATAGGTACACCAGTGTATTATCTAAAATTGTGTTTTTTTTTAAAGTTGGTACCCCCCCCCTGGTGGTCATTATATGTGTTTCAATGAAACACTGTTTCATATCTGTGTTTCATATGTGTGTTTCATATGTGCTTGAAAAAAATCAACTAAATAATTTCAACTATCAAGTGTTGTATGTTTTTGAGGAAGAGATCTGTAAATATATTATTTGATGGTAAAAAAAATAAAATAAAAGTAAAAACAAAAAACAAAATGGGCTTAGCTTGTGTAAGTGGAGTCTTTCTTACGTTTTGTCGACTAATTGATCATCTAACCCCCCCCCCCCCCCGGGGGGGTGAAGGTACATTCTTTTGTTCTGTGTTGACGTCAGACTATGATACGCATTTTTGCATAAAAAAATGAATATATAAATAAAATAACCATACGACTAGTTTTGAGTATCATGAATTCTGACATTAAGGACTTAATGGGGGGGGGGTTGTCTAGTGGACCTACCATCTTGATAAAGTCTCTTTCTCTTTCACTAATGGGGCGGTCTTTATGGTGCCCTTCTTTCATCCCCCTTAACATAGCCTATAGTGCAATAGCCATGGAGACACCACGGGAGATATATCGGGAACTTGAGCCAAGACCTGAACAGTTTCCTTGGTCCTCACCGGACATCGAACCAGGTACCTTTAGGTCGACATTTAGTGTTAGATCTATTGATTTTGAATCGATCGGAAAGCTTTTGGCCAATGATCAGTTACCAATATACTTTCCCCAAAGAATAGAATGTTTAATACAATGATGTTCAATCGAACTTCTAGCAGCGTCGTATTCAGTGTATTTACCTTTATCTAACCGGTGGCTTCGCTGACAAAACAAAAGAGGGCCCTGCGGCTAAATATTTAATGAGTGGCTTAGCTAACAAACAAAAGAGGGGCCCTGCGGCTAAATTATTGAGTGGCTTTGCTGACAAACAAAAGAGGGCCCTGCGGCTAAATATTTAATGAGTGGCTTCGCTAACAAAACAAAAGAGGGCCCTGCGGCTAAATATTTAATGAGTGGCTTCGCTAACAAACAAAAGAGGGCCCTGCGGCTAAATATTTAATGAGTGGCTTCGCTGACAAACAAAAGAGGGCCCTGCAGAGGCTAAATATTTAATGAGTGGCTTCGCTAACAAAACAAAAGAAGGCCCTGCGGCTAAATATTTAATGAGTGGCTTCGCTAACAAACAAAAGAGGGCCCTGCGGCTAAATATTTAATGAGTGGCTTCGCTGACAAACAAAAGAGGGCCCTGCGGCTAAATATTTAATGATGGGCCCTCCTAAGAAAGTCGTTTTCCCCTACTGTCGACAGCTCCTTCTGACGTAATTGTGACAACACTGTCAACAGTCTAACCCACGCTAACGTTGCAGTGGTGGTTATTCAAGTTAGAGTAGGTAACAGGCTGCGATAGATGCCCGGCATGTAGACTAGGACATAATGCTAGGGCCCCCCCACATTACCACCCACATCCTGCAATGTGGAACCATAATCAAACACTCAGCCATATTAAGAAGACCATATTCACCTCTTACTGTTTACAGAATACAATTTTGTCTCTATGGTGGCACGATGCAAATTTTTGGTCGATTTCAATACAATAACCAATTCTCTCAACAAGCTATTCCATTCTCTTTTTTTTTCCAATATAAAGAACTATATGTTTTTTATGGAATGCTCGAAAATAAGTAGGGTAGGGGCCCAATAAGTAGGGTAGGCACCCAATAAGTAGGGTAGGGCCCAAATAGTAGGGTAGGGCCCAATAAGTAGGGTAGGGACCCAATAAGTAGGATGGGACCCAATAAGTAGGACAGGGGCCCAATAAGTAGGGTAGGGGCCCAATAAGTAGGATGGGACCCAATAAGTAGGAAAGGGGCCTAATAAGTAGGGTAGGGGCCCAATAAGTAGGGTAGGGGCCCAATAAGTAGAACATGGGCCCAATAAGTAGGACATGGGCACAATATGTCGGGTAGGGACCCAATCAGTAGGGTAGGGCCCAAATAGTAGGATAGGGGCCCAACAAGTAGGACAGGGGCCCAATAAGTAGGGTAGGGAGCCAATAAGTAGGGTAGGGCCCAATAAGTAGAGTAGGGACCCAATAAGTAGGCTAGGGACCCAATAAGTAGGATAGGGGCCCAATAAGTAGGGTAGGGCCCAATAAGTAGGGTAAGGGCCCAATAAGTAGGATAGGGGCCCAATAAGTAGGGTAGGGCCCAATAAGTAGGGTAGGGGCCCAATAAGTAGGATAGGGGCCAAAAAAGTAGGATAGGGGCCCATTAAATTGAATGAACGACCAGAAATCGGGTAAAAAATCTCAGATTCCGATTCCCCAACAATGTGCTATTCCAACGAATCGTTTCATCACTAGTTTATATATGCCGGTAACAGCAAAAAAAGTTCAAATGTCCACTAATCAGAATAGCTATAAATTCTCCACTGAACAATCTTGCCTCCATTAACATACTCAAAAACATTCACAGATATCACAGTCACATTCACACTTGGAGAATTGTTTTACTTGCCACTTCTCTGAATGATTGTGTCGTAGATGACAGCAAGGGAAAGTGGGTCAGATGTTCCGACAAAAAGAGAGAGAAAGAGAGAGATACACACAGAGAGGAACACACACACACACACACAGAGAGATACACTCAGAGAGGACCACAGGGAGAGAGAGAGAGAAGAGCCCCGTTTCCCCCCTCCTCTATTCCAGCACTTAAGTTATCAAGTTATGTTTACTACGCAGGAAGTCGCAATTAACTCTCGGAATTAAACGAGTCCGCCATGATAGAGGATGTAGCAGTCGCCCACCATCATTTCCGGTTATTTCAGATACAACATGGCGGTCTCCATGGCGATCTATTTTTTTTTATTACTATTATAAATTATTTTTTGTACTTTAGAAGTCAATGGAGATTTTATTTTCGTAACAACTTAAATACAGCTATAACTGAAGACTGCCAACATTATGTAAACTTCATATTCGTAAAAACTAGAATTCAGCTATAACGTAAGGACTTCCAGCATTGTGTGTAGAACATGTTCACTGTGTTGAATCTGACTACATAATGGTCAGACACAACAACAACATGTTCACTGATTTGTTGAATCTGACTACCAAATGGTCAGTAACAACAACATGTTCACTGATTTGTTGAATCTGACTACCAAATGGTCAGTAACAACAAACCAGCTAAATTCAAAGGATTTTTAATTTATTTTATGTTTTGTTCAGATTAAGATATTTAATACTGTTAAAAAATGTTATTGGAGGTGTAGTTAAAAAAAAACAAAATTTGTTAGAGGCTGACCTTGGGATATTGTAAGTGGTGCGACCTGTTGGTATTGTCTGTGTGTGTGTGGGGGGGGGGTTGGGATATTGTCTGTTGCGGGTATGTGGATATTGTCTGGGGGGTGGGGATATTGTCTATGGCGGGCCTGGGGATATTGTTTGGGGGGACTGTGGATGCTGTGTATTGTGATCCCTGGGATATTGTCTTGGGGGGATATTGTCTATTGTGAGCCTGGGGATATTGTCTGTGGGTGGGGCTAAGATATTGTCTATAGTGGGCCTGGGGATATTGTCTGGGGGGGAGGAATATTGTTTATTGCGGGCATGGGAATGACGGATATGTGTCGGGGCCTGAGGATATTTTCTGTGGCGGGGCAGGGAATGATGAGGGTGGTGGCACTAAGGTTAGGAGTGACTGGTTGGACGGAGAGTTTACTTATCTCCCTCCCCCCTTCCACCGCGACCGATTCGTTCGAAGAGTGGGTACAGATTTGCATTGTTCTATCAATTATCTTTACCAATGATTTTATCTTGGCTGGCAGAACAGATTATATATATATATATATATATATATATATATATATATATATATATATATATATATACCCTATTTATAAGATGTTTTTATTTATTTATCTGTATTTATCCGCTTATGTAAAAACATATTCAGTCAAGTATGTTGAAATCATCCACGCTTTTTTATATTAGTAAAGATAATTTTTGTCAGTTTTTGTTTGATTTAAGAATATTTTTCTTTTTTTATTTATTAGTGAATTTTAATTTTAAAAAAAGGTTTTATGTATGATTGTGCATGTCTGTATAAGACTAAAATAAGTTTCAATGTCTGGCACTGTACCCTGTGTAGCACCTTATCTACTCTGACATGATAATCTTATTGCGTATACTGTCCAATCTAATATAATAATAGCGGTCTGGGTTCTGTGTTAAATCGAAAGAGGAAAACAAGAATTCGAAATGGCGTCTTGCCCGCGTCTCAATTCTATACATATCTTATTTTTTTTTAATTCTTCAGTTTTCAATAGTTTCTGCGATTTTTAAACATGAAACCCAAAAGCCGAAATGTAAAATAATTCAATTTAAATATTTGTTGTTTTTTTTTTTGTATCGCTACAACATATTTCATCTTTAAATTATTGTGATAAAATCATGAAAAAATCGGATCTGCCCGAAACCAAAAATATCCTAGCCTACTGATCAAACCTAACGGAATATAACTCTATGCAAAGGTTTTTGCAGGGTACAGCTAGTTTTTAATATTACTAAAAAAAAATTCATTAGATTGGTAATTCTAAAAGATAATGATTTTTTTTACCCGAAATTATTGAAATCGTGTATTGTCATGCAGAATGTACACACACACACGCGCCTAACCTGACATTTCATACTACATTACAGCGGGTCTAAAATTGACTTACTAGCTTAGCTGACACGCACCAAAATCTTATAAACAATTCTTTTCGCTGACAATTTGAAATCAGATTCATCTCCATTAGGTACATATTTTTTTCTAATAATTCAAGTAAAGACGATTTTACTTGACTTGATAAGTCAAACATGACTTTAAAATTTTAATTTTGTTGATATTGTTAAGTTTGTTGTTATTTTCTAAAGTGTTGAATTGGTTGGATGTTTTACGGAATACTCTAGCAACCGTCAAAATAACTGACATCATAAAAAGAGATCAGTTGAATCAGATAACAAAACAGTCACTAATCCAGACCACCGGAAATAGTTTAGTTTTCAGATGTGTTTGAAAAGTCAACATGACCTCATAAACAAATCGATTTTATTTTTCAGAAATTCTTATCACAAAATTCATTAATAAGCATATGTGAGCAATTTTAGTTAAAATCTATTTTAAAAGTAAATTAACTTTAATGACAAGATATTTGTGTGTAGATTTTAAAATTTCCCAAACGGTCAGTTTTTCGTAGTGTCCAGTTTACATTCTTAGAATAACTGAGTATCCAACGGATTTGTAGACAGCTAAGAAGACAGTTGGTCACTCGCTGTGATCCAAATACATAACTATAATTATACATATCGGCCAACATCATACATATCGGTCAAATTCAAACGTATTGGTAGATATCATACATATTGGCCAACACCACACATATCGGCCAACATCACACATAACGGCCAACATCACACATATCGGCCAACATCACACATATCGGCCAACATCACACATATCGGCCAACATCACACATATCGGCCAACATCCAAACATATTGGTCAACATCAGGGATATCGGCCAATTACACGTATATCGGCCAACATCACACATATCGGCCAACATCACATATATCGGCCAATATCACACATATCATCGGCCAACATCAAAACATATTGGTAAACATCAGGGATATCGGCCAATTACACGTATATCGGCCAACATCACACGTATTGGCCAAAATTATACATATCGGCCAAAATCATACATATCGGTCAACATCACACATATCGGCCAACTTCAAAACATATTGGTCAACATCACACATATCGGCCAACATCACGTATATTGGCCAACATCACACATATCGGTCAACATATGTCCTCTAAACATTGGTTAAAACAATGACTATTGGGGAAAAAAAAAGAATTTCAGTTAATAAGATTTAAAAATGTCCCCAAATATTTCTCCCATATTGGCGTGTGACTGTAACACCGAGATATGGGCGCTGATTCATACCCTCACAGATACTCCAATAATCTACTTTGACAGCAAGTCACGTGGTCTCATTGTTACACTTAAACTCTTAAAAAAAAACACATCGATAAAAACAAACAACAACAAACAATGAGCAAACCAAATCACCCCACAACAAAACAATATTGCCATAGTAATCAAAACTTTTAGTCAGAAATGTACGACGATCAAACTAAAAAAAAATCTGATAAGTTAAATTTTTGTTAGTTTGGACACACAGATCTTTTGTAATATATTACATTTTGGAGCAATTGTCTCAATATACTTGTTTTGATTCTTGTTCTTCGGACATTTTATTTGGTCATTTGTATACAGTCTTACATGAGATATTACAAGGAGATCGAATTATTGAGGACATGTCTAGGTAATTTAACACCAATTTAGATGGGTATATATGGAGGCTAGACTACTTGATCTAATCTTACGTGGGGATTTAATTTGATTATATTCATTAATAAGATACGTATTTCTGATGATGTAAGATGTACACATATGATAATAAATCAATAATATGCGGGTATTGGACATTTAATTTTTGTCCCTATATAATAAGAACAATATTGTTGTATTTTATTACACTATAATAATAGTTTACGCAACCTGTTGTTCATATACATTGGTTCAATAGTCTATATTTGTACGGTACTGTCGGGGTATTCTCTGATCAGTAGACACTTGATATATTTTTTACAGCAGTGGATAGAATTATTTATGTTTATTGAATTACATTGTGTCACAGCTTATTCCTTTCATGACTGTGTTTGTGTATTTCTGTACGTGTGTGCGCGCGTGCGTGTGTGTGTGTGCAGGGGCGGATTTAGGGAATGTCCCAGGGGTGGGGTTGGGGGTCATGGCAAGTTTATGTAAGACATCATTAAATTATTGACATTTTTTTTGTTCTAAGACCAATTTTCAACAATGAAAAAGTTCCCCCCCCCGGTCAAAGTTGTCTAGATCCGCCCCTGTGGATGTGTGCATTTCTGTTTGTGTGTAATAAAAAGTTTAAAAACAAATCAATGCCCTGGAACAGAATGTATTTTGATTCAAGTTCTTGGTATATGTGCAAACTAATTCACACTTTTTGATCAGCAGATCTAAGTCTGGAACCATCAAAGAAAGAAAAAAACAACCATACAAACAGACCAAATGGACAAACAGTTGAAAGTTCAGACCAATATATCAACCTGTTTGGATCAAACAGTTCCACTCATTTGTACAATGAAATATTGCAAATAAATGTGTAACCAAAAATAAAGTCGGTGGTCGCAATGAATGGTCCAAGTTGCACCAATGACCAGTCCAACGTACATGAGATTAATTTTCCTGGGAAGGTCGCACCAATGACCCCAGTACAAAAACTGGCAGTTACTTCCGGTTGAATGTGTATACTTAATACATTTTTGGCTGACCTACTTCAGATTTCATGAGGGAACCGAATAATCAAATGTATTAAGTGTAATTGAGCATACATTCATTTATCTGTATCAAGATAACCGGTTTTCAGGGAACAGTTTTTCATTTCAATTACTTTCCTTAATATACATTTCAGGTTTTTTTTTTTTGTAAACCGGGACTAAAGAACAGTAAAGTTATTTTCAATATTCTCTTAGCGTAAACGGAATTTAACGTTACTATTTGATTTCTTGTTCTCATTGGCTTACATTGTATGTCATAACAGTAGGCTCATATCATCTTTCAATGAATTCAACTTTTAAGGAAGGACATATCAGACTATCATGCTTTATGGGCAAGGTTTTCAGCTGTTTGATCATTAGACTTAAAATCAAAAATACTTTGCTTCGTTGACTTCATATCACTACATGTACAAACTCTAAATTGCATTACCAACTATTTAACTATAGTGGAAGAAGATCTCTTTTTGAACTGAAATGGGTTACAGTTTTAATACTTGTACTGTCAAGTAACACACAAAATAAATCTATTAAATTCTTCTTAAAAAACCCAAAGCATCTTTTAACGCGATACAAATGAAATAAGTGAAACAATTTAAAAAAATCATTTTGAATGTTACAGTTTGAAGAAATTTTCTTGTGCTAATCCACACAAACTAATATCGCATTAAGTTTAAAAATCTCATTTGATTGTCTGGCTTAATAAGTTATGTAGTTACATAAATCAACAACCCCGGTACGAAGGACAAACAGTAGATAATTGTGAACATTCGCTAATTTATAAATAATCACTGGGTCTCGGGCGAGAATTGAACAGCGATTACCAACTCAAAGACATGAATTAATAGAATTACTAAGATTCAATTATGGAAGGAAAAAACAACAATATTGTTTAACTCTTTCTTATATCATTGGAAAATATACACTTTAGACCTTCAAATTGTTTGCCTGTGTATATTTTCCATGGGCCTGGTTTGTGATGTTTAAATATAGGGCCTACATATTTCTAACTTAAATGTTATCATAGTGTCTCATGAACAGTAAATGATAAATGTAATAACATTGGATCCATTATTGATTTAAAAAACTGCCATTACTTGTGATTTTGTAAAAAAAAAAAAATTTTGTTCTCAGGCCAACATATTTCATTTTTTAGCGGAACACAGACTGTTGCTTCGAAGAACACCGACGTTTCCTTGAACACAAGTTTGTCTGAAATTTAAATGATGCTTTTTTAAATCTAGCTTTCCTTCGTGATACCATTATTATCATTCATTGTAACATCTCGACCCGTGATACTAACAGTAAAAGTTCCTTTAGCCCTTAAGAGCCATCGGGGCAGATGAAATGTAGAACTTGTCTGTTTCTATTACATCGGCATATTTAGGGATATCGTGTGATTAGCACAACGCTCAACAGCCTTTACTTCTTTTATTTCCTTTACTTCCTTTACTTCCTTTACTTTCCTATCCTAACTTCCCTAAGACAGGTACCCATTTTAAACGTGGGTGGACTTATGGGATTTTGCACAAAATTTCTCCCTGCGAATATTTCCATAACTCTTGGGTCGACAGGCAAATATCTAAACCACTCGACTACCCATCCTAAAATAATAAATATATAGCACCCAGAATGGACAACAAAACGTAACGAAACCATGTAGCTGATTGGGGGTACAGCGAGCAGCACATGATCCCGTCTCATGGCTCCCGTAAGTCATCACATGACCGTTAAATTTAGTACCAAAAATCTAATTTACTCGAATATGCCCAGTATTGCCAACGACTAAGGGCTATTCCGTAACCTTTTACTGAGAATTAAGTAATGAAAAAATTAAAGAAGTTTAAAAATCAATATTCTGTTGTAAAGTTTGAACTGAGAACCAGTGCTTTTATTTTTCTAGCGGAACACACCGGAACGGAGTTCCGGAACCTTTTTTTCCATATTCAAAAAATGTACTGTTTACTGCACTATATGTACTGTTTATTGCACTATATGTACTGTTTATTGCACTATATATACTGTTTTCTGCACTATATGTACTGTTTATTGCACTATATGTACTGTTTATTGCACTACATGTACTGTTTACTGCACTATATGTACTGTTTTCTGCACTATATGTACTGTTTATTGCACTATATGTACTGTTTATTGCACTATATATACTGTTTACTGCACTATATGTACTGTTTACTGCACTATATGTACTGTTTATTGCACTATATTTACTGTTTATTGCACTATATTTACTGTTTATTGCACTATATATACTGTTTTCTGCACTATATGTACTGTTTACTGCACTATATGTACTGTTTATTGCACTATATGTACTGTTTATTGCACTATATGTACTGTTTACTGCACTATATTTTCAGTATTATTTCTTTATGACACGATGGGCAGATATATGAGTTACGGTAACTTTTTTTTATTAGAAAAAGTACACTGCCCAGAATAAACAATAACCAAAGACCTTTTCAATACAAGTGTCATGGTATAGTTGTGTGTATATAACATCCTTTACAACAAGTAATACAGCCAACGAAAAAAAAGTCTTTTCACTAGCAATTTTGACAATTTATTCATGGCTGTGTATGTGTTATGTGAATTATTTGACCATACATGGCTTTGTATGTAAAGTATTTGACCATTTGTGGCTGTGTATGTGTTATGTGAATTATTTGACCATTCATGGCTGTGTATGTGAATTATTTGACCGTTCGTGGCTGTGTATGTGAATTATTTGACCATTCGTGGCTGTGTATGTGTTATGTGAATTATTTGACCATTTATGGTTGTGTATGTGAAGTATTTGACCATTCATGGCTGTGTATGTGTGTATGTGACGTATTTGACCATTCATTGCAGTGTATGTGACGTATTTGACCATTCATGGCTGTGTATGTGTGTGTGTGACGTATTTGACCATTCATGGCTGTGTATGTATGTATGTGTCGTATTTGACCATTCATTGCTGTGTATGTGTGTATGTGACGTATTTGACCATTCATGGCTGTTTATGTGTGTATGTGACGTATTTGACCATGTATGAACAAATGGGCCAGATTTGGTTGAAATATCTCCCTGGCCCTTCCTAACTTCTTGAGATAAATTTAACAACCACGATTCATTCATTTGATTCCCCCTCCCGCTGGAGTTCGTTATATTCATTGAGAGTATGGCACGAGACACGTATAGAGAGAATCAACCGAGAAGTTCCAGAAAATTTTTAGATGAAATGAGTTCAAATGTGATGAAAAAAAAATTTAAAAATTCACAAGAAGAATTTTTTTAACAGGAAAAAAAAAAAAATAAAAAAAAAAATACATTTGAATAAAAAAATCGTTCATTATAAATATGTGATTTTTTTTTGGCCCCTCATTTCAAGTTGAAAATTAAATTTCTAAACGGCATGCGTGTCCTTTATTTCGCCATTCCTTTCATTTTTTTTTTGCTAATTTTATTTCTGTAGTTTTCTTTTAAAAAAGTAGAAATAGTTCTTAAGATAAAATTTAAAAAATGTCAAGATTTTTGAACAAACACTTGTGTTGCCAAGTTATAGAAAGAAGTTGTAAGTTTGGATAAACGAAAAAACAGTGTATATATTAAATTACCCTTTGACTATGTAGAATATGTATAAAATATTCATAGAAACAATATATTTAATGAAACTTATTGGTACTGCCAGGAATGACATTTGACATATGATTTCAAATTACTTCAGCCAGGCCCTTCGTATAAAGGTGCACCATAACCAATTCTTTACTCGTGAATGGAGGTAAGAGCCCCACAAAGGCCCCACTTTTTTTTAAATTCTCAGGGCCCACCCGGACATTGATAGCTGTTTGGCAGTGGCCCTGCTTCAAAATTACACTCATCAGCCCCATGGTCCACAATCATCAGCCCCATGGTCCACAATCATAAGCCCCATGGTCCACAATCATCAGCCCGACGGTCCACAATCATCAGCCCCATGGTCCACAATCATCAGCCCGATGGTCTACACTCATCAGCCCGACGGTCCACCATTATCAGCCCCATGGTCCACAATCATAAGCCCGATGGTCTACACTCATCAGCCCGATGATCTAAACTCATCAGCCCCTTTGTCTACACTCATCAGCCCCATGGTCTACACTCATCAGCCCGATGGTCTACACTCATCAGCCCCACGGTCCACACTCATCAGCCCCATGGTCCACAATCATCAGCCCCACGGTCCACACTCATCATCCCCACGGTCCACACTCATCAGCCCCATGGTCCACAATCATCAGCCCGAAGGTCTACAGTCATCAGCCCCATGGTCCACACTCATCAGCCCCATGGTCCACAATCATCAGCCCGATGGTCTACACTCATCAGCCCGATGATCTAAACTCATCAGCCCCATAGTCTACACTCATCAGCCCGATGGTCTACACTCATCAACTCCATAGTCTACACTCATCAGCCCCATTGTCTACACTCATCAGCCCCATGGTCTACACTCATCAGCCCGATGGTCTACACTCATAAGCCCCACGTTCCACACTCATCAGCCCCATGGTCCACAATCATCAGCCTCACGGTCCACTCTCATCAGCCCCACGGTCCACACTCATCAGCCCGATGGTCTACACTCATCAGCCCGAAGGTCTACACTCATCAGCCCGATGGTCTACAATCATCAGCCCCATGATCTACAATCATCAGCCCCATGGTCTACAATCATCAGCCCGATGGTGTACACTCATCAGCCCGATGGTCCACTTTATTATTTCCAATCGGACCACGCCCCTGTCATGTTCTGACCTGTGGCCAACATAACACTATTGAGTCAGCTTTCTTTCCTTATTATTTTATTTCCATCACAATGTGCCAGTTTGTCCTGTTTTTTATTTTATTTCTTCTCCCTGCACTTCATTATCACATACGTGTCCCAAAAGCCAGATTTATCAATTGATCGAGGCCAAATGAACAAATAAAAAGGGGGGCTATAATTAATTCCCTCTAATCGCTTTATATCGAACAGGAAAAAAAACAACATGGCAAAGGAGAAACAGAAGTTAGAGTCAGACTCTCCTGTATTACAAGAAACAGAAGTTAGAGTCAGACTCTCCTGTATTACGATGTTGCAAAGAAGAAAAAAGTATTGTAAAGAAAAATAATAAAACCATTTTTTTTTATTTTGATGGCAGCGGTTAGAATTTTTATTTTTTATTGCAGAATCTTTATTAGAATAGTTTACTTCATTTAATTTATGTGTTAACAAAGACCTAGGGCTTAATAGCTGTCTAGTTATATATATATATATATATATATATATATATATATATATCATATATATATATATACTAGTAGTTGCCCGTTGCATTCGCAACTGAAGTTTTTATCTCAATAAAATGTTTAATAGGAGAATTAATAGGAACTATTTACACGGAATTCCAAGTGCATAACAAAAAAATTAGTAAATAGCCGGTTTGAGCAACATCTCTGAGTGAATAACTACTTTATTATGCCATTTTGCAGGACGAAGGCACGATACAGCACCCATCGGAAAATGACGTCATAGAGGATTTTTTTTTTATTTATAGCGCTCGTATTCTGCAAAAAAAAAAAATCTACCATCGGGACGTCATAGATTATTTATAGCGACGGCTTTCCCATACAGGAAGGACGGACGACAAGATAGCTACTTTATATATGTGAGATGGTAGAATGTTACTTTGAAAGTCTATTTGGAATCAGCCTCTGCATGATTTTTCAATTATTGCAAACTGAAACGGTATTTGTGGAGTAAATGTTCAACTGTCAAGATTTGAATTACGGCTACATATAATTCAACTTTTTTTTTTACCAGATAGGGCAATCGTTTATTGATTTTTCTGTTTATAGATTATTAAAAAACAAAACCGGAGACAATTGACATCACAGCTGCGTGAGTTCTCTAGAAACTATAAGGCAACAATTGTAACGCCCAACCTACTTATGTCATCATTATTGAAACAGCAGTTTCCTAAACAGAAACCGATCAACTAAAATCCCCCCTTCCTCTCAACCGTACCCCCCCCCCCCACCCCAGTTACGGTGTCATTAGAAATTGCGTAGCGATTTCTTAAAACGATCTGTTTTTTTTTATATTACACAGTTATGTTCAGTTTATTATAGATTTCTCAAAAATGCTGACCTTGAAATGAAGTTCAATAGCTTATCGCTAAATTTAGTTGGTATCAGTGCTGAGAGATACATCGAAATATGAGATTTTGGATACATTTTTACCTTGAATTACCATATTTTCGAATTATCTATAAATTCCATTATACTCATTGTATCGGAATCATATTCGGGAATCGTTTAGGGGAAATTGTACAAAATTGTATAGGAATCGGTAATAAATAACAGGGTATCGACTTCTTAAAAATTTTAATTAAAATGGAGAAAATATATCATGTTTATGAATCATGGTAATATTGAAATAAATACTACATGACTGTGGAGTCAAAACAATGAAATAAATGACCTCATTCAATCACCGACCATACATCTTGAGGTCAATATTGTGAAGGTTTTAGTTGTCGAGTCTAAACCCCGTAACATAGTGTGATGCTACCATGTCGATGAAGGAAACATGACATCACAGGTAACTTGTATCGCTGGGGTTTAAAAGCTAGAACGGATTCACTCCTATGGGACTTTGATTATCAGAGCCTACCACAACCTAAGACGCTATAAGGATGAGATGTTCATATCTGATACTCTATAAACATCCAATGTCAAGGATATTTAGTTCCATCTCCCTTCCTCCCCAACCCGCCATAAATGATTGTGACTGCATCATTAGCACCACTACGCAACCCCCACCCCCCCAGCCCCTCCCCCCCCCCACAAACGCCCATTGGCAAAATAGCTATTCAAGTCAGACTAGTCATACAAGAGTAGTATTCATTTGCCAACATTTAACAGGTTGACTGACAAATTGTGAATAATGTTTTAGCATCTATTTTATGTTTCAGTTCTTGGTGCAATAGCCCTGTGGGCTCTTCTGATTGCGTTAGTGTGGCTGTCAGTGAATGTGAGTGCGCTTATGTGTGGCTGTCAGTGTGCATATTAGTGAATGTGAGTGCGCTTATGTGTGGCTGTCAGTGTGCATATTAGTGAATGTGAGTGCGCTTATGTGTGGCTGTCAGTGTGCATATTAGTGATTGTGAGTGCGCTTATGTGTGGCTGTCAGTGTGCATATTAGTGATTGTGAGTGCGCTTATGTGTGGCTGTCAGTGTGCATATTAGTGAATGTGAGTGCGCTTATGTGTGGCTGTCAGTGTGATAGTACTTATGTGTGGGTGTGAGTGCGCTTATGTGTGGCTGTCAGTGTGCATATTAGTGAATGTGAGTGCGCTTATGAGTGGCTGTCAGTGTGCATATTAGTGAATTTGAGTGCGCTTATGTGTGAGTGTGAGTGTGATAGTACTTATGTGTGGGTGTGAGTGTGCATATGTGTGGCTGTGAGTATGTGTTGGTATGAGTATGTGTGGGTGTGAGTGTTCATGTGTAATTTTTTTTTCAGATTCGTTATGTTAAAGTGTGTGTGTGTGTGTATGTGTGTGAGTGTGTGTGTGTGTTATAGCCCACATCTTTCATCTATTTATAAAACGTCACGCCAATAAAAATATATCTGCTAAGTCTTACGTCTGTTTGTTCTTCATTTAACCAATCAATGAAGGACTTACTTCAATAATCAATGCATGACCAAATACTGGCCGATACTTCACTGATGACTATATTCTGTTCTGGGCGCAACGTGTATGTATTTAACGAATGTCCCCGGGGGGGGGGGATGGTCAGATAGAATTAATTTGTTAATGTCACAGGAGTTGAGTGAAATTAGATTGAAGAAAATCATTTAAAATAAGGAAGTCACCGCCCTCCTCTTTCTCTTCAAAATGCCGTCTCGCTTTATAATGCAGTTCAATTATGTGACATTCTGATCAACTGTGATATTTTTTTTCTCAATATCCTCTTCTCTTTAACCTTTTGTTTAAATGTGATTTTTTATTAAAAGTGTCTTGAGCCCCCCCCCCCCGACATATTTTCTATGAGGATTTCATTATATTGACTTAAAGGAATCCTGATCGAGGATTTCATTATATTGACTTAAAGGAATCCTGATCGACCCAATGGATTATTACTATCGTTGATATATCTTGCAGTTTGTCAGTTAATACAGTTTAACGACCGATTACATGTCAGCATACCTTGTTTAATTTAGCAATGAAGGGGGGAAGATATAAGAAATCCATAACTAATTTTTTGGCGAATTAATTATGTGAATTCGTAAATTAAAAGAAATACATGCAGGAACACAAGCTTTTATTAAGTGAATGCAATTTCTAAAAAATGTATCATCTAAGGAATATTTTTTTCCCTTTCAATGCATATTAAGAAAAACATGTTTTTAAAATGTATTTTATATCACATTTTAAAGTATTAAAAGTTTTTTTATTTGTTTTTGTTTGTGACAATATAAAAACTTTCAAACTAAGCTGTTTACCTAGTATGAAAATAAATGACTAAAAATAGTTTATGTTCGAATTTTTGTTATTTTTTTTTTTCAATAATTGTACTTGCTTAAGTTGAACAAAAATTTGAATAAAATCTTTCAAATATCTCCTAAGAGCAAAAAAAAAATCTTGAGAATTTTCTGCATAGATCTGACACCTTAGTCTCTTATTGTGATATCAATCTTTATATCAACAGTACTAAGTCATTGGCTTCGAACCCCACAACCTTTCAACAAATTGTCTCGGAAATTTAGAGAAAGTGCATTATCGCCCAGATGGCCAGATTGCTCGAAATTTCAAATTGATTGGTCTTCGAGAAACTAGTGATAACTGGATTTCAAATTTTTCAATAAAAAAAACATAACTTAGCCTAGAATAACCAGACAAAAAGTAGTTGTATAAAAGCTTTTAAAAAAAATCTGCTACTAAAGTATTAATTGACACAGCAAATGTCCCACCCATGGTAGTGTCTTTGGAGTTGCATCTTTATTTTCATAGTCTCATTTTTTCGGAGCTTTGATAGGTCAGTCACTTTTTTAACAAACCGAAAGGCAAAGTTTGGTGTCTCATGTCTGAATAAGATTTTGACTAGCTTCAGAACAATGTTCCCTTCAAATCAGAAATACAATATATACATATATATATATATATATATATATATATATATATATACTAGCTGTACCCTGTAAAACCTTTGCATAGAGTTATATTCCCTTTAGGTTTGATCAGTAGGCTAGGTTATTTTTGGACAAATCCACTTTTTTCATGATTTTTATTACTATTGTCTACGTTTGACGATTTTAAACTGGAATACCGTTGTTTTAATTCTTTAATTTCGTTTTAACGCAGAACTCACACCGCTATGATTTATATAGATATTTATATATATATATATATATATATATATATATATATATATATATTTAGAGAGAGAGAGAGAGAGAGAGAGAGAGAGATTAGTGTTATCGAAATTACGCTCAAATATCTTTATACTTTACTTTATTTAATAAATGCATCATTTCTTTCATGCACATACAATATAGACCTATATATTTGTTATTGTATGCTACACACATTCATATACTTTCGTTCACCATTACACACACGCACTCCTACCAACACACTCACGTACTCACTCAATTATCAAACACAGAGCTAAGCACCTCTGCAAATTACCTAACCCTACTTAGCTGATGCGAAATTAACTTAATTTTACAGATATGCCAATATCGGAAGACGTTGATAAGCCTGATTGAAGATTTCCATTTGTGCATAGGCCGTTTATCGTCTGCAGTAGCGCGGGGGATCCATTATTACCTCCACCACCTCGCCCCGTCTCCCCCGTTACCATTCATCCTCTCACCCCCCGCCTCTCCCCGGTCTCTCCTCCTCTTCTAGTAATATTTTTAATGTCAATCTTTATGTTGCTACAATTAACTGTGGCCTAGTGAACGTAACGGGCCAAGCTGGTATATTGGGATTGAAGGGGGAGGGAGGGGGCACATGTTGTTGAGGTGTGGTGGGGGGGGGAGACATTCAGACCCTTTTGATTAGGGTCAAGTCAAAAAATGGCGGATATTTATATGGAGTAAGTCAGCCGTGTAAATAATAGAAAGCGAAAAAATTTTCATTCTGACTTCAAAGAAAATGTTAAAGGTCGTATTATTGATCCATCGATGAGTAGCCTATTTGTTTATCAACACATTGACCTGAATAGTTCAATAACTTGATTGGCATAAAGTCAATCATAAAGGAGGGAAGAAGTGAGTGAATGGATACATTGGTGGATGGATAATGTCACTGTGTAAGTAAGGGTTGGTGAATTGATTGATGGGTGATGTAGATATGTAAAAAATCGAATGGTGAATTGATTGATGGGTAATGTAGATATGTAAAAATGGATTGGTGAATTGATTGATGGGTGATGTAGATATGTAAAAATGGATTGGTGAATTGATTGATGGGTGATGTAGAATGAAAAAATGGCTTGGTGAATTGATTGATGGGTGATGCAGATATGTAAAAATGGATTGATAAATTGATTGATGGGTGATGCAGCTATGTAAAAATGGATTGGTGAATTAATTGATGGGTGATGTAGCTATGTAAAAATGGATTGGTGAATTGATTGATGGGTGATGTAGATATGTAAAAATGGATTGGTGAATTGATTGATGAGTGATGTAGCTATGTAAAAATGGATTGGTGAATTGATTGATGGGTTAATGGGATGGGGGCCTAAAAGGGTGCAATGGCTTTACTTTGTTGTCCACCTGCAAAATATTTCCTAAGACGAAATGCACCTTGTCAGGCACTCAAAAGTCCGTGTGGACCTACCGCGCCCTCATAGAATGACATGGATGGGTCCTTAGATTGATAGATAGATGGATGGATTTATGGATAGATTGGTGGATGGATGGATGCATAGATTGATGGATGAGTGTGAAATGATTACTATTTTTTGCATGGATGGATACATTGATGTATGTATGGATAAAAGTGTGTGTATGGATGGATGGTTACATATATAGTTAGTTATATGGATAACAGTGTGTGTATGGATGGATGGTTACATATATAGTTAGTTATATGGATACATTTTGTTTATGGATGGATGGTTACATATATAGTTAGTTATATGGATAAACGTGTGTGTATGGATGGATGGTTACATATATAGTTAGTTATATGGATTAATGGGTGCACGGGTGTACTCATGTACAAATGGATATGTGCGTTTAAGGTTAAGTTAATGAAAAGACTTTTACACTCGTGGATTTAATTAATAGATGTTTACCACACTGAAATAAATTTTAAACTAAATTTACATTTTCCGTCCGCATTTAAACACTTTCCAGTTTAAAATACAATTATGATAAAATCGGATCTGCCGGAAACAAAATAATAACCCAGCCTACCGATCAAACCTAAGGGGATATAACTGGATGCAAAGGTTTTGCAGGGTAAAGCTAGTATAAATTAAATGTAAACGTCATAACATAGAGGTACAGTGCTATGTTTCACACTGAAACGAGTGGCTGGTCCGATTCAGCTCGCGGGTCGCAGTTTGCCCATGGCTGGGCTAGAATTTGCGTTCTGATTACCAGCTGACAAACCTTTTATTTGTGTTTTTGAGTTCGTTTTAAAAAGTCAGTCTGTTTAACACCAAGTGATTTATTGTTGATATTTTCTTTGGACACGCACAAAAGAATCGTTGAATAAACCGATCTGTAGACTGCGTACCAACAAATTTTCAAAAACACAGAGATCTTGAGAGATTCCTAATCTAACCACAATGAATCATTTTGCTGTTATACTGAAGTGTAAAGTAAACATAATGATTTTTTTTATTTGTCTATTTTAGTATTAGAAGCCACCACTTATTAAGTTCATAAAAAAAAATCACACCTACCTGGCGGTATCTGATAGGGTGGATGTAGCCAGTTGGAGTGGAACGAAACAACGTCCTGGACAAGTGAAACATGTAGGGCCGGATATAGGTTGCTGTAGGCCTTAGGCATGCTAGCGAAATTGGGCCTAATTGAGATGTTCCACATCTCTCTGAATTTGATTGTGCAAGAAGATATAAAGTTAAACTGACTAATGCCTGTTTTTTTTTTAATCATCATGTAAGCTGGGAGGGGGTGTGTGGGGGATGGGTATCATAAAGAACACCTAAAGTATGATACATCAGAACTGACATTTTTTGTAGACATTAAAGCCTAAAGTATGATACATCAGAACGGACATTTTTTGTAGACATTAAAGCCTAAAGTATGATACATCAGAACCGACATTTTTTGTAGACATTAAAGCCTAAAGTATGATACATCAGAGCTGACATTTCTTGTAGACATTAAAGCCTAAAGTATGATACATCAGAACCGACATTTTTTGTAGACATTAAAGCCTAAAGTATGATACATCAGAGCTGACATTTTTTGTAGACATTAAAGCCTAAAGTATGATACATCAGAACCGACTTTTTTTGTAGACATTAAAGCCTAAAGTATGATACATCAGAGCTGACATTTTTTGTAGACATTAAAGCCTAAAGTATGATACATCAGAACCGACAATATTTTGTAGACATTAAAGCCTAAAGTATGATACATCAGAGCTGACATTTTTTGTAGACATTAAAGCCTAAAGTATGATACATCAGAACTGACATTTTTTGTAGACATTAAAGCCTAAAGTATGATACATCAGAACTGACAATATTTTGTAGACATTAAAGCCTAAAGTATTATACATCAGAGCTGACATTTTTTGTAGACATTAAAGCCTAAAGTATGATACATCAGAACTGACATTTTTTGTAGACATTAAAGCCTAAAGTATGATACATCAGAACTGACATTTTTCGTAGACATTAAAGCCTAAAGTATGATACATCAGAACTGACATTTTTTGTAGACATTAAAGCCTAAAGTATGATACATCAGAACTGACATTTTTTGTAGACATTAAAGCCTAAAGTATGATACATCAGAACTGACATTTTTTGTAGACATTAAAGCCTAAAGTATGATATATCAGAACTGACATTTTTTGTAGACATTAAAGCCTAATGTCTTGCAAAACCCACGGAGGAGAATACGCTGCTGGAAACGTGGCAGAGTAGTTTGTGGCGGTGGGAAGGGTAAAAACGGTAGCCAGTAATAGTCAGTGATAGCCCTAAGTTTAGAATTCTAATTTTCTTGTATCTATAGCTGCATATAAAAACCTTATTCTAACATTAACCATATCACAGACGTCACTATAGATAACAATGTTATATTGATATTTTACACCTCTACTGACCTTACCACCCCCACCCCCCCCATACACCCGAGCTCCGCCGCTGAGAGATGAGAGCTGTATTATCGTCTATCTTACACCCTCAAACTTAGACATGACACTCGCCAGCTACTGCCAAGGGCTGCTTTTACAACCCCATATCTGGTCAACCTACTCGAGTTGGCACTACCAAGGCTGCATTTACAACCCTATCGCTGGCCAACCTAGTCGAGTTGGCACTACCAAGGCTGCTTTTACAACCCTATCGCTGGTCAAGCAAGTCGAGTTGGCAGAAAAGGATCTGAAATTTCTTAAAACAGTTTAGAAAAAAAAAAGAAATAAAAGAGCAAAAAACGCCAATTGTGTCAAATTTTTATAATTATGTTTTATCGGGTCTCTTCAACTCATGCCAACAAAACGCGTACGTTCTACCCTAAATTTAGTTAAAATCATTTATTTTACCGAACAATTATAAATTGTTGGGTAACCATTATCAGGGTCGGCACCTCTGTATTTACGACATGCCACAAAAACATATTTTAGCTCGACTCACGTGGAAGAACAAAGAACATACTGTTTGGCTTTGATACAAACACAACCCAATACACACAAAATCAATCAGATAAAGATAGTGTAGAGTTTATTTATAAACGTTCCGCTTTGAGAGATAACGTTTCATAATCTATCGCAGGGCTGTAGCAGTTGGTGAAACAGGCCCAGATCTTTCCCAAATATTTCTTTGTGTTGACTCTTGGTTCTTATACTTGAGATGAAAGAAACAAGCGATTTGATCTTTGGATAAGTGCGCATATCAGTGTTTGTATATGTGTACGTGTGAGCGAATGTGTCAGAAGGTGTGTTCATATATGTGATGGCCTATATAGAGGGGATAGTGAGGGAAACAAATATTATATCCATGGTGGGATCAAAGGAAGCCACAAAAACTGTGCCAATGTATAAATAAAACAAAAGATAACATATAGGTGGGAGATAGCAGGAGAAATATAACATTGGACATGATGTATACAGGCGGGTCTAATAATAAGAAAGTGCAGCTGGTACATTGTTTCTATGGGGGCCTTAAAGCTACAGGGGCCCACGAGGCTTTCATACCCCCCCATTATTGTCTTTCATTGTAGGTGGGAAAAAATATATCTCTTATTATTGGGGCACACAAAGCCTTTAATGTACCTGGACCCCCCCTACCCTCACCCCACCCACATTTCTATCGGTGGCCCTGCTTATAGAATACATTTAAATAGTATGATTTGTGCCACGGGTATTGAACAATAATAAAAACATGTATGAATCTAGATCTACATTTGACCAATCAATGGTACGTGTAAAATAGTACATTTTACCAATCAATAGTCCGTGTAAAATAGAACATTTGACCAATCAATAACCCGTGTAAAATAGTACATTTGACCAATCAATGGTCCGTGTAAAATAGTACATTTGACCAATCAATAGTCCGTGTAAGATGCGCGAGAGCTCTAGTCCGTGGGTGCTTGCACCGAAAACACGGTTATTACTTACTGATGTGTGTGCCCTCCCTTCCAACAAATTTAATCTCCAACTAAAATTGCTTTGGGCGCGTCATCCGGGTAAATGACAGTGCGCTCAGAGGGCATTCAACACTGCAGGGACGAAGTGCACACGGGCAGATAAAAAAAAAAGAGGAAATGTTGGTAGTAGTTAAAGGCACACAATCCATGCTGACAACACAGTGTATGCTGGGTAGTTGTAATAAGGCGATGAAAAATTGCGACGAGGAAAGGAACATTTCAAAAAGAGAGAGAATAATTCCCCCCCCCACACACACACATTTTAACACATTTTTACTAAGGTGCGTTAAATTGTTTTATGATAAACATCTCTTGTTTGTTTTTTTTAGACTTACATATCAATGTATCGGCAACAGATAATGCCTTTAAATATAGTATGTGACATACAAGATATTAACTTTTGATGTCAAATTGAAGTACGTTAATAAAAAAAAATGTTACTGTTGGGATTGAAAATGAGCCAATTTTAATCACTAATTAAAATGTTTATTAAGGTTTATGATTGTTTGTATTTTCATTCTTATAATCTTTAAATAAAGAAGCATTAAAAAATAGGGAACTAGTTTCTATATATGTCTGTTGTTAACATTTTGCTATACAGAAGCCACCAGAGAATTTTATCCAATCAAATCAACGGTAGATTGTTGTTTTCTCCTGCGGTAACAAGATCCTTCCTCGAAAGTCCTATTTATGAAAACGAAGTGGCTACGGATACAGCCAACGCGCATGCGCTCTAGCGCTTAGACGGACTATTTTTTTGTGCGCATTAGGGTTAGGGGTAGGGTTATGGATAGGGTTAGGGATAGGGTTAGGAATAGGAGCAATATCTATAGCTGGACCCCGAAAAAAAAAAAATTCGGAATCCAGCGCTAGAGCGCATGCGCGTTGGCTGTATCCGTAGCCACTGCGTTTATAAAAACAATACTCTCTACGACACTGGCTTGATGACGAAACAGACAATATACTTCTATATTTATTACTACTTACGTTTAAGAGCCCTATTTTATTACTGGAAGTAGTCTATCTTTGAACCACATTTATTGATTAAATGCAAGATGATTAAATGAAATGATTAGTCCCTATGGACGCTAACGGTTTTTTAGTCAACATAATTTCTATAAATAACTGTATGATCTAAGCGTGAGAAATTATTTTTAAAAGTTTTGAGTAAACATTTCTTTATTATTTGTACACATATACTTCAGTCAATGAGCCATTCATTCTTTATTAATTAACAATTAGGTATAAGTGGCATAAAGGAAAGTTTTCATTTAACATTTCGATACAATCGGAGCAGTCGATGTGTGGGAAATCACTGTAAGAATGAGATAAATCTCTAAGATCCTATAAAGCACTAATTACAAGGCATTTATGATGACCTTCTTTCATCCCCACCATAGCCCATAGTACAATGGCAATATAGGCACCACGGGGTGACACGGAGGGAATTTTACAATGAACCGAAAAATGCCAGTCGTTCTTACCGGAGATCAATTCAGGGACCCTCAGATCCCACCTGTTTCTGTAGCCGCGTCATAGTGAAGAAATGAGTGGCTAGCACAGCGCCCAGATGACTTCACTTACTCAACTAATGTCAAGTAACTTATTAGTTTGTTTTAATCTAAGTTAACATGGGAGCCTTAACCAGGAACTGAAAAGATCCCAGGTCTATCATAAGGGATCAAACCTGGGACCTTCAGGCTCAGAGTATAGCGGTCCAGACTCCACGGCTGTCTGATGTATTACTTGATTATCAATCTGATTTTAGAAATGATCATTCCTGGAGGTGGAGGGGGGATTTGTTCGATAGCTACAAAATAATATAATCCCATAATCTGATCCAGTCGGGTTCTTTGTTATGTCCACCATTAAAAGTCACACAGGTTCGTGAAAAAATTGTCAGATAAAATAGAAAGCTTTGAAAGGAAAGAAGAAGCTACAATAAATAAACAAAAGAAAAAAAAAATGAATCAAATGATAGAAAGACAGAATAAAAAGGAAGAAATTTAATAAATAAAATGTTATTTCTTTCATTCACACTTCTTTAGATTTTAATTATAAGTATCTCCTATCTCGGGGGGGGGGGGGGAGGGAGGGGACGGCAGAGAAAAAAGAATTAAGCCATTTTGTTAGTCAGAGATTGTAGGAAATGGATAGGAGACTAAACCCAGCGTGAGTACCACTAATAGAACTGTGAAGTCACTCGCTTGGAAGTAATCATCTTTAGTCACAGAGTAACACTGGCCCGATGGTCAGACACAGACTGAAGCCAGGAAACAGACAAGAGCCGTTTATGAAAGAACTCAATCTGGGAGGGGCCGCCATCACTGGCACAAGTCACTTTACTTCCGGTGATGTTTTCTTTTTTTATGTACATTTCTTTGGGTTTTCGTTACATTGATTTTCTTCTATGAAGTACATTGAATAATTAAAACAAAAATAGAAAGCAAACGAGTATAATGTATTCTACTGATAAGAACAATAAACGTAAAAATTAAAGTTTTTTACTTATTCACTTGAAGTTGTTGTTTCATATTTCTGTGTCTCAGTGTCTTAATAATGTTACGTCAAGGCGATAAAATGATTGACAGCTGCTGTGAGTATCCCAGCTGCTGTGAGTATCCCAGCTGCTGTAAGTATCCCAGGAGCTGTGAATATCCCAGCTGCTGTCAGTATACCAGCTGTTGTTGCAGACGGTCAAATGTAACACATTTGATATTTGATTTTGGCCGAAACGTCCGGCGTTAGTTTGAGAGGTCCATGTAAAAGTGATATGAAATCACTTAGATCTAACAAACCAATATTGGGACAGTTTTTACAGTGACCTTCTTTCGTCCCCACTATAGCCGATATTGCAATGACCAAGGAAGCACAACGGGAAATATAGCGGGGACTTTAACCATATATAAAACCATTGGTCCTCAATGGATTTCGAGTCTGGGAACTCCAGGTCGACAGTCGAGCGCTTCACCACACGATCATACGTTCCACTGACACGTCCTGTACCGTCATTGAACTATATTTCAACACCAATACTATTGTAGAAGTAATAAATTTTTCAAATAAAGAAACTGTTGGGGGAAACAATGTGATAATGAAGTGTGTGCAATGCCCAAGTAAAGCTACTTTGATGCTCAGCCATATTGCTAGTTCTATATCCGTATGGCTGGTTGAAGCTTTGTAACGAGCAGGATGTTCCATGTCGTAGCGCGACCTGCATTCTGTTGGTTATGGGTTTGACTCCCGGCTAGTCCCCTATGTATTCCGTTTAGCCTCCATGATCATTGAACTATCGGCTATGGTGGAAATGAAAGAAGGGCACGGCGAAAACCGTCCCCATTAAAAATGACTTTATCCAGTAATACATATTTAACTGCATGTTTGTCGACCACACCTGGGTATTGATCTCGGAACATATACATTCACAGTTGTTCTCTCTATCCTCGTGTCATTAACAGCTTATAAAAGTAGAGCTAGTGATATAGTAAATATAAACGAATACCAAATATAGAAATAAGTGGATTTTTAGCGCATTTTCGAGAAGTCGAATGCGCTATTGTTTCCGTTTTGTCCGCCTGTCATCACCCTAGATCTCAGCAACCATACGTCCTAGACTCATGATGTATATACTTTTTTTGTAGGTCTTGGCCTACCATTCCTGCATCAAAAGTCCATTTCGAGATCTGACCTCTGAGGGCTGGGCATCAGTGTTTTTTAGGGTACAGTTTTTTTACTATATAAGCTATATTAATAATTATGTCATTTTCATGGCCCCATTCTTCACCTTACACGCTGTGGTGGCGCACCAAATGAATGGGTTATTGAACGGAAATGAAAAAAGAAGAGACACAGACGGTTGACGAGTTTCGGACGATTAAATGACTAGAATTTAGAATGTTTCAATTATGAGTCCTATTTCAGTGACCACAAACCACTTGTAGTTAGATTTAATAGAAAATTTTTTTTTCAATTATAAAGAAACGTCTTTTTAATATTTTTTTTCAGATGTATGCATTACACAATTGAATTTATAAACATTTCCAAAATTTACAAATATTTAATGAAAGCTAACATACGTACTGATACATAACACAAAAATGCGCTAACACGTCCTGTGTCCAGAATGGAACAGGCTTAAGATGCTGGTTTATTGCTTGAATCTATGTCAATCTAAACAAAGAGATTACATTTTATTGATCACTGGAAATTTACTTTAGATGGCATTTACATAAATCATTATAGGAGACCACTGATTTCTGCTGATGACATCAATCTGGCTTTTGATAGCTGGTAACTTCTGATTTCTGCTGATGACGAATGATTTCTGGTGATGATCTATGACCGATGATTACTATAAATAACTTTATATATCCTGCGATTATCTCATGTATTTGGTGAAGACCACTGACCCCTAGTATTGTCCGACAACTTTACGATCTTGACCGTTGAATTTCCTGAAATAACATGTGATGACCTCTGACTAGTGACTCTGACTAGTGACCTAGATGCAATCACTTTGTGCCAAAGTATTTCAATTCCAGAATCTTCAGACTTGGTAAAATACGTGTTTGGTATTTTGAAACTTAATCTCCGCCTTGTTATACCCAATGGCAGAATACTGACACTGAATTCTGACCAAAGAAATACAAACGTTCATAACCGACCTGCCTCTGTGTTGGATCTATACTTTGTAGATATTTTCGAATACAGATTATGTGAAAAAAAAACTGTAGGAAATTCCCCTCACACCCTCTGATGGGACTCGATTCCCCTCCACACACACACACTCAGAAAACATTCATGTTCTCGTTTCAAGCAGGTCGTTTACTCAGAGATCTAGATGTAGACAGTGCTGGACATAATGATCCAACTTTCATACATCAGAAAGGACATAAAAAAAAATGATTTCGCTGGACACCCGGAGCAAAATGACCGAGGAGAACATTCTATTGAACAAACGCCAGTTATTGCAGGGTCGACACCCCCCCCCCTTACTCTACTTCATCCTTTACTTTCTTTTCCTCTTTTACTTTTATTCCTTTCCTTTTGAGTTTGTCCAACTTAGCTGGCTTATTTCTGTATGTCTATATAACCATTGGCTTTTTTCCTGTCCATCTTTGTCCACTGTAATGTTATTGGCTTGATAGAAGAAGAAACTAGTCTGGTGGAGATAGAATGTTTGTTTTTTTCCACCTTTAGTTTTAAGATATAGATTTTTTTTCTTTCTAGTGAAACATTCATGAGTCAGATTGTGTGGATGTGGATGCGTGTGGATGTGGATATTTGAAAGTGTGGCTCAAACTTGTCGGGGTATCCTCATTTTGTGAGTATGGCTCAAACTTGTGGGGGTATCCTCCCTCATTTTGTGAGTGTGGGCTCAGAAACCTTTAGGTCCTTGTTTTGTCAGTGCCGTTGACTTAACCAACAAGAATTATGGCTGACAAGTCAAGCCATTGATTAAAGGAATACGCCTTCGAGCGATTGTATGGGGCGATTGTCCCGGGTTATTTGCACATAAAATCAACGGCGGACAACATGATGGCCATTTCTTTCCTACGGGAAAAAAAAAACCAACCTTTTTTATTTCGTTTTTTGTTCCCCCAAGCATCACCAGAAGAAGCTGATTTTGGGGGGTTACGCTTCGGGGGTCGAAAGAGTTGGAATGGAGAATTAGGAATTCTTTACTGGCTCCTTGTACAAATATTTTAAAAGGACAAACGGGCTGGATATCCAATGGGCAAATATGGTATCCGGTTGACTCCAGGAAAGGACATTTCCAAAACTAGATTAAAACACGATGGGGGCTTGGAGATAGAAGGAATTGTAAAGACTGTCACGTGGCTTTAAACTTACCACGAAATATAAGAAATAAAAAAAAACTTTTGAAAACAATATTAACACCTCGATTTAGTCTGAGCTGGTACTTAAGTTGTTACATAGGTTGGTACATAGGTTGATACATAGGTTGGTACATATGTTGGTATATAAGTTAAGACAAAAGTTAGTATATAAGTTGGTACATAAGGTGGAACATAAGAAGTTGGTACATAAGATGGTACATAAATGTGTACATAAGTCGGTACATCGATTGGTGCATAAGGTGGTACATAAATTGGTACAATAAATGGTACATACATTTGAACATTAATCGACTTCACTCGTTGATTGAATGTTTTTATTTTACAAAAACTCTGGAGGTAGCCCTGTGACACCATCGTCCTGTTGTACTCTGGGGAAGCAAAGTGAGCACCATTATCCTGTTGTACTCTGGAAGTAACCATGTGAGCCCCATCGTTCTGTTGTACACTGGGGGTAGCCATGTAAGCACCATCGTTCTGTAGTACACTGGAGGTAGCCATGTGAGCACCATCGTCCTGTTGTCCTCTGGTAGTAGCTATGTGAGCACCATCGTTCTGTTG
Organism: Bulinus truncatus; assembly: GCA_021962125.1. Taxonomy (NCBI): domain Eukaryota; kingdom Metazoa; phylum Mollusca; class Gastropoda; family Planorbidae; genus Bulinus; species Bulinus truncatus. The sequence goes on along the minus strand of JAGDYQ010000016.1, from coordinate 799,269 downwards.
TACTCTGGGGGTAGCCATGTAAGCACCATCGTACTGTTGTACACTGCGGGATAGCCATTAAGCACCATCGTTATGTTGTACTCTGGGGTTAACTATGTAAGCACAATCGTTCTGTTGTACTTTGGGAGTAGCTATGTAAGCACCATCGTCCTGTTGTCCTCTGGGGGTAGCCATGTAAGCACCATCGTCCTGTTGTACTCGGGAGGTAGCCATGTGAGCATCATCGTTCTGTTGTCCTCTGGAAGTAGCCATGTGAGCACCATCGTCCTGTTGTACTCTGGAAGTAGCTATGTGAGCACCATCGTTCTGTAGTACTCTGGAGGTAGCACTAAGAGCGACATTGTTCTGTAGTACTTTGTGGCTAAATGAAACCGGACACCTGAAGTAGAGCTGAATATATATAATGTAAGCACTATTTCTAATTCTCAGGCCATGAGTACATTCCGCACTATATCACCCGTGGCGCCTCCATGGTTATTGCACTATCCGCTACTATGGGGATGAAAGATGGGCACCATATAAAATGTCCAATAAGTGGTTAATAGGATCTAATAAATTTCATGTCATTCTTACAAGGCATACACACACACACACACGCACGCATGCACACACACACACACATTCACTCACTCACTTACTCACTTAAACAAACATGATTTATAAATGCACACAATTTAGACATTTTAATTTAAAGAACAACAATTCTAAATCATTTTTTCTTAGCAATATATTTCTAACTATTCACTTAGCTATATATTTCTAACTATTCACTTATATATTTCTATATATTTACTTATATATTTCTATATATTCACGTTGCTATATATTTCTATCTATTCACTTAGCTATAAACTTCTATATATTCACTTAGCTATCTATTTCTATCTATTCATTTAGCTATATATTTCTATCTATTCACTTTGCTGTATATTTCTATTTATTCACTTGGCGATATATTTCTAACTATTCGCTTAGCTATATATTTCAATCTATTCACTTAGCTATATATTTCTATCTATTCACTGAGTTATATATATTTCTATCTAATCACTTCCTTTGGATACGTTTTTCATCCCTTTTTCTTTAATCAACTTTCGTTTCCTGCTTTGTAAATATAAACCTCACCAAATGAATTTTCTGTTAAACGTTTAGATTTTTAAAAAAAAATCAACTATTTACCTTGTTTTTCCTCCAAGTTATCCCACAGATTGCTTTATGTGGATAAACATGGATAAATGTCCTGCCAATGGAAACAAGATCTCATCTCGATTAAAAACATATACAAAAAATGTCAATGATACAAAGAAAGAAAAAAAAACCTGCTTTACCCTTACGTCAACAAATGCAGACGATATTAAGTCGGCCATTGCAATGCTGAAATTCCCGCGGAATTTCTCCGTGTATGGCATGAGATAATCTTCGCCCGTACAAAGATGTTCTGAAAATCTCATTCTGGAGAAATACGAAATAAAAATATAATGTTGGAAGATGAACAGTTAAAAAAAAGAAAGATTATTGTCCCTGTCTGTTTTTGGATGTTTAGACGAGAAGACATAAGACAAAGAAAATCTATTGTTTGCCACAATGTTTTCTTTTATCCTAAGACCCTGATTCTAAATTTATTTTTTTCAATTCTCTAAACATCTCATTACTGAGACATGGAGATAAGGCAGAGTCAAGATGGGAACCTCATTTTGTTTCTTTGTTATTTAGCACCGGCTATGAAAAATAATTTCCTTTTGGTCAGATGTCACGGTTCGGTTGGAACAATCGTATATGACGGATGTCAGGTCGAAATATGACAGGATTCAGGTTATCGCCAGTGTGGTTCAGTGGATAGGACGATGTCTGACGAGTCGTGTTGATTCTGTTCCCGGCTAATGAAAATATTTTTGTCAGCCTCTCTGAAAGTCTATGTGACACTTCTCCTGGCCTACGTCATATCGAAGGCGGCTCTTAAATGACATTATTTAACCCAAGAGGCGAAATGGGAATCTACTGAAAAAAAATATCCTTGCTTGACATTTATGAGATAGATATTTCAGAGGATACATCATGCAGGGTCCTGTGAGTGTCTTGTGCAGATCCAGCATGTTAGATTTCTCACAGTTAGGTGACAAAAAGAGTCTCCTGCACAGAGGCGGATTTAATAAAGGACAAATCATGTGGGCGCCGGAGGATCCCGACTAATGTGTAGCCGATGTAAAAACCAGTTGTATACACCCATTGATTTCCTTTTTTTTTTTTATTCCAAGGGACCAAAATTTTTCTCTATGAACAAAGTCTGCCACTGCTCCTACATCCGGTCATCTACTCAGGCGCTGGGCAGAGGTCAGTTTCCCTAGTCACCTACCCTCCAAGACCGAATCAGTGCTAACACATTCCAAGGGCGGCTGTGCTTTGACCGAATCAGTGCTAACACATTCCAAGGGCGGGTGAGCTTTAACAGATCCACTTTGTAAGATGATGTGCTAATAAATGACTTAACAAGTGATGGATTAGGACGTAACATGTGTATGTGTGACCAATGGTGCCCAGAGAGACTGACATTTTCAGGGGCCCAGGACTAGTGGGCGTCAGTCCAGGATAGAGAGAATGTCTCATCCAAATGGGGGTCATATGTCGCGATGGTTGAGTGTTCTTATAAAAATCACCCACGATTGGTGGCTACTATGACTGAATGTATTTCAGGCACCATGAATATGTTTAGGGCGCCATGAATATGTTTAGGGCGCCATGAATATGTTTAGGGTGCCATGAATATGTTTAGAGCGCCATGAATATGTTTGAGGCGCCATGAATATGTTTAGAGCGCCATGAATATGTTTAGAGCGCCATGAATATGTTTGAGGCGCCATGAATATGTTTAGGGTGCCATGAATATGTTTAGAGCGCCATGAATATGTTTGAGGCGCCATGAATATGTTTAGGGCAGCATGAATATGTTTGAGGCGCCATGAATATGTTTAGGGCAGAATAAATATATTTGAGGCGGCGTGAATATGTTTGAGGCGCCATGAATATGTTTAGGGCGGAATGAATATATTTGAGGCGCCATGAATATGTTTGAGGCGCCATGAATATGTTTAGGGTGCCATGAATATGTTTAGAGCGCCATGAATATGTTTGAGGCGCCATGAATATGTTTGATGCGCCATGAATATGTTTAGGACGGCATGAATATGTTTGAGGCGCCATGAATATGTTTAGGGCGGAATGAATATATTTGAGGCGCCATGAATATGTTTAGGTCGGTATGAATATATTTGAGGCACCATGAATATGTTTAGGTCGGCATGAATATATTTGAGGCGCCATGAATATGTTTAGGGCGGCATGAATATTTTTGAGGTGCCATGAACGCCATGAATATGTTTAGGGCGGCATGAATATGTTTAGGGCGCCATGAATATGTTTAGGGCGCCATGAATATGTTAAGGGCGCCATGGAAACTAAGAATGGATGAAAGCAGATTTTTCAAAAACATTTAAGCGCCACATAGTACGGTAAAATGTGAAACCTTTTTCATGGTTGCTTTAAGTAATATCATATTTTATACATTATGAATAGAGGCGGTGCCTTGGTCCTAGGAATGAGGAGTGACTCAGTGAGCATTAAAAAATGTTGAAGTGGAGTAGTTTGTCTTATTTTTAATCTTTACGTCTCATTGCTCAATGTGTGTGTGTGTATAAGGATGAGATGTCTTAGACCCTATAAAACACCCATGAGACTATTGACATGTTTACCATTTTCCAACCTTACCAGAGCCCATAGTGCAATGTCCATGAAGACACCACGGGTGGATAAATCAGAGACTTTAACCATTTCCTGAGATGTCCATCCGGTCCTCGCTGGTAATCGAGCCCTGGAACTTCAGATCGACAGTCGAGAGCTTTATCACACGACCAATCGGTTGATCAATGGACGCAACCATAACTAACCAGCCAGCTGATTGATGGACCTAACCATAACTAACCAGCCAGTTGATTGATGGACCTAATCCTAACCATAACTAACCAGCCAGCTGATTGATGGACCTAACCATAACTAACCAGCCAGTTGATTGATGGACCTAACCCTAACCATAACTAACCTGCCAGTTGATTGATGGACCAAACCTTAACCGTAACTAACCAGCCAGTTGATTGATGGACCTAACCATAACTAACCAGCCAGTTGATTGATGGACCTAACCCTAACCATAACTAACCAGCCAGTTGATTGATGGACCTAACCCTAATCATAACTAACCAGCCAGTTGATTGATGGACCTAACCCTAACCATAACTAACCCATCGATTTCCCGTAGTCCGTCGGTCTAAATCAGCTTTACTAGTCGTAGCGAGAGTTAAAACATCTTTAAAACGTAAAATGAAAATGGTCATTTGTTTTATATTTGCTTTTTTTTTTAAATTGCCGACTGGCTAAAGTAAGATTGTGTCGTGAGTAAAGCACAGTTCAAACAAAGCTCCCTACACAACTATAGCCCCACTCTACAAATACCTGTGGTGTTTGCCCACTACACAATGCGTCTCCCGTTGTTCATGTTTGAAGATGTTCTCTGGGTTTAGATGGAGAAATGATTCACTAGTAGCCTTTGGATCTGGCACGAATTGAAAACTTTACCAAGACACGTGGACAATTCAAGTCTTTTCCATGCAAGTCTTTTCCAAGCAAGTCTTTCCATTCACTCGGGCTGTATATGAACACAGCTCTTGATTAAAAAAAAAAGGAAGTTTGGAAACGGTCTCCCACATGAGCAGATACTCGTGTAAACACTTACATGGGGAGATAATAGGAAACTTCCCGAAATGGGACAGACATACACACAATGATGGAAGACTTGTGGGTGGGGAGGAGGGGGAGAAACTAGACATACAATGATTGAGAAACATGATGGAAAAAAGAAGGGGTGGGGGAGGTAAACATTTTTTTTTGTTGTTATTATTTTTTTAATAAAAAAGAATATAAGAAAATAGCGATAAATACAGAAAGACAAAGAGAACAAAAAATATTTTTAAAATGTTCGCAATGAGCGCGAGGGAGGGGACAACGAGCTTCCCCCCCCCCCCCACCGCTCCATCTCTCTTTTACCCCAGGGCGTCTCCGACAAAAGAGCATCTAACCGTCTAGCATGTCATGTGACCGCTTCATTTGGTAAAAGATTTCATATACATGTTGATGAAAATGGCAGCCACAAAAGAAAAAAAAAAACTACAGCGTCGAGGAGTCAATGTTCCTCTAGGGGAAGAGAAAACAAAACTCCAATGAAAGAAAGCTGGCAGAGATTAGAAAGTAGGGAGCAGACGATAAAAAAAATAAAGAGAAAGTAGGAGTTATCGATCTTTATATTATTATTATTTTCCCGATTTTTTTTTATTATTTTTTTTTCTGTATTTGATGTACGGAAGAATTGCATAGACCCTCGTCTTAGCCCCGAAGACATTATTTTAGAACATCAGAAGAGAGATGAAATTTTATTAAAAAAAAAGACAAGTTTTGATGGTGTAAGCATAACTGGTGTGTCCGGACGCATAGACTTTACAGTTGTGAGGTTTTTTAGTGGGTTGGAGGAAATCATGCTAAGTGATTGATGTCGTAAATATAAGTAGATATTTTATCTCGTGGTATTTGAGAAGATTTTGAGACATTCGTTTACATATCCCTTATCACATTTTGTAATAGGATCATTCACATGTCACCTATCACGTTTAGTATTCGGCCGGGGGGGGGAGGACTTCAGTCACACTGGATAGGTGACTTCATTCATGTCTTTGTCGTAAGGTCGCCAGTGCATCACAAGCACGTTCTTTAATTTTACATAACCAGTTCTTTATGGGACAGCGTCACATATAGAACCCTCCTGTGTACGATAGTTTATAGTTTTAGGGTATGATAGGATCCTTCAGGGTACGATGGTTTATAGTTTTAAGGTATGATAAGATTCTTCAGCGTACGGTGGTTTATAGTTTTAGAATATGATAGGATTTATCAAGGTACGATGGTTCATAGTTTTTTGGTATAAAAGAAAGAAAACATTTCTTTAAAATGCTAAACAGCAAGAGGATACATGATTCTCAAAATATTGTCTGTTTAAAAATTGCTTTTAAAACAAAGTACTCCTTAAAGAAAACAATCTATGTTACGTTTGAAGTAACTTTGAAGTATGGATTTATGGATTTACGGTGTTATGTTTGGTTTGGTACTATTAAATGATTACGCATTATTTGAAGACGGACTACGATTCTGGTATTTGCGAATGGTTCAGTGTGTGAAGTCCCTGTAAGGATGAGATGAAATCTCTTAGATACTATATAAACCACTAATTGGACGGTTTTTATGATGCCCTTCTTTTATCCCCACCATAGACGATAGTGCAATGGCCATGGAGGCACCAAGGGAGCTATATCGGGAACTTGAGCCAAGACCTGAAACATTTCCTTGGTCCTCACCGGAGATCGAACCAGGTACCTTCAGGTCGACAGTCGAGCGTTTTACCGCACGACCATCCGTCCCGTTTAATGGTTCAGTAAACCATTCGATAACAATGTCGTCAAAAGTCTGTGGGACTGTACAAGGGTTAATCTGTCCAGTCCATACTAGCGGTTGTAGAAAAATGACCATACTAGAACTGTCCACAACGGAGTAGTTAAATAGTTAAGTGACCTCCCTGTAAAGCCTTAATGAAATGAACAATGCACATACATCCATAGCACTTCAATGGACCCCAGAGAAGTCCTTTGTGTCCATCCCTCCCCCCAGCCTACCATGACGACCCTGATGAATGAGATATAATACGTAATCAGCGCATGGCCCCCTTTACTAGTTTACTTACCGGGCTTATCTAATTGTTACTCCGGCCCCGTGTGACAAGCGTTCACCACAAACACACAGTGTGCACCAAACCGCACCAAGACGCAACATTTCGTCATTTATATATCACACATTTCACAGAGCTTACTTTATTGGATTAACGTTTTAATTTGTAAAGCTCCGAAATATTTTTCCCTTTCCTAGCACCCAGTTGTCTCATTCTGTAGACTTGCCGACCCCCGACCTTATGAAACTATCTGTAAATATCCTGCAAGACTGACGCCCACCACCCCCCCCTCCAACACCCACAAAAAATCTGGTCTATTCTTACCGCCTTCTTCCACTTTATCTTCCTCCAGTCATGATATAGTTTATTTGTCTTGAGCAGAAAATAAATCCCCGTCCGTTCAGCGCCCCCCTCCCCATTCCCGGTTCGTTCATGGCCCCCCACCGCTTCATTTTGTGTGTGTGTGTGTGTGCCACCAGGTCATTCAGACACCCCAACTTCAAGAAAATCTCTCATTTTATGAGGGTGGGGGGGGGGGCAAAGAGAAGGGGGGAGGGGCGGGGGGTAATCAATGAAATTTTTCTTAAGGATGGATTTTTGTTGAAAATGGAATTTTCCCTGGAGGTTTGACAAGTTAGCTAATGAACTGGCGTATTGATACCAATTCGAAATTTCAGGCTGTGGGGTGGGGACGGGGGGAGGGGGAACGTGAAGAGACGGGGATAAGTTAGGGCGAAAGGGGTGACAGAGAAAGCTTGAGGAGGAGGAGAGGGAAGAGATCAGAACAGGGGAGAGCAATCATGGATTTAAAATCTGAATATAAGATGATCATCAGAAATGACTTCTTTTTCTTAGGATCTCAATTTTTATATTTCTCGCTTCCTCTATTCCATAATTTCTTCCTCAACAGTTATCTTTTTTACTTATTTTTTTTTTAAATTAGTTTTCTTTATATTAACTTTATTCATCATTATTAGATTTACATTTGGATCCATTTTTAACTTTTGTTTCTATGTCTTATTCGAAAGTCATGTCTGAGTTCATTACATGTAACATAGATTTATCAACGTACATTCATTGCATATTGATAAAAGTACGACTTAGGGGACGGGTGGCCCTACAGTAAAGTGCTTGACCGTTGACATAAGGTTCCCGGGTTCTGGGTTCAATCTCCGTGAGGGAATTTTCCCGGTCATGGTGGAAGTTCCCTGCATGTGTGCCGTGGAGCCTCCTTGGCAATTACATTATTTTGACATGATAATCCCAAGACGAATTTTATGTATCATTATTACTATTATAAAAAGTAATTAGCTGCGTTATTCAACAGAAGTTAAAGTGTGGACTTAGAATTATATAAAATGTGTATTATCAAGCAGAATCTATATGTGTACCAAATCTGAGCTTTCTAACGAAATTAGAGAATGTCCAAAATAGAGTTATCTATATTTACATATGGGGGACGGGTGGTCCTGGTGAAAGTCCCCAAGTCCACCCAGCTTTAAATGGGTACCTGACTTAAGTTGAGAAGGTAAAGGCGGCTGGGCGTTGTGCTTACCACACAATCCCTTCATATGCCGAGGTTATAGAAACAGATGAATTCTACACTTCATCTGCCCCGATGGCCCGTTAGGGTTAAGGAAACTTTACTTATATTTACATATACACACACATATATATTTAAAAGAATCCTCCCACTGGTACATTTGTTTGAAACCCTTAGACCGGCACTGACTACGGTCCTGTAGGTCCTAAATGAAACACCGCCGAAAAAAAAGTGGCCTACTTTTATATGACCCATTTTAGCTTATCTAATCAGATCTCGAGCTGAATTTCTCTTGTCTCATCACAACATCCAATAGCATTTCACTTTGTTAAAGTACTTTAAATTTTATTTTTATTTCTATGAAGCGTGGGTGGATAGATATGTCAGCAATCAAAGTCTTCAGATCTCGGCTGCGGCTGACCTGCTCAACAAATGTCACATCTGTATTTATTGATTATTTCTAGTATGAGTTATCAAGAGTATATAAATTGTTTTTTTTTTACTTCTTGATTTTCCCTTATTTTTTCTTAGTTGTTTCTAGCCTCTTTCAACATACGTCCATAGCTATATAAATAAAAATGTAAACAGGATTTACGCTATTAATCATAAATCCGAAAGTTCTTCACCAATTGCCTTAAAATATATACACAAAATTGCAGAAAATTACTTATCGTGTTGATATATATATATAGACATCACTCTATGTTACGGGTCCTTGTAATGATAATACTTGTAGAAGGTGTAATAATTCAGACAACTCAAATCACGAAATTAACTCCAGTGAAGTAACATCAACAATCATTTAATACTTGAACATAAACTGACATAAAGGCGAAATCAGGAGGAGTACAATAGCAAACTGTAAATATGCATCCATCTACATCGATGCCCAAAGCTAGACTAACTATAAAACAAAGCATGTGCTCCCAACTGTCGGTTGTACCAAATGACGTATACACTAAAATCTACAATAAACTACAACATAAGATGGCGGAATGACGCCATAGCTACTGCGGTGGGCGGAGCCTATCGAATTGCGTCATCAAGCTTAGGCTATACCATAGATATATAAGACTAGATCGCTTATGCTTATTTAATAGAGACTGAAAAAGTGTTATATTCGCGACCCTTACTTTAAAAAGAGAAGAGTACAATTCTGTACAGTTCTTTATTTTTTACCGAAAAAGATTTCCTTCCTTTTATTTAAAAAAAAATCCCCATTCATGCTAGAGGTTGGCGCTTTTAAAATCAACTGTTGTGTCCGAAAAAATTATATTTGACGGTTAGTAATAATATAATCAAACAACCGGGTACACAACACGAAGGCATTTTATTGAAAGTAAATTGAAAAAAAATTTTTTTGAAAATTTGTCAAGGAAAACAATGCAAAATGTCTTCAGCTATTTATTTCGGTTACTTAAGGCTTCTATGCGTACTACGTCATCATAGTTGCAAAGAATTTTTAAAAATATATAAGTTATACAGAATTGTGCTCTTCTCTTTTTAAAGTTATGGTCCGCACAATATATATCTAAGCATAGCCCATAAGCGATCTAGTCTTATATATCTATGGGCTATTTCTCCACACTCTATAATATTTAAAAATAATATTTAATCGATCGATTTGGTAAAACTATTAATTTACTTCACTTGACTTTTTTTTTTAAACCACGGGAGGTAATTCAAAAGTCACAGAGTGCTAACTTATATATTGTCAGAATTTGTTTCAAAATAAAACAATCCGCCGAGTGCAAACAAATAGTTCGTCAGTATTTTGTAACAGTATCGTAAAATATTTCTTTTTACTTTAGTTTGCGAAATATTTCGTCAGTATTTTTTTTTGTATCAAACGTGTAAACATGATTCACGCTATTAATCATAATTCCGAAAGTGCATCCAAAAAGCACTGCATTAATAAACATAAATTTAGTAACCGATGATTGTTTAACTTGGGCTACTTTCACTTGTTTATATTTTTAAACGGGTGATAATTTTTTTTTTCTTAGATGTGTCTATTTTTTTTTTTAACAAACAGAATTGGAAACAAGGGCTTTCTCAGTGCAGTGGATTCCGCTTAATTGGGACAGTCGCTTAATTGGGACAGCCGCTTATTTGGGACAAATCTCAAAGAAACCAAACCAAGAAGTTAAATAGTAGATTTGTATGTTTAATTGGGACAGCCGCTTAATCGGGACAAAAAGCCTCGATCCCGATGTGTCCCAATTAAGCGGAATCGACTGTACTTACTATTACAATACATAGGGCTTTCTCAGTACTTACTATTACATTACATAGGGCTTTCTTAGTACTTACTATTACATTACATAGGGCTTTCTCAATACTTACTATTACATTACATAGGGCTTTCTCAATATTTACTATTACATTACATAGGGCTTTCTCAGTACTTACTATTACATTACATAGGGCTTTCTCAGTACTTACTATTACATTACATAGGGCTTTCTCAATACTTACTATTACATTACATAGGGCTTAACCAAGGCAACGCGTGGCCGTGTGCAGCTAGTTTATAATATAATAGGACGAATATGTTTGTTAATTGAGATTATTATATTTAATTTGAGAATCATTGGTGTATGAGATTTGAACAAGTTAAACATAGACGCACTTATGAGTGGACAAAAGAGTCGGTCGTCTTGCCCTTCCCCCCACACACCGCTTCAAAGATGACCATGGTTGACCATTCAAGGATTTGTTCCGAACAAGTATGATTCTTACAGGGCTATGACAGGATTTTTTTTGCCTGGCGACGCAAATAAATCATCGAATGTTTTTGCTTTGCGCTCAACCACTACAGATGTTAAGGAAGGTCTCTAGATTTGATCTCCTAATCTTGTGAACATAGTTGTTACATAGCTCAGGATCAATACTTAATGTTATAAGTGGTACATTGTTGTTATAAAGTGTGAGTCTTTTAATTTCTATTATTATGCTCAGATTCATTGTGTCAGTGACATGAATCTGTCCCATGAGTAGACTGTGGTGGATGGTTCCCTTCTCAGTAGCTTCTTGACAGTTTCATAGCATTTATCTGCACGGCAAGCGCATTGCGTCGACACACGATGTATGCAGCTTTAATTGTAGTTCCCAGTCCCTGTTGATACAACAGTATCTTCAATGGCAGTTCCCATTCCGTGTTGATACAACAGTATCTTCAATGGCAGTTCCCATTCCGTGTTGATACAACAGTATCTTCAATGGCAGTTCCCATTCCGTGTTGATACAACAATATCTTCAATGGCAGTTCTCATTTCTGGTGGATACAACAATATCTTCAATGGCAGTTCTCATTTCTGGTGGATACAACAATATCTTCAATGGCAGTTCTCATTTCTGGTGGATACAACAATATCTTCAATTGCAGTTCCCACACCCTGTTCATAAAACAAAATCTTCAATTGTAGTTCTTATTATCTGTTAATACAATATCTTCAATGGCAGTTATCATTTCCTATCTTTTTTAAAATCATTATTTGTTGACAGTTTTCTGTGTATTTAGTTTAATGTTTTTATGTCCGATACAAACATATTATGTTTTTATCCTTTTCGTTTCTTTATTGACATTTACTAGTTTGTCCATGGGACAGATTTTTCTGTCCCATCCTATCCCATCCCATGGTAATTTATGTCCCATGGGATTTCCATGATAATATTAACGTTATGGAATGCCGTTGAAATAAAAATAAGAAATTTCTGAAAGTTTATGTTTAATGTCTACTCAAGTCTACTGGATTGGACTACATACACGAACATGTAAAAGGACAGAATTTTATAAATTTGATATTATGAATATTCAATACTATTTTATAGAAAAGTTAAATCTTAATACGAAATACCGTAATACGACAATTTAGTGTCTTTCTGACATTCTTATTCTGTTTCTGAGTCACTCTGGTCATTCAACACATAATCGATTTCCTGCTGATCGACTGTCTCTACCAATTCAGTTAATCCAGGTAATCCCTGAAGCTTTTCCACAATTTTCATCTTACGTGCAAATCTGATATACAGAGAGTTTATAACGAGAGCTGGTAACATCCGTTCTACTGCTGCTGATGACACTGGTATGGCCAAAACAATTTTCGCACTTGCTTTTAGCAGTGGAAATCTATGTTCATTTTTCCAGTAATTTAACGGTTGTGAAGTCGGTTGCCTTAGTTGTTGAAACATGGTGATTTCATTCTCAAGGCATTTGTTTCTGGGGTCATCCAGCTCAAGTGCTTTGTTTGGTGGAGGATTGAACAATAAGTCAAAATCACTTTTCGGCTTTTGATCTACATTTACTTCTATTTTACATACAGTGGCTACTCTGTCCCATGCCGTATCCCATGGGACATGGAAAATACAAAACGTGTGCTGTCCCATCCCGTCCCATCCCATGGGAAACGCCTGCATATATATATATATATATATATATATATATATATATATATATATATATATATATGCTAATATCTGATTTTTTAGTCTATGATATTCTTCGCACATCCGCTGTATTGACTGCAGCCATCTTTACTTACTAGTTACAATGTCACAACATTCTAGAACTATATTATTTAAAATTGCTTATTTTGAAATATTATATTATCAAAACGACAGATGATCTATTACATCAATATATACCAATATCAGCGTATAACATTAATACAATGATAAACAATGGCATATCAATATATACCTTTATACAATAATAGCACAATCCTTTATCAATAAATACCTTTATACCAGTGCTTTTTTGTAAAAAAGTAGGTACCGGTACTCTGTGATGGATTGCCTAACTTTTAACTACCAGTTCGCAGCTTCGCATTTTATATTTTAGTTCTTATTGCGCGCAATTTTAAAATAATTAAATTTTAACAAATTAAAAATACAATACATTAATTATAGACGTTAGATTACAAGAAAAGTCATATTTCCCCCCCCCCCCCACCACCACACACTTAAAAAGGTCGCGGTACGCCGTACCGGTGCGTACCGGCTCAAATAAAGCACTGCCTTTATACAATAATGGTACAATCCTATATAAATATATACCTTTATACATTCATAACCATGCCGCCTATGATTTTACTTTCACTATTGATTTCTTAGATTCAGTGTTCAATTCAAGTGCTATTAAACTTTGCAGCGACCTCTATCTGCTCATTTTTATATGTAGGAAGGAGCATCTCTCTATCATGAACGGTCTTATTTCAGTCTTCTCGAGACGGGTCCATTACATCCATGCCTGTCTTATTTCAGTCTTCTCTAGACGGGTCGATTACATCCATGCCTGTCTTATTTCAGTCTTCTCTAGACGGGTCCATTACATCCATGCCTGTCTTATTTCAGTCTTCTCGAGACGGGTCCATTACATTCATGCCTGTCTTATTTCAGTCTTCTCTAGACGGGTCCATTACATCCATGCCTGTCTTATTTCAGTCTTCTCGAGACGGGACCGTTCCATCCATGGATGTTTTACGTTCGTGTCCGTCAGGTTCTGTAGGTTGGTTTTCGGAGAGTGTGTCCAGTCCACTACCTGTCAGAAGAGACAGACACGGCAGCCAGATGAAAACAACACACTAGAAACGCATGGTCGTGCAATGTAAACTTTCGACTGTCTATCTGAAAGTCCAAGGTTCGATCATTGCTGGTAGATGGTTAAGTCATTATAAAATACCCTCCGAATTGATCAATATGTTACTGTAATGTTGTTGTTTATAAATTGTACTTCTGCAAGCTGCTGAAAATGTTAACCTATCAGTATTTTTTTAAATATATCGAAGCTAAAAATTATCAAGACAGTCTGTTTTACCATTATAACCGAACTATATTCCACTGATAAAACAGGTATAACGTTCTCGTACACGTATAATATTCTCATCTATCACTGGTCAAACTTTCAGAATAAAAAGTAATCATTCACTTGACCCAATCTGCTAATATTCACATCAGTTCTCACACGATATGTATATAACATATCTTCAGTAATTTGCCAGGGAGGACTTGGTATTAATTAAATAGACTTTATTTTAACATGATGTTTTAATTATTTATTGTGAAAGTGTTCTTAAATTAACATGAAATATAACAGGTCAATGCGCACATTCACTTGTTCTTTCACACGATCACACGCACACACATACTATATATATATATATATATATATATATATATATATATATATATATATCAAGCTTGTATCACATAAATTTATGTTAGCTGCATGTCAGCCAAGGGGACAGCACACGGATAAAAATAATTTTGTGCCCTTGGAATGTTTTTTATTTTTCAACCCTTTTATGCAGATTGGCCAGCCAAAAAGTCTAGAATTCTGAGATTTCGATGACAAAATTTTGAGTTGGATGGGTGAAGTCGTTAGCTGAACCTTCCATTTCATTAAACTCTGCCTGTGTACAACTCATGTTTAGACAATGTAACATTGCTACATGTGAGAAAATGGTTTATATCTATTTTTATCAATTTTTCTCCCATGTTTTAATAATGTCTTTTTTTATCTATAATATTTCTTTCAGTCGGTCTATTTTTCATCAATCTATTCTTCCATCGAACTGTTTTTTCATCCATCTTTCTTTCCATCCATCTATATTACCATCAATACATCGTTCAATTAACATAAATTGTAAACAAAAAGTAAATAATCTACGGCGTAGGACTGAAAAATAATTGTGTGTGTTTGTGTGTGTGAAAGAGAGAAAGAACGAGAGAGAGAGAGAGAGAGAGAGAGAGAGAGAGAGAGAGAGCAACTAAAAAGAGGCAAAGAAAATTTTGTGATCCCATATGTTCCCAAAATTAATGGCATACAAAAAATTTTCGAGACATTTAATCTCAACCCCAAATTTAAAAAGTGAATTGCAATGCAAAATCAAAATATAGCCGAAATTAAAACAATTTTTTTTTCCTAAATGTATTTTCATACTTGGTGATTGTAAATTGAAAGACATTAAACAGAAAACATGGCGACCGAGTTTCTTTTTCTGTAGTGAAGTTTCTTTAATTAGAAAATAGCTTTAAATAAAATTAATAAATATATGTTCTTGAACACCAAATCTAGGGGTGTAAACATAAAACATGTGCGAAAAATGTCATCCTATTGTTTCTATCTTATTTTGTTAGAAAATAGATCATTAGATAGGTAGATAAATAAATAGATAGAGAAATAGATATAGATAGTTGGATATATATATATATATATATATATATATATATATATATATATATATATATATATATATATATATATATATATATATATTTATATATATATATATATATATATATATATGTAAAATGTTAGGTACATATATACATAAAAGCTAGGTACATATATACATACACATTAGGTACATGTATATATATATACAGTGAGAGTGTTAGATTGGTGGATACAGACAGGGAGGGATATAAGAGGATGGAGTGATGGAGAGAAATTAAAGGAGATAGAATGAACGAGAGGTCAACAAAGACGATCAGACAAAACCATCCCTATAGTAATCACAGCAGTACACACCCTGGGAACACTGGTCAGATAGGGCGCTCCCCGGGCAATCCATCACGACAGTTTGAAAGCGAGGCTGAATAGACAACGTGGGGTGGGGACGGTGTGTGTGGGGCGTGGCGTGAAAGAGAAATGGAATGTTAAAAAAAAATAGATTATAATTTTCTTTCAGATATAAATCTTTGGGTTCTGTAGACACAATTTTGTAGGCACAGTTTTTATTTTCGATGACCGGAAATCTCACACTGTTCAACTCTGTTTACGTGTGTGTGACATCTCACACTGTTCAACTCTGTTTACGTGTGTGTGTGTGTGACATCTACCACTGTTTAACTCTGTTTACGTGTGTGTGACATCTCAAACTGTTTAACTCTGTGTATGTTTGTGTGTGTGTGTGTGACATCTCACACTGTTTGACTCTGTTAACGTGTGTGTGACATCTCATACTGTTCAACTCTGTTTACGTGTGTGTGTGTGACATCTCACACTGTTCAACTCTGTTTACGTGTGTGTGTGACATCTCACACTGTTTAACTCTGTTTATGTTTGTGTGTGTGTGACATCTAACACTGTTTAACTCTGTTTACATTTGTGTGACATCTCATACTGTTCAACTCTGTTTACGTGTGTGTGTGACATCTCACACTGTTCAACTCTGTTTACGTGTGTGTGTGTGTGACATCTCACATTGTTCAACTCTGTTTACGTGTGTGTGTGTGACATCTCACACTGTTCAACTCTGTTACGTGTGTGTGTGTGTGACATCTCACAGTGTTTAGCTCTGTGTATGTGTGTGTGACATCTCACACTGTTTAACTATGTGTATGTGACATCTCACACTGTTTAACTATGTGTATGTGGGTGTGACATCTCACACTGTTTAACTATGTATATGTGTGTGTGACATCTCACACTGTTCAACTCTGTTTACGTGTGTGTGACATCTCATACTGTTCAACTCTGTTTACGTGTGTGTGACATCTCATACTGTTCAACTCTGTTTACGTTTGTGTTACATCTCACACTGTTTAACTCTGGACATGTGTGTTTGTGACATCTCACACGGTTCAACTCTGTTAACATGTGTGTGTGACATCTCATACTGTTTAACTCTGTTTACATGTGTATGTGCGTGTGTCTATTTCATTTGGTCTCTAGCTGTTGTCATTCTTTCACTTCCACAACCTAATATAACATTTTCACTTATTAGAAATATTTTATTTATTTATTTTTGATATTCAAATACATTAGAAAAATCTTTTTTAATTTTATTTTTTAAAAATGTTTTTATTTTATTTTTCTTGGAATGCCCGTAGACTTTATGTAACGTGTATGGGGTTATCTTAGTACAATGCTGATCACAGTTTGTCAACCGCTGTCTGATTGTACGTCTGTACTGACCAGAACTGACCAGACCAAACTTAAACGGTTGACTCAGAAACAGAGCAGAAAGTAGAATGAAACAAAAAAACAAACAAACAGAATAAGATTAATTTAAGGAGATTTCGGTTTGTGTGGCCATCTTAAGGAAAACTTTGGTAACAATAGATCATTGAAATGAACTTAAGTAGTGTCTCAGGTATGCTTAGTCTATAGTAGATGGTGAGTACTTAGTCTATAGTGGATGGTGAGTACTTAGGCTATATTAGATTGTGAGTACTTAGTCTATAGTAGATGGTGAGTACATAGTATATACTAGATGGTGAGTACTTAGTCTCTAGTAGATGGTGGGCAAAGCGTTAGAGGTGTAATTGTTATTTTAGTACATCTGTCCACCATTCGTTTGTTTTCATGTATTCCTGTGCAGCATGTTTAGCTCATGTAGAAGAACTGATTGTATGTTGATCCCCTACTGTCCTCTATAACCATAGATGGAACATGTATTTCGCGTAAGTAGTGATTGCTGTATAGCCTGGACGATGAACGGATGCATAAAGGTCACTTTGGCACTGTCTTTAATTCAAACAGTTGTTTATATAAAGCTCGTTTAAGTGCTTGGAAGCTTGAGATTTGTACTTGTCTTTCCGTTATAAATATATTTATTATTATGTTTACCATCGAATCAGAAAAGTGAATGACCAATTTAGCCACGTTTCTAACTAATCCCTACAATCGTACTTAATTGGTCATTTACAACAAAAAAAATAATGACTACCTGGCAACACACAAACATAACGAGTCATTCAGCCAGCCGTACAACACACAACCAGAACGAGTCATTCAGACAGCCGTACAACACAAACAGAACGAGTCATTCAGCCAGTCGTACAACACACAAACAGAACGAGTCATTCAGCCAGCCATACAAAAAAGGCGCTAATTATCCGGTTACCTTCAAGTGTGACTGTGTCGCCATCTGTTTGTATGCGCGTGTGTGTATGTGAGTGTGTGTTTGTTTGCAACTCTGTTTGTGTGTGTCATAGAAATTGAATTAAAGATTTACCATATGGACAGTATAATTACTTTCAGGCAAGAAACAAACAAATAAAAAACCACAACCAACAACAACAAACTAATTTGATCGGTAGTTCTCGCAAATCGGATTTTAATTCGCTGATGATGGAATCATCACACGGTCCGAGGGTGGCTTTAAGCCGAAACCTAAACTGAAGACTCAAGTAAAGTCCACCGAGAACGTGGTCTCTAAACAAGTAAACAGGATTCCAAGCCAGTGTCTCTCACGTTGTTGGGTTTTTTTTTTCTCCAGCTAGTAGCGATTATTGTGGTTAATTTCTTACTTAATTCTGGGGAAGTCGTCAGAAAAAGAAAAGGGAAAGAACAGATGGAGACAGTTTGAATGCCACAAAAATATCCCTCCTCCCCTATTCCCCTCCACGACATAACAATACTTCTATTTAACACATCTTGTACACGCAAATAGACACACTCAATACAAACTAAGCGCACCCAGACACACTCACTACAAACTAATCGCACTCACCCACACACACTCACGCCAACAAATCACAGACACGCGCGCAGTTGCGGTGAACTAATTAAATGCGTAAAAATTCGCGACTTCATTAAAACTAGGTCATACTTGGGAAACACGTTCCTAATTGACTGTGGCAGGATGAAGGCTGGGGACGGGGGGGGGGGGTGGGAATAGAAAGAGCGGGGGGGGGGGGGTTGAGGGTGAAAAAAAAATGTTAAGGATGGTGGGGGCTCTGTGAAACTTTCAATGTGTTGAGATAATTACAATTATTGACATTCCAAATGTTGCGGGGATTAGAGACTCGGATGGACGGGTGGGGGGAGGGGAAGGGGGGCGTGTCGTAGCCCTCAGGGGCTAGCTTACTTATTATTGTTGTTGATGTTTGTTTTTTTTCCACAACTGATTGAAGTCATCTTTTTTTATATATTTTTATACATATATATATATACATATACATATATATATATACATAAACCTATATATATATATGTATATATATATATATATCCTTCTTAAATACCGATGTCATATGATACTTCTACTTTTTTTTTAGGAATGTTTTATTTCAATTCATTAATTTGTGTGTTCCTCAAAATATTTAAATTTTTTTCTAACAAATTAGTGAATGTGTGGAAATAATTTTTTTTTTCTGCTAGGATTATATTGCCAGCAGTTAGGGCCACTAAATGGAAGGGTAATCTCATTGATTGTCAGGGGCAGTAACTCAAATGACAAAAAAGATTTTGATTCGCGATCGGTGGTTCTGAGGGTTTTCTGGAAATCCTCCATTTAAAGGGAGGTAATTCAATTTTTTTTTTTTAAAGTTTGTTCTAGACGATGATTATACGATTTTAAAATACTCATAAAAGTTCCTATTTAATAACTCTTAGCTAGGCAAATTTCTATACTTCTTTTTGATACTGACGTAATAAATTGTATGATATCGCTTCAAAAATACAATATTTAAACTCTAGCATACACTTTAATGAAAGATTTATCTTTAGATAAATGTTTGATGGTGCTTTATATACTGACTTTGTAGAAATTTGTTCAACGGAAATATGAAATGCATTAACTTGTAGCACCTGCGCATTGAACCAAATTTGTGTGCAGCTTTTGTGAACAATTTACGTATCATTTCGTGTATGTCTACTTTCTTGACGGTTTTTTGTTTTAATTAAAAAAAAAAGTATTATTATGGGTATGAGACCATAACTAATTTCAAATGTAGCAAAACGATTAATTTGACTACAAGGGATTGTAACTTAACAGCTAGACTTCCGGGGAAGCGCCGAGTTTGACAGCTAGTACTCGATACATTATGATACGGCTAGTATTCGATACATCATTTACATATCACATCAATCGATTACCATGCTCGCGATTTTTTTTCCTGCCGATGCCCGACTGTATAGATAGAACATAAATTTAGTTTTGATACTGTACATAGATTTGGGTGGCCAGCAATGGTCAGTCATAATCTAATTAATAGAGGTGGTCAATGGTCATCTCTGTTTAAAAACAGACATTTCGGTATTATACCTTTTAATTTATACATTAGAAAAAAAACAACAACAGAAGAACAGAAAAATGTATGAGATGTTATTTTACCTGAACTTGTCTGCAGGCTACAAACATGTACATAAGGCACTTAAGTGCCACTTACTAACCTCTACCTAACCTGAACCTATCCTCTACCTAACCTGTACCTAACCTCTACCTAACCTGAACCTATCCTCTACCTAACCTCTAACTAACCTGAACCTATCCTCTACCTAGCCTCTACCTAACCTGAACCTAAACTGTACCTAACATCTACCTAATCTGTACCTTAATACCTAAACTCTGCCTATAGTCTACCTCTAAATTATTTTACATTGATAAGCGCGCTTTCAGTCTCGCTGAATGATAAAGTTTTATTAAATATATATATATATATATATATATATATATATATATATATATATATATATATATATATATATATATATTTGAAGCATTTCTACTACTAAAAAACAAAAAAAAAAAAAAACAAGCCGGCCACGGGCTATTTAATGGCTATTTTAGCACTAGTATACACTGACACAGAACTACTTGTATGTGCATTAAAGTAACTTGAATGTGAATTAAAGTAACTCGTGATATAATGAGCACACAGCCCGTAAAATGTGCAGGCGGTGTCACATAACTTCAAGTAGAGAGAACTGAAGGCCTAGTACAGAGCTCGGGTCAAGAATTCTGGATCCCAGGACAAACCAAGACAACAGGGAGATCTCCACACCCTTTCCTCTCCAACTGAAAGCTAAAAGTACATTCCAAAATTTACGCCCTATTACCCTTCCCAGTGGTGAAGCGAGCTTAACTCGCGCCCGGGGCACAATACCTTTTTAGCCCCCCCCCCCGTTCGAAAATCATATAATATTATATGTAAAATATACCATTTGGCTAACCTTTTGAGAAGCGCCCGGAGCATGATTCCCCCTTGCCCCCCCTCGCTACGCCACTGCCCCTTCCACCAAAAGGTTTGATTAGCCTCCCTCTCGCGGTGGCCGTGCACACAGTCCCTTAGTTCTCTATTCAGTAAAGTTGTCAAAATTACTGAAATGTACACTAGTAAATTAAAAATAGAAATCAATCGCTCCTGTGCTTACCAGACTCCACATCTGGATGTAAGTCTGTGAAATAAATACTTGGAACAAAGAGGACTGTACAACTCTGTATATTTGTTTCGTCTTCTCCAAATAACTCCCTTTTCTTTTCATTCCTTGATTGGCTTTCAAGTTTTTAATTTAGCCAGAAGTAGGATTTATTTCCCCTTGAATTCAAACGATGGCTTCCGGGTTATTTTAAAAAAATTGAGACTACAGAAACGTGAACTACAAATAAATACATAGACAAAACGACTAAAAATAGAATCAGTGTTGATTTGTATCTTATATAGAATTGAAGTTGGATAAAGGTTACTAGATTAAAGTTTATTTTGTATTAGCTGTAATATTATTATTATTATTTTTACCCTGAACCGATATTATCGATTGGATGGATCGAATCGATCTGTTGTGCTTTCTGTGGGCTATTAGACTTGGTGGTGCTATTCTTTTCTCCAAGTCAGCGGCGAATATTTTTGTCTTTACCAGGGGGTAGGGCCCCTGTACTCTTTGCATGTGAGTCGAGCTCACGCTCAACTTCTCCGTCCAGCCGCGAACAATTATTTACAGCCATTAACAAAAGACTTGTATGACATGATTGAACAAATCGTTGCGTATGAAACGATTACAGAAACATATTTTCAAACAAATGTTTCACATCTAGGATCCAGTGGATTTTACCAATAATCTCCCTTTATTAAATATGGCGTATAATCTTATTGCCCCAATTGGTTATTTTTTTTAACTAGCTGTACCCTGCGAAACCTTTCCATAGAGATATATCCCCTTATGCTTGATCGATAGGCTAGGTTATTTTTGGTTCGGGCAGATCCGATTTTTTCATGATGTTATTTTAAACTGGAATACTGTTGTATTAAATCCTTTACTTTCGATTTAACGCAGAACCCACACCGCTATTATTTATATAGACTAGCTGTACACTGCAAAACCTTTGCATAGAGTTATATCCCCTTAGGCTTAATCGGTAGGCTAGGCTATTTTCGGTTTCGGGCAGATCCAATTTTTTTCATGATTGTATTTTTAAACCGGAATACTGTTGTATTAATTCTTTACTTTCGATTTAACGCTGAATCCGAATCGCTATTATTTTATTAGATACTGCGATTGTCTTTGGAGTCTCTATTTTAACATCATGGTCTGTAGCTGGGGAAAGGGGGGGGGGGTGTGAAAAGGATTCGAACTCTCACAGTTTAGAATCGTCCTCAAGTTCTAGGACTCACCATCCCCCGATGTCCTCCCCCCTCAGTATTTGACGTGTCACAATGTTAAAGGAAACATGTCACATTCATTGACAAAAGAATATTATTTTGATGCGAAACGGGAAAAAAAATTATTATGAAATGTATCTAAAAGACAGGTTTCATGAAAGCATTTCCAAGGTCATCAAGTTTGTTTGATTTCCCATGCTCTCTCCACCCCCTTCCAAAAAGAAAATAACAAGCCGTTATCATCTAAATTGGAGATTATTAACTGTGGGGTAAAGACTCTCTAGGGGGAGCGAGCACAAGGCTTTTAGGAGAACTCATTTTCACATTGCATTCACTTTTTTTTTAAAATCGAAAACTGACTGAAGTCTGCAGGAGTTTTGTATGTGCCTCGTTGACGTGAGCGGGAAAATCTCTGACGCGTACTCGTCTGCAGGAGAATTTCAGGTTCATTGGTGGATTTGACTCGATTTGTGATCCGTTCAAATTGATGATTCAATCCTGAGTTGGGAACAACTTGAAAAACTCTGAAATGACTGAAGGAACTTTTTTTTTAATGTTTCCTATTAGCTTCCAACTGTTCCAAAGTTCAATTTTAAATGTTAACTTATGTTCATATTGTATAAATTCTATAATTGATTCCATAATTTTTATTTTATTTACAGAGGAATCCTAAATTTGCAAATAATAATGTAACAAGTTATGAAATACTTCAACCGTAATACTAAAGAAAATTATTCCAAGTCTGAAGTTTGTAATTTAGTACAAGAAAAAAAAAATTACACAACATAAACAACCTTTTAACAAAGAACTTAATTATTTTTATTTATCTCTTAAATTTAGTTAGATGGATAAATTTATTAATTCATTATTACGTTAAACAGATCAAAAACATAGAACTAATCTAAATTCTCAAGATATCTACCGCGAACACAACTGTACCCACAACTCCAAAGATCAAATATACAACCATTGATCTTCTTAAGAAAGGGGAAAGAAACCAAGACATGATCATTTCCTGAGTTATCTCCCATTCGCCCTTCCCTGCCCACTTGTTTCCTCCCATCAAAAGCTTTTATACACACGTATATCAGGTCCGGCGTACACATCTGGAATCATTGCCTCAGGAAATTAATATACTGCAACCAAAATTTTGTCATTGTAACCTTTGAACTCTTTAAAAACCTACATCATGACATCAATAGCAAACTGTCGGACCTTTTTTAATTACTTTATTCTTGACTTATTGAAATTTGCGTCGTTAATAAACGTTCGACCAACCAGCTCAGATTTAGGGAAATCTAATCATGCAGGATTTATTTACCAAATGTGGAATGGAGACTGTGAGTATATACCAGTTCCATCACACAACCAGCATTGTGTCTGTGTGTGTCAGCCTATAACATTTAATCAAACCAACAACATAGTGTCTGTGTGTGTCAGCCTATAACATTTAATCAAACCAACAACATAGTGTCTGTGTGTGTCAGCCTATAACATTTAATCAAACCAACAACATTGTGTCTGTGTGTGTCAGCCTATAACATTTCAATCACACAACCAACATTGTGTCTGTGTGTGTCAGCCTATAACATTTCACTCACACAACCAACATTGTGTCTGTGTGTGTCAGCCTATAACATTTCACTCACACAAACAACATTGTGTCTGTGTGTGTCAGCCTATAACATTTCACTTACACAACCAACATTGTGTCTGTGTGTGTCAGCCTATGACATTTCACTCACACAACCAACATTGTGTCTGTGTGTGTCAGCCTACAACATTTCACTCACACAAACAACAATGTCTCTGTGACAGCCTATAACATTGTGTATGTTTGAGTGCGTTATTTTATGTATTTCATTGTTTATTGGTTCACACGTTGATTCTCTGCACAATTTTTAATTATAGAAATAAATATTTGAAAAAGATAAAGAAAACAAATAGAGTTAAATCTTTTTTCTAGTTTTTTTTTTTTTAAATTCATGTTTTTGCATAAATATTCTCCTATTTGAATGTTCATCAGCATTACTGATTTATTTTTAGTCAAGAAATTACATTAATTTACATTGAAAGAAGATAACTTTCATATTTGCTTATTTATTTGTGTACAATCAATCAGTCGATTCTCACTTACGAGGCAGAAATTTTATGACATTAAAAGGAACGCTTATATGAACTTTTTAGTTTGATATTATGGGTTGTATTGTAATTTTGTAGGCTATAAACTTTTTATTTTAGAAAAATGACTACCCATTGCTGTGTAAAGTCTTTACATCAAAGTTCATATGGATTATTCGGTCATTTTAAAGTTTGAGTCAAGAATCTCCATAGATACACCAGTTTTACTTTGGGTTCAATAATACTAATAACCCAACTCTAGAATTAGATCACTTCCGTGAAACAGAGTATAGTAGATGCGCACCATCATAGTTAGACACGATTATTGATCATTAGACTTCATATAATATTTTGTAAACAATGTTCATTACAAAGTGCTAACGATTTCTTATATTTTGATGTTTTTTGTAATAAATTCTAAAATTGCTTTATTAATTATTTCAATTAGACTCTATACATTCTTCAAATTTTTTTTAAAATTGTATTTATTTACTAGCTGCGACATGCAAATCCTTTGCATAGAGTTAAATTTCCTT
The DNA here is from genome assembly GCA_021962125.1 of Bulinus truncatus. NCBI lineage: Eukaryota > Metazoa > Mollusca > Gastropoda > Planorbidae > Bulinus > Bulinus truncatus. Next base: position 773,915 of record JAGDYQ010000016.1, on the reverse strand, counting down.
AGGCTTGATCGGTAGGCTGGGTTATTTTTTTGGTTTCTGGCAGATTCAATTTTTTCATGATTGTATTTTAAACTGGAATACAGTTGTATTAATTCTTTACTTTCGATTTAACGCAGAACCTACACCGCTATTATTTTATTAGATTACCTGTTTTCGTCTGTTTTTAAAACGTGTTAAGCTTTCGTTATCATATATATTTATTTCGTGAAGTATTGTGGTCCTAAAAGATGTCATCGTCTGACGACGAAATAGACAAAGCCAATAAAATGTATGTACTCTTTCAGACGTATCAATCATTAACAATTATAATTTTGTAATACTTTTTGTGTACTCCTAACTCTTATCCCATCACATATTGCATCCACACAACGATGGACTGAAACCATACTAATCTATTCCTAAAACTCATTTTTTAGTTATTTGGAACGCCAGAAGCGGCAAAAATAGATTATCTCCAGCGTTTTTTACCAACAATTATCTAAGAAAATTACCAACAAAAAAAAGGTCTGTACAATTTCCTTCTTCTTAATGCCACATCAATTCCTTTTGACTACTCTACGGTACCTAGTATAGATTTTCCCCTTTAGTTAAAACACATGAGAAAGAGAAAAAAAAATAACTTAAGAGTTCATATGAATATCATGACGACCGTTTAGGATTCTTGAAATAAATTAATACAATTTTAGAGCCATAGAACGCTGTCTTCTATGTTATTATCTGATCTTTTATCAGCCATAAGTCTGGAGTAGTCATGGATCTTCCCATTTCAATATACGTTTGTCTCTCTCCCACAGTGTCCCATGATCCACTTTCACTTGTAAACCAATTATTAAAATAAAATGATGAAAGCGGTGTGTTCGTCATGTGATGTTGCTAACTAGTTATAGGCCTTATGTCTAATGTATCTTGGCAACTAGTTATAGGCCTTATGTCTAATGTATCTTGGCAACTAGTTATAGGCCTTATGTCTGATGTATCTTGGCAACTAGTTATAGGCCTTATGTCTGATGTATCTTGGCAACTAGTTATAGGCCTTATTCTAATGTATCTTGGCAACTAGTTATAGGCCTTATGTCTAATGTATCTTGGCAACTAGTTATAGGCCTAATGTCTAATGTATCTTGGCAACTAGTTATAGGCCTTATGTCTAATGTATCTTGGCAACTAGTTATAGGCCTTATGTCTAATGTATCTTGGCAACTAGTTATAGGCCTTATGTCTAATGTATCTTGGCAACTAGTTATAGGCCTTATGTCTAATGTATCTTGGCAACTAGTTATAGGCCTTATGTCTAATGTATCTTGGCAAATAGTTATAGGCCTTATGTCTAATGTATCTTGGCAAATAGTTATAGGCCTTGTGTCTAATGTATCTTGGTAAATGGTTATAGGACTTGTGTCTAATGTATCTTGGTAAATAGTTATAGGCTTTATGTCTAATGTATCTTGGTACAATTCAATGCATTTCCTTGCTTTAATTTTTTTTTTCAAGTGAAATTTTCGCATTTAAATGTAATGACGTCTTAGTATTTGTCTTTCCATCATATAAAAATGTTTGTTACATTATATGATTGTTTTTTTAATCACAGCGACCGAAGTTAAAATTTATCTAATTAAAATATTTGAGCAATTGTATGCATACATTATACAAATGTTTATTTCACAGCCCTCGCAACGTAATATAATACATATTACTTTCTCCTCAATCTGTATAACCTATAGAAATAATATTAAGAAATAGGATGTTGTAAAGTGTGTTGTAAAGTGTGTTATTATGTTGTATGTTGTGTCGTATATTATGCTGTATATTGTGTCGTATGTTGTGTTGTATATTTTTGTATTACATACCTTATAAAACTGTATACAGATCTGTATTGCTCGGTGTAAGTTGCATTACATTTCATGATGTATCTCAATAAACTCATACAGCTCTCTCACCCTGCCCCACCCCATTCCACCCCACCCCTACCCCCGGACCCAGTGTCTAATACTTCATTGAAGGAACTAAATATGTCTTTAGGGGCAGTACAAGTAAAACGCATTAAAATGAACACACACTGCTTTCGGCCGTTGTTTTACTGCAGCTCTCATGGGAGTTAGAAACAGTTTTAAAGCATGTTCACAGCAGTGGAAGGAAGTTGGGGAAAGAAGTCAGTTAAAAATATTTAATGGGAAATGAAAGAATTGTTAAAAATCAAAGTTTATACAACGGAACATTTTGTAGCTACTTTTGAGAGCCCCTTGATAAAGATATATAAATCAATGTTTTGTTTTATCAAAGAACTAAACGACAATTGGCCATTTTTCACCCTAACTGAGATACATATCGCTCTAATAACTTGCTGCTCGTCTTTGGGAATATTTTTGTTTATAATGTGAGAAAATGGAAGTAAATTAATTCATTAAAAAAAGACAAAACATGCGATGGAGACATAAAAGGAACATGTAGTTATTTCATTTGAAGCAAAACATTTGAAAAAAATGGATTAAACTGCAGTTGTTTCATGGTGTTTGAGCGATATATATATATATATATATATATATATATATATATGAAGAAAGCGATAAACTTGAAATTTAGGAATAAAATTATAGAGTTAAATAAAAAATAAAGATCCAGTTAATTAAGAAATGTTTCAAAAAGTTAATAAAACAACAACTGGCATGTCTGCGTGTGTGTAATGTGTATGTCAGTGTGTTTTGGGCTTGGACGTGAGCAAAAAAGGGAGATTTATATCCGTAATCGAAGTCATATTAAACGAATATCAAAGCAAGAGATTATACAATCCATGTCTGGACACCTACATTACATCTCTCAATGACCACATGTCTGGACACTTATATTACATCTCACAATGACCACATGTCTGGACACCTATATTACATCTCTCATTGACCCCATCTCTGGACACTTATATTACTTTTCTCAATGACCACATGTATGGAAACCTATATTACATCTTTCAATGACCCCATGTCTGGACACCCATATTACATCTCTCAATGACCCCATGTCTGGACACCCCTCTTACGGTCAGATTCGCGTTGGTGGTGATAGTTACTTCACTTTCGAAAAAGAATCTCCCGTGTTGCCTCCAAGAGCATGGCACACTCAACTATGACAACAGATACACAAAAGGAAAAAAAAAATTAAGAGTAATTTAAACTTTTTTGTTATAAAAAAAAACAAACATTAGAAAACGAAATTGATAAAGAAGGAGTCAGCATCACTTTCTGTTTCAAAATATTGATCTCATGTTGTATAAAACTCTAGAACAGGGAGCTGGCTAAACCTTCATGAAGAAAAAAAAAAGAAAAATAACAAAATTCTTCAAAATTCTTAGCCCTTCATTTCTTTTTGCAGCACAATTTTCATGTATTTTTTTTTTAGGTTTGAAGCGGGAGTGGGGTGGTAGGGGTGGGGGCGGTGGGGCGGTGGGGCAGTGAATGTTTCTGTCTTAATTTTTTTTGCTTTATTTTCTACTCACCAGAAAGCACGTCAAAGCACGGCCTGGCCACATCTTCACTCGCCCTTTGCTCCTAACTCATAAAAGTTGGTCTCTCTCCCCCCCCCCGCCCCCACATGGGGGGAGAGAAATGAGTCGCTCTGTTGATCAATAACCAATTGCTTCCCCTGTCCAGCCCAACTCAAAGACTCCCCAAATGATGAAAGGCGCTTAGGTTCGATCCTTGTTTCGCCCCTCTCCCCAACCACAACCCCGTCTGACCTTTTTGTTATTCTCCCTCTACAGATTATAGGACCGTTAACAACCCAGCCCTCACCCATCTGTACATACTCTTTCAATCCCAGTATACTCTCTGCCTCTTTCCTATTGGGAAAAAAATATAATTCAACAACTTCTGAAAAAAAGAAGACGTCATCGAGGCTTTATGTGGGTTAGAGAGTCTCATGTTGTGTATTTCAAAAGCTCGGTCTTTTCCCAGTTTGTTTGACTTATAATAATCTCTATATGACATCATCGCCTAAGTTCGTGGATCAGTTTATCGCTCCTTTTTTTTTTTAGTGAAGATCCATTGGTTGTTAATGACGCTTTTCAGAGAATGATGGGAACTAAACAAACATGTCTGCCCTTCTCATTCTCTCCCTTGATCTTTTTTTTTTGGTTTCAATGGAGGTGGAGTTGAAGTTGACTTAAAATACTTAGTCTTCTGAAGTAGAGATATTTACAAAAACATTTCAATATTTCTGTAATAAAGAAAAATATATCTACAGGACTATATTACTACTTGAAAAACTTATAAATGGACAGACTTTAATACCTGATATAACTTAGATAATAGAAATATTTAAATACATGATAAAATATAGACAATAGAAATGTTTTAATACATGGTGAACTTAGACAATAGAAAGACTTTATAACATGGTTACCTTTATCTACAGAACACTTTTACCATATGGTAAGCTAAATAATCACACAAATGCTAATACATTGCCAAACTAGACCTTATGAATAAAACATATTTACTAGTCAAATTAATCTTCGAAAAATATTCTACTGTATTATTAAAAGCTTCATCAACAGAACATTGTTTCCAATACCATTGCTCAAAATTGCATAGTTTCTAAAAAAAATAAATATTGTTAACGCCATAAGTATTCATGAACGTACCACATAAATAGATCAATTAAAGAGTTATTATAATCAAATACAGCCACTGTATATTTCTGTGGTAACGTTTCATCAATAAATATAGACAACTGTTGTCTTATAAACTTCAGAAACTATTATACAATTAATTTATGACTGAGTGATTATTTTGCAGCAATGAATGTTTGCATGAACAAAGATTATCTTTTTCTTTTTCCAAGGCCAATAATTGCCCACGGTCAATGGTCTAAATTTCTAGTCTCTCAAGCCCTCAACCCCCCAGCCTTCCTCCCAGCCCCTCCCCCCCCCCCCATCACCACCCACGCTGTATTAGAAATACCAAGAAAGACATGTTAGTAAATGCAAATGAAGATCAGACAAAGCTGAACACGAATGTCAAGGCCTTCAGGAAACTTAACCAATCAGTTTTGTAGTTTCCTGGCTGTTTAATACACCAATGAAAACCAATCAAGAAGCAGGCGACAGATGGCGGGCTCTCTCATAGTCAAAACTGGTGACGAACTTTGACCCTTGCGGCTTGATCTCCGTTGTCTTAGACCAGCCGAAATGTTTTGTGTTTACATTGTGTTTGTACTCCACAATGTTTGTACTCCACGATGAAATATATCATGTTTTGTGCTTATATTGTGTTTGTACTCTACGATGAAACATATCATATCATGTTTTGTGCTTATATTGTGTTTGTATTCCACGATGAAATATATCATATCGTGTTTTGTGCTTATATTGTGTTTGTATTCCACGATGAAATATATCATATCATGTTTTGTATTCACATATGATATATGGCATTTCGTGGTTTTTACTCACAGATCAAATATGCCACGTTATGGTTTGTATTGACTTATGAAATCTGGCAAGATTTAGTTTGTATGTACAGCTGACATATAACATGTTGTAGTATGTATTGACATCTGAAGTAAGACATTTTGTAGGTTGTATTGACATCTGGAGCATAACATGTTATAGTTTGTATTGACATCTGAAGTATTGCATGTCTTAGTTTGTATTGGCATCTGAAGTAGGACATGTTGAATCGTATAACATAAACTTTTAACATAAATTAACCGTTTGAAATATTTAAAAAAATATTTCAAAATTTAAATATAAAAAAAGACTTATATAAAAATGACTTAGACCATACAATTAAATTGACTGAATAAAGCTACACCGCCGAAATATATTATGTCATGTACGTGTTTATCTAGTCAATAAAATATACACAAATAACGTTCGCTTAAAAGCCATTGTAAAAAAAAAAGTAAAGTTCCCTTCTTAGCCCTAACGGGCCATCGGGGCAGATGAAGTGTAGAATTCATCTGTTTCTATAACCTCGGCATATGAAGGGATTGTGTGGTTAGCACAACGCCCAGCCGCCTTTACTTCCCCAACTTAAAGTCAGGTACCCATTTAAAGCTGGGTGGACTTGTGGGACGACTTTGCATAAAATTTCACCTGGAAAAATTCCATGGGCCTCACCGAGGATCGAACCGAGGACTCTTAGGTTGACAGTCGAATATCTACACCACTCGGCCATCCGTCCCACCAATATGTAATCAAAGTATATGTATTTTAATATTTTCATGCTATGCTTTTTAAAGTCAAAATATTTATATTTTTTTTGTTTATAAAACTGATATCAACTAATGAGGGTGGTGAACACAGTGTGATGACGAAAAGATATTAACCTGTATTATATTTTCTTAAGTTTTATATTGTTAAAAAAATGTTTCTTGCTTTTTCTTGGTAAAATATTAGAAATTGCGCGCCAGACTAAAAAACAAACACACTTGAGCACATTTGAATGCACCAAACGACGTTTCCCTCTAGTCCCCGCGATTCTCACCCGGTGGTACGCGTACCCCCAGGGGCACGGGAAAAGGTTAGGCAGGTGTACGCAGTGACATAATTTTTGTTTTAAAACAACCAAGAGTTTGAAGAATGTCGCCAGTTTACTGCGTGACTCATCATCAAACCACGTGACCAAGTAATGCATAAGAAAAGTAGGTTGGTGAAGTCCATGTAAGAATGAGATAAAAACTTTCAGATCCTATAAAACACTAATGGGACGGTTTTTATGGTGCCCTTCTTTCATCCCCACCATAGCCGATAGTGCGATGGCCATGGAGGCACCACGGGAGATATAGCGGGGACTTAAGCCATGACTTGAAATATCCATTGGTCCTCAGCGCAGATCGAACCAGGGACCCTCAGGTCAACAGTCAAGTGCTTAACCAGACGACCATCCGTCCTCTATTAGAAAAGTAGGCAGATTCCATTTTGTAAAATTAGTACATTTATTCGCGAACTTACATGTGAGGGTACCTGCGGACATATTTTCGCAACCTATGGGGTACAGTCACACCTATGGGGTAAGTCACAACCTATGGGGTAAGTCACACCCTATGGGGTACAGTCACAATATGGGGTAAGTCACACCCTATGGGGTACAGTCACAACCTATGGGGGACAGTCACAACCTGTAGGGTACAGTCACAACCTATGGGGTAAGTCACACCCTATGGGGTACAGTCACAACCTATGGGGTAAGTCACACTCTATGGGGTACAGTCACAACCTATGGGGTACAGTCACACCCTATGGGGTACAGTCACAACCTATGGGGTACAGTCACAACCTGTGGGGTACAGTCACAACCTATGGGGTACAGTCACAACCTATGGGGTACAGTCACAACCTATGGAGTACAGTCGCACACAAGGTTGAGGACCGTTGCTCTAATCTAATTTTCCGAAAGCTGTATGCGACAAATAATATTGATTGTGCGCAACTTTTTGTGTTCAACATAGCGGTACATCGGCCAAGTAAGTGAAACATAGCGGTACACTGGCCAACTAAGTGAAACATAGCGGTACATTGGCCAGCTAAGTGAAACATAGCGGTACATTGGCCAACTGTATTGATGATTTTCTGTATGTACTGTATATTGCCTACATACATTGCTACATGTATTTTAAATCGCTAAACTATATAGTGTATAGCCTACATTGTGTACGCCGCCTAACTATATAGTCTATAGCCTACATTGTGTACGCTGCCTAACTATATAGTCTATAGCCTACATGGTGTACGCCGCCTAACTATATAGTCTATAGCCTACATGGTGTACGCCGCCTAACTATATAGTCTATAGCCTACATGGTGTACGCCGCCTAACTATATAGTCTAAGCCTACATTGTGTACGCCGCCTAACTATATAGTCTAAGCCTACATTGTGTACGCCGTCTAACTATATAGTCTAAGCCTACATTGTGTACGCCGCCTAACTATATAGTCTATAGCCTGTATGGTGTACGCCGCCTAACTATATAGTCTATAGCCTACATTGTGTACGCCGCCTAACTATATAGTCTATAGCCTACATTGTGTACGCCGCCTAACTATTTAGTCTGTAGCCTACATTGTGTAGGTCGCTAACTATATAGTCTGTAGCCTACAATGTGTACGCCGCCTAACTATATTGTCTATAGCCTACATGGGGTATGCTGCCAAAGTGTTTTGCGTATTTCCGTCTCATATTGAAAACACCCACACATATGATGTAGGCTACTCAGCTGGTCTCTCTAGACAGTTGCAATAAACTCTGGTTTATAGCCGGACAAAGACCTGATCAAATGGTCAAGTTTAATGTCCTCGGTTGTGTTTGCTCCAAGTCTAGAGATGTGCAATGACGTCACAACCTGAATTCAATAGCCGTTGGCCTTTTCACTCCCCGACCCCCTAATTTTGAAAAAATCTTCTCCCCCTCCCTCCTCTCCCCTCCATGGCTAAAAACTCACCATGCCTGTCTCCCTAGCCCCCCCCCCTCCCCACCCCCGGGTCTAACAAAAAAAAAAGAAAAAAAAAAGTAATGAAAACAAGTTGGCATCCAATAACGTCCAAGACTTCCAGGCTTAGACCACTGGCTACTGATGGACATCCATTTGATAGCCACCACACACACAATCTCCTAGAACCTCGTTTGTCTTCTAATGACCCATAGATACGTCCCGAGATTCTTGAGTTCAGCCGTTACTTGTGGGTATTTGTCCCTTTTAAACATTTCTGTGTCGGTACTTTTTTTTATTTTCATCAAAATATTTGTATTTATTGGATTGAACTTTTTTATTGCAATTTATAAAATATACTACCATAGAAATCTTTATAAAATAGACTACCATAGAAATCATCATAAAATAGACTACTATAGAAATCTTCATAAAATAGACCTATAGAAATCTTCATAAAATAGACTACTATATAAATCTTCATAAAATAGACCACCATAGAAATCTTTATAAAATAGACTACTATAGAAATCATCATAAAATAGACTACTATAGAAATCTTCATAAAATAGACTACTTTAGAAATCATCATAAAATAGACTACTTTAGAAATCATCATAAAATAGACTACTATAGAAATCATCATAAAATAGACTACTATAGAAATCATCATAAAATAGACTACTATAGAAATCATTATTTTTTTAATGGATTTTTTTTTTAATTTTTACCTTTGCATTCTATATGCCTGGTTATCGAATCTTGTAAAGCAATTTATAATATGTCCTCATTAAATCAGAGACTATATAACAATGATAAATTTCGATTATATTTTAGAATGGAATGAACATCTTTTCTTTTTTCCAAAGTTTTTTTAAAACATTTCATCACTTTATAATGTTAGCGATTTTCATGTCATTTCCTTGTATAGTGGTTTATTATTGAAAATTAATCTTTCCTTTTGCCTTCGTAAACAATGATCCAGTAATGTATCACATTAAAGTATTAGAATTCAAAAATAACAAATATGGCGGTGGTTGGAAGTATACAAAACGAGAGAACGTATAACTAATATTGTGTAAGTGTACTTAAGATATATATAACTCACAGAGAAAAGTGTCCACATTCACTGAGGTTAACATACTCTTGGTCATTAAAGTATTTAAAAAGTATTAAAATATGTAAGTAAGACTGTGTCTCATTATATTAAAATAAGAATTGGTCTGTTATAGCAGTATATCATAACTGTTACCAAAACACGCTGGGTACAAATATGAACATCTGGGTACAAATCTGAACATCTGGGTACAAATATGCACATCTGGGCACAAATATGAACATCTGGGTGCAAATGTGAACATCTGGGTACAAATCTGAAAATCTGGATACAAATCTGAACATCTGGGTACAAATCTGAACATCTGGATACAAATCTGAACATCTGGGTACAAATCTGAACATCTGGATACAAATATGAACACCTGGGTACAAATCTGAACATCTGGATACAAATCTGAACATCTGGCTACAAATCTGAACATCTGGGTACAAATCTGAACATCTGGGTACAAATCTGAAAATCTGGATACAAATCTGAACATCTGGGTACAAATCTGAACATCTGGATACAAATCTGAACATCTGGGTACAAATCTGAACATCTGGATACAAATATGAACACCTGGGTACAAATCTGAACATCTGGATACAAATCTGAACATCTGGGTACAAATCTGAACATCTGGATACAAATATGAACATTTATTCCATTTTTTAAACTGGAAACTATTTAAAGAAAAAATGTCTGGGTGATGGGTCGCATAATTTATCAGTTTTTTTTTTTTGCTAAATAATATTTTTTTAATTAATACACCATAATTGTATATATCTAGCTGTTAGTCAAAGTTACTTGCTAATAGAAGATTTCAATTAGATATAATTTTTCCAAGTCGGGTAATTTCTTTTTATTGGTAACAAAATCACATTTATCAATCAGTGACTGGTGAAATATAACAATAACAGAAAATGTAAGAATTGTGTGTAAATTTTCTGTTCTTATTTGATAGTATAATTAAGTGTAATAAGATACAATACAATTTCATCATAATAATGTTTGGTTTGATATTATCAAAACGTCGGTCTTTTACACAACAGATGTTCCCTATCAGAGCAACAATACAGGGCCTGCTCAACCAATTGTGGTGCCCGATTTTTAAGATCAGAAATTCGATTTTTTTTTCTTTCTGGGCATTAAAAAAAACAAAGAAAAAAACAGCTTTTAGCTGCCCTGGGGCCACGAAAAAGAAGTTCAAAGACCGGTTTACCTGATTAGAGGGAGGGAGGGGGGCTCACAGGTGAATAGCGTGATGGCATACTGTGTCATTAACTGCACTTTGTGGGCCCAGCCACCTGTACTGTGGGGGAGGAGGGGTGAGGGGCGAGAAGTCTGAAAACCAGCTGCCATTCTTAAGAAGGACAGCCTTAATAGACGCCGTGACGTGAACTCACCTATAAATGAAATACGACCAGCCATAAAGATGAACGGCACTGAAGACGGGTAATCTACGATGACGTCATTTTGATGGACTTCGACAGTTCTGGTTTGATGCTGGTCACGGGTTAATGGTTTTCAGATTTTTTTTTTGATTTTTTCCTTCTTCTGGTTTAAGTGGATCGATTGATTTTTCGCTGACATTGAAGTCCTCGATCGATTTGATAATCTCTCAATTAGTAAAACCGCAAAGTGGTTATTTAGTTAGCTTAGCTCAATTGATTTGTAATCATTTATTTTACTGTCTAGTAATTAGTTGCTTTACGCTTTAAGGTTATCAATTACTTTTTACTGCGTAGCGATTAATTATATTTTACTATTTCGTCAACAATTACTTTCTGCTGTTTGATAATCAAATAAAGTTTACTTCACTAGAAATCAATAAGCGATGGCTTTCTACTGTTTAGTGGGTTTATCAACTGATGAATGTAGTTAGCTGGTTATATACTGCATTTAAAAAATTATAGTGTGTCATATTTTATGCTAATGTACACCACTTTGTCAACATAAGGTATGATCATTACTATTAATGAAACCAATAGTTGAACTCCTAACCCTTGACCTACATCGCCATTCAAAAAATGCTCGCACACATATTGTTGGGGAAAAAAAGAAATTGTGTAACGCTTTCGTATTGTTGTATTTTTAGAATGATTATTTCACTCCAATTAATTAAAAACATACAATCAATAGTATGAACATTTGGTTTTCTTTTCAAAATCTTATTCATCAGGGCCACCACTGGGGGAATGTTTATTTTAAATCCATGATCATGTTAGGCAAACAATATTGGATGTTGAATGCCGATAAAATTTTTTAACAGGAAATCAGAAAATAGTGTGACCATATGAGGCAAATAAGAAGTGAATATATAAATATGTACTGCCTCGGAGATTATAAAAAAAAAGTGTACGATAAAATACAAATCCAATTCCCAACTCATTCACGAAATATGTCGCTGTTTGTCTCTCGCATAACACTGTAATATGACAACAACATGACACAAAGCCATGAGTCTCTGTCACAACACTGTAATATGACAACAACATGACACAAAGCAATGAGTCTCTGTCACAACACTGTAATATGACAACAACATGACACAAAGCCAGGGGTCTCTGTCATAACACTGTAATATGACAACAACAAGACACAAAGCCATGAGTCTCTGTCACAACACTGTAATATGACAACAACATGACACAAAGCCAGGGGTCTCTGTCATAACACTGTAATATGACAACAACATGACACAAAGCCAGGGGTCTCTGTCATAACACTGTAATAGGACAAGAACATGACACAAAGCCATGAGTCTCTGTCATAACGCAACCCTTTTACTTGTTCAGAAAACGCCATTTCAATCCTGACATAATTATGCCATTTGCTATTGCCCCAGCGCTGCAACTCAGCTCCGACAATTCATGCTGATTCACCGTCCTTTTACCTTTTTAATAAATACCGCCATTTAATTCTGACCTAACACTGTCTCTCAATTAATAAAGCAATCAGAAGTAGCAACTATAACCTGAAACAAACGTAGTGGAAAAAAAGTCAGAAAATATTATACCGTCTCTCAATGGTCCATTTTTTGTTTTTATCTTTGGTCACAGACTTACGAGAGTGAAAGAAATAAAACTTCCCCTGGAACACTATTGACCGCTTCGGTCATGTAAAAAACCAATTGATTGACCGTTTCTGAAATAATTTGAAAGCAAGCAAATGTCCCAGCCATTCATTATTTCACTGTGGTCTTGGCCTAGAAATTACTAGCTTGCGGTCAGACTGACCACACAGTTACTAATGTCTGATTGGCTGTAATTCTGGGGCGAATATCCAACACAGTGCGACTGACCCTGATGTAATTTAGATTCAAATTACAAGGGTGAGGGAGAAAAATGGCGGCTTCCAGAACTTCTCAAGCCGGGCGTTAGTTAGTCAAAACCACGTGAGTTAGTAACAAAAACCCAACTTGAGTAAGTCACAATAACCCAACTTGAGATAGTCTAAAAAACCAAACTTGAGTTAGTTTTATAAACCCAACTTGAGTTAGTCAAAAAACCCAACTTGAGTGAGTCACAAAATCCAACGTCATTTGGTTACTAAAACCAACATCAGGTAGTCTCAAAAACCATCTTTAGTAAGTCACAAAAAAAACATCAAGTAGTCACTAAAACCAACCTAGTCACAAAATCCAACCTTAGTATAAATCTCTGATGGTAAATGGGACGGACCGGTTCTTTTTATATAACTCATTATAATTGAAAGGAGGGCGTAGTTTATGTCTATTATATCAATCAAATTTTATGTTTATTTTTAATTTATAAAAATGAAAAAATAATAATATAGTTCGTGAAAGAAAGTAATCAGTGAATTGAGTTGTTGTTAGATAATTGTTAGAAAATGGACGATATGTTGTTATAATTTTTGCGTTATGCATTATGTGGTTGATCTCATATGGAAATACCATATTGTGAATACGAGCTAATGATCTTCTGTTCTCACGGTGGTTCTAAATTATTTCGTTTAGAAATAATCTATTAGGGCATGGACAATAATAATACTCTCCATATTTGGGGTCGTAATAGATTGTGATAGTGTTTCGAAGAAATGTTACAAAGACGTTTTACAAATATGTATTACATTGGTTGTCATAGAAACATAGAGAGGAAAGTTTAAACTTCAGTTATAAGCTCTCTTTAACTCCAAAAGGCTCATCGGGACAGTTGAAGTGTAGTGTTGAGTGATTGTTTGACTAGCCGACCGCCCAACTGACTTGAATCCCCCAACTTAAAGTCAGGCACCCATTAAAATCAAGGTGGACTTAAAGCCTTTCACCAGGGCCTTAAAAAAATCCAAAAAAAAAAGAGCTCCATAAGGTTAGACCCCGAGAGCCCGTTTGACAGTTGAGCTCTCTACCCCACTTCAATGGTATTTTCTAAAATTTCGAATTACGGTTTTTAAAACAGCGCGGGAATATTTCAGCCCATCTTGTATGGACATTAGTGACCATAGGAAGCCAGAATAAGATGTGTTTTTTGATAAATTCTCTAAGATAGTTGCCACTATTGCAGCAAGTTTTATTTTGTCTTCCCTGCATTTTTATTGATCCCGAAAAATCGCGCTGGCTAAACGCACCACCGGGGACACAGGAAATAGGTACCTTAAGATTCAAACTCGTAGCCTTCACCAACGTTAACAACTTCACCACTGTTTCCTCTAAGTTGTGAGCGATTTTCAGCGCTAACACATTACAGCGGAGCACATAAATGCTTTGCTTGTTAAACCTTTATACCGCTATGTTGAGCACTAAATCATAAGATTTGCACACAGCCAAATATCTTGTCGCCTCCAGGTAATCAAAATTTATTAATGAAATCATTGCGTTTTTTTTTCGAAACAAAGTCAGCAATTAGTCCGAAACGGTCAAAGAGACGCCATGACAGCAAATAGATATTTGAGTCGTGATATAACTCAGAACTTAGGGACTTGAAAGAATGAAAGTAAACGCCCATGAATGGGAGAAAGTATAGAAAAGAAGTGGCGTAGGCCAAATATAGTTGTAGAGCTGAAGAATGACAGAAATGAGAAGAATTTAGTATTAACTTAGTATTTACACGACGAATGAACTGCAATAAAACAGATTTTTTTTTGTTTTTCTTTTATACGTATTTGTATTTTGTGCTAATCATAAATTTCGAGGGCTTTGGACATTGAAGATCTGAGTCCGACAAGATAATGTCTTTTGAAAACAAGCGTCCGTATAAATTTATATATTTTTTCACTCTATTTCCCACTTTTATTTTTTTTTTTTTGGCTTTTTATGTTTGACATTTTCAAATGGTTTCCCGCGTGATGAATTGACCAAATAAAAAAAAATTAACATTAAACCCACCCGACCGTCGCTTGGGGGCTTAAAACTGTCTATTCCATCTGGAAGGGTTTGTATTGATGGCATGTGTTGTCCTTTTATTTATGTCATGCTTACGTCTTACTGGGCCAGTTTGTCTCTCCATTATTGACAGATGAGGACGAACTAAACAAAAAATCTGGTCAGGGCAAAAGATCAAAGCACACAACTAGACAAGATGAAATATATTTGTCTTTGTATTTGTCTTCAATGTAAATAAAATCATCAACGAGACATAATAAACATTCGTAAAAATGTAAACATAACAAAAATCTAAACATAACAAAAGACTAAACATAACAAAAGACTGTAAACATAACAAAAGACTAAACATAACAAAAATTAAACATAACAAAAGACTAAACATAACAAAAAATTAAACATAACAAATAACTAACCATAACAAAAGACTGTAAACATAACAAAAGACTAAACATAATAAAAGATTAAACATAATAAAAGACTAAACATAACGAAAGACTAAACATAACAAAAGACTGTAAACATAACAAAAGACTGTGAACATAACAAAAGACTGTAAACATAACAAAAGACTGTTAACATAACAAAAGACTATAAACATAACAAAAGACTAAACATAACAAAAGACTGTTAACATAACAAAAGACTATAAACATAACAAAAGACTAAACATAACAAAAGACTGTAAACATAACAAAAGACTGTAAACATAACAAAAGACTGTAAACATAACAAAAGACTGTAAACATAACAAAAGACTTTAAACATAACAAAAGACTGTAAACATAACAAAATACTGTTAACATAACAAAAGACTTTAAACATAACAAAAGAATAAACATAACAAAAGACTGTAAACATAACAAAAGACTGTAAACATAACAAAAGACTGTAAACATAACAAAAGACTTTAAACATAACAAAAGACTGTAAACATAACAAAATACTGTTAACATAACAAAAGACTTTAAACATAACAAAAGAATAAACATAACAAAAGACTGTAAACATAACAAAAGACTTTAAACATAACAAAAGACTGTAAACATAACAAAAGACTGTAAACACAACAAAAGACAATTAAAAAAAAGCTAAATTTAAAATAAAACAATTCAGATTTACTTTTAAAGCTACAAGCTATAGCTAACGCGTAAACTGAAAATTACCTCATGTCTGGATCATGTACTTAAACATCTGGTCCTGACATGTATCCCATTGACAGCTGTACGTAGATGACCACGCTCTTCAGTTATTACAAAACAACATGGCCATTATGATTCTGTCCGACACAGAAATCGATCACTTGAACTTTGAAATAATATCCCCTTTTTTTCTATTTTGTAAAAAAAAAAAACTATAAAAAAAATTAAAAAAAAAAAAGAAAACTGTATTTTTTTCTCTAACTTAAAATACAGTTTAAAAATAAAGATACATATCTTTATTTAATTTATTCATGACATAAATTATAATGGTTATAATACAGCTGTAAGTGTAACAAATCAAATGTTTACACAATACGTTGAAATGTGACGTTATTCTCTTCACTAGTTGTAAGTATAATAAGTTTGTGATTGCATTGGAAATGTTTAAATGAACACTAAAAAGGAAGTTAATGTGTGCGATAAACTTGATAGAAAATAGTTTACATCTTGACTTTTATAAACACAATGTCTACTCCATATACAACACTGAGACAAAATGTCATCCTCTGTTATCCATTTAAGGATAGTATAAAATAGTAACAATCTAATGTATATCGAATCAGTCTGTGGTGGGTATTGAACGTATATCAAATCAGCCTGTAACAGGTATTGAACGTATATCGAATCAGTCTATAGTGGGTATTGAACGTATATCGAATCAGCCGGTAATAGATATTGAACGTATACCGAATCAGCCGGTAGGTAGTATTGAACGTATATCGAATCAGTCTGAAGTATCTAGTAAACGTGTATCAGTCTGAAGAATCTATTGAACGTTTATCGAATCAGTCTGTATCATCCATCGAATGTATATTGAATCACACTGTAGTATCCATTGAACGTATATCGAATCAGTCACAGTGCTTGGGGGACGGGTGTCTTCTTGTTAAATTTTCCCCAGACTCACCTTAGTCGATACTTCTATGGCCGTGGTTAAGGTGGGAATGTGAACCCGATTGCCGTAATGATGAATACGGTTTCGAACCAATATTTTCTGCAATAACTTTATCATTCCATCAGTTTTCTTCAAAATTTTATATTTTCCAATCAAAGTCATCGTTATTTCATTTCATTAATTATATTATTATATAATACCTATTAGAATACATTCATTATACCTTTTTAGAATACTTATAATAATACTTTCAATAAGGTTTTATATTACAGTTATAAAATATACACATTTTACCTCTGAAAATAGTTATAAAAATACATTAGTTATACCTTCATATAAAAGGTAAAACAAAAGCAATCCTTATCTCTATAAGGGGACGGATGGTCGTGCGGTAGCACGCTCGACTGTCGACCTGAAGGTACCTGGTTCGATCCCCGGTGACCAAGGAAATTTTTCAGGTCTTGGCTGAAGTTCCCGATATATCTTCCATGGCCACTGCACTATCGGCTACGGTACCATAAAAACTGTCGGCTACGGTACCATAAAAACTATCCCATTAAGAGACAGGGACTTCACACATACGTATAAGAGGCTTTTGTCTGTCTGTTCCCTTATAACTCACGATCCAGACAACCAAATAACGTGAAATTTGTTACACATACATATATACAGGTTTCGTTTCATCTCGATGGGTAGTTTAATTGTAATTAATGTTTTTTTTATTTTAGTATTTTACTATATTATGACTATATTATATGACTATATTAAAGTAATCTCGACGGCGCCATAAATAAAATTCCTCTGTGACGTCATTTCCCGATGATCGAATAGAACTTGCGCGCTGGTGCTGTATCGAGTCTTTGTGCTGCGAAGAATTGTTGTTTTTTCATGCTCCCTGATATGTACAGTTTGAGGAAGGTAAAGAAAGGAATAAAGAAGGATTTTATAAGAAGTGTGAAGCCATAATAATAAGTATATATATATATATATATATATATATATATATATATATATATATATATATATAGGGAGAGAGAGACAAGAGAGAGAGCGAGAGAGGGGGCAGGGGGAGAGGGAGAGGAGGGTAGGGGAGGAGGGAGGGAGGGGGGTGGACAGGGGGAGAGGGAGATGGGAGAGGGAGCAGGGGGAGAGGGGAGATGGGAGAGGGAGCAGGGGGGGAGAGGGAGAGAGAGGAAATGAAGGGGGAGGGAGAGAGGGGGTAGGGAAGGAGATAGAGGGGAGGGAGGGGAGAGAGAGGTTGGGGGGAGAGAGGGAGAGAGAGAGAGAGAAAGGTGAGGGGGCAGGGGGAGGGAGAGGGAATGAGGGAGGGGAGGAAGGGGGAGAGAGAGATAGGAGGGAGGGAGAGGGAGGGAGGGAGAAAGGGAGAGAGGGAAAGGGAGAGAGGGGGAGGGAGAGAGGGGGAGGGAGAGAGTGAGAGAGAGAGGAAGGGAGAGAGAGGGTAGGGAGAAAACAGAAGGTAAACAGAAAACCTTATTT
>JAGDYQ010000016.1:742956-750456 GCA_021962125.1 Bulinus truncatus | reverse complement strand
CATTCCCTCTCTCTCCCTCCCTGCCCCCTCACTTTTTATCTCTCTCCCTCCCTCTCTCCCTCCCTCCCCTCTCTCCCTCCCCTCTCTCCCTTCCTTTCTCTCTCCCTCTCCCCCTGCTCCCTCTCACCCTACTCCCTCTCCCATCTCCCTCTCTCCCCCTCTTTTTCTCCCCCCTGTCCACCCCCCTCCTCTCCCCCCTCCCGCCCTCCCTCCTACCCTCTTTTCCTCTCTCTCCCCCTGCCCACTCTCTCTCTCTCTTTATCTCTCTCTCTTTATCTCTCTCCCTCCCTACCCCCTCTCTCCTTCCCTTCCTTTCTCCCTGCTCCCTCTCCCCCTACTCCCTCTCCCATCTCCCTCTCTCCCCCTCCTTTTCTCCCCCCCTGTCCACCCCCTCCCTCCCCTCTCCCGCCCTCCCGCCCTCCCTCCTACCCTCCTTTCCTCTCTCTCCCCCTGCTCCACTCTCTCTCTCTTTATCTCTCTCTCTTTATCTCTCTCCCTCCCTACCCCCTCTCTCCTTCCCTTCCTTTCTCTCTCCCTCTTCCCCTGCTCCCTCACCCCCTACTCCCTCTCCCATCTCCCTCTCTCCCCCTACTTTTCTCCCCCCTGTCCTCCCCCTCCCTTCTCTCTCCCCCTCCCGCTCTCCCTCCTACCCTCCTTTCCCTCTCTCTCCCCCCTGCCCCTCTCTCCCCCCCCCCTGCCCCTGTCTCTCTCTCTTTTATCTCTCTCTCTTTATCTCTCTCTCCCTCCCCCCATCTCTCTCTCTCCCTCTCTCTCTCTCTCTATCTATCTATCTATCTATATATATATATATACTTATTATTATGGTTTCACACTTTTTATAAAATCCTTCTTTATTCCTTTACCTTCCTCAAACTGTACACATCAGAGAGCATGAAAAAACATCAACAATTCTTTGCATCACAAAGGCACAATACAGCACCAGCGCGCAAGTTCTATTCGACCATAGGGAAATGACGTCACAGAGGAATTTTATTTATGGCGCCGTCGAGATTACTTTAATATAGTAAAATACTAAAATAAAAAAAAATTAATTACAATTAAACTACCCATCGATATGAAACGAAACCTGTCCTATAACCTTCCCCATGTAATTATGTGTATGTGTAACAAATTTCACGTTATTTGTTTGTCTGGATCTTGAGTTTTAAGGGAACAGACAGACAGACAGACAGACAGACAACGAATGCGTCTTATAAGTATAGATATATATATATATGTGTGTGTGTGTGAGTGTGTGTGTGTGTGCGTATGTGCCTGTCTGTTTGTGCATCACAAATAAATTAACGTAATGCACAGTACACTACTCTCAACCCATCCTTCTCTCACGTTTCTCTGAGTTTGTGTCATGATGTTCCTTCTGCCAGGAATAGAACATTTTTTTTTTACAAACTCTCTAACCCTATTTACAGCCTGACTGGTTTTGTTTGTCTGCTTATTTGTTTATTTGTTTTGCTTTTTTTTTTCATGTTACCTGTTAAAAAATTAATTTTGTTAGACACATTTTAGACATTCATGAATTAAAGTACTCGGTAAACATCCCAGCTTATGAATTTTAGAAGTATATTAATTGGTTCAACAGAAGACATACACTGATATATTCGGAAAATGTACAAAGGTATTCACTTGGACAAATACTTCATAGTGAGAAGGGTTCAGTTGATAGACAAATGTGTCTGCCAGAACTGTAGTAGGGAATCGTTTTCCCCTTCCTTTTGCAGGAAAGATTACATTTGATTCATAATATCACATCACTGTTATTTATTGGATTGATAATAAATATAGTTTTTGTCCATATTTTGTACGTATTAAATAAATACTTACAATAAATAGTTTAAAGATTAATATAATTTTCTGATCAGATGACAATTAATTAAATCTAAACAAGCTGACCTTATGATGTTTAGGTCAGCTGGAATTGTTGTAGACTCGCCATTAACTAATCCAATGTCAAGGTCGTGCAGGTTGGATGGGCCATAATTGCATAATCTTCATGTCAAACTCTTTCATATAGATTAATCCACCAGTCCTATATCAAAACAATGCATATTGTGATCACATATGAACATTTATGGAATTCGGAATTATTGAAACATTTTGAAACGAAGTTCAAACTAGTTATTAAATGAATGTTCAAAATATGAACAAATATCATAGTCCAATTGAGACACATATTGACACACACACACACACACACTCCCATACAAACACTCTCGCACACACATGCACACACATATTGATATATATATATAATTATATATATACCAATTATAATATGTTTAGTTTATGATTGCTTAAGAGTGTGTACGTCATTACTTTATGTCCGATGTGTTCATTTACATAAATAGATTTTTTTTTAAATACGACTTTAATATCAAAAGCTTTTAAGATTAATAAAAAGAAAATTGAAACGAAATAAATTTTTAGGGCCAAAACATTATTTCAGATGATTTTTTTTTTAAAGTATATTTTCGATGTTCTTGAATGGTTTATGCATCTCGTTGTCCGTGTTTTGTGTATAAAAAATGTTGGCCACACCAGGCTATGGTAAATGAATTATAGATTAAAATCTGTTGATGCAGCGAGGAGGATTACTCCTTGACACAGGTTGATCTGTTCAGGTAGTATTCTTTAATGAACTTTTGGTGCATATATCAACTGCTGAAGTAAAAAAATGGAATTTTGTACACAAAAAAGTGTCTGATAGACAGAGGGACAGAGGTGGAGAGCGAAAGACAGATAGAGTGAGGGATATAAAGAAAGAAAGGAAACACGAAAGGATAAAGATAGAGATAGATAGAAATACAAGAGAAAGAGAGGTACAGAAATAGAAAGGTAAATGAAGAGTTACAGAGAGAAAGATAATAAGAGAAAAAGGGTGGCAGAGAGAAACAGACATAGAGAAACTGGTGAAGTAGTAGGGATAGGTAAAGACTGATAGAGAGATTCATAGACTGGGAGGAACAAACAAGAAATACCGACAGATTGACAGAAAAATAAAGCGACAGACAAAAAGAAGAGATAGGAGAATAGTGGTACACAAGATTCAGAAGAATGAGATAGAAGAGCAGAGAGAAAGAAAGAGAGACAGGCAGAGAGGGAGGGTGAAACAGACGAAGAGATTACATGGGGCAAAGAGAGATATAGATAGATAGAGAGAGAGAGAGAGAGAGGGGGGGGGGGGAGAGAAAGGGGGGGAAGAGAGAGAGAGGAAGAGAGAGAGAGGAAGAGAGAGAGAGAGGGAGGGAGAGAGAGAGGAAGAGAGAGAGGGAGAGAGAGAGAGAGAGAGGAAGAGAGAGAAAGAGAGAGAGAGGGAGAGAGGGAGAGGAAGAGAGAGAGAGTGAGAGGAAGAGAGAGAGAGAGAGGAAGAGAGAGAGAGAGAGGAAGAGAGAGTCAAAGTTACTGTAAAACTGGCTGGAATATTTGTTTGTAGAGACCATGCAAGATGATGTCACAACATGTTTCCACAGACAGATGGCGGATATGAAAAAGAAATTGCACCAGGAGGCTGCACCGTCGTATTTGTGGCCGACCTGTGATAAACAGATGCCAGGTACCATGCCGAGATATGTATTTGTGCCGGCGGTTATCTCAATAAGTGTGAGCGAATACCTACAGGGGCAGAAAAGCTGTAGATTTCATTTGTGAGTTTCTTGATAATTCTGGTTGGACAGCAAGTACTGCATTACTGGTCTACATTTTCTAATGCCATTTCTATGTTTGCAATAGTTTATTTATTTAAATTAACTTGTTTTTTTCTATCCCAGTTATGTGATTAAATTTCTTGATTAAAAGGTATTTAGATTGGTGGATCTAGCGAATAGACAGGACATAGCCAAATTACGGCCCGCTGGTCAAGTCTGACTGTTTCTCTGTTTGATCCGGTGGGGGCTGCGCTACTCTCCTCTCGTCCACACTCCAGACTTCTGTAATAATTCATTTAACATCCTACCCAACTGCTCACAATCTGACCATTTTTGTCGAATTCAAAAACATATTGTGTCCCGCGATTCAGAAAGTTTGCTTACCCCTAGATAAGACAATACACACGAATTGCGTAAAGAAATATAGGGCGGCTGATTAGTGTAGAGCGCTCGACTGTCCACCTGAAGGTGTTGGATTCGATTCTCGTTAAGAGCCTATGAAATTTGTAAAGGTCATGGTGAAAGCTGTAGAAAGCTCCCCTTGAGCTTTATATGGGAAGTGGCATTTAGATAAGACATATTCTTCAGAAAAATATGGATTCTAAACTTTTTCTGTCACAAGGGTAGGCTCAGGGAACTTTGCTTTGATTTGATTTGTTTTGAGTATCGGGTACGATATCAAAATATTCACCTTTTCTTACCCTATTTCTGATACTCAACGTAGTCACTGAATAACTATCTAACCCATCCCCCCCCCCCGCCATTAACGAAATTCCCATATTATCCGTTAATTCTACGTATCGAAATAAGGATCCAAAATCATATTGGAATAGAAGGCTTAGAAAAATTTGCAAATCGTATGGAGATCGAAAATAATGTATCGGCCATAACTTGATTATGATGCTATGGCTTCACCGTCCGCGAAAGCTATGTAAGGATGAGAATTTTATTTCTAAGATCATATTACTGAGGGGCGGTTTAGGTATTGCCCTTCTTCTTTGTTTTTCGGGGCTAGGGTTAGGGTTAGGCGCAATATCTATAGCCGGATCCCGAAAAAAAATAATACGGAGTAAGTCTAGTCGCGCATGCAGTGGGACGGGTGGCTGAGTGGTGTAGATACTCGACTGTCGACCTGAGAGTCCTGGGTTCGATCCTCAGTGAGAACCTTGGAATTTTTCCAGGTGTTATTTGGTGCAAAGTCGTCCCACAAGTACACCCAGCTTTAAATGGGTACCTGATTTTAAGTTGGGGAAGTAAAGGCGGCTGGGCGTTGTGCTAACCACACAACCCCTTTACATGCCGAGGATATAGAAACAGATGAATTCTACACTTCTTCTGGCCCGTTAGGGCTAAGGGAACTTTACTTTTTTTTTTACTAGTCGCGCATGCGCAAATCTATTGCTGGTCGGCGGAAAAAAAATATTATTCCAGTTTACTGGTTTAGTAACAACTACGAAATTTTAATTCCACTCGAGCCTGTTCTCGAATACTCCAACCCCCTTCACGCCATGTGATTCCGGATAAGGTGTCTACGTCGGTAAGCTAGTAGTGGGGTCTTATTTCTTGATGCAACATTTAACTTCTATTGGTATCTTTTTAATGTTGTGTGCCCTGTACATTCCAGTGAATGTTAATGTTGTGTGCCCTATACATTTCAATGAATATTAATATTGTGTGCCTTGTACATTTCAAGGAATTTCGAGTCTGCAGTGGTCGTCAAAGCATCACCAATGACGTATGTAAATGGAGCCGATACAATTTTTAAACCGGTGACACAACAATAGCACACCGACCCACATTATAACCTTAACCTCATGGAGTCACTACGTCATATAATCTCCATCCTGCATATTGTCGACCTGGCTGCAGTTGCATCGCACCAAGACATTCACCGCATCGTCTTTATAAAAACAAACAACAATATATGTGTTTTAGACTTCTGTCCTGCTATCCCAATGTGGTCTGCCTGTGTGTCAATATTTTTCAAAACTCGATCCATTTTCTATCTCCACTTCTTTTTATTTCCTCTTCACAGTTTTCTTTTATCCAGTGTATTGAGAGGACTTCATTCTCTCATTGTGGAGTTCAAGCCAAAGTTCTCTAAGAGAATTATGTTTTGACGTCTTAACTGAATATTTATTTTTATTCCATTCTTTTTTCTAATTTTCACTTTTACTTGCAACATAATGATGAACGACGTTTACAAGTTTGAAAGATAATTACAATTTTAACAGTAGTATTCTTAGCTGGATGATACTCGAGCAGGTAGACTGATGATTAAAAAAAATCGCCCACCTAAATTTTAGGTTTTTGTAGTGGTGCCCTTATTTGATCCCTCACCTCAGCCGGGAGTGTAATGGCCATGGAGGCACCACGGGAGACATGAGGGTACAGACGGCCGTGTGGTAAAGCGCTCGACTGTCGACCTGAGGGTCCCTGGTTCGATCTCCGGTGAGGACCAAAGAATATTTCAGGTCATGGCTAAAGTCCCCGCTACGTCTCCCGTGGTGACTCCATGGCCATTGCAAAAGTCGTCGTCCAATCCGTGGTGACTCCATGGCCATTGCAAAAGTCGTCGTCCAATCCGTGGTTAATAGGATTTTCAGAGATTTCATCTCATCCTTACAGAGGCATCACACACAGATACTAACGCGCTGAGCTTTTTTTATGAGGGGGGCCAATTAAGTGATCGACTAGGGCCAAACCCCCCCACCCCCCCAAACCATAAGGGCCTACTCCATTTATTTATTCACAACAAATATGTTACTCCCAGGGCCCCGATATGTACATTAGTCTAGTGGCCCTAAATATCTTTGAAATTCTTTACCGAGGGGGGGGGAGGCTGAAGAACTAAAAACGGCGCTTATAATTGAGTAAAAATGTTCTGTTTTTTTTTTTCTACATGTCAATAACTGGATTAAATTGATGAGATTCTCACTGTGTTAGTTTTATGTTGGGACGGATGGCCGAGTGGTGTAGATACTCGACTGTCGACCTGAGAGTCCTTGGTTCGATCCTCGGTGAGACCCATGTGCATTTTTCCAGGTGAAATTTGTTTCAAAGTCGTCCCACAAGTCCACCCAGCTTTAAATGGGGTACCTGACTTAAGTTAGGGAAGTAAAGGCGGCTGGGCGTTGTGCTAACCACTCAATCCCTTCATATGCCGAGGTTATAGAGACAGATGCACCCTACACTTCATCTGCCCCGATGGCCCTTGAGGGCTAAGGGAACCTTACTTTCACTTCAGTGTTATATGGATAAGCTAAATGACGATGAAAATAGCAATAAAAGGGTTAGGGTTATGTTGGTCTGTTCATCAATAGCCTTGCAATATTTTAGTTTTAACACTACAACACTACAACACTATTGGTATTAAGACAAATTAAAAAAAAACGACGTTAATTTGATTGGTATTTAGAAATAATGTATTGCAACCCACACATATTATTTCACTGATTGTACATTATATTATTATCTAATGATTATACATTATTTTTATCAAACTCTTGATAATATGATCTCCTAAACAAGACATGGATCTTTCTCTCCCTCCCTCCCTTTCTCTCTCTCTCTCTCTCTCTCTCTCTCTCTCTCTCTCTCTCCCCCCTAACAAACTCTCTAATAGTATAAAGAGGCAGTGATTAAACCCATCGTTTGATTGGCTGATAACATCAAACGTTCCATATAGCACACAATAACCAGTTGATATAGACATTTATTTTTTTATTTTTTTTGCTATTTAAAAACAATTTTGACGAAATCATTTTGAGTCGGACATAAAAGGTAGAGATAGATTCCAATATTCACTTAATACGATAGATATAAGTTATTTTTTATA
>JAGDYQ010000016.1:663281-742456 GCA_021962125.1 Bulinus truncatus | reverse complement strand
TTTATTTGTGTTTTTTGAGTTCGTTTTAAAAAGTCAGTCTGTTTAACACCAAGTGATTTATTGTTTGACATTTTCTTTGGTCACGCACAAAAGAATCGTTGAATAAACGGATCTGTAGATTGAAGTACCAACAAGTGTTCAAAAACACAGAGATCTTGAGTGATTCGTAATCTAACCACAATGAATCATTTTGCTGTTATACTGAAGTAAACACA
Source organism: Bulinus truncatus (assembly GCA_021962125.1). Classification (NCBI taxonomy): domain Eukaryota; kingdom Metazoa; phylum Mollusca; class Gastropoda; family Planorbidae; genus Bulinus; species Bulinus truncatus. Next base: position 742,241 of record JAGDYQ010000016.1, on the reverse strand, counting down.
TATGATTTTTGCTTGTGGTTTATATGTTTTAAAATATTAAGGTATCACTCAGTTAAGTTCATAAAAAACACATCCACCTGGTGGAAAACTGGATCGAGTGATGTGGCCAGTCAGTGAACGAAACAACGTCCTGGACAAGTGAAACATGTAGGGCCGGATATAGGTTGCTGTAGGCCTTAGGCATGCTAGCAAAAATTGGGCCTAATTGGGTTGTTCCACATTTCTCTTAATTTGACCGTGCAAGAAGATATAAAGTTAAACTGACTAATTGCTGTTTTTTTTCATGAAGTAAGTCGGGGGGGGGGGGAATCATAAAGAACTCCTGAAGTATGATACATCAGAACCGACATTTTTTAGACAATAAACCTATAGTCTTACAAGACCCACTGAGGAGAATACTCTCCTGGAAACGTGGCAGAGTAGTTTGTGGCTGTGGGAAGGGTAAAAACGGTAGCCAGTGATAGCCAGTGGTAGTCCGTGATAGCCCTAAGTTTAGAATTCTAATTTTCTTGTATCTATAGATACATCTAAAAACCTAATTCTAATATTAACGACATCACAGACGTCACTACAGATAACAATGATATAATTATATTTTACACCTCTACTGACCCTACCACCCCCATACACCCGAGCTCCGCCGCTGAGGGATGAGAGCTGTACTATAGTCTATCTATCTTACACCCTCCAACCCACACATGACACTCGCCAGCTACTGCCGCGGGCTGCTTTTACAACCCCATCGCTGGTCAACCTAGTCGAGTTGGCACTACCAAGGCTGCTTTTACAACCCCATCTCTGGCCAACCTAGTCGAGTTGGCACTTACTTCCAAGGCTGCTTTTACAACCCCATCGCTGGTCAACCTAGTCGAGTTGGCACTACCAAGGCTGCTTTTACAACCCCATCGCTGGTCAACCTAGTCGAGTTGGCACTACCAAGGCTGCTTTTACAACCCCATCGCTGGCCAACCTAGTCGAGTTGGCACTACCAAGGCTGCTTTTACAACCCTATCGCTGGTCAAGCAAGTCGATCTGGCAGAAAAGGATCTGAAATTTCTTAAAACAGTTTAGAAAAAAAAAAGAAATAAAAGAGCAAAAAACGCCAATTGTGTCAAATTTTTATAATTATGTTTTATCGTGTCTCTTTAACTCATGCCAACAAAACGCGTACGTTCTACCCTAAATTTAGTTAAAATCATTTATTTTACCGAACAATTATAAATTGTTGGGTAACCATTATCAGGGTCGGCACCTCTGTATTTACGACATGCCACAAAAACATATTTTAGCTCGACTCACGTGGAAGAACAAAGAACATACTGTTTGGCTTTGATACAAACACAACGCAATACACACAAAAATCAATCAGATAAAGACAGTGTAGAGTTTATTTATAAACGTTCCGCTTTGAGAGATAACGTTTCATAATCTATAGCAGGGCTGTAGCAGTTGGTGAAACAGGCCCAGGTCTTTCCCAAATATTTCTTTGTGTTGACTCTTGGTTCTTATACTTGAGATGAAAGAAAACAAGCGATTTGATCTTGGATAAGTGCGCATATCTGTGTTTTGTATATGTGTATGTGTGAGCGAATGTGTAAGAAGGTGTGTTCATATATGTGATGGCCTATATAGAGGGGATAGTGAGGGAAACAAATATTATACCCGTGGTGGGATCAAAGGAAGCCACAGAAATTGTGCCAATGTACAAATAAAACAAAAGATAACATATAGATGGGAGATAGCAGGAGAAATATAACATTGGACATAATGTATACAGGCGGGTCTAATAATAAGAAAGTGCAGCTGGTACATTGTTTCTATGGGGGCCTTAAAGCTCCAGAGGCTCATGAGGCTTTCATAGCCCCCCCCCCCTTATTATTGTATTTCATTATAGGTGGGAAAAAATATATCTCTTTTTATTGGGGCACACAAAGCCTTTAATGTACCGGGACCCCCCTACCCTCACCCCACCCACATTTGTATCGGTGGCCCTGCTTATATAATACATTTAAATAGTATGATTTGTGCCTCGGGTATTTAACAATAATAAAAACATGTATGAATCTAGATCTAAATTTGACCAATCAATGGTTCGTGTAGTAAAATAGTACATTTTACCAATCAATAGTCCGTGTAAAATAGTACATTTGACCATTCGATGGTTTGTGTAAAGTAGTACATTTGACCAATCAATAGTCCGTGTAAAATAGTACATCTGACCAATCAATAGTCCGTGTAAAATAGTACATTTGACCATTCGATGGTTTGTGTAAAATAGTACATCTGACCAATCAATAGTCCGTGTAAAATAGTACATTTGACCATTCGATGGTTTGTGTAAAATAGTACATCTGACCAATCAATAGTCCGTGTAAAATAGTACATCTGACCAATCAATACCCCGTGTAAGATGCGCGAGAGCTCTAGTCCTTGGGTGCCTGCACTGAAAACGAGGTTATTACTCACTGATGTGTGTGTGCCCTCCCTTCCAACAAATTTAATCTCCAACTAAAATTGCTTTGGGCGCGTCATCCGGGTAAATGACAGTGCGCTCAGAGGGCATTCAACACTGCAGGGACGAAGTGCACACGGGCAGATAAAAAAAAAAGAGGAAATGTTGGTAGTAGTTAAGGGCACACAATCCATTCTGACAACACAGTGTATGCTGGGTAGTTATAATAAGGCGATGGAAAATTGCGACGATGAAAAGGACGTATAAAAAAAGAGAGAGAATAATTTGCCCCCCTCCCCCCCAACCCCTCCACCCATATTTTAACACATTTTACTAAGGCGCGTTAAATTGTTTTATGATAAACATCTCTTGTTTTTTTTTTTTTTTAGACTTACATATCAATGTATAGGCAACAGTTAATGCCTTTAAATATAGTATGTGACATACAAGATATTAACTTTTGATGTCAACTTGAAGTACGTTAATAAAAAAAAATGTTACTGTTGGGATTGAAAATGAGCCAATTTTAATCACTAATTAAAATGTTTATTAAGGTTTATGATAGTTTGTATTTTCATTCTTATAATCTTTAAATAAAGAAGCTTTAAAAAATAGGGAAGTAGTTTCTATATATGTCTGTTGTTAACATTTTGCTATACAGAAGCCAATTAGGGCCGATCCAAGGGGGGGCCTAAGGGGGCACGTGCCCCCTAAGAGAAGTGTTGGCATAAGGGGCACGTGCCCCCCAAAATTGCTGAAAGGTACGTGACCATAATTTCCATACACATTTGAGACGTATTTATTTTTGTTCAACTTAAAATTTGTTGAAATTCGTATATATGTAAATGTTATTCACTGACAGGTGTAATTCCCAACTTAAATTTAGAATAAAAACTGCAAAAACATGGTCGGTGTTAACATATTATTCGCTGCAAAATTTGTACCTAATTCATTATTAAGTAAATTTAAGTGATGAAGTGATTCTAAGCCATGTGTTGTTTTATTTTTTATACGATGTTTTACGATTACAGAAAATGAATGATAAAACCAAGCGAAAGATGTCAGGTCCTGAACGAGTGAAAGAGGAAAAGAAGCAGAAGTTGACGGCAGGATAGTTTCGGATCTATGAAAACAATCAGTGCTTACTTTCTCAGTCAAAACAAACTCACTACCCACATCATCAGTCCAAGATCAGTCAACCTGTCTACATCTACAGTGCACGATATACCGCCTACATCCACATCTGCAATCCATGATCAGTCGCCCAATAACTACGTCTGTAGTGCATGATATAATTCCTCCATCCGTATCTACAGTCCATGATTCGCTGCCTCTATCTAAGACTACAGTGCACGATATACCTCTAAATTCATCAAAAGTCACTAACCTCATTTGAAAATAAAATGCTTCCTTAAGAGTTTATCAAACCATGTGACATTGGGCTACCGATATAAAAAAATTAGACAGTTTTCAGCCTCCAATAGATATGACATTATCCGGAATGTAGCGAAGCCAGATGTTAATCATTGCTTTCCACAAACACAAGAAGGTAAAAAGAAACGCTCATTTCAGTACAAATGGTTGGTAGCTAATCAGTGGGGCTAGTTTATAGTCAAGCTTTAAACGGCGGTTTATGTTTACTATGCATTATTTTTGCTAAAACGAGCTCATAGATCAACAGGTGCATTTGTAAGCACACCATTGACAAAATTTAAAGATGGACCACAAGATATATATAAGCATACTGAAACGGAATACCAGTAAAAATTCAATGAAAGATTTGGCATCATTTATTGAGATAATGGAGCAGAGACATGTTTAATGTCATCCAGCAGACTTGCAGTAGCATCCAATTACGTATACAACAAAATCGTCGAAAGCTGATGTCAATTCTACAAACAGTCATACTCTGTGGTAGGCAAAATATACCACTTCAAGGACACAATGAGACAGACACTCAATTCTAATAACAACCGTGGAAACTTCCAAGCCCCTTCTGGATTTCCGTATTTGTGTTGGCAGATAATATTCTAGAAGAACATTTCAAAACTGCTCGAAAACCTGCAACATATAGGTCAAAAACCATTCAGAATCAACTGATTAATGGGTGCGGAGACAATATTAGGTGTACAGCGGGGGAACAACAAAAGAGGCTGCTTACTTCAGCATTATGGTTGATGAGGTGACTGATGCATCTAACATGGAACAGTTAGCGCTTGCAGTTCGATTTTATGATGGTGTACAGATTTTGTGAAAGATTTGTAGATTTTATAAGATGTGATAGTGTAACAGGAGAATCAATTGCCAAACTTTTGATTGGTAAACTGCAAGAATACGGTTTGGATTTGTCTAAGCTGCGTGGTCAAGGCTTCGATGGGGCTGGCAACATGGCTGGTAAAATCAAAGGAGCTGCAGCTATAATCAGTCAGCAGTATCCTAATGCTGTTTACTTCCATTGCAATTCTCACGTTCTCAATCTTGCTGTAGTCCAAGCCTGCTCATTACAACCAATTAGGAACATGATGGGTACTTTGCTTGAGGTCTGTATATTTTAAGTATTCACCTAAGCGTCATTTGCAATTGCAGCTATAATATTCAGCATCTATGTCCTGAGTCCAGAAAGCAAAACTTGTTGATCTATGCAAGACTAGGTGGGTAGCCAGGCATGATGCATTGAAGTGTTTGGAGAACTTTATACAGCAGTTGTGCAAACTTTAAATGATATAGCTGACGGTGATTCCTGGAATCAAGAATCAGTAGCAAAGGCACGCGGTCTTCTTTTGGGGGTGACACAGTTTGATTTCATAATTTCTTACGTTACGTGCTGCAATGGTCTCCGTTTTATTCATTCACTCAGTGTGAGTTTACAAGGTCGATCAATTGACATTTGCTCTGCCATGATAGAAGTGTCAAATGTAATTAGCAGCATTGAAAGATGCCGGAAGGAAATTGATGAGGTTAGTTTAGAATGGTATACGCAGGCCACTTCTTTATCCAAGTCAGTCGATGCACCAGAGCCAAGTGTACCACGATTAGGTAAACGGCAGATACATAGAGCAAATACACCAAGTGATTCACCAGAACAATATTTTCGTCGTACTGTCATAATACCTTTCATTGATCATTTACTTTCAGAGTTAAAAACAAGATTTTCACCCTTGCAACAACGTGCTGTTCAAGGGATTGCTCTCGTTCCTTCTATCTTCTTGTCTAATCCACAAACTAAGAAGAAAGAAGCTAAAGCTTATGGCGAATTAATTGTAATGGATCTTCCATCACCACACACATTGTGTACAGAATTGGAATGTTGGCAGAGTAAATGGGAATCAAGCTCATCAGATGTTCCATCTTCCCTAGTGGACAACACTTCAACAAACTTCTGCAACCTTTTATCCTAATATTCACACCATGCTGCGTGTGTCAGCAACAATTCCGGTGACGTCATGTGAGTGCGAACGATCATTCAGTCGTCTTCGCCAGTTAAAGACATACTTACGTTCAACAATGGGAGATGAACGACTTTCTTCATTGGCCCTCATGTGCATAAACCGTGACATAGACATTGATACAGAAAAGGTGTTAGACAAATTTGCACGTGATCAAACTCGCAGAATGGAACTTATTGATATTCTTTCCGATTAACATATCATATTCTCTTTTATGTGGGCAACACTAGGATTTAGATATTAAGTGGCACTCTATGTTGTGTGTTAAGGCGCATCCACATATGGGCGATATCGCCAGCAAACTTGCCTGTCCATACTTGCGCAACCTCTATACAAACCTATGCAATTAAATCTCCCGCAATATTACAAGCGATTGCTTACAATCTGCAATCGACGTCCACACCTGCGCAATCGGTTGCCCGCCATCAAATTGCGCGCGATATCCCTTATATGTGGACTCGCCTTTTACACTTGTAATTCAATATGAACTGTATTTTTTATAACAGGATTGGTATCTGTTACCTGAATTCAATGCCAAAAACGTTTTATATTTTCTTTCCCTATATATATATATATATATATATATATATATATATATATATATATATATATATATCAAGAAATTACCGACACATTTTATTTGTGCCCCCCCTAGACAAAATTTCTGGATCGGCCCCTGGCCACCAGAGAATTTCATCAAATCAAATCAACGGTAGAATGTTGTTTTCTTCTGCGGTAACAAGATCCTTCCTCGAAAGTCCTATTTATAAAAACAATACTCTCTACGACACAGGCTTGATGACGAAACAGACAATGAATTGTAAAATTAATGAACTCGTTACTTCTATATGTATTACTACTTACGTGTAAGAGCCCTTATTTATTACTGAAAGTAGTCTATCTTTGAACTACATTTATTGATTAACTGCAAGATGATTAAATGAAATGATTAGTCCCTATTGGCGCTAACGGTTTTTTAGTCAACATAGTTTCTATAAATAACTGTATGATCTAAGCGTGAGAAATTATTTTTAAAAATTTTGAGTAAACATTTCTTTATTATTTGTACACATATACTTCAGTCAATGAGCCATTCATTCTTTATTAATTAAAAATTATGTATAAGTGGCATAAAGGAAAGTTTTCATTTAACATTTCGATACCATCGGAGCAGTCGATGTATGTGTGAAATCACTGTAAGAATGAGATAAATCTCTAAGATCCTATAAACCACTAATTACAAGGCATTTATGATGACCTTCTTCATCCCCACTATAGCCCATAGTACAATGGCAATGTAGGCACCACGGGGTGACACGGAGGGAATTTTACCATGAACCGAAAAATGCCCTTGGTTCTCACCGGAGATCAATCCTGGGACCCTCAGAATCCACCTGTTTCTGTAGCCGCGTCACAGTGAAGAAATGATTGGCTAGCACAACGCCCAGATGACTTCACTTACTCAAGTAATAGTGAAGAAATGTGCGGCTACCACAGCGCCCAGATGACTTCACTTACTCAAGTAATAGTGAAGAAATGTGTGGCTAGCACAGCGCCCAGATGACTTCACTTACTCAAGTAATAGTGAAGAAATGTGTGGCTACCACAGCACCCAGATGACTTCACTTACTCAAGTAATAGTGAAGAAATGTGCGACTACCACAGCGCCCAGATGACTTCACTTACTCAAGTAATAGTGAAGAAATGTGTGGCTAGCACAGCGCCCAGATGACTTCACTTACTCAAGTAATAGTGAAGAAATGTGTGGCTGCACAGCGCCCAGATGACTTCACTTACTCAAGTAAAAGTGAAGAAATGTGTGGCTACCACAGCGCCCAGATGACTTCACTAACTCAAGTAATAGTGAAGAAATGTGTGGCTACCACAGCGCCCAGATGACTTCACTTACTTAAGTAATAGTGAAGAAATAAGTGGCTACCACAGCGCCCAGATGACTTCACTTACTCAAGTAATAGTGAAGAAATGTGTGGCTACCACAGCGCCCAGATGACTTCACTTACTCAACTAATAGTGAAGAAATGTGTGACTAGCACAGCGCCCAGATGACTTCACTTACTCAAGTAATAGTGAAGAAATGAGTGGCTAGCACAGCGCGCAGATGACTTCACTTACTCAACTAATAGTGAAGAAATGTGTGACTAGCACAGTGCCCAGATGACTTCACTTACTCAAGTAATAGTGAATAAATGAGTGGCTAGCACAGCGCCCAGACGACTTCACTTACTCAAGTAATGTCAAGTAACTTATTAGTTTGTTTTAATCTAAGTTAACATGGGAACCTTAACCAGGAACTGAAAAGATCCCAGGTCTATCATCAGGGATCCAACCTGGAACCTTCAGGCTCAGAGTATAGCGGTCCAGACTGCACGGCTGTCTGATGTATAGCGGTCCAGACTGCACGGCTGTCTGATGTATAGCGGTCCAGACTGCACGGCTGTCTGATGTATAGCGGTCCAGACTGCACGGCTGTCTGATGTATAGCGGTCCAGACTGCACGGCTGTCTGATGTATAGCGGTCCAGACTGCACGGCTGTCTGATGTGTAGCGGTCCAGACTGCACGGCTGTCTGATGTATAGCGGTCCAGACTCCACGGCTGTCTGATGTATAGCGGTCCAGACTCCACGGCTGTCTGATGTATAGCGGTCCAGACTGCACGGCTGTCTGATGTATAGCGGTCCAGACTCCACGGCTGTCTGATGTATAGCGGTCCAAACTGCACGGCTGTCTGAAGTATAGCGGTCCAGACTCCACGGCTGTCTGATGTATAGCGGTCCAGACTCCACGGCTGTCTGATGTATAGCGGTCCAGACTCCACGGTTGTCTGATGTATAGCGGTCCAGACTGCACGGCTGTCTGATGTATTACGTGATTATCAATCTGATTTTAGAAATGATCACCCCTGGAGGTGGAGGGGGGATTGGTTCGATAGCTACAAAATAATATAATCCCATAATCTGATCCAGTCTGGTTCTTTGTTATGTCCACCATTAGAAGTCACACAGGTTCATGAAAAAATTGTCAGATAAAATAGAAAGCTTTGAAAGGAAAGAAGAAGCTACAATAAATAAACAAAAGAAAAAAAATTGAATCAAATGATAGAAAGACAGAATAAAATGATAGAACGACAGAATAATAAAGGAAGAAATTTAATAAATAAAATGTTATTTCTTTCATTCACACTTCTTTAGATTTTAATTATAAGTATCTCCTATCTCGGGGGAGGGGGCGGGGAGGGCAGAGAAAAAAGAATGAAGCCATTTTGTTAGTCAGAGATTGTAGGAAATGGATAGGAGACTAAACCCAGCGTGAGTACCACTAATAGAACTGTGAAGTCACTCGCTTGGAAGTAATCATCTTTAGTCACAGAGTAACACTGGCCCGATGGTCACCACAGACTGAAGCCAGGAAACAGACAAGAGCCGTTTATGAAACAACTCAATCTGGGAGGGGCCGCCATCACTGGCACGAGTCACTTTACTTCCGGTGATGTTTTCTTTTTTTTTTTATGTACATTTTTTTGGATTTTCGTTACATTGATTTTCTTCTATGAAAGTACATTGAATAATTAAAACAAAAAATAGAAAGCAAACGAGTATAATGTATTCTACTGATAAGAACAATAAACGTAAAAATTAAAGTTTTTTTTACATATTCACCTGAAGTTGTTGGTTTTACATTTCTGTGTCTCAGTGTCTTAATAATGTTACGTCGAGGTGATAAAATGATTGACAGCTGCTGTGAGTATCCCAGCTTGCTGTAAGTATCCCAGGTTGCTGTTAGTATCCCAGCTTCTGTGGGTATCCCAGCTGCTGTGAGTATCCCAGCTGTTGTGAGTATCCCCGCTGATGTGAGTATCCCAGCTGATGTGAGTATCCCAGCTGTTGTGAGTATCCCAGCTGCTGTGAGTACCCAGCTGTTGTGAGTATCCCCGCTGATGTGAGTATCCCAGCTGATGTGAGTATCCAGCTGTTGTGAGTATCCCAGCTGCTGTGAGTATCCCAGCTGTTGCTGATTTTGGCCGAAACGCCCGGCGTTATTTTGAGAAGTCCATATAAAATCGATACGAAATCACTTAGATCTAACAAACCAATAATGGGACAGTTTTTACAGTGACCTTCTTTCGTCCCCACTATAGCCGATATTGCAATGACCAAGGAAGCACAACGGGAAATATAGCCGGGGACTTTAACCATAAATAAAACCATTGGTCCTCAATGGAGTTCGAACCTGGGAACCCCCCAGGTCGACAGTCGAGCGCTTTACCACACGATCATACGTTCCACTGACACGTCCTGTACCGTCATTGAACTATATTTCAACCACCAATACTATTGTAGAAGTAATAATTCTTCAAATAAAGAAACTGTTGGGGGAAACAATGTGATAATGAAGTGTGTGCAATGCCCAGGTAAAGCTACTTTGAGGCTCAGCCATATTGCTAGTTCTATATCCGTGTGGCTGGTTGACGCTTTGTAACGAGCAGGATGTTCCATGTCGTAGCGCGACTTGCATTCTGTTGGTTATGGGTTTGACTCCCGGCTAGTCCCCTATGTATTCCGTTTAGCCTCCATGATCATTGCACTATCGGCTATGGTGGAAATAAAAGAAGGGCACGGCGAAAACCGTCCCATTAAAAAATGACTTTATCCAGTAATACATATTTAACTGCATGTTTGTTGACCACAACTGGGTATTGATCTCGGAACATATACATTCACAGTTGTTCTCTCTACCCTCGTGTCATTAACAGATTATAATAGTAAAGCTAGTGATATATTAAATATTAACGAATACCAAATATAGAAATAAGTGGATTTTTAGCGCATTTTCGAGAAGTCGAATGCGCTATTGTTTCCGTTTTGTCCGTCTGTCTGTCATCACCCTAGATCTCAGCAACCATAGGTCCTAGACTCATGATGTATTTACTTTTTTGTAGGCCTTGGCCTGCCATTCCTGCATCAAAAGTCCATTTCGCGATCTGACCTCTGAGGGCTGGGCATCAGTGTCTCTTAGGGTACCGTTTTTTTACTATATAAGCTATATTAATAATTATGTCATTATCATGGCCCCATTCTACGCCTTATACGCTGTGGTGGCGCACCAAATGAATGGGTTATTGAACGGAAGTGAAAAAAGAGGAGACAAAGACGGTTGACGAGTTTCGGACGATTAAATGACTACAATTTAGAATGTTTCAATTATGAGTCCTATTTCAGTGACCACAAAACACTTGTAGTTCGATTTAAGAGAAAATGTTTTTTTTTTTCAAATATAAAGAAACGTCTTTTAAATATTTTTTTTCAGATATATGCATTACACAATTGAATTTATAAAAATTTCCAAAATTTGAAAGCTAACATACGTACTGATACATAAGACGAAAATGCGCTAACACGTCCTGTGTCCAGAATGGAACAGGCTTAAGATGCTGGTTTATTGTTTGAATCTATGTCAACCTAAACAAAGAGATTACATTTTATTGATCACTGGAAATGTACTTTAGATGGCATTTACATAAATCATTATAGGAGACCACTGATTTCTGCTGATGACATCAATCTGGCTTTTGATTGCTGGTAGCTTCTGATTTCTGCTGATGACATCAATTGGCTAATGAATGCTGGTAACTTCTGATTTCTGGCGATGACATCAATCTGGCTTTTGATTGCTGGCAATTTCTGATTTCTGGCGATGACATCAATCTGGCTTTTGATTGCTAATAAATTCTGATTTCTGCTGATGACGAATGATTTCTGGTGATGATCTATGACCGATAATTACTATAAATAACTTTAGATATCCGGCGATAATCTCATGTATTTGGTGAAAACCACTGACCCCTAGTAGTGTCTGACGATTTTACGATCTTGACCGTAGAATTTCCTGAAATAACATGTGATGACCTCTGACTAGTGACTCTCACTAGCGACCTAGATGCAATCACCTTGTGCCAAAGTATTTCAATTCCAGAAGCTTCAGACTTGGTAAAATACGTGTTTGGTATTTAGAAACTAAATCTCTGCCGTGTTATACTCACTGGCAGAATACGGACACAGCATTCTGAACAAAGAAATACAAACGTTCATAACAGACCTGCCTCTGTGTTGGACCTGTATTTTGTAGATATTATCGAATACAGATTATGTGAATAAAAAAAAAACTGTTGGAAATTCCCCTCACACCCTCTGATGGGACTCGATTCCCCTCCACACACACACACACACTCAGAAAACATTCATGTTCTCGTTTCAAGCAGGTCGTTTACTCAGAGATCTAGATGTAGACAGTGCTGGACATAATGATCCAACTTTCATACATCAGAAAGGACATAAAAAAAATGATTTCGCTGGACACCCGGAGCAAAATGACCGAGGAGAACATTCTATTGAACAAACGCCAGTTATTGCAGGACCCCGGTAACCTCCCCCTCCCCGCCCCCTCTCCCTCAAGCAGTTATTGCAGGGGCGACACCACCCCCCCTACTCTACTTCATCCTTTACTTTCTTTTCCTCTTTTATTTTTATTCCTTTCCTTTTGAGGTTGTCCAACTTAGCTGGCTTATTTCTGTATGTCTATATAACCATTGGCTTTTTCCACGTCTATCTTTGTCCACTGTAATGTTATTGGCTTGATAGAAATGGCAGGAAATATTTTTTTTTTCAAAAGAGGAAGAAACTAGTCTGGTGGAGATAGAATGTTTTTTTTTTCCACCTTTAGTTTTAAGATATAGATTTTTTTTTCTTTCTAGTGAAACATCCATGAGTCAGATTGTCTGGATGTGGATGTGTGTGGATGTGTGTGGATGTGTGTGGATGTGGATATTTAAAAAGTGGGCTCAAACTTGTGGGGGTATACTTCCTCATTTTGTGAGTGTGGGCTCAGAAACCTTTAGGTCCTTGTTTTGTCAGTGCCGTTGACTTAACCAAAAAGAATTATGGGCTGACAAGTCAAGCCATTGCTTAAAGGAATACGCCTTCGAGCGATTGTATGAGGCGATTGTCCAGGGTTATTTGCACATAAAATCAACGGTGGACAACATGATGGCCATTTCTTTCCTATGTGAAAAAAAACAACCTTTTTTTATTTCGTTGTTTGTTCCCCTTAGCATCACCAGAAGAAGCTGATTTTGGGGGGTTACGCTTCGGGGGTCGAAAGAGTTGGAATGGAGAATTAGGAATTCTTTACCGGCTCCTTGTACAAATATTTTAAAAGGACAAACGGGCTGGATATCCAATGGGCAAATATGGTATCCGGCTGACTCCAGGAAAGGACATTTCCAAAACTAGATTAAAACACGGTGGGGGCTTGGAGATAGAAGGAATTTTAAAGACTGTCACGTGGCTTTAAACTTATCAAGAAATATAAGAAATAAAAAAAAAACTTTTGAAAAGAATACAAACACCTCGATTTAGTCTGAGCTGGTACTTAAGTTGGTACATAGGTTGGTACATAGGTTGGTACATAGGCTGGTACATAAGTTGGTATATAAGTTGGTACATAAATTGGTATATAAGTTGGTACATAAGTTAGCATATAAGTTGGTACTTAAGGTGGTACATAAGAAGTTGGTTCATAAGATGGTACATAAATGTGTACATAAGTTGGTACATCGATTGGCACATAAATTGGTACGATAAATGGTACACACATTCGAACATTAATCGACGTCACTCTATGATTGAATGTTTTACTTTACAATAAATCTGGAGGTAGCCTTGTGACACCATTGTCCTTTTGTACTCTGGAAGTAGCCATTAAGCACACCCCAATCTTTATGCTTTACTCTGGGGGTAGCTATGTAAGCACCATCGTCCTGTTGTACTCTGGAAGTAGCCATTAAGCACCATCGTCCTGTTGTACTCTGGAAGTAGCCATTAAGCACCATCGTTATGGCTATTGCACTATCCGCTGCTATGGGGATGAAAGACGGGCACCATATAAAATGTCCAATAAGTGGTTAATAGGATATAATAAATTTTCATGTCATTCTTACAAGGCATACACACACACACACACAATCATACACACACACACATACACACACACATACACACACACACACACATACACACACACATACATACACACACATACACACACACATACACACACACACATACACACACACACATACACACACACACATACACACACATACATACACACACACATACACACACACACATACACACACATACATACACACACACCTACACACACACATATACATACACACACACATACACACACACACACTCACACACACACACACACTCACTTAAACAAACATGATTTATAAACACACACAATTTAGACATTTTAATTTAAATAACAACAATGCTAAATCATTTTTTCTTAGCAATATATTTCTAACTATTCACTTAGCAATATATTTCTAACTATTCACTTAGCTATATATTTCTATCTATTCACTTAGCTATATATTTCTATCTATTTACTGAGCTATATATATATTTCTATCTAATCACTTTCTATGGATACGTTTTTCATCCTTGTTTCTTTAATCAACTTTCGTTTCTTGCTTTGTCAATATAAATCTCACCAAATGAATTTTCTGTTAAACGTTTAGATTTTTAAAAAAAGTCAACTATTTACCTTGTTTTTCCTCCATGTTATCCCACAGATTGCTTTATGTGGACAAACTTGGATAAATGTCCTGCCAATGGAAACAAGATCTCATCTCGATTAAAAACATATACAAAAAAATGTCAATGATACAAAGAAAGAAAAAAAAAACTGTTTTACCCTTACGTCAACAATGCAGACGATATTAAGTCGGCCATTGCAATGCTGAAATTCCCGCGGAATTTCTCCGTGTATGGCATGAGATAATCTTCGCCCGTACAAAGATGTTCTGGAAATCTCATTCTGGAGAAATACGAAATAAAAATATAATGTTGGAAGATGAACAGTTATAAAAAAAGAAAGAATATTGTGCCTGTCTGTCTTGGATGTTTAGACGAGAAGACATAAGAAAAAGAAAATCTATTGTGTGCCACAATGTTTGCTTTTATCCTAAGACCCTGATTCTAAATTTATTTTTCCAATTCTCTAAACATCTCATTACTGAGACATGGAGATAAGGCAGAGTCAAGATGGGAACCACATTTTGTTTCTTTGTTATTTAGCGCCGGGTATGAAAAATAATTTCTTTTTGGTCAGATGTCACGGTTCGGTTGGAACAATCGTTTTGTATGTAAAAATATGACGGATGTCAGGTCGAAATATGACAGAAATCAGGTTATCGCCTGTGTGGTTCAGTGGCTAGGGCGATGTCTGACGAGTCGTGTTGATTCTGTTCCCGGCTAATGAAAATATTTTTTGTCAGCCTCTCTGACAGTCTGTGTGACATTTCTCTTGGCCTACGTCATATCGAAGGCGGCTCTTAAATGACATTATTTAACCCTAGAGGCGGAATGGGAATCTGCTGAAAAAAATATCCTTGCTTGACATTTATGAGATATATATTTCAGAGGATACATCATGCAGGGTCCTGTGAATGTCTTGTGCAGATCCAGCATGCTATGATTTCTCACAGTTAGGTGACAAAAAGAGTCTCCTGCACAGAGGCGGATTTAATAAAGGACAACTCATGTGGGCGCCGGAGGATCCCGACAAATGCGTAGCCGATGTAGAAACCAGTTGTATACACCCATTTTTTTATTCCAAGGGACCAAAATTTTCATCTATGGACTAAGCCTGCCACTGCTCCTACATCCGGTCATCTACTCAGGCGCTGGGCAGAGGGCTGTTGCCCTAGTTAGTCACCTACCCTCAAAGACCGAATCAGTGTTAACACATTCCAAGGGCGGCTGTGCTTTAACAGATCCACTTTGTAAGATGATGTGTTAATAAATGACTTACCAAGTGGTGGATTAGCACGTAATATGTGTATGTGTGACCAAAGGTGCTCAGAGAGATTGACATTTTCAGGGGCCCAGTACTAGTGGGCGTCAGTCCAGGATAGAGAGAATGTCTCGTCCAAATGGGGACATATGTCGCGGTGGCTGAGAGTGTTCTAATAAAGATCACCCACGATTGGTGGCTACTATGACTGAATATATTTGAGGCGACATGAATATGTTTAAGATGCCACGAATATGTTTAGGGCGTCATGAATATATTTGAGGCACCATGAATATGTTTAGGGCGCCATGAATATATTTTAGGCGCCATGAATATGTTTAGGGCGCAATGAATATGTTTAGGGTGCCATGAATATGTTTGAGGTGACATGATATGTTTAGGGTGCCGTGAATATGTTTAGGGCGCCATGAATATATTTGAGGCGCCATGAATATGTTTAGGGCGCCATGAATATATTTGAACGCCATGAATATGTTTAGGGCACCATGAATATGTTTAGGGCGCCATGAATATGCTTAGGGCGCCATGAATATGTTTAGGGCGCCATGAATATGTTTAGGGCGCCATGGAAACTAAGAATGGATGAAATCAGATTATTCAAAAACATTTAAGCTCCACATAGTACGGGAAAATGTGACACCTTTTTCATGGGTGCTTTAGGTAATATCATATTTTATACATTACGAATAGAGGCGGTGCCTTGGTCCTAAGAATGAGCAGTGACTCAGTGAGCATTAAAAAATTTGTCTTATTTTTAATCTTTACGTCTCATTGCTCAATGTGTGTGTGTGTGGAGTCCTAGGTAAGGATGAGATGTCTTAGATCCTATAAAACACCAATGAGACTATTAATATATTGACCATTTTCAACCTTACCGGAGCCCATAGTGCAATGTCCATGAAGACACCACGGGTGGATAAATCAGAGACTTTAATCATTTCCTGAGATGTCCATCCGGTCCTCGCCGGTGATCGAACCCTTGAACTTCAGATCGACAGTCGAGAGCTTTATCACACGACCAGTCAGTTAATTGATGGACCTAATCCTAACCATAACTAACCAGCCAGCTGATTGATGGACCTAATCCTAACCATAACTAACCAGCCAGCTGATTGATGGACCTAATCCTAACCCTAACTAACCAGCCAGCTGATTGATGGACCTAGCCATAACTAACCAGCCAGCTGATTGACGGACCTAACCCTAACCATAACTAACTAGTCAGTTGACTGATGGACCTAACCCTAACAATAACTAACCAGCCAGTTGACTGATGGACCTAACCCTAACCATAACTAACCAGCCAGTTGACTGATGGACCAAACCCTAACCATAACTAACCAGCCAGTTGACTGATGGACCAAACCCTAACCATAGCTTTAACCAAGCCAGTTGACTGATGGACCAAACCTCACCATGCATAACTAACCAGCCAGTTGACTGATGGACCAAACCCTAACCATAGCTAACCAGCCAGTTGACTGATGGACCAAACCCTAACCATAACTAACCAGCCAGTTGACTGATGGACCAAACCCTAACCATAGCTAACCAGCCAGTTGACTGATGGACCAAACCCTAACCATAACTAACCAGCCAGTTGACTGATGGACCAAACCCACACCACTAAGCCAACCTGTAGCCAGTTGACTGATGGGACCAAACCCTAATACCATAGCTAACCAGCCAGTTGACTGATGGACCAAACCCTAACCATAACTAACCAGCCAGTTGACTGATGGACCAAACCCTAACCATAAATAACCAGCCAGTTGACTGATGGACCAAACCCTAACCATAGCTAACCAGCCAGTTGACTGATTGACCAAACCCTAACCATAACTAACCAGCCAGCTGATTGATGGACCTAACCCTAACCATAACTAACCAGCCAGTTGACTGATGGACCAAACCCTAACCATAACTAACCCATTAATTTCCAGTAGTCCGTCAGTCTAAATCAACTTTACTAGTGGTAGTGAGAGTTAAAACATCTTTAAAACGTAAAATGAAAATGGTCATTTGTTTTATATTTGTTTTTTGTTTTTTTTTTTAAATTGCCGACTGGCTAAAGTAAGATTGTGTCGTGAGTAAAGCACAGTTCAAACAAAGCTCCCTACAGAACTATAGCCCCACTCTACAAATACCTGTGGTGTTTGCCCACTACACAATGCGTCTCCCGTTGTTCATGTTTGAAGATGTTCTCTGGGTTTAGATGGAGAAATGATTCACTAGTAGCCTTTGGATCTGGCACGAATTGAAAACTTTACCAAGACACGTGGACAATTCAAGTCTTTTCCATGCAAGTCTTTTCCAAGCAAGTCTTTCCATTCACTCGGGCTGTATATGAACACAGCTCTTGGTTAAAAAAAAAAGAGTTTGGAAACGGTCTCCCACATGAGCTGATAATCGTGTAAACACTTACATGGGGAGATAATAGGAAACTTACCGAAATGGGACAGACATACATACAGTGATGGAAGACTTGTGGGGGGGGGGAGAAACTAGACATACAATGATTGAGAAACATGATGGAAAAGGGGAGGAGGGGGGGGGTAAACATTTTTTTTTTGTTATTTTTTAATAAAAAAAGACGATAAGAAAGTAGCGATAAATAAAGACAAAGAGAACAAAAAAATATTTAAAAATTTTTGCAATGAGCGCGAGGGAGGGGACGACGAGCTTCCCCCCCCCCCCACACCCCTCCATCTCTCTTTTACCCCAGGCCGTCTCCGACAAAAGAGCATCTAACCGTCTAGCATGTCATGTGACCGCTTCATTTGGTAAAAGATTTCATATACATGTTGATGAAAATGGCAGCCACAAAAGAGAAAAAAAACTACAGCGTTGAGGAGTCAGTGTTCCTCTAGGGGAAGAGAAAACAAAACTCCAATGAAAGAAAGCTGGCAGAGATTAGAAAATAGGGAGCAGACGATAAAAAATAAAGAGAAAGTAGGAGTTATCGATCTTTATGTTATTATTATTTTCCCGATTTTTTTTTTTATTTGATTTTTTTTTTTTTGTATTTGATGTACGGAAGAATTGCATAGACCCTCGTCTTAGCCCCGAAGACATTATTTTAGAACATCAGAAGAGAGATGAAATTTTATATTAAAAAAAAGACAAGTTTTGATGGTGTAAGCATAAATGGTGTGTCCGGACGCATAGACTTTAGAGTTGTGAGGTTTTTTTAGTGGGTTGGAAGAAATCATGCTAAGTGATTGATGTCGTAAATATAAGTAGAAATTTTATCTCGTGGCTTTTGAGAAGATTTTGAGACATTCGTTTACATATCTCTTATCACATTTTGTAATTGGATCATTCACATGTCACCTATCACGTTTAGTATTCGGCCCGGGGGGGGGGGAGACTTCAGTCACACTGGATAGGTGATTTCATTCATGTCTTTGCCGTTAGGTCGCCAGAGCATCACAAGCACGTTCTTTAATTTTACATAACCAGTTCTTTATAGGACAGCGTCACATGTAGAACCCTCCTGTGTACGATAGTTTATAGTTTTAGGGTATAATAAGATCCTTCAGCGTACGGGGGTTTATAGTTTTAGAATATGATAGGATTTATCAAGGTACGATGGTTCATAGTTTTTAGGTATAAAAGATAGAAAACATTTCTTTAAAATGCTAATCAGTAAGAGGATACATGATTCTCAAAATATTGTCTGGTGAAAAATTGCTTTTAAAACAAAGTACTCCTTAAAGAAAACAATCTATGTTACTTTTGAAGTAACTTTGAAGTATGGACTCATGGATTTACGGTGTTATGTTTGGTTTGGTACTATTAAATGATTACGCAATATTTGAAGACGGACTACGATTCTGGTATTTGCGAATGGTTCAGTGTGTGTGAAGTCCCTGTAAGGATGAGATGAAATATCTTAGATACTATATAAACCACTAATGGGACGGTTTTTATGATGCCCTGCTTTCATCCCAACCATAGCCGGTAGTGCAATGGCCATGGCCATGGAGACACCACGTGAGCCAAGACCTGAAAAATTTCGTTGGTCCTCACCAGAGATCGAACCAGGTACCTTCAGGTCGACAGTCGAGCATCCGTCCCGTTTAATGGTTCAGTAAACCATTTGATAACAATGCCGTCAAAAATGTGTGGAACTGTACAAGGGTTAATCTGTCCAGTCCATACTAGCGGTTGTAGAAAAATGACCATACTAGAACTGTCCACAACGGACTAGTTAAATGGTTAAGGGACCTTCCTGTAAAACCTTAATGAAATGAACAATGCACAGGCTATAATGGACCCCCCGAGAAGTCCTTTGTGTCCATCCCTCCTCCCAGCCTACCATGACGACCCTGATGAATGAGATATAAATATGTAATCAGCGCATGGCCCCCTTTACTCGTTTACTTACCGGGCTTATCTAATTGTAATGCTGGCACCGTGGGACAAGCGTTCACCACAAACACACGATGTGCACCAAAAACCGCACCAAGCCGCAACATTTCGTCATTTATATATCTCACATCTCACACCGCTTACTTTATTGGATTAACGTTTTAATTTGTAAAGCTCCGAAATATTTTTCCCTTTCCTAGCACCCAGTTGTCACACTCTATAGACTTGCCGACCCCCGACCTTATGAAACTATCTGTAAACATCCTGCAAGACTGGCGCCCACCACACAGCCCCTCCAACACCCACAAAAATCTGGTCTATTCTTACTGCCTTCTTCCACTTTATCTTCCTCCAGTCATGATATAGTTTATTTGTCTTGAGCAGAAAATAAATCCCCGTCCGTTCAGCGCCACCCTCCATCCCCCCCCCATTCCCGGTTCGTTCATGGCCCCCACCGCTTCATTTTTTTTGTGTGTGCCACCAGGTCATTCAGACACCCCAACTTCAAGAAAATCTCTCATTTTATGAGGGTGGTGGGAAAGAGAGCGGGGGTAAAAAAAAAATCAATGAAATTTTTCTTAAGGATGGATTTTTGTTGAAAATGGAATTTTCCCTAGAGGTTTGACAAGTTAGCTAATGAACTGGCGTATTGATACCAATTCGAAATTTCAGGCTGTGGGGTGGGGACGGGGGGGAACGTGGAGAGACGGGGAGAAGTTAGGGCGAAAGGGGTGACAGAGAAAGCTTGATGAGGAGGGGAGGGAAGAGATCAGAACAGGGGAGAGCAATCATGGATTTAAAATCTGAATATAAGATGATCATCAGAAATGACTTCTTTTTCTTAGGATCTCAATTTTTATATTTCTCGCTTCCTCTATTCCATAATTTCTCCCTCAACAGTTATCTTTTTACTTATCTTGTTTTTTTTTAAAATCAGTTTTCTTTATATTAACTTTATTCGTCATTATTAGATTTACATTTGGATCCATTTTTATCTTTTGTTTCTAGGTTTTATTCAAAAGTCATGTCTGAGTTCAATAAATGTAATATAGATTTAACAACGTGCATCCATTGCATATTGATAAAAGTACGACTTATGGGACGGGTGACCCTGCAGTAAAGTGCTTGACCGTTGACATAAGGTTTCCGGGTTCTGGGTTCGATCTCCGTGAGGGAATTTTTCCGGTCATGCTGGAAATTCCCTGCATGTGTGCCGTGGAGCCTCCTTGGCAATTACATTATTTTGACATGATAATCCCAAGGCGAATTTTATGTATCATTATTACTATTATAAAAAGTAATTAGCTGCGTTATTCAACAGAAGTTAATCTGTGAACTTAGAATTATATAAAATGTGTATTGTCAAGCAGAATCTATATGTGTACCAAATCTTAATACGAAATACCGTAATACGACAATTTAGTGTCTTTCTGACACTCTTATTCTGTTTATGAGTCACTCTGGTCATTCAGCATATAATCGATTTCCTGCTGATCGACTGTCTCTACCAATTCAGTTAATCCAGGTAATCCCTGAAGCTTTTCCACAATTTTCATCTTACGTGCAAATCTGATATACACAGAGTTTATAACGAGAGCCGGTAACATCCGTTTTCGTAACTTACACAACAGCAATCCTACTGCACTAAACAAGCGCTCTACTGCTGCTGATGACACTGGTATGGCCAAAACAATTTTCGCACTTGCTTTTAGCAGTGGAAGTCTATGTTCGTTTTTCCAGTAATTTAACGGCGGTTGTGAAGTCGGTTGCCTTAGTTGTTGAAACATGGTGATGTCATCCTCAAGGCATTTGTTTCTGGGGTCATCCAGCTTAAGTGCTTTGTTTGGTGGAGGATCGAACAATAAGTCAAAATTACTTTTCGGCTTTTGATCTACATTTACTTCTATTTTACACACAGCGGCTACTCTGTCCCATGCCGTATCCCATGGGACATGGAAAATACAAACGTGTGCTGTCCCATCCCGTCCCATCCCGTGGGAAACGTCCCATGGGGTTCCCGCGGGAATCCCATTCCCATGTACAAGCCTGGATATATATATATATATATATATATATATATATATATATGCTAATATCTGATTTTTTAGTCTATGATATTCTTCGCACATCCGCTGTATTGACTGCAGCCATCTTTACTTACTAGTTACAATGTCACAACATTCTAGAACTATATTATTTAAAACTGCTTATTTTGAAATATTATATTATCAAAACGTTAGATGATCTATTACAGTGCTTCTCAAAGTGGAGGGCCGCGGCCTCCTAGGGGGCCGTGGACTGTCCGGAGGGGGGCCGTGGAATTTCGAAAAATATGACACATAAAATATAATTAACCTAATGTATTGTATTTAAATAGTATTAATATATGTTTAAAATAAAATGTAGTTTATTTTATATGCTGCATCCTTTCACTCTTTCATTGTTAACATTAGAAAAGCATGTATTGACTAGTAAAAGTTTGAATATAGAAGTTTAAAATTATAAATTTAAGTAATCTAAACCAAAAAAAAAAAAATAAAAAAAAAAATTGGGGGGCCGCGACATATTGATTGGCGTTCCAAGGGGGCCGTGACTTCAAAAAGTTTGAGAAGCACTGATATATTACATCAATATATACCAATATCAGCGTATAACATTAATACAATAATAAACAATGACATATCAACATATACCTTTATACAATAATAGCACATATTTTTCCCCCCACACTGAAAAAGGTCGCGGTACGCCGTACCGATGCGTACCGGCTCAAAAAAAGCACTGCCTTAATACAATAATAGTACAATCCTATATAAATATATACCTTTATACAATAATAGTACAATCCTATATAAATATATAACTTTATACAATAATAGTACAATCCTATATAAATATATATACCTTTATACATTCATAACCATGTCGCCTATGATTTTACTTTCATTATTGATTTCTTAGATTCAGTGTTTAATTCAAGTGCTATTAAACTTTGCAACAACCTCTATCTGTTCATTTTTATATGTAGGAAGGAGCATCTCTCTATCATGAACGGTCTTATTTAAGTCTTCTCGAGACGGGTCCATTACATCCATGCCTGTCTTATTTCAGTCTTCTCGAGGCGGGTCCATTACATCCATGCCTGTCTTATTTCAGTCTTCTCGAGACGGGTCCGTTCCATCCATGGATGTTTTACGTTCATGTCCGTCAGGTACTGTAGGTTGGTTTTCGGAGAGTGTGTCCAGTCCACTGCCATTCAAACAATACGTGTCAGAAGAGACAGACACGGCAGCCAGATGAAAAAAAAACACACTAGAAACGCATGGTCGTGCAATGTAAACTTTCGACTGTCTATCTGAAAGTCCAAGGTTGGATCATTGCTGGTAGATGGTTAAGTCATTACAAAATACCCTCCGAATCGATCAATATGTTACTGTAATGTTGTTGTTTTTAATTTGTACTTCTGCAAGCTGCTGAAAATGTTAACCTATCAGTATTTTTAAATATATCGAAGTTAAAAATTATCAAGACAGTCTGTTTTACCATTATAACCGAACTATATTCCACTGATAAAACAGGTATAACGTTCTCATACACGTATAATATTCTCATCTATCACTGGTAAAACTTTCAAAAAAAAAAACAAGCAACTTAAGTCTTTTCCGTTTCGGACAAATGACATTTTAGAGCATTTTCGCCGAACGAGATCCGTATTTTTTTCCGTGTTTTGATAAATAGAGAGGAAAGTAATCATGTTGAATAACTGTTACAAAAATAAATAATGATTACGCCCCTTTGATTAGCTTTTATTATTTATATTTAAAATATAAGCAAAAACGGTACCTAGGAAAGTCTTTTTTTCGGCCCTGAGATGTCAGATCGCAAAATGGACTTTCGATGTACACTTGGCAGGCCAAGACCTAAAAAATGATATATACATCATGGGTCTAGGACTTATGGTTGCTGAGATCTAGGGCGCTCCTATGTTAATATAGCTTATATAGTAAAAAACGGTACTATACAAGCCCTCTTTTACGCCCTCAGAGGTCAGATCGCGAAACGGGCAAAAGTCACTTCTCGGCAGGCCAAGACCTACAAAATGATATATACATCATGGGTCTAGGACTTATGGTTGTTGAGATCTAGGGTGATGACGGACAGACAGACAGACAGATAGACAGACAAAACGGGGACAATAGAGCATTTTTTTTCGAAAATGCTCTAAAAATCATTCACATGACCCAATCTGCTAATATTCACATCAGTTCTCACCAGGCTTGCGGAGCCGGAGTCGGAAAAAAAAATTGGCGGCTCCGCAAGCCTGGTTCTCACACGATATGTTTATTACATATCTTCCGAAATTTGCCAGGGAGAACTTGGTATTAATTAAATAGACTTTATTTTAACATAATGTTTTAATTATTTATTATGAATGTGTTCTTAAATTAACATGAAATATAACAGGTCAATGCACACATTCACTTGTTCTTTCACACGCACACACGCACACACGCACACACACACACACAATATATATATATATATATATATATATATATATATATCAATCTTGTATCACATAAATTTATGTTAGCTACATGTCAGCCAAGGGGAAAGCACACGGATAAAAATTATTGTGTGCCCTTGGAATGTTTTTATATTTCAACCCTTTTATGCAGATTGGCCAGCCAAAAAGTCTAGAATTCTGAGATTTCGCTGACAAAATTTTGAGTTGGATGGGTGAAGTCGTTAGCTGAACCTTCCATTTCATTAAACTCTGCCTGTGTACAACTCATGTTAAGACAATGTAACATTGCTACATGTGAGAAAATGGTTTATATCTATTTTTATCAATTTTTCTCCCATGTTTGTCTTTAATAATGTCTTTTTTTTTTGTATATATCTATAAATTTCTTTCAGTCGGTCTATTTTTCATCAATCTATTCTTCCATCGAACTATTTTTTCATCCATCTTTCTTTCCATCTATCTATATTACCATCAATACATCGTTCAATTAACATAAATTGTAAACAAAAAGTAAATAATCTACGGCGAAGGACTGAAAAATAATTGTGTGTGTTTGTGTGTGTGAAAGAGAGAAAGAACGAGAGAGAGAGAGAGAGAGAGAGAGAGAGAGAGAGAGAGAGAGAGAGAGAGAGAGAGAGCAACTAAAAAGAGGCAAAGAAACTTTTGTGATCCCATATGTTCCCAAAATTAATGACATACAAAAAATTTTCTAGACATTTAATCTCAACCCCAAATTTAAAAAGTGAATTGCAATGCAAAATCAAAATATAGCCGAAATTAAAACAATTTTTTTTTCCTAAATGTATTTTCATACTTGGTGATTGTAAATTGAAAGACATTAAACAGAAAACATGGCGACTGAGTTTCTTTTTCTGTAGTGAAGTTTCGTTAATTAGAAAATAGCTTTAAATAAAATGAATAAAAATATGTTCTTGAACACCAAAACTAGGGGTGTAAACACAAAATATGTGCAAAAAATGTCATCCTATTGTTTCTATCTTATTTTGTTAGAAAATAGATCATTAGATAGGTAGATAAATAAATAGATAGAGAAATAGATATAGATAGTTGGATATATTTGTATGTATATATATATATATCTATCTATATATATATATATATATATATATATATATATATAAGAGAGAGAGAGAGAAAGGGGGAAAGCTAGAGAGATGGGCAGATAAACAGATGGATGGATTAATGAGATAGGTAGAGTGATAGATAGGTAGAGATATAGATAGATTGATGGATAACTAGATGAATAAGTAGTAGATAGATGGATGGATAGAAAGATTTATATATATAATGATATATAGATAGATATAGATATATAAATAGATAGAGACTAATAAATACATAGATATGTTGATAGATAGATAGAGAGATAGATAAATAGATAGTTAGATAGACCTAAAGATATATATATATATATATATATATATATATATATGTTAGGTACATATATACATAAAAGCTAGGTACATATATACATACAAATTAGGTACATGTATACATACAGTGAGAGTGTTAGTGATAGATTGGTGGATACAGAGAGGGAGGGATAAGAGGATGGAGTGATGGAGAGAAATTAAAGGAGATAGAATGAACGAGAGGTCAACAAAGACGATCAGACAAAACCATCCCTATAGTAATCACAGCAGTACACACACAGGGAACACTGGTCAGAAAGGGCGCTCCCCGGGCAATCCATCACGACAGTTTGAAAGCGAGGCTGAGTAGACAACGTGGGGTGGGGACGGTGTGTGGGGCGTGGCGTGAAAGAGAAATGGAATGTTAAAAAAAAATAGATTATAATTTTCTTTCAGATATAAATCTTTGGGTTCTGTAGACACAATTTTGTAGGCACAGTTTTTTTTTCGATGACCGGAAATCTCACACTGTTTAACTCTGTTTACTGTGTGTGACATCTCAAACTGTTTAACTCTGTTTACGTGTGTGTGTGTGTGTCATCTCACACTGTTTAACTCTGTTTACGTGTGTGTGACATCTCACACTGTTTAACTCTGTTTACATGTGTATGTGTGTGTCTATTTCATTTTGTCTCTAGCTGTGGTCATTCTTTCACTTCCACAACCTAATATAACATTTCCACTTATTAGAAATATTTTACTTACTTATTTTTGACATTCAAGTACATTAGAAAAATCTTTTTTTTTCGCAATATTTTAAAAATGTTTTTATTTTTTTTTTCTTGGAATGCCCGTAGACTTTATGTAACGTGTATGGGGGTTATCTTAGTACACTGCTGATCACAGTTTGTGAACCACTGTCTGATTGTATGTCTGTACTGACCAGAACTGACCAGACCAAACTTAAACGGTTGACTCAGAAACAGAGCAGAAACTAGAATGAAACAAAAAAAAACAAAAAAACAGAATAAGATTAATTTAAGGAGATTTCGGTTTGTGTGGCCATCTTAAGGAAAACTTTGGTAACAATAGATCATTGAAATGAACTTAAGTAGTGTCTTAGTGTCTCATGTATGCTTAGTCTATAGTAGATGGTGAGTACTTAGTCTATACTGGATGGTGAGTACTTAGGCTATATTAGATTGTGAGTACTTAGTCTAAAGTAGATGGTGAGTACATAGTCTATAGTAGATGGTGAGTACTTAGTCTATAGTGGATGGTGAGTACTTAGGCTATATTAGATGGTGAGTACTTAGTCTAAAGTAGATGGTGAGTACTTAGTCTATAGTAGATGGTGAGTACTTAGTCTATAGTGGATGGTGAGTACTTAGGCTATATTAGATGGTGAGTACTTAGGCTATAGTAGATAGTGAGTACTTAGTCTATAGTGGATGGTGAGTACTTAGGCTATATTAGATGGTGAGTACTTAGGCTATATTAGATGGTGAGTACTTAGTCTATAGTGGATGGTGAGTACATAGTCTATACTAGATGGTGAGTACTTAGGCTATATTAGATGGTAAATACTTAGTCTATAGTAGATGGTGGGCAAAGCGTTAGAGGTGTAATTGTTATTTTAGTACATCTGTCCACCATACGTTTATTTTCATGTTTTCCTGTGCAGCATGTTTAACTCATGTAGAAGAACTGATTGTATGTTGATTCCCTACTGTCCTCTATAACCATAGATGGAAAATGTATTTCGCGTAAGTAGTGATTGCTGTATAGCCTGGACGATGAACGGGTGCAAAAAGGTCACTATGGCACTGTCTTTAATTCAAACAGTTGTTTATATAAAACTCGTTTAAGTGCCTGGAAGCTAGAGATTTGTACTTGTCTTTCCGTTAAAAAATATTTATATTGTGTTTACCATCGTATCAGAAAAGTGAATGACCAATTTAGCCACGTTTCTAACTAATCCCTACAATCGTACTTAATTAGTCATTTACAACAAAAAGTGAATACCCGGCTTCACACAATTAGAACGCGTCATTCAGCCAGCCGTACAACACACAACCAGAACGAGTCATTCAGACAGTCGTACAACAAACAAACAGAACTAGTCATTCAGACAGCCGTACAAAACACAAACAGAACGAGTCATTCAGACAGCCGTACAACAAACAAACAGAACGAGTCATTCAGACAGCCGTACAGCAAACAAACAAAACGAGTCATTCAGACAGCCGTAAAACAAACAAACAAAACGAGTAATTCAGCCAGCCGTACAAAAAAGGCGCTAATTATCCGGTTACCTTCAAGTATGACTGTGTCGCCAACTGTGTGTATGCGCGTGTGTATTTGTTTGCAAGTCTCTCTCTCTGTGTGTGTGTGTGTGTGTGTGTGAGTGTGTGTGTCATAGAAATTTTATTAAAGATTTACCATATGGACAGTATAATTACTATCAGGCAAGAATCAAACAAATAAAAAAACACCACCAACAACAACAAACTAATTTGATCGGTAGTTCTCGCAAATCGGATTTTAATTCGCTGATGATGGAATCATCACACAGTCCGAGGGTGGGTTTAAGCCGAAACCTAAACTGAAGACTCAAGTAAAGTCCACCGAGAACGTGGTCTCTAAACAAGTAAACAGGATTCCAAGCCAGTGTCTCTCACGTTGATGGGTTTTTTTTTTCTCTGGCTGGTAGCGATTGTTGTGGTTAATTTTCTACTTCAATTCGGGGGAAGTCGTCAGAAAATAAAAAGGGGGGAAAAACAGATGAAGACATTTTGAATGCCACGAAAATGTCCCTCCTCCCCTATTCCCCTCCACTACATAAAAAAATAGTAAAGTTCCCTTCTTAGCCCTAACGGGCCATCGGGGTAGATGAAGTGTAGAATTCAACTGTTTCGATAACCTCGGCATATGAAGGGATTGTGTGGTTAGCACAACGCCCAGCCGCCTTTACTTCCCCAACTTATGTCAGGTACCCATTTAAAGCTGGGTGGACTTGTGGGACGACTTTGCACCAAATTTCACCTGGAAAAATTCCAAGGGCCTCACCGAGGATCGAACCCAGGACTCTCAGGTTGACAGTCGAGTGTCTACACCATCCGTCCCACCCTCCACGACATAACAATATTTCTATTTATCACATCTTGTAAACGCAAATAGACAATACAAAAAAAAAATAGCGCGCACTCACCCACACACACTCATTACAAACTAAGCGCACTCACCCACACACACACACACACGCCAACAAATCACAGACACGCGCGCAGTTGCGATGAACTAATTAAATGCTAAAAATTCACGACTTCATTAAAACTAGGTCATACTTGGGAAACACGTTCCTAATTGACTGTGGCAGGATGAAGGCTGGGGACGGGGGGTGGGGGGAGGTGGAGTGGGGGTGGGGGTGTTAGGGGGGAATAGAGAGAGCAGGGAGGCGGTTGAGGGTAAAAAAAAAGTTAAGAATGGTGGGGGCTCTGTGAAACTTTCAATGTGTTAGGATAATTACAATTATTGACATTCTAAATGTTGCGGGGATTAGAGACTCGGATGGATTGGGGGGGTGGGGGGTGTGGGCGTGTCGTAGCCCTCAGGGGCTAGCTTACCTGTTATTGTTGTTGATGTTGTTTTTTTTCCACAAATGACTGAGGTCATCTTTTTGATATATTTGTATACATATACCTATATATATATATAAATATATATATATATATATATATATATATATATATATATATACTTATAAGAGGCATTTGTTGTCTGTCTGTCTGTCTGTCTGTTCCCTTATAACTCAAGATCCAGATAACCAAATAATGTGAAATTTGTTACACATACACATAATTACATGGGGAAGGTTATAGGACAGGTTTCGCTTCATCTATATGGGTAGTTTAATTGTAATTATTTTTTTTTATTTTAGTATTTTACTATATTAAAGTAATCTCGACGGCGCCATAAATAAAATTCCTCTGTGACGTCATTTCCCGATGTTCGAACAGAACTTGCGCGCTGGTGCTGTATTGTGCCTTTGTGAATGCAAAGAATTGTTGATGTTTTTTCATGCTCTCTGATTTGTACAGTTTGAGGAAGATAAAGGAATGAAGAAGGATTTTAGAAGAAGTGTGAAGCCATAATAATAAGTATATATATATATATATATATATATATATATATATATATATATAGAGAGAGAGAGAGAGAGAGAGAGTGGGGGGGAGGGAGAGAGAGATAAAGAAAGAGAAAGAGAGAGAGGGGGCAGGAGGAGAGAGGAAAGGAGGGTAGGAGGGAGGGAGGGAGGGAGGGAGGGGGAGAGAGGAGGGAGGGGGATGGACAGGGGGGAGAAAAGGAGGGAGATGGGAGAGGGAGCAGGGGGAGAGGGAGAGAGAAAGGAAGGGAGGGAGAGAGGGGGTAGGGAGGGCGAGAGAGGGGAGGGAGAGAGGGAGAGAGAGGGTGGGAGAGAGGGAGGGAGACGAAATGAGGGAGGGACGAAGGGGGAGAGAGGGGGAGGGAGAGAGATAGATGGAAAGAGGAGGGAGGGAGAAAGGAGGGAGAGAGGGGTTAGGGAGGGAGAGAGGGGAAGGAGAGGGAGAGGAGGGAAGAAATGGGAGGAAGAGATAAAGAGAAAGAGGGGGCAGGGAGGGAGAGAGAGGGAAGGAGGAGGGAGGGAGGATGGACGGTGGGAGAGAAGGAGGGGGAGAGAGGGAGATGGGAGAGAGGGAGGGAGTGGGAGGGAGGGAGAGGGAGGGAGAGAGAGAGGAAGCGAGAGAGGGGTAAGGAGAAAACAGAAGGTAAACAGAAAACCTTATTTTAAACCCGGGCAAATCCGGGTACTTGCAACTTGTATATATATATATATATTGAATGTGGTCAACTACCTTGTGTGTGTAAATATTTTGCGTGTAGGCCAAGCCAGAATATTTTCATTCTTGATTAGGAAGCATTCGAAACAGAAATGATCCTCACACGATTACAGTTCATCAAAAATCCAACAAAAACACACGATTGCCAAACGTGTCCCAGTCGGAAAAAAATATCCTTCTTAAATACCGATGTCATATAATACTTCTACCTTTTTTTATTTCAATTCATTAATTTGTGTGTTCCTCAAAATATTTGTATTTTTTTTCTAACAAATTAGTGAATGTGTGGAAAAAAAATTTTCTGCTAGGATTATATTGCCAGCAGTTAGGGCCACTAAATGGAAGGGTAATCTCATTGATTGTCAGGGGCAGTAATTCAAATGACAAAAAAAGGTTTTGATTCGCGATCGGTGGTTCGGAGTGTTTTCTGGAAATACTCCATTTAAAGGGAGGTAATTCGAATTTTTAAAAAAAAAGTTTGTTCTAGAAGTTGATTATGCGATTTTAAGATATTCATAAAAGTTCCATTGAATAATTCTTAGCTAGGCAAATTTCTATACTTCTTTTTTATACTGACGTAGTAAATTGTGTGATATCGCTTCAAACATACATGGTACAAAAAATGATGTGAGATGAAAAATCAAGTCCGTCTGCTTGTCTCTACCAAAATCTATCGTCTGTTCTAAACTAATATTTTTACTTCCGCTACTAAGTGGCCAGATTTAATAAATCTCCAGGCTAAATCCGATTATTACAGGTAGGTGATTCAAATGTTAAAAAAAGTTTGTTCTAGACGTTGATTTTACGATTTTAAGATACCCATAAAAGTTCCTATTTAATAATTCATAGCTAGGCCAATTTATATACTTCTTTTTTTATACTGACGTAATAAATTGTATGATATCGCTTCAAAAATACAACATTTAAACTCTAGCATACACTTTAATGAAAGATTTATCTTTAGATAAATGTTTGACTTTGTAGAAATTTGTTCAACGGAAATATGAAATGCATTAACTTGTAGCACCTGCGCATTGAACCGAATTTGTGTGTAGCTTTTGTGAACAATTTACGTATCATTTCGTGTATGTCTACTATCTTGACGGTTTTTTGTTTTAATTAAAAAAAATGTATTACTATGGGTATGAGACCTTACTAATTTCAAATTTAGCAAAACGATTAATTTGACTACGAGGGATTGTAACTTAGCAGCTAGACTTCCAGGGAAGCGCCGAGTTTTACAGCTAGTACTCGATACATCATGATACGGCTAGTACTGGATACATCATGATACAGCTAGTACTCGATACATCATGATATAGTTAGTACTCGATACATCATGATACAGCTAGTACTCGATACATCATGATACAGCTAGTACTCGATACATCATTTACATATCACATCAATCGATTACCATGCTCGAGATTTTTTCCTGCCGATGCCCGACTGTAGAGATAGAACATTACTTTAGTTTTGATTTGGGTGGCCACCAATGGTCAGTGATAATCTAATTAATAGAGGTGGTCAATGGTCATCTCTGTTTAAAAACAGACATTTCGGTATTATACCTTTTAATTTAGACATTTAAAAAAAACAACAACAGAAAAACAGAAAAAATGTATGAGAAGTTATTTTACCTGAACTTGTCTGCAGGCTACAAACATGTACATAAGGCACTTCAACGCCACTTACTAACCTATACCTAACCTCTATCTAACCTATACCTAACCTGTACCTAACCTGTACCTAACCTGTACCTAATCTGTACCTAACCTCTACCTAACCTCTACCTAACCTGAACCTATCCTCTACCTAACCTCTACCTAACCCCTACCTTACCTCTACCTAACCTCTACCTAACCAATACCTAACCTCTACCTAACCTCTATCTAACCTCTACCTAACCCCTACCTAACCTCTACCTAACTTCTACCTAACCTGAACCTATACTCTACGTAACCTCTACCTAACCTCTACCTAACTTGGACCTAACCTCTACCTAACCGCTACCTAACCTCTACCTAACCTTACCTAACCTCTACCTTACTTGTACCTAACCTCTACCTTACTTGTACCTAACCTCT
This sequence comes from Bulinus truncatus, assembly GCA_021962125.1. NCBI lineage: Eukaryota > Metazoa > Mollusca > Gastropoda > Planorbidae > Bulinus > Bulinus truncatus. The sequence continues at coordinate 709,191 of JAGDYQ010000016.1, read as the reverse complement.
ACCTAACCTCTACCTAACTTGTACCTAACCTCTACCTAACCGCTACCTAATCTGTACCTAAATACCTAAACTCGGCCTATACCCTACCTCTAAATTATTTTACATTGATAAGCTCGCTTTCAGTCTCGCTGAATGATAACGTGTTATTATAAATATACATATATACATTATGACACGCTTAACGCTGTTTCGTTTAGCGCTTTTTCGGTTTACCACTCTTTTCTTTTTTAATAACGGGATCCCCCAAAATTGCATGTGCAGCTTTAGGCTTCCTAATATCCGAATCAGTTTTTCGGTATTTTTATACAGACACCTTATAATTTGCGTATTGAGCCCTAATATTATGCAAACAGTTTCCCTTCTATGTGAACACATACACCCAAGTAAAGATAGGGCCAAATGTACCTCTTCTTAAAGTTGTTTGTGATTCCCATTGAGCCATTTAACTTATTCACTTTTAATCACCAAAGTATTGATCCATTGACAATGATGCCGCTATTTAAAGATTTCTACTATTTAAAAAAAAACATACACACACAAGCTGGCCACGGGTTATTGAATGGCTATTGTAGGACTAGTATACACAGAAACAACTTGTATGTGAATTAAAGTAACTCGTTGTAAGTGATATAATGAGCACAGAGCCCTTGAAGTGTGCAGGCAGTGTCCCATGAGTAAGTTCACATAACCTCATGTAGAGAGAACTGAAGGCCTAGTACAGGGCCCGAGTCGAGAATTCTGGATCCCAGGATAAACCAAAGACAACAGGTAGCTCTCCACACCCTTTCCTCTCTAACTGAAAGCTAAAAAGTACAAAATCGACGCCCCTTTCCCCCTCCCAGTGGCGTAGCCAGCTTTACTCGCGCCCGGGACACAATACCCTTTTAAGCGCCCCCCCCCATTCGAAAACCATATAATATTATATGTAAAATATACCATTCGGCGTCCGTTTGTGAGAAGCGCCCGGAGCATGATGCCCCGCTGCCCCACTCGCTACGCCACTGCCCCTTTCCCCAAAAAGTTTGATTAGCCTCCCTCTCGCGGTGACCATGCCTAGTCCCTTAGTTCTCTATTCAGTAACGTTGTTAAAATTACTTAAATGTATACTAGTAAATTAAAAATAGCAATCAATCGCTCCTGCGCTATCCAGACTCCACATCTGGATGTAAGTCTGTGAAATAAATACTTGGAACAAAGAGGACTGTACAACTCTGTATATTTGTTTCGTCTTCTCCAAATAACTCCCTTTTCTTTTCATTTCTTGATTGGCTTTCAAGTTTTTAATTTAGCCAGAAGTAGGATTTATTTCCTCTTGAATTCAAACGATGGCTTCCGGGTTATTTTAAGAAATTGAGACTACAGAAACGTGAACTACAAATAAATACATAGACAAAACGACTAAAAATAGAATCAATGTTATTTTGTATCCTATATAGAATTGAAGTTGGATAAAGGTTACCAGATTAAAGTTTATTTTGTATTAGCTGTAATATTATTATTATTATTTTTACCCTGAACCGATATTATCGATTGGATGGATCGAATCGATCTGTTGTGCTTTCTGTGGGCTTTTAGACTTGGCGGTGCTATTTTTTTCTCCAAGTCAGCGGCGAATATTTTTGTCTTAACCAGGGGGTAGGGACCCTGTACTCTTTGCATGTGAGACGAGCTCACTCTCAACTTCTCAGTCCAGCCGCGAACAATTATTTACAGCCATTAAAAAAAGACTTGTATGACATGATTGAACAAATCGTTGCGTATGAAACTATTACAGAAACATATTTTCAAACAAATGTTTCACATCTAGGAGTCAGTGGATTTTACCAATAATCTCCGTTTCTTAAAGATGGCGTATAATCTTATTGCTCCAATCGGTTATTATTTTTAACTAGCTGTACCCTGCGAAACCTTTCCATAGAGATATATCCCCTTATGCTTGATCGATAGGCTAGGCTATTTTTGGTTTCGGGCAGATCCAATTTTTTCATGATTGTATTTTTAAACCGGAATACTGTTGTATTAATTCTTTACTTTCGATTTAACGCAGAAGCCAAATCGCTATTATTTTATTAGATACTGCGATTGTCTTTGGAGTCTCTATTTTAACATCATGGTCTGTGGCTGGGGAAAGGGGGGGGGGAGGTGTGAAAAGGATTCGAACTCTCACAGTTTAGAATTATCCGCAAGTTCTAGGACTCATCATCCCCCGATGTCTCCCCCCCCCCCCCCCCAGTATTTGACGTGTCTCAAAGTTAAAAGAAACATGTCACATTCATTGACCAAAAAAAAAACAACAATATTTTGATGCGAAACGGGGGAAAAAAATTATTATGAAATGTATCTAAAAGACAGGTTTCATGAAAGCATTTCCAAGGTCATCAAGTTTGTTTGATTTCCCATGCTCACCCCCTCACAAATCTCTCCCCCCCCCCCCCCCCCCCATTTCCTCCCAAAAAGAAAATAACAAGCCGTTATCATCTAAATTGGAGATTATTAACTGTGGGGTAAAGACTCTCTAGGGGGGGAGTGAGCACAAGGCTTTTAGGAGAACTCATTTTCACATTGCATTTACTTTTTTTTTTTTTTTAAATCGAAAACTGACTGAAGTCTGCAGGAGTTTTGTATGTGCCTCGTTGACGTGAGCGGGAAAATCTCTGACGCGTACTCGTCTGCAGGGGAGAATTTCAGGTTCATTGGTGGATCTGACTCGATTTGTGATCCGTTCAAATTGATGATTCAATCCTGAGTTGGGAACAACTTGAAAAACTCTGAAATGACTGAAGGAACTTTTTAAAAAATGTTTCCTATTAGCCTCCAACTGTTTCAAAGTTCAATTTTAAATGTTAACTTATGTTGATATTGTATAAATTCTATAATTGATTCCATAATTTTTATCTTACTTACAGAGGAATACTAAATTTGCAAATAATAATGTAACAAGTTATGAAATACTTCAACCGTAATACTAAAGAAAATTATTCCAAGTCTGAAGTTTGTAATTTAGTACAAGAGAAAAAATTACACAACATAAACAACCTTTTAACAAAGAACTTAATTATTTTTATTTATCTTCTTAAATTAGTTAGTTGGATAAATTTATTAACTCATCATTACGTTAAACAGATTCAAAAACATAGAGCTAATCTAAATTCTCAAGATATCTACCGCGAACACAACTGTACCCACAAGTCCAAAGATCAAATATACAACCATTGATCTTCAATAGAAAAGGGGAAAGAAACCAAGACATGATCATTTCCTGAGTTATCTCCCATTCGCCCTTCCCTGCCCATTTGTTTCCTCCCATCAAAAGCTTTTATACACACGTATATCAGGTCCGGCGTACACATCTGGAATCATTGCCTCAGGAAATTAATTTACTGCAACCACATTTTTGTCATTGTAACCTTTGAACTCTTTAAAAACCTACATCACGACATCAATAGCAAACTGTCGGACCTTTTTAAATTATTTTATTCTTGACTGTTATTGAAATTTGCGTCGTTGATAAACGTTCGACTAACCAGCTCAGATTTAGGGAAATCTAATCATGCAGGATTTATTTACCAAATGTGGAATGGAGACTGTGAGTATATACCAGTTCCATCGCACAACCAACATTGTGTCTGTGTGTGTCAGCCTATAACATTTAATCAAACCAACAACGTTGTGTCTGTGAGTGTCAGCCTATAACATTTCACTCATACAATAACATTGTGTCTATGTGTGTCAGCCTATAAAATTTCACTCACACAACCAACATTGTGTCTATGTGTGTGACAGCCTATAACATTGTGTATGTTTGAGTGTGTTATTTTATGAATTCCATTGTTTATTGGTTCACACGTTGATTCTCTGCACAATTTATAATTATAGAAATAGATATTTGAAAAAGATAAATAAAACAAATAGATTTAAATTTTTTTCTAGTTTTTTGTTTAATTTCATGTGTCTACATAAATATTATCCTATTTGAACGTTCATCAGCATTACTGCTTATTTTTTTAGTCAAGAAATTACAGTAATTTACATTGAAATAAGATAACTTTCATATTTGCTTTTTTATTTGTGTACAATCATTCGATTCTCACAAAGCAGAAATGTTATGACATTAAAAGGAACGATTATATGAACTTTTTAGTTTAATATTGTTACAACTCTTTAAAAATTCTGTTTATTAAATCAAAACAACACTCAGGCGTGGGTTCCAAGAGTATTTACTAATATCTATAAAAACAACAACAACGGCAACATGGCCAATCTTTTGCCGGCTTCTTACGTCACTGTCACTACTGCGTCACTGCGTTCAATATGTAGACTGTACGGTGCGCACCGAGTGGGTCGTAACACTGCCCCCCTCTTAAATCTGTCCGTCCCGGACAGGTCAGTTCTCACAACAGTATCTGTACAGTCTGTCCACATGAACCAGAGCTCTGTTCTCAGCGTGACCGTTGATGCTTGCTAGGAGCATGTCTTTTGTCAGGCTGTGGAGGTTGATTATCCCCGTGGTGGGGCGGGGAGAATCGTGTTCGTCCCCATAGAAATCTGGCTATTCACCAGGTAGGTTTTCTCGCAGGTGCAGGCGTTCGGGATACTGACCTCCATTGATGAGGCCCAACAAAATCAAACTCTTGTTGTTGAAGAATAGCATGACGATGACGAAACACACGTTGTAGCAGTGACGAAATGTTTTGCGTTTGACAGAGCTAGGATGAATGTATACTGAACTGACCAGATTAAAGTCAATGGTCAGGTTCATCTCTGTCCTGCCTCGTTCTCCTCTGCTCCGATGCACTCTGCTGGTCTCCTCGCTCCTCTCTACCTTTCGTCTCTGCTCCCCAGGTGGCTCAAATCGGTTCACCGGTGTCTCAGGTGGCTCTTCATGGGTCACCAACTCCTTAGGTGGCTCATCACAGGTCACCAACGTATCAGGTGGCTCATCGCAGGTCACCAACGTCTCAGGTGGCTCATCGCAGGTCACCAACGTCTCAGGTGGCTCATCACATGTCACCAACGTCTCAGGTGGCTCATCACAGGTCACCAAATCTTTCTTGTTATCGAAGCGCGGCAGACTGTGCACGAAATTAAGACCTGTAGGGGTCTTGCCGTTGCAGTGCCAAACGTTGACACTAGCATCAGCTCCACTGTTGTGGATTTCCATGCATTCATGGCTTTTGTTTAGTTGTGGTTTATTGTTCTTGACGTTGTATTTATCAGACTCTGTTAAATTGTCTGGATATTCAAGGTAACCAGGGCAGCGGTTGCAACAAGCTTTCAGACATTCTGAGGACCGATCATTTTCACATGGGCTCAGATCGCTGGGCGGCTCTTCTTGGATTAGTTCCTTCTCGTGCGCTACTTTTTGGATGACCACATCATCAGGTATCACTTCATGGATGACCACATCCTCAGGTACCACTTCCTGGATGACCACATCCTCAGGTACCACTTCATGGATGACCACATCCTCAGGTACAACTTCCTGGATGACCACATCCTCAGATAAAACTGGCCGCATGTATAAGTCTGCTTCAATTATTAACTTTGTCTGTCTCTGAGTCATGTTTTCTTATGTTGTCGTGTTATTTACTACTTTCACTTTTGGTAATTCAATCTTTGCTTTCTCGATGTCACCTTTTAGACATTTCTTAATGTCCTCTATTTTACTTCTTAATGTTAAATGAAATTCTTTCATTTCATTCCGGCCTTCTTTCATTTCTTTTCTTAACTTTGCGATTTCAGACTCAAAACAGTGGCTCTCCGGGTTCATTCCCTCATCAATAAGAGCTTCATGAAGTCTATTAAACAGTTGTTGTTTGTTGCTGTCAGTTGGAAGGTCCCTTTCTTCTAATTCTTCCTTCAACTCTCTAACTAAAAGTTCGTTTAATTTCTTACCGAACATTGTAAGACTGTTCCGCCTCTGACACCAATGTTACAACTCTTTAAATTCTTTTTATAAAATCAAAACAACACACAGGCCGGCGTGGGTTCCAAGAGTATTTACTAATATCTATAAAAACAACAACAACGGCAACATGGCCACTCTCTTGCTGGCTTCTTACGTCACTGTCACTACTGCGTCATCGCGTTCACTTTGTAGACTGTACGGTGCGCACCGAGTGGGTCGTAACAATATTATGTGTTGTATAGTAATTCTATAGGCTATAAACGTTTTATTTTATAAGCATGACTAGCCGTTGCTGTCTGAAGTCTTTACATCAAAGTTCACATGGCTTAAAGCTATTCGGTCATTTTAAAGTATGAGTCAAGAATCTCCATAGATACACCAGTTTTACTTTGGTTCAATAATACTAAAAACCCAACACTAGAATTAGATCACTTCCGTGAAACAGAGTATAGTAGATGCGCACCATCATAGTTAGACACGATTATTGATCATTAGACTTCATCTAATATTTTGTAAACAATGTTCATTACAAAGTGCTAACGATTTCTTATATTTTGATGTTTTTTTGTAATAAATTATAAAATTGCTTTATTAGTTATTTAGATTAGACTCTATACATTCTTCAAAATTTTTAAAAATGTTATTTATTTACTAGCTGCGACTTGCAAAACCTTTGCACAGGGTTATATCCCCTTAGGCTTGATCGGTAGGCTTGGATATTTTTAGAGCATTTTCGAAAAAAATGCTCTATTGTCCACGTTTTGTCTGTCTGTCTGTCTGTCTGTTATCACCCTAGATCTCAACAACCATAAGTCCTAGACCCATGATGTATATATCATTGTGTAGGTCTTGACCTGCCATGTGTGTAGCAAAAGTCCATTTCGCGATCTGATTTCTGAGGGCCGTAAAAGGGGGCTTATAAAGTACCGTTTTTTACTATATAAGCTATAGTAACAATGGAGCGACCTATATCTCAGCAACCATAAGTCCTAGACCCATGATGTATATACCATATTGTAGGTCTTGGCCTGCCAAGTGTACATCAAAAGTCTATTTCGCGATTTGACCTCTCAGGGCCAAAATATAAGAGTTTTTATGTACCATTTTGTTTATATTTTAAATATAAATAATAAAAGCTAATCAAAGGGGCGTAATCATTATTTATTTTTGTAACAGTTATTCAACATGATTACTTCCCTCTCTATTTATCAAAATAAATAATATTATCTATGGCTTTAACCCGGGAAAAAAATACGGATTTCGTCCGGCGTGACCGTACACGAAAATGCTCTAAAATGTCCTTTGTCCGAAACGGAAAAGACTTAAATTGCTTGTTTGGTTTCTGGCAGATCAGATTTTTTCATGATTGTATTTTCAACTGGAATACTGTTGTATTAATTCTTTACTTTCGATTTAACGCAGAACCCACACCGCTATTATTTTATTAGATTACCCGTTTTCGTCTGTTTTTAAAACGTATTAAGCTTTCGTTATCATATATATTTATTTCGTGAAGATTGTGGTCCTAAAAGAAGTCGTCGTCTGACAACGAAATAGACAAAGGCCAATAAAATATATGTACTCTTCCAGATGTATCAATCATTAACTATTATACTTTTGTAATACTTTTGTAATACTTTTTGTGTACTCCTAACATATTGCATCCATACAATGATAGACTGAAACCATACCAATCTATCCCTAAAACTCATTTTGTAGTTATTGGGAACGCCAGAAGCGGCAAAAATAGATTATCTCCAGCGTTTTACCAACAATTATCTAAGAAAATTACCAACAAAAAAAAAGCCTGTACAATTTCCTACTTCTAAATGCCACATCAATTCCTTTTGACTACTCTACGGTACCTAGTATAGATTTTTCCCTTTAGTTAAAACACATGAGAAAGAGAAAAAAAAATAACTTAAAGAGTTCATATGTATATATCAGGGCGGCCGCTCAGGATTCTTGAAATAAATTAATACACTTTTAGAACCATAGAACGCAGACTTCTATGTTATTATCTGAACTTTTATCAGCCATAAGTCTGGAGTAGACATGGATCTTCCCATCTCAGCGAGAGAGTCCTATCTTCAATATACGTTTGTCTCTCTTTCATTTTATACCTCCCACAGTGTCCAATGATCCACTTTCACTTTTAAAACCAAGCATTAAAATAAAAGAATGAAAGCAGTGGGTTCGTCATGTGTTGTTGGTAACGAGTTATAGGCCTTATGTCTAATGTATCTTGGCAACAAGTTATAGGCCTTGTGTCTAATGTATCTTGGCAACTAGTTATAGGCCTTGTGTCTGATGTATCTTGGCAACTAGTTATAGGCCTTGTGTCTAATGTATCTTGGCAACTAGTTATAGGCCTTGTGTCTAATGTATCTTGGCAACTAGTTATAGGCCTTGTGTCTGATGTATCTTGGCAACTAGTTATAGGCCTTGTGTCTGATGTATATTGGCAACTAGTTATAGGCCTTGTGTCTGATGTATCTTGTCAACTAGTTGTTGGCCTTGTGTCTGATGTATCTTGGCAACTAGTTATAGGCCTTATGTCTGATGTATCTTAGCAACTAGTTATAGGCCTTGTGTCTGATGTATCTTGGCAACTAGTTATAGGCCTTATGTCTAATGTATCTTGCCAACTAGTTATAGGCCTTGTGTCTGATGTATCTTGTCAACTAGGTATAGACCTTATGTCTAATGTATCTTGGCAACTAGTTATATGCCTTGTGTCTAATGTATCTTGGCAACTAGTTATAGGCCTTGTGTTTAATGTATCTTGGCAACTAGTTATAGGCCTTGTGTCTGATGTATCTTGGCAACTAGTTATAGGCCTTATGTCTGATGTATCTTAGCAACTAGTTATAGGCCTTGTGTCTGATGTATCTTGGCAACTAGTTATAGGCCTTATGTCTAATGTATCTTGGCTACTAGTTATATGCCTTGTGTCTAATGTATCTTGGCAACTAGTTATAGGCCTTGTGTCTAATGTATCTTGGCAACTAGTTATAGGCCTTGTGTCTAATGTATCTTGGCAACTAGTTATAGGCCTTGTGTCTGATGTATCTTGGCAACTAGTTATAGGCCTTGTGTCTGATGTATCTTGGCAACTAGTTATAGGCCTTATGTCTGATGTATCTTGGCAACTAGTTATAGGCCTTATGTCTAATGTATCTTGGCAACTAGTTATAGGCCTTTAGTCTGATGTATCTTGCTACAATTCAATACATTTCCTTGCTTTAAATTTTGTTTTCAAGTGAAATTTACGCATTTAAATGTAATGATGTCTTAGTATTTGTCTGTCCATCGGATAAAAATGTTTGTTACATAATATGATTTTTTTTAATCACAGCGACCGATGCAGTTGTGAAGTTAAAATTTATCTAATTAAAATATTTGAGCAATTGTACGCATACATTATACAAATGTTTATTTCAAAGTACTAGCAACGTAATCTAATATTTATTACTTTCCCCCCAATCTGTATAACCTATTGAAATAATATTAAGAAATAGGATGTTGTAAAGTGTGTTGTAAAGTGTGTTGTAAAGTGTGTTATTATGTTGTATGTTGTGTCGTATATTATGTTGTATATTGTGTCGTATATTATGTTGTATATTGTGTCGTACATTATGTTGTATATTGTGTCGTACATTATGTTGTATATGTTTGTATTACATACCTTATAAAACTGTATACAGATTTGTAGTGCTCGGTGTAAGTTGCATTACATTTCATGATGTATCTCAATAAACTCATACAGCTCTCTCACCCTGCCCCACCCCATTCCACCCCCCACCCCTACCCCCAGACCCAGTGTCTAATACTTCAGTGAAGAAACTAAATATGTCTTTAGGAGCGGTACAAGTAAAACGCATTAAAATGAACACAGACACTGCTTTCGGCCGTTGTTTTACTGCAGCTCTCATAGGAATCAGAAACAGTTTTAAAGCATGTTCACAGCAGTGGAAGGAAGTTGTGGGAAAGAAGTCAGTTAAAAATATTTAATGGGAAATGAAAGAATTGTTTAAAATACAACTTTAAACAACGGAACATTTTGTATCTACTTTTGAGAACCTTTGATAAAGAAATATAAATCAATGTTTTGTTTTATTAAAGAACTAATCCACAACTGGACATTTTTCACCCTGAGATACATATCGTTGTAATAACTTGCTGCTCGTCTTTGGGAATATTTTTGTTTATAATGTGAGAAAATGGAAGTAAATTAATTCAATTAAAAAAAGAGAAAACATGCGATGGAGACATACAAGGGAACATGTAGTTATTTCATTTTAAGCAAAACATTTGAAAAAAAAATGGATCAAACTGCACTTGTTTTATGTTATTTGAGCGATATATATGAAGAAAGCGATAAACTTGAAATTTTGGAATAAAATTATAGAGTTTAAAAAAAAAAGATCCAGTTAATAAAGAAATGTTTCTGAGAAACACATCGTGAATTCAAAAAGTTAATAAAACAACAACTGGCATGTCTGCGTGTTTGTATCTAAGTGTGTTTTGTGCTTGGACAAGAGCAAGAAAGGGATATTTATATCCGTAATGGAAGTCATATTAAATGAATATCAAAGCAAGAGATTATACAATCCATGCTTGGACACCTACATTACATCTCTCAATGACCCCATATCTGAACACCTATATTACATCTCTCAATGACCCCATATCTGAATACCTATATTACATCTCTCAATGACCCCATGTCTGGACACCTATATTACATCTCTCAATGACCCCATGTCTGGACACCTATATTACATCTCTCAATGACCCCATGTCTGGACACCTATATTACATCTCTCAATGACCCCATGTCTGGACACCTATATTACATCTCTCAATGACCCCATATCTGAACACCTATATTACATCTCTCAATGACCCCCATGTCTGAACACTTATATTACATCTATCAATGACCACATGTATGGAAACCTATATTACATATCTCAATGACCCCATGTCTGGACACCCCTCTTACGGTCAGATTCGCGATGGTGGTGATAGTTAATTCACTTTTAAAAAAGAATCTCCCGTGTTGCCTCTAAGAGCATGGCACACTCAGCTATGACAACAGATACACAAAAGGAAAAAAAAATTAAGAGTAATTTAAACTTTTTTTGTTATAAAAAAACAAACATTAGAAAACGAAATTGATAAAGAAGGAGTCAGCATCACTTTCTGTTTCAAAATATTGATCTTATGTTGTATAAAACTCTAGAACAGGGAGCTGGCTAAACCTTCATGAAGATAAAAAAAAATAAAAAGAAAAACAACAAAATTCTTCAAAATTCTTGGCCCTTCATTTCTTTTTGCAGCACAATTTTCATGTATTTTTTTAGGTTTGAAGGGGGGTGGGGTAGGGGGGGGCGGGGCGGTGGGGCAGTGAATGTTTCTGTCTTAATTTTTTTTTTGCTTTATTTTCTACTCACCAGAAAGCACGTCAAAGCACGGCCTGGCCACATCTTCACTCGCCCTTTGCTCCTAACTCATAAAAGTTGGTCTCTCCCGCCCCCCCCTACATGGGGGGGGGCGGGAGAGAAATGAGTCGCTCTGTTGATCAATAACCAATTGCTTCCCCTGTCCAGCCCAACTCAAAGACTCTCCAAATGATGAAAGGCGCTTAGGTTCGATCCTTGTTTCGCCCCTCCCCCCCACCCTTCCCAAACCCCTGTCTGACCTTTTTGTTATTCTCCCTCTACAGATTATAGGACCGTTAACAACCCAGCCCTCACCCATCTGTACATACTCTTTCAATCCCAGTATACTCTCTGCCTTTTTCCTATTGGGAAAAAAAATATAATTCAACAACTTCTGAAAAAAAAAAAGACGTCATCGCTTGGTGTTGACCGAGTCTTTATGTGGGTTAGAGAGTCTCATGTTGTGTATTTCAAAAGCTCGGTCTCTTCCCAGTTTGTTTGACTTATAATAATCTCTATATGACATCATCGCCTAAGTTCGTGGATCAGTTTATCGCTCCCCTTTTTTTTAAGTGAAGATCCATTGGTTGTTAATGACGCTTTTCAGAGAATGATGGGAACTAAACAAACATGTCTGCCCTTCTCTTTCACTCCCTTGATCTTTTTTTTTTGGTTTCAATAGAGGTGGAGTTGAAGTTGACTTAAAATACTTAGTCTTCTGAAGTAGAGATATTTACAAAAACATTTCAATATTTCTATAACAAAGTAAATTCTATCTACAGGACTATATTACTACTTGATAAACTTATAAATGGACAGACCTGCTAAAACTTAGATAATAGAAATATAGACAATAGAAATGTTTTAATACATGGTCAAATTTATCTACAAAATAATTTTACAATATGATAAACTTTAACAACAGAACAAATTACCCACATGGTGAACGTAATCAATGGAAAGATTTTATAACATGGTTGCCTTTATCTACAGAACACTTTTACCATATGGTAAGCTATATAATCACACCAATGCTAATACATTGTCAAACTAGACCTTATGAATAAAAAATATTTACTAGTCAAATTAATCTTCGAAAAACATTCTACTGTATTATTAAAAGCTTCATCAACAAAACATTGTTTCCAATACCATTGCTCAAAATTGCATAGTTTCTAAAAAAAAATATTGTTAACGCCATAGGTGTTCATGAACGTACCACATAAATAGATCATTTAAAGATTTATTATATTCATATACAGCAACTGTATATTCCTGTGTTAACGTTTCATCGATACATATATAGCCGTCGTCGGCATCCGTCCGTCTCGAGAGACGATGGTGTAGCTAAGTTGAGTCTACTAAACACCGCCGGGAATGGCTGTGCAGTCCGACTCGGGAGTGGCAATCCCTGCCGCACTTGTCACACTTGAAAATAGTTGGTTGTTGTAGTTGATGTTGTAGCTGCTCTTTTTTCCGCTTCCGTCTTGTTCTTTTCAGGGCAGCATTATCCTGTCGCTCAGCCTCTGCGCGCAATGAACCCTGCCGGACAGCGATCCTCCAGGACTGGCGGTCGGCTGCTTGGCTCTCCCAGGAGTTGGGGTTAATGGAGCACTCTTTCATATTCTTTTTGCAGGTGTCTTTGTAGCGCATTTTAGGTCGCCCTGTTTTCCTCTGGCCGGTAACTAGCTCGCCATAGAGTAGGTCCTTCGGGATGCGGCCTGCGTCCATTCTTTTGACATGACCGAGCCATCTGAGGCGTCTCTCGCTGAGAACTGCAAACAAGCTGCTCATGTTGGCCCTCTCCAGCACCCCAGTGTTAGGGGTCTTGTCTTGTCACTTTATCTGCAGTATACGTCGCAGGCACCTCATGTGGAAATTGTTTAGCTTCCTTTCGTGCCTCGCGTAAGTGGTCCACGTCTCACATCCATAGAGGAGGGTACTAAGTATGCAGGCCTGGTAGACGCGCAATCTGGTATTTTCGGTGAGGCTGGGGTTTTCCCACACACGTTGCTTTAGTCTCGCCATGACTGTGGCTGCCCTAGCGATTCTGCAATCGATCTCCGGGTCTATGGATAGCGAGCTGGAGATGGTGGACCCGAGGTAAGTGAAGTTCTCGACGACCTCTAGGGCGTGCCCATCGATGTCAATGCTTGGGGGTGTATCTGTACCCTGTGCCATGACATTCGTCTTTTTCAGGCTGATAGTCAGTCCAAACTCCTTACATGCATGGGAGAGGCGGGTGACAAGCTGCTGCAGTCCGTCTTCAGTGTGTGATGTTAAGGCTGCGTCATCAGCAAAGAGCAGCTCGCGGATTAGGACCTTTGTGACTTTGGTCTTTGCACGGAGGCGGGCTATGTTATAAAGCTTACCATCGGACCTTGTATGGATGTAAACACCCTCGCTGCAATCCTTGAAGGCGTATTGGAGGAGCATGGAGAAGAAAATGTCGAAGAGTGTAGGTGCAAGGACGCAGCCCTGTTTTACTCCGCTGCTGACTGGGAAGGCCTCGGAGATTGCGCCGTTGTGGCAAACCGTGCTATGCATGTTGTCGTGGAAGGACATGACCACTGCAAGCAGGTGTGGGGGGCAGCCAATCTTTTGCAGCAAGTTGAAGAGTCCACTTCGACTTACTAGATCAAACGCCTTTGTGAGGTCGACGAAAGCGATGTAGAGTGGCACCTGCTGTTCCTGACTCTTCTCTTGAAGTTGACGAAGTGAGAAGATCATGTCCACTGTTGATCGGCCAGCCCTGAAGCCACACTGTGACTCTGGGTAGACTCGGGAGGCGAGGGCCTGCAGGCGGTTTAGAGCGACGCGGGCGAAAGCTTTGCCGACGATGCTGAGGAGGGAGATGTCCCGGTAGTTATTACAGTCGCTCCGGTCCCCTTTGTTCTTGTATAGTGTGATAATGTTGGCATCCCTCATGTCTTGGGGGATATAGCCCTGTTCCCAGCATAGACTTAGGAGGTCGTGCAATGGCTTTAGCAGTGCTGGTTTTCCGCTCTTCAGAACTTCTGGTGGGATTCCATCGCTACCGGGTGCCTTTCCGTTTGCAAGGCAGTCGATGGCTTTGCTTAGTTCATCCACGGTGGGTGTGGTGTCTAGCTCCTCCATGACAGGCAGATCTGGGATAGCGCCAAGAGCGGCATCAGTCACAGTGTTCTGGGTTGCGTATAGCTCCAGGTAGTGTTCGGTCCACCTCTGCATCTGTTTTTCCTGGTCCTTGATGACCTCTCCTGTTTTGGATATAAGGGGGGCGGTTTTGGAGGGAGTTGGGCCTATTGCCTTTTTGATGCCCTCGTACATCCCTCTTGCGTTTCCTGTATCGGCAGCTGCCTGGGTGCTGCTACAGAGGTTCAACCAGTAGGAGTTGGCGCATCTGCGGGCGGTCTGCTGGGCTTTGCTCCTGGCTGTCCGTAGGGCTTTTAGTGTGTTGGGACTGGGCCTGGCCTTGTAGGCCAGTAGGGCTTTCCTTTTTACCTCGGTAACGGGTTTCATTTCCTCCCAGTGGGCCTCGTACCAATCGGCGTTTTTCCGCTCTATCTTTCCATAGGTGGTGATGGCGGAGTTATATACGACATCGCACAGACGCGACCACCTAGAGTCGATGGTGTCATCTGCTAACTTTCTTTCGCTGAGTGCAACTTCCAGACTGCTGATAAACTGTTGGTTTATTTCGGGATTTCTGGCACAGTTGATATTGATGCGTGGGCGACCTTTTTTCTTGGAGTGATGCAGTTTCTTCGGCGTTATGCGCACCTTGCTTGCCAAGAGGGCGTGGTCCGTGTCACAGTCTGCACTGTGGTAGCTGCGGGTGAGGAGGATACTGTCGATATTCCCTCTTCTGGTGAGGACGAGGTCGAGTTGGTGCCAGTGGCGGGAGCGTGGGTGCCTCCATGACACCTGATGGATCTCTTTGCACCTGAAGAAGGTGTTTGTCACGCACAGGCCATGGTGGCACGAGAGCTCAAGCAGTCTCTGGCCATTTTCATTTATCTTTCCCCTCCCAAAGCTTCCGAGACAGGTGGGCCAAGCCACATGGTCAGCTCCTACCCTTGCGTTGAAATCACCAAGGAGATAAAGGCTATCGGTGCTAGGAATCTTCAATAGCGCTTCATCTAGGGCCTGGTAAAATTGATCTTTCTCCTCGACAGTGAAGCAGAGGGTTGGAGCATACACGCTGAATATGTGAGCTGGGCCAGAGGATGTTGACAGTCGGAGGATTAGTAATCTCTCAGAGCCGTCTGTTGGGGGCTCTATGAATCTGACAAGCGTGTTTTTCACCGCGAAGCCAACACCGTGTTGCCTCGGTTGGTCTGAGGACTTCCCTTGCCAATAGAATGTGTAGTTTGCTTCTCTGATTGTGCCGGTTTCTGCCAGCCGGGTCTCCTGTAGAGCGGCGATGTCTAGTCGTGAGAGTTCCCTGTCGATGACAGCGGTCTTCCTTCCGTCATCAATCTGCTGAAGGTCAGATGTGAGTCCGGTACACATGGTCCTGATGTTCCAGCTTGCGAATCGAAGAGCTGGAGGCTTCTTGCTAGTTCTTATCTTGAATTTGCCTGGTGCGTTTGTTTTTTGGCCCACTTTTTGAGAAGTGCATCTCTAATCCCCACGCACCCAGTAGGGCAGGTGAGCCATGGCGAGACAGCACCCAGCTGGCTGGGGGCTGCCCAGCTTGAGGCGGGCGGTAGCTGTCCAATGAGGCGCGATGACCTCTCCCACCGTCGAAAGAGACCCCTGGCGCTCGTTTCCTTCGCCAATCGGATGAGCTTAGAACCGGTAACTGTCCCCTTCCGTGTTGTATCGACATCGTGCGACGACGCTGGAGTATCCTCTCCAGTTTAGCTACAGAGCCTGGGCAGGGTAATATGGAGGGATAGCTGTTGCCCGTGCAGCAGTCCCCCCCTCTCCGCGCAACTGAGGAATCCAAGGAAAAGACAGAGTCGATACGGCTTGGCTTCAGCTGCACCGTAGGAGTTGCCGGCGTTGACAATATAAGGTCTGACCGCCTTGGGGACTCCAGCTCCGGATTTCTTTTCAGGGTTTACTCCCTTAGCCTATCCTCGTAGGAGGTATGCCGCTAGGCAGCGGAGGTTTGAAAACAGAGTTTTCCTTCTCCTAGATGAGCTACCAACCGAGGTTGACGAGCCCCATCTGCCCGAAGCGGCTGGTTTTTACATATATAGTACTGTTGTCTTATAAACTTCAGAAGCTATTATACAATTAATTTATGACTGAGTGATTATTTTGCAGCAATGAATGTTTGCATGAACAAAGATTATCTTTTTCTTTTTCCAAGGCCAATAGTTGCCCATGGTCAATGGTCTAAATTTCTAGTCTCTCGAGCCCTCAACCGCCCAGCATTCCTCCCAGCCCCCCCCCCATCACCACCCAAGCTGTATTAGAATTACCAAGAAAGACATGTTAGTAAATGCAAATGAAGATCAGACAAAGCTGAACACGAATGTCAAGGCCTTCAGGAAACTTAACCAATCAGTTTTGTAGTTTCCTGGCTGTTTAACACACCAATGAAAACCAATCAAGAAGCAGGCGACAGATGGCGGGCTCTCTCATAGTCAAAACTGGTGACGAACTTTGACCCTTGCGGCTTGATCTCCGTCTTCTTAGACCAGTCGAAATGTTTTGTGTTTACATTGTGCTTGTACTCCACGATGTTTGTACAGGCCCCCCCCCCTGCGCTTTGTCTGACCCCCCCCCCGCTTATTTGTTTACTTAGTAAAATGTATTACCTGCCCCCCCCCTGCTATTGCCTGGCCCCTGCTGTAGAATGCATGGCCCCTCATGTAGAATTTTCACGCTACGGGGCTGTGTTTGTATTCTACGATGAAATATATCATATCATGTTCTGTGCTTATATTGTGTTTGTATTCCACGATGAAATATATCATATCATGTTTTGTGCTTATATTGTGTTTATATTCCACGATGAAACATATCATATCATGTTTTGTGCTTATATTGTGTTTGTATTCCACGATGAAATATATCACATATCATGTTTTGTGTTCACATATGATATATGGCATTTCGTGGTTTTTACTCACAGATCAAAGATGCCACTTTATGGTTTGTATTGACTTATGAAATCTGGCAAGATTTAGTTTGTATGTGCAGCTGACATATAACATTTTGTAGTATGTATTGACATCTGAAGTAAGACATTTTGTAGCTTGTATCGACATCTGGAGTATAACATGTTATAGTTTGAATTGACATCTGAAGTATTTCATGTCTTAGTTTGTATTGGCATCTGAAGTAGGATATGTTGAATCGTATAACATAAACTTTTAACATAAATTAACCGTTTGAAATATTAAAAAAAAAATATTTCAAATTTTAAAAATAAAAAAAGATTTATATTAAAATGACTTAGACCATACAATTAAATTGACTGAATAAAGCTACACCGCCGAAATGGACTATTTCATGTACGTGTTTATCTTGTCAATAAAATATACACAAATAATGTTCATAAGATCTAAGCCATTGTTATCAAAGTATATTTATTTTAATATTTTCATGCTATACTTTTTAGAGTCAAAAATATTTATATTGTTTATGTTTATAAAACTGATATCAACCAATGATGGTGGTGCACACAGTGCAGCGGCGTAGCGTGGGTATCGGCCGCCCAGGGCTGAAGACGATTTTGCTGCCCTCTCATTTAGATATTTCAATTTAATCTATACATTTTTGCCGCCCCCCCCCCTAAAAAGTAATAAAAAGTGCCGCCCGGTGCGGACCGCACCCACCGCCCCCCCCCCAGGTACGCCACTGACACAGTGTAATGACGAAAAGATATTAATCTGTATTATATTTTCTTAAGTTTTATATTGTTAAAAAAATGTTTACTTGCTTTTGTTGGTAAAATATTAGAAATTGCGCACCAGACTAAAACAAATACACTTAAGCACATTTGAATGCACCAAACTACGTTTCCCTCTAGTCCCCGCGATTCTCAAACGGGGGTAAGCGTACCCCCAGGGGGGGCACGGGAAAAGGTTAGGCAGTTGTACGCAGTGACATAATTTTTGTTTTAAAACAACCAAGAGTTTAAAGAATGTCGCCACTTTACTGCGTGACTCATCATCAGACCACGTGACCAAGTAATGCATTAGAAAGGTAGGTGTGTGTGTGAGGTCCCTATAAGGATGAGATGAAATCTCTTAGATCCTATAAACCTCTAATGGGACTGTTTTTACGGTGCTCTTCTTGCGTCCCCACCATAGACGATTGTGCAATGGCCATGGAGGCGCCATGGGAGATATAGCGGGGACTTAAGCCATGACCTGAAATATCCATTGGTCCTCACCGAAGATCGAGCCAGGGACCCTCAGGTCAACAGTCGCTCCCTATGGGGTACAGTCACACACAAGGTTGAGAACCGTTGCTCAAATCTAATTTTCCGAAAGCTGTATGCGACAAATAATATTGATTGTGCGCAACTTTTTGTGTTGAGCATAGCGGTACATTGGCCAACTGAGTTAAACATAGCGGTACATTGGCCAACTAAGTGAAACAGAGCGGTACTTTGGCCAACTAAGTGAAACAGAGCGGTACATTGGCCAACTAAGTGAAACATAGCGGTACATTGGCCAACTAAGTGAAACAGAGCGGTACTTTGGCCAACTAAGTGAAACAGAGTGGTACTTTGGCCAACTAAGTGAAACAGAGCGGTACATTGGCCAACTAAGTGAAACAGGGCGGTACATTGGCCAACTAAGTGAAACAGGGCGGTACATTGGCCAACTAAGTGAAACAGGGCGGTACATTGGCCAACTAAGTGAAACATAGCGGTACTTTGGCCAACTAAGTGAAACAGAGAGGTACATTGGCCATGGCCAACTAAGTGAAACAGAGCGGTACTTTGGCCAACTAAGTGAAACAGAGCGGTACTTTTGCCAACTAAGTGAAACAGAGCGGTAATTTGGCCAACTAAGTGAGACATAGCGGTACATTGGCCAACTAAGTGAAACAGAGAGGTACATTGGCCATGGCCAACTAAGTGAAACAGGGCGGTACATTGGCCAACTAAGTGAAACATAGCGGTACATTGGCCAACTAAGTGAAACATAGCGGTACTTTGGCCAACTAAGTGAAACAGAGCGGTACATTGGCCAACTAAGTGAAAGATAGCGGTACATTGACCAACTGTATTGTTGATTTTCTCATTGCACTGTATATTGCCTACATGCATTGTACATCTACTACATGTATTTTAAATCGCCTAACTATATAGTCTATAGCTTACATTGTGTACGCCACCTAACTATATAGTCTATAGCCTACATTGTGTACGCCGCCTAACTATATAGTCTATAGCCTACATGGGGTACGCCACCTAACTATATAGTCTATAGCCTACATTGTGTACGCCGCCTAACTATATAGTCTATAGCCTACATGGGGTATGCCACCTAACTATATAGTCTATAGCTTACATTGTGTACGCCACCTAACTATATAGTCTATAGCCTACATTGTGTACGCCGACTAACTATATAGTCTATAGCCTACATGGTGTACGCCACCTAACTATATAGTCTATAGCCTACATTGTTTAAGCCACCTAACTCTATAGTCTATAGCCTACATTGTGTAAGCCACCTAACTCAATAGTCTATAGCCTACATTGTGTAAACCACCTAACTCTATAGTCTATAGCCTACATTGTGTAAGCCACCTAACTCTATAGTCTATAGCCTACATTGTGTAAGCCACCTAACTATATAGTCTGTAGCCTACATTGTGTAAGCCACCTAACTCTATAGTCTATAGCCTACATTGTGTAAGCAACCTAACTCTATAGTCTATAGCCTACATTGTGTAAGCCACCTAACTCTATAGTCTATAGCCTACATTGTGTAAGCCACCTAACTCTATAGTCTATAGCCTACATTGTGTACGCCACCTAACTATATAGTCTATAGCCTACATGGTGTAAGCCACCTAACTATATAGTCTATAGCCTACATTGTGTACGCCGCCTTACTATATAGTCTATAGCCTACATGGTGTACGCCACCTAACTATATAGTCTATAGCCTACATTGTGTAAGCCACCTAACTATATAGTCTATAGCCTACATGGTGTACGCCGCCTAACTATTTTGCGTATTTCCGTCTCATATTGAAAACACCCACACATATGAGGCCCTCAGCTGGTCTCTCTAGACGGTTGCAATAAACCCTGGTTTACAGCCGGACAAAGCCCTGATCAAATGGTCAAGTTTAATGGCCTCGGTTGTGTTTGCTCCAAGTCTAGAGATGTACTATGACGTCTCAACCTGAATTCAATAGCCGTTGGCCTTTTCACTCCCCGACCCCCTAATTTTGAAAAAAAATCTTCTCCCCCCTCCCTCCTCTCCCCTCCCTGGCTAAAAACTCACCATGCCTGTCTCCCCACCCCCCCACCCCCGGGTCTAACAAAAAAAAAAGAAGAAAAAAAGTAATGAAAACAAGTTGGCATCCAATAACGTCCAAGACTTCCAGGCTTAGACCACTGGCTACTGATGGACATCCATTTGATAGCCACCACACACACAATCTCCTGGAACCTCGTTTGTCTTCTAATGACCCATAGATACGTCCCGAGATTCTTAAGTTCAGCCGTTACTTCTGGGCGTTTGTCCCTTTTAAACTTTTCTGTGTATAGTCGGTACTTTTTTTTATTTTCATCAAAATATTTGTATTTATTGGATTGAACTTTTTTTTATTGCACTTTATAAAATAGACTACCATAGAAATCATCATAAAATAGACTACCATAGAAATCTTCATAAAATAGACTACTATAGAAATCATCATTAAATAGACTACCATAGAAATCTTCATAAAAAAGACTACTATAGAAATCATCTTAAAATAGACTACCATAGAAATCTTCATAAAATAGACTACTATAGAAATCATCATAAAATAGACTACCATAGAAATCTTCATAAAATAGACTACTATAGAAATCATCTTAAAATAGACTACCATAGAAATCTTCATAAAATAGACTACCATATAAATCATCTTAAAATAGACTACCATAGAAATCTTCATAAAATAGACTACTATAGAAATCATCTTAAAATAGACTACCATAAAATCTTCATAAAATAGACTACTATAGAAATCATCTTAAAATAGACTACTTTAGAAATCATCTTAAAATAGACTACTATAGAAATCATCTTAAAATAGACTACTATAGAAATCGTTATTTTTTGTAATGGTTTTTTTTTATTTTTAGCTTTACATTCTATTTGTCTGGTTATCGAATCTTGTAAATCAATTTATAATATGCCCTCATTAAATCAGAGATTATATAACAATTAACTATTTCGATTATATTTTAGAATGGACTGAACATGTTTCCTTTTTCCAAAGTTTTCTTAAAACATTTCATCACTTTATAATGTTAGCGATTTTCATGTCATTTCCTTGTATAGTGGTTTATTATTGAAAAATTAATCTTTCCTTTTGCCTTCCTAAACAATGATCCAGTAATGTATCACATTAAAGTATTAGAATTCAAAAATAACAAATATCGCGGTGGTTGGAACTTGGAAGTACACAAAACGAGAGAACGTAAAACTAATATTATGTAAGTCTACTTAAGATCAGGGCTCGATTTAAACTGGATACGATTTGAACAAAAAATGTCTGGATGATTTGTCGCTTAATTTTTTTTTCTGCTAAATAATTTTTTTTTTTTAATTACAACACCAACATTTTATATATCTAGCTGTTAGTCAAAATTACTTGCTAATAGAAGATTTTAATTAGATAGAATTTTTCCAAGTCGGGTAATTTCTTTTATTCGTAACAAAATCACATCTATCAGTCAGTAACTGGTGAAATATAACAATAACAGAAAATGATAGAATTTTGGGTACATTTCTGTTCTTATTGGATAGTATAATTAAGTGTTATAAGATACAATACAATCTCATCATAATAATGTTTGGTTTGATATTATCAAAACTTCGGTCATTTACTCAACAGATGTTCTCTATCAGAGTAACAACACAGGGCCTGCTCAACCAATTGTGGTGCCCGATTTTTAAGATCAGAATTTTGATTTTTTTTTCCTTTCTGGGCAATAAAAAAAAACAAAAACAAATTAAAAAAAAACAGCTTTTAGCTGCCCTGGGGCCATGAAAAAGAAGTTCAAAGACCTGATTAGAGGGAGGGGTGGGGGGGGGGACTCACAGGTGAATAGCGTGATGGCATACTGTGTCATTAACTGCACTTTGTGGGCCCAGCCACCTGTACTGTGGGGGGAGGGGGGGGAGGGGCGAGAAGTCTGAAAACCAGCTGCCGGTCTTAAGAAGGACAGCCTTAATAGACGCCGTGACGTGAACTCAACTGTAAATGAAATACGACCGGCCATAAAGATGAACGGTACTGAAGACGGGTAATCTACGATGACGTCATTTTGATGGACTTCGACAGTTCTGGTTTGATGCTGGTCACGGGTTAATGGTTTTCAGATTTTTTTTTCCCTTCTTCTCGTTTAAGTGGATCGATTGATTTTTCGGTGACGTTGAAGTCCTCGATCGATTTGTTAATCTCTCAATTAGTAAAACCGCAAAGTGGTTATTTAGTTAGCTTAGCTCAATTGATTTGTAATCATTTATTTTACTGTCTAGTAATTAGTTGCTTTACGCTTTGTGGTTATCAATTACTTTTTACTGCGTAGCGATTAACTATATTTTACTATTTCGTCAACAATTACTTTCTGCTGTTTGATAATCAAATAAATTTTACTTCACTAGAAATCAATAAGCAATGGCTTTCTACTGTTAAGTGGGTTTATCAACTGATGAATGTAGTTAGCTGGTTATATACTGCATTTAAAAAATTATAGTTAACTATTTCACATTTCAATTATGTTTCTGATTTTCTTTTATTTCTCTTTGATAGAAGATGTCGACTGTATCAAAGACATGGACTGACTCAAACACCTCTACTGTCTCAAAGACATGGACTGACTCAAAGACATTGACTGTCTCAAAGACATTGACTGTTTCAAAGACATTGACTGTTTCAAACACCTCTACTGTTTCAAAGACATTGACTGTCTCAAACACCTCTACTGTTTCAAAGACATTGACTGTCTCAAAGACATGGACTGACTAAAAGACATTGACTGTGTCAAAGACATTGACTGTGTCAAAGACATTGACTGTCTCAAAGACATTGACTGTCTCAAAGACATTGACTGTCTCAAACACCTCTACTGTCTCAGAGACATGGACTGTCTCAAAGACATTGACTGTGTCAAAGACATTGACTGTCTCAAAGACATTGACTGCTTCAAAGACATTGACTGTCTCAAAGACGCCTTGAATGTTCTTGGGATCACCATCCAATAATACTTTAAATGAAATTGTGTGTTATACTTTATGCTAATGTACACCACTTTGTCAACATAACGTATGATCATTACTATTAATGAAACCAATAGTTGACCTCCTAACCCTTGACCTACATCATCATTCAAAAATGCTCGCACACATATTGTTGGGGAAAAAAAGAAATTGTGTAACGCTTTCGATTTGTTGTATTTTTTAGAATGATTATTTCACTCCAATTAATTAAAAATATACAATCAATAGGATGAACAATTGGTTTTCTTTTCAAAATCTTATTCATCATGGTTGCCACTGGGGAACGTTTATTTTAAATCCATGATCATGTTAGACAAACAATACTGGATGTTGAATGCCAATGAAATTTTTAACAGGAAATCAGAAAATATATGAGGCAAATAAGAAGTGAATATATAAATATGTACTGCCTCGGAGATTATAACAAAAAAAAGTGTACAATAAAATACAAATCCAATCACTCAACTCATTCACGAAATATGTCGCTGTTTGTCTCTCGCATAACACTGTCATATGACAACAACATGACAGAAAGCCATGAGTCTCTGTCACAACACTGTAATATGACAACAACATGACACAAAGCCATGACTCTCTGTCACAACACTGTAAGATGACAACAACATGACGCAAAGCCATGACTCTCTGTCACAACGCTGTAATATGACAACAACATGACACAAAGCCATGACTCTCTGTCACAACACTGTAATATGACAACAACATGACACAAAGCCATGAGTCTCTTTCACAACACTGTAATATGACAACAACATGACACAAAGCCATGAGTCTCTGTCACAACACTGTAATATGACAACAACATGACACAAAGCCATGAGTCTCTGTCATAACGCAACCCTTTTACTTGTACAGAAAACGCCATTTCAATCCTGACATAATTATGCCATTTGCTATTGCCCCAGCGCTGCAATTCAGCTCTGACGATTCATGCTGATTCACCGTCCTTTTACCTTTTCAATAAATACCGCCATTTAATTCTGACCTAACACTGTCTCTCAATTAACAAAGCAATCAGAAGTAGCAACTATAACCTGAAACAAACGTAGTGAAAAAAAAAGTCAGAAAATATTATACCGTCTCTCGATGGTCCATTTTTGTTTTTATCTTTGGTCACAAACTTACAAGAGTGAAAGAAATAAAACTTCCCCTGGAACACTATTGACCGCTTTGGTCATGTGAAAAACCAATTGATTGACCGTTTCTGAAATAATTTGAAAGCAAGCAAATGTCCCAGCCATTCATTATTTCACTGTGGTCTTGGCCTAGAAATTACTAGCTTGCGGTCAGACTGACCACACAGTTACTAATGTCTGATTGGCTGTAATTCTGGGGCGAATATCCAACACAGTGCGACTGACCCTGATGTAATTTAGATTCAAATTACAAGGGTAAAGGGAGAAAAATGGCGGCTTCCAGAACTTCTCAAGCCGAGCGTTAGTTAGTCAAAACCACGTGAGTTAGTAACAAAAACCCAACTTGAGATAGTCACAAAAACCCAACTTGAGTTAGTCACAATAACCCAACTTGAGGTAGTCCAAAAACCAAACTTGAGTTAGTTTTATAAACCCAACTTGAGTTAGTCAAAAAACCCAACTTGAGCGAGTCACAAAATTCAACGTCATTTGGTTACTAAAACCAACATCAGGTAGTCTCAAAACCAACTTTAGTAAGTCACAAAAGAAAACATCAAGTAGTCACTAAAACCAACCTAGTCACAAAATCCAACCTTAGTATAAATCTCTGATGGTAAATGGGACGGACCGGTTCTTTTTATATAACTCTATATACTTGAAAGGAGGGCGTAGTTTATGTCTATTATATCAATCACATTTTATGTATATTTTTAATTTATGAAAATGAAAAAAAAAAATAATATAGTTCGTGAAAGAAAGTAATCAGTGAATTGAGTTGTTGTTAGATAATTGTTAGAAAATGGACGATATTAGGAGAATAATTGGTAATTGTTGTTATTATTTTTGCGTTATGTATTATGTGGTTGATCTCATATGGAAATACCATAGTGTGAATACAAACTAATGACCTTCTGTTCTCACGGTGGTTCTAAATTCTTTCGTTTAGACACAATTTATTAGGGCATGGACAATTATAATGTCCTCCATATTTGGGGTCGTAATAGATTGTGATAGTGTTTCGAAGAAATGTTACAAAGACGTTTTTCAAATATGTTTTACAGTGGTTGTCATAGAAGCATAGAGAGGAAAGTTTAAACTTCAGTTATAAGCTCTCTTTAACTCCAAACTCGGGAAAGATGAAGTGTAGTGTTGAGTGATAGTTTGACTAGACAACCGCCCAACTGACTTGAATCCCCCAAACTTAAAGTCAGGCACCCATTAAAATCAAGGTGGACTCAAAGCCTTTCACCAGGGCCTTAAAAAAATCCAAAAAAAATGAGCTCAATAAGGAACGACCCCGAGAGCCCGTCGGACAGTTGAGCTCTCTACCCCACTACAATGGTATTTTCTAAAATTTCGAATTACGGTTTTTAAAACAGCACGGGAATATTTCAGCCCATCTTGTTTGGACATTAGTGACCATAGGAAGCCAGAATAAGATGTGTTTTTTGATTCATTCTCTAAGATAGTTTCCACTATTGCAGCAAGTTATATTTTGTCAATCCTGCATTTTTATTAAAACCTAAATTGCGCTGGCTAAACTCACCACCGGGGACACTGGAAGTAGGTACCTTAAAATTCAAACTCGTAGCCTTCACCAACGTTAACAACTTGACCACTGTTTCCTCTTAGCAGTGATCAATTTTCAGCGCTAACACATTACAGCAGAGCACATAAATGCTTTGCTTGTTAAACCTTTATACCGCTATGTTGAACACTAAATTATAAGATTTGCACACAGCCTAATATCTTGTGGCCTCCAGGTAATCAAAGTTTTATTAATTTAATCATTGCGTTTTTTTTTTAAACAAAGTCAGCAATTAGTCCGAAGCGGTCAAAGAGGACGCCATGACAGCAGGTAGATATTTGAGTCGTGATATTACTCAGAACTTAGGGACTTGAAAGAATGAAAGTAAACGCCCATGAATGGGAGAAAGTATAGAAAAGTAGTGCCGTAGGCCAAATATGGTTGTAGAGCTGAAGAATGAAAGAAATGAGATGAATTTAGTATTAACTTAGTATTTACATGACGAATGAACTGTTTTTCTTTTATACGTATTTGTATTTTGTGCTAATCATAAATTTCGAGGGCTTTAGACATTGAAGATCTGAGTCGGAGAAGAAAATGTCTTTTGAAAACAAGCGTCCGTACACATTTTTATATTTTTTTCTCTATTTCCCACTTTTATTTTTTTTTTTTGGCTTTTTATGTTTGACATTTTCAAATGGTTTCCCGCGTGATGAATTGACCAAATAAAAAAATTAACATTAAACCCACCCGACCGTCGCTTGGGGGCTTAAAACTGTCTATTCCATCTGGAAGGGTTTGCATTGATGGCATGTGTTGTCCTTTTATTTATGTCATGCTTACGTCTTACTGGGCCAGTTTGTCTCTCCATTATTGACAGATGAGGACGAACTAAACAAAAAATCTGGTCAGGGCAAAAGATCAAAACACACGACTGGACAAGATGAAATTAAAAAAAAAATTGCATGTATTTGTCTTCAATGTAAATAAAATCATCAACGAGACATAATAAACATTCGTAAAAATGTAAACATAACAAACGTCCAAACATAACAAAAACCTAAACATAACAAAAGACTAAACATAACAAAAGACTAAACATAACAAAAGACTGTAAACATAACAAAAGAATAAACATAACAAAAAATTAAACATAACAAAAAGACTAAACATAACAAAAGACTGTAAACATAACAAAAGACTAAACATAACAAAAAATTAAACATAATAAAAGACTAAACATTACAAAAGACTAAACATAACAAAAGACTGTAAACATAACTAAAGACTGTAAACATAACAAAAGACTGTAAACATAACAAAAGACTGTAAACATAACAAAAGACAATTAAAAAAAAATAAATTTAAAATAAAACAACTCAGATTTACTTTTAAAGCTGCAAGCTATAGCTATAACTTTAGCTAGCGCGTAAACTGAAATGTACCTCATGTCTGGATCATGTACTTAAACATCTGGTCATGACATGTATCCCATTGACAGCTGTACGTAGATGACCACGCTCTTCAGTTATTACAAAACAACATGGCCATTATGATTCTGTCCGACACAGAAATCGATCACTTGAACTTTGAACTTTGAAATAATATCACCATTTTTTTCTATTTTGTAAAAAAAAAAAAAAATTTAAACTGTATTTTGATTCTCTAACTTACTTAAAGTTTAAAAATAAAGATACATATCTTTATTTCATTTATTCATGACATAAATTATAATGGTTATAATACAGCTGTGAGTGTAACAAATCAAATGTTTACATAATACGTTGAAATGTGACGTTATTCTCTTCACGCGTTGTAAGTATAATAAGTTTGTCATTGCATTGGAAATGTTTTAAATGAACATTAAAAATAAACTTATGTGTGCAATTAACTTGATAGAAAAATAGTTTACATCTTGACTTTTATAAATACAATGTCCATTCCATATACAACACTGAGACAAAATGTCATCCTCTGTTATCCATTTAAGGATAGCATAAAATAGTTAAAATCTAACGTATATCGAATCAGTCTGTGGTGGGTATTGAACGTATATCAAATCAGTCTGTAGCAGGTATTGAACGTATATCGAATCAGCCGGTAGTAGGTATAGAACTTATATTGAATCAGTCTATAGTGGGTATTGAACGTATATCGAATCAGCCGGTAGTAGATATCGAACGTATACCGAATCAGCCGGTAGTAGATATTGAACGTATATCGAATCAGTCTGAAGTATCTAGTAAACGTGTATCAGTCTGAAGAATCTATTGAACGTTTATCGAATCAGTCTGTATTATCCATCGAACGTATATTGAATCACACTGTAGTATCCATTGAACGTATATCGAATCAGTCACAGTGCTTGGGGGAGGGGGGGTCTTTTTGTTAAATTTTCCCCAGACTCACCTTAGTCGATACTTCTATGGCCGTGGTTAAGGTGGGAATGTGAACCCGATACTTCTATGGCCGTGGTTAAGGTGGGAATGTGAACCCGATCGCCGGTATGATGAATACGGTTTCGAACCAATATTTTCTGCAATAACTTTATCATTCCATCAGTTTTCTTCAAAAGGTTATATTTTCCAATCAAAGTCATCGATATTTCATTTCATTAATTATATTATTATATAATAGCTATTAGAACACATTCATTATACCTTGATAGAATGCTTATAATAATACTTTCAATAAGGTTTTATATTACAGTTATAAAATATACACATTTTACCTTTGAAAATAGTTATTATAAAAATACATTAATTATACCTTCATATAAAAGGTAAAACAAAAGCAATCATTATAATTTTATATAATAGTTACAAGCAATACTTTCTTCATACTTTCGTAAAACAGTTATAATTTACATTCATTATACGTTGACATAATAGCTACAATAATTACTCCTTAGGTCTGTATATCTACCTGTTGGTATAACAGTACATTCATTATACTTTATATATATATATATATATATATATATATACCTTTATGTATATATATATATATATATATATATATATTTAATCATAGCATAACATTCATTATAACGTTGTGCTTGTTATGTGAATCTTTCAGTCTCATATAATAAGATCTGAACTTGTTACGTCACTCATGTTCAAACCAACCAATCAGAATAATTATAACCAATGTCCACAAATACACACAACCAAATGTCTTAACGAAAAGACTGAAAAAAAATAAATCATCTCTCATTTCGTTAACCATGTTTGTAAAATGAATTAAACATACCAAAAAAAATAAAAATGGTTCATTCTATTTAAAGGCGATGTGTTACTTCATCAATGCGACCGGAAAATCTTGAGATAGGAAAAAAAAGTTGGGAGAGAGAAAGAAGAAAAAAATGGATCACTTAGTGTTAATTAATGTTACCCCAGAAAACGTCCTGAATAGAGCAACATGTAGCATTAATTTCACATCTGCAAGCCGCTGCCACTTGTGTTTAGACAATCAATCAATCGCGGGAAAAAGGTCTGCAAATGACAGACTATGTGCAACAAACTCTGTGGAGCTCTTCATCACTTCTGAAGGAGAGAGAGAGAGAGAGAGAGAGAGAAAGAGGGAGAGAGGGGATAGAAAGACTCTCTGGTGTCCTTACCATCGAGTTCATGAGCAAAATATTCCAGAGATTTTGTTTATGTGTGTGTGTGTGTATAAATAGAAATTGAACTACGATTGAATTATTTCTCAGAGTTCTTGATACAATGATTCTCAAACTTGTATCTCAAGCTTCATGTAGAATATTTGGACCATAAATATATATATTAGGGTGATTCAAAAAAATGAAGTTTTGAATTTTCCATGGGGCACCATCTAAAAATGTTCCAATATATGAAAAAATAAATCAGTAAAATTTTTATTGATTTTGACACATGTTTAATGGTTGCTACCACATTGTGAATTTTACGAATTTCAATTATGTTACTCCTTGTTGGTAATAACGTGACTGCCTGACTGACTATGCCCAAAACATATTATTAATTAATGTGAAATGATGAAGATATAATGCCACTCTTATTTATTTCAGTTAATTTTAATCTTTGCTGTTGATTATTCTTTGTTAAATTTTTTTTGTCTAATTTCTTTGGCCACGTTTACACAAAATCAATATTATAATATCACTCAGATTTTTGTATTTTATCTCTTAAAATCGTTTCAACTAGTTTAATGAAGATGTCCAGTAGTAGAGCAAAATTCACTGGAGCATGTGTCCTACTGGAGCGAAAGATGCAGAAGGAAATGTTGTGGCTGGCCTGTCGTCATCATATGCTTGAAATTATGTTGGAAGCAGGTGTGAAGCATTCATTTGGTCCTTCTACAAGTTCAGACATAGCAATCTTTAAGCGATTTAAAGAACACTTGCCACTAATTGATAAATCAACATCTCAGACTGTTTTAACAGAGGAGTCTAGTAGGCTACATCAGTCGTTGTTGACATTGCTGAAGAAATTATCAAATTTGCACAAAAACAGCTCACAACTTTTCAACCTCGTGACGATTACCGAAAGCTACTTGACTTAGTCATTTTTTATCTTGGAGGAATTCCAGCAAAATGTATATCATTTAAACAACCAGCTGGACTTCATCGTGCTAGGTGGATGGCCAAAGCCATATATGCCATCAAAATATGACTATTTCGGGCCCAATTTCGACTCACAGCAAAAGAAGAACGGGGTCTCAGAAACATATGCATTTTTGCCACAAGAATTTACACTACAGCCTGGTTTACAGCACTATCAGCCATTTCAGCTCCTCGAAAGGATCTTTGGCTTATCAAAAGCCTACAAAGCTTAGGGTGAGGGTTAATATTAGTTGGACTAATTAATTTAATGTACCAAGTGAATAGTGAAATTGTTAATATTATAAAACTTATTGTATCATTTAAGTATTTGCTTGCAGCTATCCTGATTCACAGATTTCAGCGGTGGCTTTGAAAAAAATTCTAAGACACCTCTGATATTTATCAGAAGAACTTGTTGCATTGGCTTTTTTTGAGGATGAAGTACCACTTGACATAAAACAGAAAATGGTGAGATGTTTGAAAACAAATGGTTTACCTGGCTCTTTGAAAAAAACAACAATTGATCAATCTCTGATAGAATTCAAAGAACTTGATGATTTTGTTTCAAATAACACCTTTCGTATTTTTGCCATTTTTGGACTGTCATCTGAATTTTGAGCAGTGATCCAGATAGTTGGGAGACCAATGAAACCTTCAAAAAAGCAAATGCTGAACTATCCTCTCTCAGAGTTGTGAATGACATAGCAGAACTTGGAGTAGCTGTTATGTAAGATTACAATAAACTTCACACAAACAATGAAGAACAGAAACAGTACCTGCTGAGGGTGTGAAACAGTATAGACAGAACTGCCCAGACAGGAACAAGTCAACATTGGTGCAGTTGAACCAAAATTTAACTATTAATTTAATTGTTTGTATACTTTTTATTAAACAAGTAAAATAACTTTAGATTTGTTTAACTGGTAATAAATATACTGATTTTTTCATTACTATTATTTTTTAAAACTAAACATGGCGGTAGCACCCTCTTAATATTGTCCAAAAAATTTAAAATTTGTACTGAATTTTTTTTTCATATATTGTGTCAGGGTTTATGATTTATTGTATTTTGTTGTGATGTACTTGTACTGTAGGTGTTACTGTGGTAGCTCAAAGACAATGCTCATAAAGCAAACAAGGCCGGTTGCTGATTCATTATTTTATTTCATTATAACAAAGACATTGAAGATATTATGTCAAATACAAATTGACCTTCTTTAACGGCATTAAAGACTATCAACTAACACTACAACTTCATAGCTCTAGATCAAAGTCTGACTTACTAGCACTGCATCTAAAACGTAACTTACTTCTACCACGACCAAAATATATTCAATAATGTTTGTCTCCAAGTAAAGACAAATTCATGTGACCTCCAATAGCAACCAATACGTCACATAATAAATATTACACCCAACACACTTCATAGTGCGGTGCGCAAACTCAAGATTAATAAAAATAGATTTGCACCAATCCTTCGTACTCTACACCCTCTACATCTCCCCTCCCCTCAAAAAATGTGCAACATTTAAATATAATATCCATCATTATTTATATATCAACTTCATAAGAATATTCAATCATAATTCATAAAACTCAACAACATTATATAGTATTCAATAATAATCAATGGTACTCAATACGTAATAATAGTCAATAGTATTTAAAATCATTCAATAATAATAATTAATGTTTTTCAAAAAAAATACTCAACATAATAATACTCAATGTTATTCAATGATACTCAATATGTAATAATATTCAATAGTATTCAAAATTCATTCAATAATAATGTTCAAAGTGAACCAATCAATTCTATCATATGTCAATTATTAATTTGACCAATATAAATAACTCCATGAGATAATACATACTTAAAAAATTTTTATGTCAGTACCATCAATATATGTGCCTTATAAATTTTATTATCATTTACCAGTGCCATAACCTTATCAAACAATTCTCCAAGTCATACAGTCAATGTACTATCTACTGTATACCCTATTATATTAGTAATTTAATTCAGTAGTTTAACAAAACTATTTAACTAGTCTAGATAAAATATCAGGTATAAAGTTTTCAGAGCCTTTAATATGTTCTATTTTAAAGTCATAGTCTTGCAGAAGCAAGGACCATCTAGTTAGTTTGGCATTATTTATTTGTTTACTTTTAAAATTGACAAGTGGTTTATGATCTATTAGAACTAAAAATTTTCTTCCCAGTAAATATTTTTGCAATTTAATTATAGACCAAACAATAGCCAGACATTCTCTTTCTATTACTGAATATCTTTTTTCTGTATCTGTTAGTTTTCTACTAAGATATAATATGGGTTTATTTAGATTATTTTCCTTATGCATTAAAGAGGAACCAATAGCAATACTGGAGGCGTCCGTGCATAGTATTAATGTCTTATCTGGATCAAAGGCATTTAAGATAGGTGTACTTTTAAAATAATTCTTTATTTTGTCAAGTACTATCTGACATTCATCATTCCACACAACTTTCTGCTTCATTTCTTTTTTAGTTAGATTGATAAGTGGATTCATGGTTTTAGTAAAATTATTTATGAACTTCCTGTAATAACTACAGAGACCAATTAAAGATCTGACTTGTTTTTTTGTTTCAGGTGTTTCTATTTCTAGAATTTTACTAACATTGCTATCTGTTGGTTTTATTAGACCTTGACCTATGTTATATCCTAAAAAATCAATATTACTGTATCCTATTTTTATTTTGTCAGGAGATAAAGTCAGATTGTTGTTCCTAAGTATGGTCAATAGTCTGGTCAATGCTTCTATGTGAGTGTCCCAGTCTTTTGTGAATATGCACACATCATCCACATAGTGTCTGACGTTGGGTAATCCATTTAATATATGTGACATCATTTTTGTAAATGTAGCAGTACTGTTAACCAAGCCAAAAGGCATAACATTCCATTCATAGAAATTATCATGAGTGGCAAAGGCTGTAAATTTTTTTGAATTCTCCTCCATAGGTATCTGCCAAAAACCACGAGTTAAATCTAAATGTGAAAAAATATTTGCATGAGCCATTTCATTTGCTAAGTCATCCACGTTTGCTAATGGATGTTTGTCTACTTCTGTAATTGAATTGAGTCCTCTGTAGTCACAACACAGTCTCATTGTTCCATTTTTCTTTTTTACTAGTACTATAGGAGATTTATATGATGACTCAGAATGTCTTATCAAATTATCTTTAAGTAGACCCTTGATTTCTTTCTCTAACATATCTCTATATTTGTAGGGAATTTCATAAAATTTAGCTTTAAATGATTTGTCATTGGTTAACTTAATTTCATGTTCAAAATTTATTGCTCTACCTGGTTTATTAGAAATCACTGATTTAAAGTCAAGCATTAACTTTGTTATTTTTGATTTTATATCTATAGGTATGTCTATGTTGTATTTTATTTTTGTCAAATCATCCTGATCGTTATTAATACAAGGAATTTCCTTAAGATCAATGTCTTCAATTTCTGTTTCATTGGATATGACATTTAAGAAGTGCAAATTTTGTAATGAATCTTTATCTGTCCTTAACAATGAGTTTAAATACTTTGCTGGTCTTTCAAAACATTTTTTTAGATCATCAATATGACAGTTACTTTCTTTTCCTTCTATATCTATTATATAAGTAGTTTTTCCTGTTCTTTTTATTACCTTATATGGCCCTCTCCATTTATTTTTACTATCCTGTGGGAATAAAACATATGCATTATCTCCTGTATTTAGTGTTCTTAGTGTTCTGTTTCTATTCTTCCCTAGTCTATTCTGGTTGTTACTTTTTTTTAGATTACTTTCTGCAAGTTTGTTGGCATAATTTATGTTATGTTTTATCTGTTCTATCCATACAGAGTTTTTTATTTTTTTATCTTCTAAAGAAGGTAGAATATTATTTTTAAAAACCTTTAGGGGACTTCTTGGGTTTGTTCCAAATACTAATTCAAAAGGTGAGAATCCAGTGGATTCATAGGGAATCTCCCGGTATGCAAATAATATGAGTGGTAAATATCTATCCCAATTACTTTCTTGATCAATAATTAATTTATTTAACATTATTTTAATGGTTTGATTGGCCCTTTCTACTGCACCATTAGTTTGAGGTCTATAGCGAGGTGCAAATACTTGAGTAATTTCCAACATTTTAGTAAAGGCATGAGTTATTTGAGATGTAAATTGTGTACCATTGTCAGATAAAATAATTTGGGGAAAACCAAATCTAGTAAATATAGTTAGTAAGGCACTACAGATATTTTCAGCAGTAATATTTATTAAGGGGATGGCTTCCAACCATCTTGTAGCAAAATCTACAATTGTTAAAATAAACTTATGTCCCCTCTGGGTTTGTTGAGATACTGGTCCTATAATATCAATGGCTATCTTATAAAATGGTTTGTGGTTAGTGTCCATTTCTTGTAGGGGAGCTTTGTGGTTAGATGGATTTTTGTTAAATTTAGTGCATATCTGACAGGATTTTATATATGTCTTAATGTCTCTTTCCAGGTTTGGCCAAAAACAGTGATTTCTAATTCTATTTATTGTTTTTCTGTAACTCATGTGTCCAGCTAAGGGACTGTCATGTGTTATTTGTAGTATTTTTGTTCTCAGTGGTTGAGGTATTAGTATTTGTACATAATTTCTGTTACCTGTAACCTTTCTTACCATGATATCATTTATTATTAAATATGATGCTTTCTTATTCTTCTTATTATTTGTGTCAAAGTACTTTAGCAGGGACCCATCTTCTTGTTGTAGTTTGATAAATTCTTCTTTAGTAATATTCAATATGGTGAATGTATCCTGATTGTTTATGCTGGGCCTTTCTTCTTGTCTATTCATAGATTGAGCTCTAGTGATAGCATTCATTACTTGTGATAATTTTTTATGTTCTGCTATGTCATGTTGTGTTTTACTTGCACTATCCAATTCTATCGTAATGTGTTTATTTAACTGTTCCTTTTTTTTAACTCTATCTGATTTTACAATAATGCTTCTGTTTAATTGTTCTTTCATTTGATCCCAATTATTTAAATTATTTGCAATGTTGTATGCTTTTTTGTGTCCTATCAGTAAGTCTTTAATTATCTCTGATCTTTCATTTAATGGAGCATCTATTATATGTTTTTCTACAATATTAATATAGTTTAATATGTGTCCTGCTCCATTCCATCTAGGAATTTTATTTGGTGTTTCTACAGTTTCAATAGATTTAATAGAAGTGTTTACCTTATCACTGTCAACTATGTCGTTTTGGACAGACTGAAGTGTTTTCTGAATGCTAATTTCCTTACCACTTAACCACTGTATAAATAATTCACTTGAATTGTCTGGTTTGATGTTTGGTATGTTTCCTATAATTAGGGGGGCCACAGGTGCTATCATTGCTATTGCTTCTATTTTTCCACTGATCCAAGGTGTATCAATTTCTATTATTGCCTTTTTACAGTTTAAAGTTTGACCATTACCTAATTTGATTTTTTCATAAGTGTCTATTATGCAGTCCTCTGAAACAAGTGAGTGATCTACCACCACACAACTGGCTCCTGTGTCTCTAAGACACATGACAGGTTTGTTATTGAGGAAGCAAGGGTAAAATACTAAACTTCCATTGTTGTTCAAAAGTGCATTTACAGTATGTGTGTTATTTGTTCTACCCAATGTTCTACCTCTGTCATTGTATTGTCTTGGTGGACTGTTATTTGGTGATTGTCTCTGTCTCCTATTGTCTTGTCCTGAGTATCTACTAAAGTTTCTATTATTGTTGTTTCTAGCATATTGTCTGCTAGGTAAGTATCTATTATTCTGTATATTATTGTACCCATTCCTGTATTTTAATTTTCTACAATTGGCTATCATGTGCCCTGGTTTAGAACAATAATGACAAATTATATCACTAGGTACACTACTGTATCTTGCCTTATTGTTATTATAGTTGTTGTTATGTCTCATAGCATTAAGGGTATTATCCTTAACTTTGAACATGGGTGTATTTTGATTACTGTCCTTATAATCAGATAGTGCTGAGATAAGGTCTTTTTTGCAGTTTACTTTTCTTAATTTAATGAATGAAAACAATTTATCAGAACTAAGATTTAGGAATTTGTCCACTACCATTAGTTCTATTATTTGCTGAGGATCAGATGAATCTATATTTGCTGCCCTAATATATTCCTTTAAATATTGTTCTAATTTGCTCACGTAAGCTGTGGGGTGTTCTAATTCAGGGATAATAGTATTATGGAATAAGTTTCTGTAATATTCTTCAGTTTTATTGTAAAATTTAAGTAGATGGTGTTTTAATTCACTATATGGTTTATCTTCAGGGTGTTCTAACATATGTAGGACATTGAGGGCCTCATCATGGAATGCTCCTATCAGGTGTCTGGTCCATTCACTTTCTGGTGTTTTATTAAGTTTAAATTGACATTCACATTTGGTTAAAAATATGTCAATGTTATTGTCCTTACTATTATATTGACCCAACTTTAATTTATCATACGTGTGGTTTGTTGTTGTTGTTCTAGTGTTTTGTTCATGTTCTATTTTTCTTATTTGTACCTCTGCCTCTAATCTAAGTCTTTCTTTCTCTAATTCTATTCTGGCCATTTCCATATTATTTTCTCTATCTAACCTTTCCTTCTCAAATTCTCTATCTAACCTTTCCTTCTCAAGTTCCCTATCTAACCTTTCCTTCTCTAATTTAGCAAGTTCAAGTTCCCTATCATTTTCTCTATCTTTATCTAACCTCTCCTTCTCTAATTTAGCAAGTTCAATTTCTCTATCTTTATCTCTATCTTTATCTAACCTCTCCTTCTCTAATTTAGCAAGTTCCTTTTCTTTTTCTCTATTATTTATTCTCTCTACCCTCTCCAATTCTTTTTCAATAAACTGCAGTAGTTTCTCTCCTGATAAACCCAACTTTTCACCTCTTTCTCTATAAATCTCCCATAAATCACCCTCTATATTTTTAACCTCCATGTTTATGGTTTAAGAAACCAAGTACTAGTCAATTAACAATGAATCAATAATTCAAATAGATTTCAACAATATTAGAGAGAAAAAAAAATTTCACTGGCACTAATATTGACAATTGGCACTATTAAAATATCACATATATCAATCAATGTTTACTTAAATAAATGTCATATATTATATGCATGGGATTGGGATTCAGTGTCAAAATAATAAACAAATAGAAAATATTTATGAAAATATATGTATAATTATAAATTTCACACTACAGGACAACAATAACTGAATCAGCTTCCTATTAGATGATAGTGAACAGTAGAATACAATGTATGTAAACAAAACGCAGACGTACAATAGACTGAGTTAAAATTAATTACAACGAAATATATACAAACAAATAGGACAATAAATAAACAAACTGCTCAAAAACAACTAAACATTTAAATGATGTCCGTATTTTAAATGGATCCAAGTATCATTAAATTATTGTTAATTATACAATGAAGTATAATAGATCCAGATAAAGTACTACCATCTCCTAGTAGAAATTACCCCAAACTAGCTAATCTAAGTTTGGTTCGCCTCCCGTCCTCCCTTTTAATAATAAATCTACAAATATGGACACTGAAAATATGACATATATGAGGGAAAATAAATATAAAAATGTTGAATTAGTACTTTACAATTTTGGTGATGTTTCCTCCATGTCTTGACTTGATCTTCTGAATGGAGGCACAAGAAACAATAGTCAGTCCTAAACGGCCATCTTGATCCTTGACATTGACTCTACTTCCGTAATTCCGTGGGAACTTTTTGACGTCACTAAGTATGAATGAATGTGAACACAACAAGCAGCTATCTTGACTTGATAATGAAATAACAATAAACATATGTATTCAAAGTATGAACACATAAGACACTCGACCGGACCGTAGAATAAATTTATCGCGGTCAGAGGTGTCTCCGAGATATGATCTCGAGCAGATGACACAACAGTATTCTTCGGTGTTGATTCACTGGACTGTCGTCATGGCTGCAGGCTGGTCACAGGTACACTGGTCTGGCCAACTGGACTTGCTCACTGGACTGGTTTACTGGACCGGTTCCCTGGTCTGGTCTATTGGTCTGGTCTCTCTGGTAGGCTTCGGTTTGCTTAGGCTGCTGGGGTTCTCTACGCTGCCACCATTGTCAGGGTTTATGATTTATTGTATTTTGTTGTGATGTACTTGTACTGTAGGTGTTACTGTGGTAGCTCAAAGACAATGCTCATAAAGCAAACAAGGCCGGTTGCTGATTCATTATTTTATTTCATTATAACAAAGACATTGAAGATATTATGTCAAATACAAATTGACCTTCTTTAACGGCATTAAAGACTATCAACTAACACTACAACTTCATAGCTCTAGATCAAAGTCTGACTTACTAGCACTGCATCTAAAACGTAACTTACTTCTACCACGACCAAAATATATTCAATAATGTTTGTCTCCAAGTAAAGACAAATTCATGTGACCTCCAATAGCAACCAATACGTCACATAATAAATATTACACCCAACACACTTCATAGTGCGGTGCGCAAACTCAAGATTAATAAAAATAGATTTGCACCAATCCTTCGTACTCTACACCCTCTACATATTGGAACATTTTTGGGGGGTGCCCAAAGTTAAATTCAAAATTTAATTTTTTACCATATTGTTTTGAATCACCCTAATATATATATATATATATATATATATATATATATATATATATATTTATATGTGTGTGTGTGTGTGTATGTATGTGTGGGTATGTGCGTGTCTGTTTGTGCATCAAAAATAAAGTTACGTAATGCACAGTACACTACTCTCAACCCATCCTTCTCTCACGTTTCTCAGAGTTTGTGTCATGATGTTCCTTCTGCCAGGAATAGAACATTTCTTTTTAACAAACTCTCCAACCCTATTTACAGCCTGACTGGTTTTGTTTGTCTGCTTATTTGTTTGTTTGTTTTGCTTTTTTTTCATGTTACCTGTTAAAAAATTAATTTTGTTAGACACATTTTATACATTCATGAAGTACTCAGTAAACATCCCAGCTTATGAATTTTAGAAGTATATTAATTGGTTCACCAGAATACATACACTGATATATTCGTAAATTGTACAAATATATTCACTAACTAATTTTATATCCTTGGACAAATACTTCATAGTAAGAATGGATCTGTTGATAGACAAATGTGTCTGCCAGAAATGTGGTATTTAGTAGGGACACATTTTCCACTTACTTTTGCAGGAAGTAACTGAAAGATTACATTTGATACATAATACTACATCACTTTCATACATTGGATAATAAATACAGTTTGTGTCAATATTTTGTACGTATTAAATAAATACTTACACTAAATAGTTTAAAGATTAATATAATTTTCTGATCAGATGACAATTAATTAAATCTAAACAAGTTGACCTTATGATGTTTATGTCAGCTGGAATTGTTGTAGACTCGCCATTAACTAATCCAATGTCAAGGTCGGGCAGGTTGGATGGACCATAATTACATAATCTTCATGTCAAACTCTTTTATATAGATTAATCCACCAGTCCTATATCAAAACAATGCCTATTGTGATCACATATGAAAATTTATGGAGTTCGGAATTATTGAAACATTTTGAAATGAAGTTCAAACCAGTTATTAAATGAATGTTCAAAATATGAACAAATATCATAGTCCAATTGAGACACATATTGACACACACACACACACACACACACACTCCCATACAAACACTCTCGCACACACATGCACACACATACTCACACACACATTTTGATTCAATTGGCATCATGGTGCCCGCTGTCTCAGGTTTGACCCCCTGTAATTCATTGATAAAGTTGTTATATATATATATATACCAATTATAATATGTTTAGTATATGCTTGCTTAAGAGTGTGTACGTCATTACTTTATGTCCGATGTGTTCATTTACATAAATAGATTTTTTTTTAAAAATACAACTTTAATATCAAAAGCTTTTAAGATTAATAAAAGAAAATTGAAACGAAATAAATTTTTACGGCCAAAACTTTATTTCAGATGATTTTTTTTTTAAAAGTATATTTTCGGTGTTCTTGAATGGTTTCTGCATCTCGTTGTCCGTGTTCTGTGTATAAAAACTGTTGGCCACACCAGGCTATGGTAAATGAATTATAGATTAAAATCTGTTGATGCAGTGAGGAGGATTACTTCTTGACACAGGTTAATCTGTTCATGTAGTATTCTTTAATGAACTTTTGGAGCATCTATCAACTGCTGAAGTACAAAAATGGAATTTTGTACAAAAAAAAAAGTGTCTGATAGACAGAGGGACAGAGGTGGAGAGAGAATGACAGATAGAGTGAGGGATATAAAGAAAGAAAGGAAACACGAAGGGATAAAGATAGATAGAAATACAAGAGAAAGAGAGGTACAGAAATAGAAAGGTAAATGAAGAGTTACAGAGAGAAAGATAATAAGAGAAAAAGGGTGGCAGAGAGAAATAGACATAGAGAAAGAGAGAAACTGGTGAAGTAGTAGAGATAGGTAAAGACTGATAGACAGATTCATAGACTGGGAGGAACAAACAAGAAATAACGACAGACTGACAGAAAAATAAAGCGACAGACAAAAAGAAGAAGAGATAGGAGAATAGGGGTACACAAGATTCAGAAGAATGAGATAAAAGAGCAGAGTGAAAGAAAGAGAGACAGACAGAGAGGGAGGGTGAAACAGACGAAGAGATTACATGGGGCAAAGACAGAGAGGGAGAGAGATATAAATAGATAGATAGATAGATAGATAGATAGATAGATAGATAGATAGATAGATAGATAGATAGATAGATAGATAGATAGATAGATAGATAGATAGATAGATAGATAGATAGATAGATAGATAGATAGATAGATAGATAGATAGATAGATAGATAGATAGATAGATAGGGAGAGAGAGAGGGGGGGGAGAGGGGGAGGGAGAGAGTATTGATAAAAAAATATTTTAAAAAGTCGAAGCTACTGTAAAACTGGCTGGAATATTTGTTTGTGGAGACCGTGCATGATGGTGTCACAACATGTTTCCACAGACAGATGGCGGGTATGAAAAAGAAATTGCACCAGGAGGCTGCACCGTCGTATTTGTGGCCGACCTGTGATAAACAGGTGCCAGGTACCATGCCGAGATATATATTTGTGCTGGCGGTTATCTCAATAAGTGTGAGCGAATACCTACCTACAGGGACAGACGAGCTGTAGATTTCATGTGTGAGTTTCTTGATAATTCTGGTTGGACAGCAAGTACTGCATTACTGGTCTACATTTTCTAATGCCTTTTCTATGTTTACAATAATTTATTTATTTAAATTAAGCTTTTTTTTTCTATCCCAGTTATGGGATTGAATTTCTTGATTAAAAGGTATTTAGATTGGTGGATCTAGCGAATAGACCAGACATAGGCAAACTAAGGCCAGCTGGTCAAGTCTGACTGTTTGTCTGTTTGATCCGGTGTGGGGGCTGTGCTACTCTCCTCTCGTCCACACTCCAGACTTCTGTAATAATTCATATAAGCATCCTACCCAACTGCTCACAATCTGACCATTTTTGTCGAATTCAAAAACACAATGTGTCCCGCGATTCAGAAAGTTTGCTTACCCCTAGATAAGACAATACAAACGAATTGCGTAAAGAAATATCGGGCGGCTGAGTAGTGTAGAGCGCTCGACTGTCGACCTGAAAGTGTTGGATTCGATCCTCGGTAAGAGCCTATGAAATTTGTAAAGGTCATGGTGAAAGCTGTAGAAAGCTCCCCTGAGCTTTAAAAGGGAAGTGGCCTTTAGTTAAGACATGTGCTTCAGAAAAATATGGATTCTAAACTTTTTCTGTCACAAGGGTAGGCTAAGGGAACTTTGCTTTGATTTGATTCTTTTTGAGTATCGGGTACGATATCAAAATATTCACCTTTTCTTACCCTATTTCTGATACTCAACGTAGTCACTGAATAACTATCTACCCCCCCCCCCCCCGCCATTAACGAAATTCCCATGTTATCCGTTAATTCAACGTATCGAAATAAGGATCCAAAATCATATTGGAATAGAAGGCTTAGAAAAATTTGCAAATCGTATGGAAATCGAAAATGATGTATCGGCCAAAACATGATTATGATGCTATGGCTTCACCATCCGGGAAGTCTATGTAAGGATGAGAATTTTATTTCTAAGATCATAAAGCCTACTGAGGGGCGGTTTAGGAAGTGCCCTTCTTTTTTGTTTTCGGGGCTAGGGTTAGGGTTAGGGCTAGGGTTAGGGTTAGGCTTAGGCTTAGTTTTAGGGTTAGGGATAGGGTTAGGAATAGGGTTAGGCGCAATATCTATAGCCGGATACCGAAAAAAAATAATACGGAGTCCGTCTAGTCGCGCATGCGCACATCTATTGCTGGTCGGCGGAAAAAAAAATAATTATTCCAGTTTACTGGTTTAGTAGCAACTGCGAATTTTTAATTCCACTCGAGCCTGTTCTCGAATGCTCCAACCCCTTCGCGCCATTTGATTCCGGATAAGGTGTCTACGTCGGTAAGCTAGTAGTGGGGTCTTATTTCTTGATGGAACATTTAACTTCTATTGGTATCTTTTTAATGTTGTGTGCCCTGTACATTCCAGTGAATGTTAATGTTGTGTGCCCTATACATTTCAATGCATATTAATATTGTGTGCCTTGTACATTTCAAGGAATTTCGAGTCTGAAGTGGTCGTCAAAGCATCACCAATGACGTATGTAAATGGAGCCGATACAATTTTCAAACCGGTGACACAACAAAAGCACACCGACCCACCCTATAACCTTAACCTTATGGAGTCACTACATCATATAATCTCCATCCTGCATATTGTCGACCTGGCTGCAGTTGCATCGCACCAAGACATTCACCGCATCGTCCTTATAAAAACAAACAACAACATATGTGTTTTAGACTTCTGTTCTGCTATCCCAATGTGGTATGCCTGTGTGTCAATATTTTTCAAAACTCAATCCATTTCCTATCTCCACTTCTTTTTATTTCCTCTTCACAGTTTTCTTTTATCCAGTGTATTGAGAGGTCTCCAGTCTCTCATTGTGAAGTTCAAGCCAAAGTTCTATAAGATAATTATGTTTTGACGTCTTAACTGAATATTTATTTTTATACCATTCTTTTTTCTAATTTTCACTTTTACTTGCAACATAATGATGAACGACGTTTACATGTTTGAAAGAGACAATTTCAATTTTAACAGAAATATTCTTAGCCGGATGATACTCGAACAGGTAGACTGATGATTAAAAAAATCGCACACCACCTAAATTTTAAGGTTTTGTAGTGGTGCCCTTATTTGATTCCTCACCTCAGCCGGGAGTGTAACTGGCCATGGAGCCACCACGGGAGTACATGAGGGCACTGAACTGGTCGTGTGGTTTTCAAGCGCTCGATTGTCGACCTGAGGGGTCACTGGTTCGATCTCCGGTGAGGAGTAAAGAATATTTAAGGTCATGGCTAAAGTCCCCGCTACATCTCCCTTGGTGACTCCATGGCCATTGCAAAAGCTTCGTCGTCCAATTCGTGGTTAATAGGATTTTAAGAGATTTCATCTGATCCTTACAGAGGCGTCACACACAGATAATAACGCGCTGAACTTTTTTTATGAGGGGGCCAATTAAGTGATCG
Source organism: Bulinus truncatus (assembly GCA_021962125.1). NCBI lineage: Eukaryota > Metazoa > Mollusca > Gastropoda > Planorbidae > Bulinus > Bulinus truncatus. The sequence continues at coordinate 664,438 of JAGDYQ010000016.1, read as the reverse complement.
ACTAGGGCCAACCCCCGCCCCCTCCCCCAAACCATAAGGGCCTACTTCATTTATTTATTCACAACAAATATGTTACATCCCGGGCCCCGATATGTTCCACATTAGTCTGAGTGATAGCCCTAATATCTTTGAAATTCTTCACCGAGGGCCCCCCCCGAAGAACTAAAAACGGCGCTTATAAGTGAGGTAAAAAAATATTCTTCTTTTTTATCTTCATGTCAATAACTGGATTAAATTGATGAGATGCTCACTGTTTAGTTTTATGTTGGGACGGATGGCCGAGTGGTGTAGATACTCGACTGTCGACCTGGGAGTCTAACGGTTCGATCCTCGGTGAGACCCATGTGCATTTTTCCAGGTGAAATTTGTTTCAAAGTCGTCCCACAAGTCCACCCAGCTTTAAACAAATGGGGTACCTGACTTATGTTAGCCCAGAAGTAAAGGCGGCTGGGCAGTTGTGCTAACCACACAATCCCTTCATATGCCGAGGGTTATGAGAGACACCCTACACTTCATCTGCCCCGATAATGCCCTTGAGGGCTAAAGGGAACCTTACTTTCACTTTTAGTTATTATATGGATAAGCTAAATGACAAATGAAAATAGCAATAAAAAAGGTTAGGGTTATGTTGGTCTGTTCATTAAAGAAGCCTTTCAATATTTTAGTTTTAACACTACAGCACTATTGGATATTAAGACAAATTAAAAAACAACAACGTTAATTTGATTGGTATTTAGAAACTAATGTATTGCAACCCACACATATTATTTCACTGATTGTACTTTTTATTATTCATCTAAATATTGATTATACATTATTTTTATCAAACTCTTGATAATATGATCTCTCTAAACAAGACATGGATCTTTCTCTCCCTCCCTCCCTCCACTCTCCCTCTCTCTGCTCTCTCTCTCTCTCTCTCTCTCTCTCTCTCTCTCTCTCTCTCTCCCTCAACAAACTCTCTAATGGTATAAAGAGGCAGTGATTAAACCCATCGTTTGATTGGCTGATAACATCAAACGTTCCGCCTATAGCACTAAAATAACCGAGTTGATATAGACATTTATTTATTTATTTTTTTTTGCTATTTAAAAACAGAATTTTGAGCGAAATCAAATTTGAGTCGGACATAAAAAAGGTAGAGATAGATTCCAATA
>JAGDYQ010000016.1:383407-662781 GCA_021962125.1 Bulinus truncatus | reverse complement strand
TAGTCTTGTCAAATATCCTCTCAAGAAATCTATCGTCTAATCATGTCTGAAGAAATATATCGTCTGCCTATCATCTAATTATTCTCGTCTGCTCTTACTAATAATTTCTACTTCCGCTAAATTAAGTGGCCAGATAATTTTCATCTCTGTGCCAAATAACATTATTACAGGAACATCCTGGGAAATGGGTAATTGTATTATATTACATCTCACAGAAAGATTATTACTGCTCTTGATTGAGCATTGGCAACATTCATAACCTGTTATGTAACATGCACAACCTGTTATTAACATTCATAACCTGTTATGTAACATGCACAACCTGTTATTAACATTCATAACCTGTTATGTAACACGCACAGCCTGTAATTATTCACAACATGTTATGTTACAGGCAAAACCCTTTAAGTAACATGTAAAACCTGTTATTAACGGTGTCAGGGTATTGGTTTCTGCCTTTGACAGGTTATTACCTTCTCAATATGATCTATGAGATACTGTTTAGTTTCTGTACAGTTTTTATTCTTATGACTGGAGGCATATTTGTGGTAGCTGTGGCTCTTCTTTCTTTGTATTACTCAACATCAAAATTAACTTGATAAGACAGAGTTCTTTGCTGATTCAAGTTTATTATCAACACAATAATATAATAATAATGCAATAAAATAAGTTCATCGTACACAAAAATCTGTTGCATCACCACGCTTAATTAAGAACTCAATTAGTTTCTAATAATCCATCTGTACTATATCCAAGTACTAATATGTAACAAACTGTCTAGGAAAATATCTCCAACATGGAGGTGAACTATTACTCTCTCATGATCACTCACAATAAATTAATATATATCACCAAGAAAAATACATCGACACGTCTGTCTTATACGAGAGTGATCTTCCAACTGACAAATTCTTTTTTACTTCCGGAAATATAAAAAACCCGGATTTAGCTAACTTAAAAGTGATCCTAATATTATCGAAACAATTATATTTTTATACGAAACAATTATATCTTTACACCTCTATACCTTTGCACAATTATACCTTTACACCTCCCCACCCACCAAAAAATGTGCAACATTTATCTAAAGAAAATATATTATTAATTGCACTGTAGATATGTACCATCCTTAATTTATAATAAGTTACGATCAATTTATCAAAAAAAAAATATTCCACTCTATGCAACTAGAGTAACTATATACATCAATATATACACTTGTATTTTCTATTTACAATATCACACTGTAATTGTGTGAGCAAATATCAGTTATCTACAAAACAACATTATAGGTGCATATGCTTGCATCAACATCATGAAAAAAAAATTTTTTTTGACAGAAGTTACAACCATAAATTATATGTCTTACAATGTGGTATCTTAATACTACAGCATTGTCAAAATCAAATTAATTATTTTATCAAATGTTACTGTATACAACATGGCATATCGTGCCGAAGCGATGCCAAAATATTCAATATCCCCATTTAACTCAAGTACAATATCATGGCATTCTTATGCCCAACTTAAATATATGTGCAGTTTTCCGAAGCAATTCCAATAAGACAGTATGACAATACCGATGTCCATACTCTTAATTCAATAAACAATAATCATCAGCCACCTGGCTGGATCACATGGGGTACAATAAACACACAGCGTCCCTGCTGCTTATATGGTCCTTCCCGACCAACCCTTGGATAAACCAAGTACAATAACTAAATGAGAAAAACCAAATGATTATGAACAATATTACCTATCTCCATCTCAACAGTATAACTAATTCACAGCACCAACATAATATATTCCACAGTTTCAAATTACACAATGTCTAACAGTGGTATACCTCTTTTATCCTGTTATATCAATATGTATATCACCTCAAAATTTGGTGAACAAATACAAGCTTGTGGTGTCCAAATAATTATAAGTAATATTAACAAATAATCATGTCACAAAAAAAAAATGTTATTTCATAAACAATTTTACTAATGTCAATGTGTGCCAATGAAAATAATGTACAACAATCAATGTCAATTCATGCAATATTTGAAAAAAATTTTGTAAATTCAATCTATGCCATGATAAAAATGCTTGCTCAATTCCATTATATAGAACAAATTGTACACAATGTGTTCCTATTACAAAAACTGCCATGTCAGTGTTTTTAAACACCAACCTAACATTAAAATTCTTCAAAAAAAAAATTTATTGCTAAGTGATTTATTAACATGAAGTAAAATGTGCCATATATGTATGTTTGTCATGACAATAAAAAAAATTAATCATAATATGTCATGCTGAATGAAATTGTACTTCTAAGTAAGAATTAGTAAAAAAAAAATTTCAATGCTTCACAAAACATGCAAACTCATATTACTATTACAATTAATACATATAGGTGTTCTAAGTAAGTCTAAAAATAAATTTGTTTCAACAATCACGAAAAAAAATTTTTTTTTATATGTTATTATTTGTTATTTAATTATCATGATGCCAGCAACAAAATATCTGATCAATTTATTCAGTTAACCTTGATAGAATATCTGGTATGAAATTATCTGAATCTATTATATGTTCTATATGTGAATCTATTATTTTCATCTAAGTCTTGTTTCTGTTTCATTTTTTTAAATGTATGTTTCCTATCAAATACTGTGCCTCTTGAATGTGTATGTTTTCTCAAACTGGGTTTCAAATAAGAAATATGTCTAAGTTTAAAGCAATTATTCATTGTGTGACCAAAATTCTTACAATAGTCACATTGAAGCTTATTAAAATAATTTGTGTGTTTGTTTGTCCCATATTCTTGTCTTGTTCTGTATTTATTGCTATCTAAATGGTTGGATTTATTCTGTACATGTCCATATCTATAGTCATTTTGTGGTTGTTTATTTCTCATGTTGCTATTGTGTGTATGTCTATTACTATATGTCTTCTGTGGTTTATGACTAATTCTAATGTTTTGTTCATAGGAATTACTAGCTTGTTTATCTTTAAAGGGGCAAAATGATTGTTTGTAACCAAAATTATGGCAGCAGTAACATTTAATATTTTTTAATTTTAGGGTGCATTTATTTGCTTTTTGGTCAGGTTTCTTACAATAAAAACATATCAATTTGTGTTTATCTGATACTGTTGACTCTTTTCTACTTTGTTTACTATCATGTGCAACAACCGAAAATGAGTTTATTTGTTTTACTATTGTTGCCTCTGTCTGCTTTTCAGAATTTTGCATAGTTTGCATCATAGTAGTAGTATCATTTTCTATTGGGTCCCTATCAATAGATTTCAGTACTTTCTGTATATTTATTTCTTTGTCATTCAACCAAAGTGTGAATAACTCTTGAGAATTATCCGGTTTAATATCCGGAATATTACCTATAATCAAAGGGGCTACTGGGGATGTCATTGCTATAGCCTCAATTTTTCCACTAATCCATGGGGTGTCTATGTCTATCATGGCTTTCTTACAGCTAAGTGTGTGACCATTTCCTAATTTAATATTTTCTGAACTGTCCATCATGCACTCATGTGGAACAAGAGATGCATCTACAACTACACATGTAGCACCTGTGTCTCTAAGACACATGACGGGTTTATTATTGAGAAAACAGGGGTAAAATATCAAATTACCATTGTTGCTTAACAAAGCATTTACATTATGCATTTTGCTGTTTCTGTTTAAGGATCTGCCTCTATCATTATTATGTCTAGGAGGACTATTGTTTGGTGACTGTCTATTTTGATATTGTCCCTGATATCTACCAGAAGATCTATCATTACTGTTTCTATGATACTGTCTATGGGGTATATATCTGCTTTCTTGTACATGACCATTATTCACATATCTATTTCTGTTGAGGTATAATTTGCATTTGGCTATATTGTGTCCTGGATTATGACAATAGTAACAAGTCCTTTGTATCCTATTAGGTAATCTAGCAGGTAAGCTTCAATATATATTATCATTATAACTGTACTGTAATTTGTTTTTGTGTCTAATGGCACTAAAAGTGTTATCCTTACTCTTGAACATGGGGGCATTCTGGTTACTGTCCCTATAATCGGATAATGTAGAAATGAGATCTTTTTTTACAATTTACCTTTCTTAATTTCATGAATGAAAATAACTTTTCAGAACTTAGATTTAAAATTTTGTCCACTAACATTAACTCTATGATTTGTTGAGGATCAGATGAATCTATATTTGCTGCTTTAATGAATTCCTTCAAGTATGATTCTAATTTACTCACATAAGGGTGTTCTGATTCAGACATAAAAGTATTATGAAATAAATGTCTATAATATTCTCCAGTTTTGTTGTAATATTTAAGGAGATGGTGTTTCAGTTCACTATATGGTTTATCTTCAGGATGTTCTATCATATGTAGGACATTAAGGGCCTCATCATGGAATGCTCCCAATAGGTCCACTCACTTTCTGGTGTTTTGTTAAGTCTAAACTGACATTCACACTTAGCCAAAAATATGTCAATATTATTGTCCTTGCTATTGTATTGACCCAACTTTAGTTTATCATTTGTATAGTTTGTTGTTGTTGTTCTTGTATTTTGTTCATGTTCTATTTTTTTTATCTGTACTTCTGCCTCTAATCTAAGTCTTTCTTTCTCTAATTCTATCCTGGCAAGTTCCCTATCATTTTCTCTATCTCTATTAGTCATTCTCTCTTCTCTATCCAATCTTTCTTTAGCCTTAATCTCTTCCTTTTCAATGAACTGCAGGAGTTTTTCTCCTGATAGACCCAACCTTTCACCTCTTTATATATTTCCCATAAATCTTCTATATTTTTAACCTCCATATTTATGGTTTAAGAAACCAATCAATGATCAATTAACAATTTCTAATAGATTCAACAATATTGTGAGAATAAAAAAAAATTCACTGGCACTGATATTGACAATTGGCACTATCAAAATATCACATATATCAATCAATGTTTACATATATGAATGGCTTATATTATATGCATGGGATTGGGATTCAGTGTCCAAAATAATAAACAAATAGAAAATATTTATGAAAATGTATGTATAATTATAAATTTCACACTACAGGACCAACAATAACTGAATCAGCTTCCTATTAGATGATAGCAAACAGTAGAACACAGTGTATATGTAAACAAAACGCAGACGTACACTGGACTAGTTGAGTTAAAGTTAATTACAACGAAATATATACAAACAAATAGGACAATAAACAAACTGCTCAAAAACAACTAAACATTTAAATGATATCAGTATTCTAAGTGGATCCAAATATCATTAAATAATTACTAATTACACAATTAAGTGCAATAGATCCAAATAAAACACTAACATGCCCTATCAGAAACCTCAGATTCACTAGTCTCCTCTGAGTCGCCACTCCACCACCCATAAATTAAACAAATAAATAACATAAATGAACACTGATTACAGTATAAGGGAAAAAAATAATGGGAGAGAGAAAAAAATTAATTAAATTTAAAGTAAGTATATTTACTTGTATAAATGTCTTGATCTTGCTCTGTTCTTCCTTCTGCACCACTGGCGAAAAAATAGTGTCAATGTACACTGGCCTCAGTAAACAAAAGTTTCTTCCTGAACTTAAAATGTAAATAAACACAGTCTCAGATGTGTAGTCTTAGTTTACCAGCTGAAAATAAGCCGCAATCTTGAATGTCGTCCACGGGAAGGTGCTGACGTCATCGAAGTATAAGAAGGGAAAAATACTGATGAATTCCTTCTCAAAGAATTTCTCTTTCCTCCTGCACTTTATGAAGTATTTTTTTTATTATTGGCAATTAGGTGCCAAAGTGCGACTATGATCGGGCAGTAGGGTATGCCGCGATCAAAAAGAGGTGTCACTTGCTAACGACCTCAGTGTCGGCTCTCGTTGACTTGTAGATGTGGTCACTTTGGATGTAGGTCACCTTGCTGTGGGGCTCTGTCAGGTTGATTCAACATCTGGTGCCGCCTCTGGAAAATGAAATTTTACTTGTCCAGCAAAAGGGAACTTATACTTTCTGGTCTTCGTAGCTTTTAATGCAGTAGGAAAGTCTTAGTTCGCCGCCGCATGCCACCATTGTCAGGGTATTGGTTTCTGCCTTTGACAGGTTATTACCTTCTCAATATGACCTATGAGATACTGTTTAGTTTCTGTACAGTTTTTATTCTTATGACTGGAGGCGTATTTGTGGTAGCTGTGGCTCTTCTTTCTTTGTATTACTCAACATCAAAATTAACTTGATAAGACAGAGTTCTTTGCTGATTCAAGTTTATTATCAACACAATAATATAATAATAATGCAATAAGATAAGTTCATCGTACACAAAAATCTGTTGCATCACCACGCTTAATTAAGAACTCAATTAGTTTCTAATAATCCATCTGTACTATATCCAAGTACTAATATATAACAAACTGTCTAGGAAAATATCTCCAACATGGAGGTGAACTATTACTCTCTCATGATCACTCACAATAAATTAATATATATCACCAAGAAAAATACATCGACACGTCTGTATTATACGAGAGTGATCTTCCAACTGACAAATTCTTTTTTACTTCCGGAAATATAAAAAACCCGGATTTAGCTAACTTAAAAGTGATCCTAATATTATCGAAACAATTATATTTTTACACGAAACAATTATATCTTTACACCTCTGTACCTTTACACAATTATACCTTTACAAACGGTCACAACATGTTTGTAGCATGTATAACCTTTCAATAATATACACAGCCTGTTATTAACGTGCACAACCTGTTATTAACATTCATAATATATTATGTAACACGCACGCCCCTTTATGTAACATGCACACCCTGTTATGTAACATGCATGGGCGTATTCATTGGGGGACAGGGGGGCATTGCCCCCCCCCCTATATTTTGAAAAAATGTCATATAAGAGGGGGCTTTTGCTCCCCCCCCCTTACATTTAAAAAAAATGTCATAAAGTTGTTTTTGCCCCCCCCCCTGGAAAATTTCTGCCCCCCCCCCTGGAAAAATTCCTAGCGACGCCCATGGTAACATGCACAATATGTTATGTAACATGCACAATATTTTCTGAAGCATGCACAATCTGTTATGTTACATGCACAATCTGTTATGTTACATGCACAACATATGTAACGTACACAACCTGTTTTGTAACAAGCACAGCCTGTTATGTAGCATCCACAGTCTGTTATGCAACATGCTCAAATTCTTATGTAGCACCCACAGTCTGTTATGCAACATGCACAAACTCTTATGTAACATGTACAATCTGTTAAGTAACATGCACAACCAGTCATGTATCTTGAATTAAAAATTTTCATGTTGGCATTTATATTTTCTATATCTGCAGATTAAATTTCAATTTAATAAACGCTTTATGTTGCCACTGCTAATTGATTACTAAGAAATACCAATATTTTGTATATAATGATCGTAAATTTCTTTTATTAAAAAAAGAATTTGACTCAAGGAAGTTAAAATGGACCTCCGAAGGGAACGAATCCAAAGTAAGCAATTTTATTCTACATTAGATACTTAATAGAATTTTAATTCACAGTATTGAGGAAGTATAAACTGTAGAAAGTGTGAATATGGCCAAATCAATATTCAGTCAAATTAACTTACGACCATTACCCCAAAAATTTTGGAAGTTAATTTTTGTTGTTTGTTTTGTTGTTGTTGTTTTTTAATTTTCCCTTAAATATAAATATCTGTTTTAGAGATTTGTATTACATTCGTTGGAGGCGTTGTATCTCTATTGGATTTTTAGTTGTTTCTTTTAAATAAACCCACGTCCCACGTGTCCTGTCGTAACAATATTTTTTTTAAGTAAACAGAAAAAAATAATATTTTTTCAACAAAACAGCTTTACTTTCAAAAAAGTTCTAAGCCCTTTTTTTTCACTTTTTAATACAACTTTTTTTGTTTTATATTAAATGAATAGGAAATGAATCTAACAAACTAGAGTTCAACGGAAGAGTCCTGCGGAGCTGTAAAGTCGGCGACCGATTGGAATTAATCCGCTGTGAGAGAATATATTCACACTGGGCTATCTGCATAGGTTAGAAAAAAAAAGTCCATAGATTATATTTGAGAAGCGTGATTAGTTAATACAGGCTATGCTCAGTTGTTATAAAAAGTACATGTTTCAGTTCTTCTAAGAACATAATATATATATATATATATATATATATATATATATATATATATATATATATATAAGCGATTTGGGTTGTGCGATAAGTCGAAAGTAATGAATTAATACAACAGTATCCCCACTTCAAAATACAATCATGAAAAAATCGGATCTACCCGAAACCAAAAATAACCTAGCCTACCGATCAAGCCTAAGGGGATATAACTCTATGCAAATGTTTTGCAGGGTAAAGCTAGTTTGATATATTATAATATAAATAATTATTTAACATGCAATTACAAAAGCTGAACGGATTGCCGATTGGTGGGTTCGATCCTCGGTAAGAGCTATTCAATTTTTCCCTATTGAAATTTGTTGCAAGGTCGTCCCTTAAGTCCATTTAGCTGTAAATGGTTACCTCACGTAAGTTTGGGAAGTAATGGGCGTTTTGCTAACCACACAATTTTGACGTAATCCCTTCATATTATAGAAAAAGATGAATATTATACACATTATCTGCCCCGATGGCCCATTATTAACAAACCCCAAAAATCATGTCAGCTTAACTTATTTATTTTTAGACCATTCCACATAACATTTCTTTAACTCCTATAAATGATACAGCAAAAAACGATAATTATTACCAAAAACAATCAAGAAAATATTTACTGACGATCTATAAACAAGAAATAAAAAAAGTATGTATGCCATTGTATTTTTCTATTATGCTGAATATATGTTTTCTTGTTGTTTTTTTTTTAGGTGATGGAAAAATTATACATTTGTGGACAGCCAGTGAAAATGACATGTATAACTGGAATAGTTTGGTTGAAATTGTATCATCCATTTTCAAGTTATTGACAATATTTTTTTGGTCTCTTTATTTTGAAGTTCGTGAAGATGATTCCAAAAAATTTGTGGAAGAATGTGTCATGCATGTTGATAACAGTATGGACCAATATACTGTTAACACTCCACACAGGTTATTCAAATATAAATAATTTAAACGATCGGGAATGTTCTGTTAGTGAGCGGAAAACTTTTCGCCTAAAACTGTCATTTATATCAGTCTATTAGAATATTAGCACGTAAAAAAGAATATTTTTTTTTTGGTTTTAAACTCTTTTAAACATTAGCTAAAGTCTCGCTAATGGTCTCGTTCTAGATCTCGCGTACTGAATTGACCGCATCTGTTACACGTTTTTATTATTTATAAGATCTTATCAAATATATATCATGTTTTTGTTGCCTTGTTTAGCTTCTTTGATGACTTGTTTAGCTCCTTTGATGTCTTATTTAGGTCCATTGATGTCTTATTTAGCTCCTTTGATGTCTTGTTTAGCTTCTATGATGACTTGTTTAGCTCCTTTGATGTCTTATTAAGGTCCATTGATATGGTGTTTAGCTCCTTTCATGTTTTATTTAGGTCCATTGATGTCTTAAGTTTCTTTCATTTCTTGTTTAAATTATTTCATGTCTTGTTTAGCTCCTTTGATGTCTTGTTTAGCTTTTTGATGTCTTGTTTAGCTCTATTAATGTCTATTTTAGCTTCTTTCATGTCTTGTTTAGCTCCTTTCATATCTTGTTTAGCTCCTTTCATGTCCATTGCCTTGTGATAGCAGCTTGTTACCAATAATTCCCTAAGGAGATTATTAAAATTGTATGTTTTTGGCTTTCAAAGTTGTCGTTGTTATTATTTACGGTAGAAGATATTGGCCAAAGGAGAAATAAAATGGAGTAAAATCTATTTTCTAAAGATCTTGCAACAGACCAATCCATTAATACTAAAAGTAACAAATCTCTTTTGAAGAACTTGCAGTTTTAAATTCGATCTATATATCAAACTGTTTTTCGGCATTTAGCGTAAGTAATCAGATTCCAAATTATGATTCCAAATTTGAACTATTAAGATTTCATTTATTATCTCTATGATACAGTTACACTCATTTATTATCCCTATGTTACAGTTTAACTCATTTATTATCCCTATGTTACAGTTTAACTCATTTATTATCTCTATGATAAGTTTAACTAATTTATTATCTCTATGATACAGTTAAAAAGATTAGGCTCGCTACGAGGTGTCACAGCAAAGAATGAACCCCCCCCCCCATACCCAACCCCTATCCATTAAGCGATTATGTACCACCCATGGAACACTTATTAATAACCAATTTCAAATCAGAGCCGTTCTTTGGATAGGGCTCCTAATGCTAAGGATTCCCCCCCCCCGCTCCCGCCCTTTCAAAATCTTTTTATTTTACCGATACACAACAAAAGATGAAACATAGTGTAATCCAAATACTTGTCACGGCCTTTTGTTTAAAATGACTTTCTAATGATGTGATCATAGGGGCCTAGTTGTTAAATATCGGTATTCCTGGCACCATTTTTGCCTACGGATATACTAAATGTACCTTTTACTTGTATCCCTAGTTATACCTTACCGTAAAACTTCCCAGAACTTAACAACGTCACTGTTTTTAAATATGTAAAAGTTATAATTTGAAATTTTAGCTTCTTTATAAGAACTTATTTGCATAAATTAAATCAAAGTCTTAATAACTATTTTCTTTCCTTAGTGCTTTGAATAGCGACGAAATTGTTCAATATGCAAAGAGCCAATTACATAGGAGAGGTTATAACTTATTTCTGTACAACTGTGAACATTTTGTCAACAGGTGTAGATACGGATATGGGAAATGGGATATTTGGACGTCTGATCAGGTATGTTAATTTTTGTTTGGAATGATATCTTTTTAAGATAAATATTTAGTGGTAACCCATTTTACGTAAGCCTCCTGCAGCCGAAGTTTCGCACAACGATTGGCTCGCTGAGACTGATTGTCTCGCTGAGACTGATTTGCTCGCTGAGACTGATTGACTCGCTGAGACTGATTTGCTCGCTGAAACTGATTTGCTCACTGAGACTGATTTGCTCGCTGAGACTGATTTGCTCGCTTAGACTGATTTGCTCGCTGAGACTGATTGGCTCGCTGAGACTGATTGACTCGCTGAGACTGATTGACTCGCTGAGACTGATTGGCTCGCTGAGACTGATTGACTCGCTGAGACTGATTGGCTCGCTGAGACTGATTTGCTCGCTGAGACTGATTTGCTCGCTGAGACTGGTTGGCTCGCTGAGACTGATTGGCTCGCTGAGACTGATTGGCTCGCTGAGACTGATTGGCTCGCTGAGACTGATTTGCTCGCTGAGACTGATTGGCTCGCTGAGACTGATTGACTCGCTGAGACTGATTGGCTCGCTGAGACTGATTTGCTCGCTGAGACTGATTTGCTCGCTGAGACTGGTTGGCTCGCTGAGACTGATTGGCTCGCTGAGACTGATTGGCTCGCTGAGACTGATTGGCTCGCTGAGACTGATTGGCTCGCTGAGACTGATTGACTCGCTGAGACTGATTGGCTCGCTGAGACTGATTGGCTCGCTGAGACTGATTGGCTCGCTGAGACTGATTTGCTCGCTGAGACTGATTGCCTCGCTGAGACCGATTTGCTCGCTGAGACCGATTTGCTCGCTGAGACCGATTTGCTCGCTGAGACCGATTTGCTCGCTGAGACCGATTTGCTCGCTGAGACTGATTTGCTCGCTGAGACTGATTGGCTCGCTGAGACTGATTGGCTCGCTGAGACTGATTGACTCGCTGAGACTGATTGGCTCGCTGAGACTGATTGGCTCGCTGAGACTGAATAAAATATTTAACTTTAAAATTCTTGAATCCAGCTGCATGTCTCTCAAAGAAGACAAATCATCAGATTTTTATCCCCGATTAGCATATTTTTTTCCTGATTTTAATGTAATTTAGTGCTCGTGTGTAATTTCACAGTTAAATTAGAATGTTTTCTTGATGCATTATAACTATTTCATCAACAACTATGAAATTTATTTCACTGATACTGTAATTTTAATTATGATTTTTCACTTTATTTTTTTTTTATTTTCTCTTTTTTTTTGGAGACCATTTCTAACTGATAGCAATTTTTTTTCCATTATTAAATGTATAGTAACATCAACTTTTTCTGAAAGGCTTAGTGAAATAGATTATAATAGTAAATATTTTGTTCAATAAATATAAATAATTCTATATTTTTTTTTTTTGAAAAATTGGTTTTAACTCAGGTTAATTTTTAGCAGCACCGCACAAGGCAGAAAAAAATATTTTTGTTTGCTGACCAAATTATGTATATGATACAGTTGAACTCATTTATTACCTCAATGAAACAGTTGAACTCATTTATTACCTCAATGAAACAGTTTAATTCATTTAGCTCATTTTTTTTGCACTAAATGAATTTAATTGGATGGATGGTAGGATAGTTTATTCTTCATAACCTTGCATTTTTGCAGCAATTTATTTTAAATCAAATGTCTTTGCAAATTGAAGGAATATTTTTAGTAATTAAATCAAAGTCTTATATATATATATATATATATATATATATATATATATATATATATATATATATATATATATATATATATATATATATATATATTATATATATATCACACCAATCTAGGTTCAAAAATATTATCCGGTAGTACTCTTCAAAATGCCGTTCAACTACTATCAACCGATCACAGACTTATCGCTGAAAATATTTTGTTTTGTTTTGTATATTGCTTCCCTGTTGTGCTTTAAGTTTTACTTACAGGCTAGTCAAAATGTTGGCACAAAGAGAGTTGTTCAATTTATATGCTGCATCTTTTATTTAATAGCTATGGCCTTTACAATCAATGAAATTTTGTGCATTACTTTTTTTGTTTTGCACAGCACATTTATTTATCTAAATAAGTTTGTTGTAATTATTCCATTTTTAGTTCTATATAAATGCAACACTATTAATTTAAACACAATTTATATAACTATGCTGGTTGTTTTGTTTTTGGATTTAGGATTAAAACTTTTTACCCTACTGAACATTCTAGAAAATGAATGAATATGTATCTCGTAGTAATTTTTAGTTATTCAAACAGCAATATATATAAAAGCGATTTGGGCTCTGTGTGAAATCGAAAGTGAAGAATAAATACAACAGTATCCCAGTTTAAAATATAATCATGAAAATATCGGAAACCAAAAATAACCTTTCACTTGACACTTGATTTTATAACTAACATTTCTATATTGTAACACAATCCTTAAATTATTAACTCTGGAATGTTAAATATGGGTAGAGCGTCTAATATACCAATATTTCCTAATTCGCTAAGTAATTTAATGCTTCTGTGAAATTTAACTGCCCATATCTAGTTGCTCTTTTAAACTAGTTTGGACCAATTGTATGTACCATTTTGCTTTATTTTTTTTCTCCTGAGTTGTTACTATTTCTAACGTTTAAGTTTTTTATTTTTTTTTTTAAAGTGCAAATAAACTATTTTAAAAAATGGTCGATAATATTTTTTGTTATTTTCAATATTTGATCTAGTATACCTCATTGCAGTATTCATGTTGCTAGTGTTTTATTTTTTATCAGCATAATAAACTTCTTCCGATTCAATACAAAAAGGGAAGATGAAATACACACTAAGCTTGCCCTTTATAAAGTATACAACAAACAATACTTTAAAAAAAATGCTCATTTTCGTCAAAATGAATTCAAAAATATAGTTACACTATGATATTACGTTAAATATAACCCTTATTAGCTCATTCTAGCTATACAGAAATCAAGATAATTGCTTTCGACACAAAAAGTACAACAAACAATCTCTGTCACTGTAGGGGGAATGACGGAATATGCCGTGTTTCAATACAACGATACCTTCAAATACGAAATACGTTGTTTTAAAACCGATTTAAATTCAAATTGCGCAGTTTTTTAATCTGTTTTTCCTTTTAGAAACTACATAACATGCATAGACACGTTTCAGGATTCTCATAAAAGAAATTTTGTTTTTTTTCTGCTGCACTTGTGTACGTCAATTTTCTGCCATCATAAGTTTGCATAAGCTGTGCTTGAATACAAGGAGTTAGGAAGCAATTCCTTTATAAAACTTCAAGAATTGATGATGGGTGGCTTGTTGCATAATAGTCCATATGATCAAACTTCGGTTTACGAGCAAAATTCCGCTTGATATAAATGCTCGTAATCTAAAACACCCGCATATCAACTCAGATTAATTCATGATATCATGGAAATTTATATAATTGGCTCCAGAAAATTAAAAATAATTATCAATTATAATGAATACATGTGTATGATATTTATTTTCATGTAATATGAAGATGTGATAAAAATAATCGTTTTATAGGTAAGAACGAAATCTATGCTATCTGTTTGCTTATCATAAGCAATTCTTTTTTGTATGACGCTAACACGGAGACTAAACAAATTGATGGCTGGCACTGCTACTCGTGTGCAATAAAAGTATTTAATTGACCGATTTCTGACATTTATTTCTTAATGTAATAGTTACTGCACAACCACAGCAATCACAACACTTGTGTAAACGAATTACGATTACATAGATGTTGAGTATACAAGTGAAGCTATTTGAGTGAGAAAACATCGGCTCATTATTGATAAAATACATCTCGATAAAATACTTGTACCGAAAGATTTCGCTCTTATTCCTACTTAGAATATATTTTCAAAAAATACTTTCAAGGCATTGCTCACACTTCAAAGCAAACTTTGTAACACAATATTGCTCGTCTTTCAAAACAGATTTTTTTCTTCACATTTATATGTATATATATATATATAGTGTTGTTTTCACTCCTAAGTAAAACAAAAAAAAAATCCCTATATATTTTTATTGCACAATGTTTAAGGAGTTTCAGTGATCAAAATTAATAAACAAAGATGGATACTGGAAAAAATTGTTTATTCAATCAGTAAATTCTTTCTTAATTTTTTAATTGTAAATAAATTTAATTCGAGAAAACTAAAAGAATTTATGCCGAAAGCAAAACTAACTACTAAATACAAGCTTATGTAAGTATTATACCAATTTTTAGGGTAAAGATAGGGTAATACTAATATTATCTGTGGGTTCTGCGTTAAATCGAAAGTAAAGTATTAATACAACAGTATACTAGTAAATTAATAATATTGGTGAGATGGTAAGGAACAGAGAGATTACAGATTTTCTATGGAGTGATTTGTAGATAGAAATTATCATTGTAGTTTACATATATTTTACAGGTATTCAGTTGTTGTTGTTTTTTTTTTAAATATATTACTCCCCGCCTTATTTTTGTATAAAACAATTCAATAAACACGACCAGTTTCACTATAATTAAGATTAGAATATAAACTTTCACTGTGGACTAGATGATATTTCCACCAATCGCAGCTTCTATATCCATCACAAAGTTATGCAGCTCCACTACTTCCTGGACATGTACTTGTTGTGTATGTAAATTTTAAATCACTAAATTCATTCTTCAAAGAACCAAATTCATATTTATCCACCCAATGACCAATACTGACCTGTTTACTACATCCATGAGGATGTGACACTATGAAGCTAAGTTTGTCGACATCTCGAGATTTTTTTGTATCTGTTCCTGACAGTTTTTCTAGACTTTTTCAACATATTTGCATAACTCGTTCAGTTTATCTCCCAGATTGTTGTCACAAGTCACACATTTAAGCCTACACCAGTCCATGGATATCTAGATATAACACCAGGATAGACAACCAAACAAAATTTCATTCTAGCCGTGTACGGTTTAGGCTGACGCAAGGGTTAAACAAAGTTGCACTATTATATACATGCTTGCTTGTTTTCGTTCGTCCATTGTTTATTCGGATTTTATTTTGTGTTATTACTGTTGTTTTTCTAAAATTTCTCTTTTTCTCGGTAAAATGTACGTATAATAATTGTTTTGGTTTATAAATCTAATTTTAAATATAATAAATAACTAAGAAAATGGTCAATAAGTGTTCTGCATACGGATGCAAAAGTGGATATGACAGTGTTGAAAAAGCGGAAAGTAAAGGAGTTTCTTTTCATTCGTATCCATTAAACAATGTGGAATTATGTAAAAAATGGATTAGAGCTAATCCTCGCCAAAATTTTCAGCCTGGGAAATATTCAAAAATGTGTTCGCTCCATTTCTTGCCAAGTGATTTTGTTAGTGATGTAAAAGATACAAACATGTCTCGATCAAAGAAAAGATGTGAATCCAATAAACCTGTTAGACCAAAAATTAAATTAAAAGAGGATGCAGTGCCAAGTATTTTTCAGAATGCACCATCATACTTATCAACTCCAAAGTACCGTAGAACAACAATGAAGTCTTCGTCATCAGCTCGACAAGAAGTTGTTGAAAATCAAATGATGGAGTTGGAAAACTTGTTTAATGAAAATGATGTCATAAACAAGTTATCTTTAGTTGATCTAAAAGAAAAATTAAGTAAAGAGAAAATACCTTCTGGATATAAACTCCATATTCAAAATGAACATTTATATATTTATTTGTTGGAATTTCAGAATAAAATTTTGTTTATTAAATCATCAATTTCAATTTCAAAATCATTCGACATATCACTACATCACAAAGGAAAACAATTATCTAAATCATTTTCAAACGATATTTGTTCTTCCAATTTGGAAACAATGAGTCAGTTGTTGAATTTGCTTGCTCGTTTAAAATGTTTTGATGAAACTCCATTTCATGAAACCTTTGATGAGATCAAGCAAGAAGCAAAATCAAATTTGAAAAAAATGATGACTTTTTATGAAGATTCAAATCCTGTTTTTCAACAAATACAATTTCTTGTCGATCAGTTGAAATTGGTGGGGGTGAACAAACATGCGAGAACATACACACCACAAACCATTATTTGGTCATATCTGGTATATGCATCAGGCACTGCATCTTACTCTAAAATATTGGAAAGTGAAGTTTTGAACCTGCCTTCAATAAACACTTTAAAAAAAACTAACAAGACGAGTAAATGAAAAAACAGGGCTTGATAACACAAGTTACCTCACACTTCGTGTTAGCACATTAAACCAGCTGGAAAGAATGTGCACAATCATAATCGATGAAATATATGTGGCCAAGCGTGTTGAATACTTTTCCGGCAAGTTTCATGGATTGACAGCTGAAGGCGAACAAGTTTCTACTCTTCTGTGTTTTATGGTTAAATCTCTTTGTCATAAATTTAGAGATATGGTAACTCTCTACCCTATCCATAATTTGACTGCTGGCCAAATGCATCAATGTTACACAGAAGTGATGGAAATGGTGCACCGAGCAGGGGTTACTGTAATTGGCATTTCGGTTGACAATGCAGCTGTTAACAGAAAGTTTTATATTCAAGAACTTTGTGGAGGCGCGATTAAACCATCTATTGAAAACAAATGGACTAATCAGCCAATGTTTTTAATTTTCGATGCAGTCCACAATTTAAAAAAAATGTATACAATAACTTTTTGAATCGACGATCCTTTGTCTTTCCGAAATTTTGCAACAATAACATTGCAGCACCTGATTCATCAGCCGATTTTCAGCACATTGAGGATCTTTACAACTTGGAGCTGAACATGGTTGTTAAAAAAGCATACAAGCTGAATGCGAAAGTACTGAATCCTACAAATATTGAGAAAATGTCTGTCAAACTCTCATCGTCAGTGTTTTGCGAATCGACTGTGAGTGCTTTAAAATAGTATGTGGAGCATGAAAATAAAGTTGAATGGAGTGCAACAGCTTGGTTTGTGGGTATTATCACCAAACTCTGGGAAGTTTTAAATGTAAAAACTTGTTCGAAGGGGAAAAGAAAAAGAAACTACCACATGGATCCAGTAAAATCTTCCTCTGATTGGAAAATAGAATTTCTCTTAGAATTTCGTGATTTCCTACACAGCTGGCAAAACGCAAAAACAAAAGGACTCAGTCGTGAGACTTATTTGGCTGTTGGTCAAACATGTTTTGCTCTTGCTAATTGTTGCAAATATTTGATGAGTGAGACATACTTGAAATTCATCCTCCTTGGTCATCTGCAGTCGGACCCCATAGAGTTGAGATTCGGATGGTTGCGCCAAATGTCAGGGGGCAATTATTTTGTCTCAGTTCGGCAAGTTGCAGATAGCAACACCAAGATAAAAATGATGTCTCTGTTAAGTCATTCAAAAATTGAATATTAGCGAGATCGATGATTTCATTGATGATGTTAAAAGCTTGCCAGCTGGTACGGATGAAAATGTAAATGCAATTTTAGATTGTTTAAAAATTTCGGAAAGCCCTACTGACGATGAAGCATCAACAATATATTATGTTGCAGGAGCAATTGCACATTCCATCATTCATCAGAATAAGTGTACCAGCTGTAGAGAAATATTAGTCGATCTAAAATTTAAAGACATTGACGAATTAAGATTGAAAAAGCTGGATGTTTTTTTGAACGATGTCAACAGAGGAGGGCTATTGAAGCCATCTGAGTACACCTTCTCTACTTGCCTACAAAATTGGAAAGTATTCAATTCATTGAAAAGATCAGCAAATAGTCTGAAACTATTTCTAGGACAAACAAATAAAAAAAATTGTTTGTTAAAATTGTTGATAGAGTAACAATTGATGAGTCATTGCTGATTGAAGAAAATGTTTGTAATATCAATCATAATTTAGAAGAACTTATTTCTGTAAAAATTTTTAATTGTTCGTCTAAAAATTATGTTAAGCAATTTAATGAAACGGTTCATGAAAAACCAATGAAAAAACGAAAAATAAATAAATTGACAAAATAAAGATTTTAAATTAAAAAATTTGTTATTAAAAGTTTTCAAACTTTAATTGCGTTTGTGTTTATTTCATAAAAACATAAGTACCAAATATACAAAACTGCTATTAAACATGAAGACTAACGCTAAACACTTGATTGTGTGTCAGCCTAAACCGTATTTTTTAAAATATTGGTTGTCCTTCCTGATGTCTAGATTTCCATGACCAGTCACTCTCAATGCTTACATTACTAATACTGACTTGATCAACACTGACCACTGGACTATCTTCTCTATCATAAAACAATCTCAAGGGCGTGTGACTGGCCTCAATGTCATCAAACACCAGATGTGCAGCTGTGTGCACATGAAACTCCCACCACTCGTAACTGGCTGTGTCTGAATGTTGATATTGTTTACACCAACATGATATGCATTTTTTGATCCATTATCCCCACTTGTAAATTTGATCAACTCATATACCCACCCACTTCCTATTCTCCAGTTTGTTTTGTCTCTCATGTTGTAAAATGGATATGAAACTTGTGTGTAGGGCCAAATCTCTGGTCTGTGTGGACTGGTCATTTTAATATCAACTCTAACTGTCAGGTCAGCTGCAACTTTGATGTATTCATGTAAACCCTTGTCACGATGACCTTCAGGTAGATGCTTTAAGGTACATGTATAAACTGTCTATGACCTGGATTCTTCTTACAGCCAATAAGATGTCTGTGTAGATCAGCTTCTCCACCCTCTGACGCCTGAGTTTCGTTATGACTTGAAAAGCATGTCAAGTTATATTATTAACCATAATCCTTTCCACGAGCTAAAAAATAAAAGTTAACATATATAAAGTTTTCCAATTTGTTTAGTATTATGTAATTTTTGTTTCCTGATCACAATGTAATAATATCATTATTTATAATAACAAAATAATTTTACCAGAAAACCGATTTTTCATCGTGGTAATTGCAATGTCTAGCATGTGACTTTAAACTGCAGAAAAATTAAAATAACTTGAGTATAATCCATTCATAGAAATTATCATATTTCACAACTGAAAATATTTCATCTTATCCAGCTATTTTTAAAAATTTAGATTTCGATGAAGCTTACATTAAACATTTATAATGTAACATCTGTTCATTGGTTATAAAATATTTTTTTTTATTAAGTTGATTTTACATGACATCAGAAAATCAGTATATCCACTTTTTGATATCTAAGTTTTCTATCACGTGAAAATAGAAGTTAATTAAAAAAAACATATTATTAAGTTTTTTTTTTTACTTAAATAAAGTTAAAAATAAAGATAATATGTAATGTTTTTTTTTACCTACGATAAAGTTATAAATAAAGATAATATGTAATGATTTTTTTACCTAAAATAAAGTTAAAAATAAAGATAATATGTTATGTTTTTTTTTTCTTTTAACTTTGTTGAATAGTAACTTTGATAAATTGTTAAAATGTTTGTTATAGATGTAATTTTTTTTTACTGAAAAATTACTTTAGAGATTAAAACAAATATGATGAAACTAATTAAAAATATTTTTTACCATTGTCATTTGTGACTACATGGAAACAAAAAAAAATTAAACAAATTCTCAGAGAAGTTTGTCAAAAAAAAACAACGTTAGTCTTTTTTAAATAACTCAAGATGATTTTTATTTTAATTTTGAAAAAGTTGTTTTATTTTCACTCTCAAACTTTTTAAGATGCACCAAATTTAAGGAGACTGATTAATTTTAACAATTACACCCCCGCCACTTTGCCAAAAAAAAAGAAGTTATAATAATTTAAAAAAAATATTTTGTATGTAGATTATTCTCTTTTACTTTTCAAATCAACAAACATGTAGATTCGTAGCATAGAGAGAAAAAAGAGTTATAATTGTTTATAAATTGCTTTTCAATCCATTATTTATAAATGTGAAACAGGTTGCAGCCCTACTAAAACTCATGCGAGACCCACACTTTAAGAGCCAATGCTTCAGAATCTTTGCTGCTATATGTTTCTGTACAGCTATCTTTTTTACATAAGCATATTATTATAATGGGCCTACTCAAAAATAGTTTATGTATGACTAATTATATCCCAGGTAGAAATCTTTTTCATTGGAATGTTTTACAGCTTACCTTATATTGTATAAATATATTTACTTTTTTTTTTGCTATCCTGTGAATCAGATATTAGGTTCCCATATTAAGATCGTATGATTGAAAAACAACTTTTTCCGGATTACATTCTATATATACTCATATTCTTTTGTAAGAAATTGTATGGTACTTTCCATTTTTAAAATGTTTGGGAATTCCCAAAATATTATTCAAATGTATTATTGATCTGTACCAAAGGCCATCAAAATAAATTAGTTTGATAAGAGCCACTATTCGTCTTTACACACAAACACACACACTAATACACACAAATACCCACACACACACACACATATAGGGGAGAGTTGCCCCAAATGGAACACTTAAGCAAAAGTGCTGCTAATTCATATTTTTATTAAGAGTGTTTTAATCTTAAAGGTGCCAAAAGGAACCTACACCATTAATGCAAGAATCCACACCAAACATATGGCATTAAGTAGTGGTCAACCTGTGATATAAGTGAAAATAGGTGACCACTGAAAATTCCATTCAAGGCAACTGGTTGCCTTGAATGGAACAGCTAGTTTCCTTAATTGGAACATCCCAAATCATGGTAGCCCTAATTGGAACAGTTAGTCAGAAGCCATAAAATAAAATTTGTTTTAAATACTTAGCAATTATAAGCCATTTAAATTTTTATTTGTAACTTTATGATAACATTACTTTTAACTGCAATCTTTTATGGTGATTGTTCTCATATAGATAAACAAAAACAAAGATTAACACATTCTTAACTTAGCATATCATTAAAAAACAACTGAGATTACTAACAAGCAGTCTCTACAGTAACTGCCAAAAATCAACTCTACTCTACAAAGAAACCACTAAAATCAAAGTTAAACTTATGTAGACCATGATGAACTGTTGGGTCTGGTAAGAGAGTGACTATATCAACTTCATCAACATCATCAGTGGCTTGATGTTCTGGCAAGGAGTCGATGAATGTTCTTTGACATTTACCTAGAAAATGTACTTCCCATGCCCTGTCTTGCTTTTTTTGTAGTGATGTAACCAACGTGACATTTTATCTTTTTTGATAGGTAAGTGTATTTTACCAGAACCCAACTGTCTTGCTGAAGAACAGGAACAGGTTGCATCAGTGTTGTCTTACTGCATGTTGCCACTTGTTCAGATGGTTTTGACTTTTTCAATGACTCTATCAGAAGGAATGCTCTCTTTTTCTTATTAGCAGGTGTTGATGCTAGTGATTTCTTGTATGGCGAACTTGTTAGATCTGCAGCATGTGAAACTCGAGACTTTCCTTTAATAGCTTTTTTCTTCAAATCAATGACAGGCAATGACGAAATGTCTTTAACACAAACACATTTTGATAATGAAGTGATCAATGGAGTAGCTTCAGACATTCCCAATTGTTTTGAGTCAATGTCATCCGTTTCCTGGGTAGGTGTCCCAGGAACACAGATTGCAGCATCTTGCTGATGATGAATTTCAGCTTGTACGATTATAGTAACTGCAAATAATAAGCATATATGCTAGTTATGTCAATAGATATAGGCTAAATACACTATAAGATGAATTAATATATTTTTCCTTGTCACATGACGCGACAGTGTCAACTTTGGGAGGCCATATGTTTCTGCTGCCTTGTTAAGGCCCATGTCGCCCCGCTGCACCGCAGAAACAGCCCGATCCAAATCTTCTGAACTCCATTTGCCGCAGACACGCTTCATCTGAGAAATAAAAATAGCATAGTATTTTACTTTTTACAGAGAATGATCTGGAGATTATATTACTGTAGATATTTTATGTAGTCTAGGTTACGAACAATCATATTTTAATTAGTTTCCCTGATTGGAACACGTGACACATTGTGTTCCAATCAAGGCAACATCACTGTTCCAATCAGGGCAACTATGACCTACTTTTGTTTGCCATCGTGTAGTTCAGACGCTGATCAACAAACTCCTATTATCGCTCACAGACTGACAAGACGTATCAACAAGCATTGTGTAACACAAATATAGTTTGTTTATTTATTAAGGTTTCTTACCTTTGCACTCGCTACTTTGGTTGTCCAAAGATAGATGAACCTTCGCCGAAACCTGTTTCCTTCGATATCTTTAAACAAAATTACAAAATAACAACTGTCACTCGCTCACTTAATAATATCCGGTACGAACCGCACTACTAACGTTGAACAAATCGACAATAATGTATTTATGCGCCGATAATTCAGTGTTCCATTCAAGGCACTGTTCCATTTGGGGCAACTCTCCCCTAATACTTTAAAGAGCCGAATTATTTTTAATTTTTTAAGATTTAGATTAATTTTTGAAAATATGTATATTAAGGAATTACCATCAACCGTAACACTATGACTTAGCTATCCCTAATAATCAGGTATGCCGAGAGG
Source organism: Bulinus truncatus (assembly GCA_021962125.1). Classification (NCBI taxonomy): domain Eukaryota; kingdom Metazoa; phylum Mollusca; class Gastropoda; family Planorbidae; genus Bulinus; species Bulinus truncatus. Next base: position 639,401 of record JAGDYQ010000016.1, on the reverse strand, counting down.
GGGGGTCATTGCCAGGGGGCCCGCATCTGTAATAGGGCCCGGCCGCCTCGACCATGTTAATTTTTTCACGACTCATTGTATATTAAGGGGCCCGCAATGATGTCCTGCCCTGGGGCCCTTGTTGGCTCTCGGCGCCCCTGCTAATAATTCATTATCGGAAATTCTATGGGTACATTGCTCACTTGAACTTTAACCAACCCTACGATGGGTTCTCGCTTTGTTTATGTAGGTTATAAACGTAATCTAAGACAATGCTATTGTTTAATGTACTATTTTAGGTTGTGCGGAAAACTTAGGAAAACTGTGGCCAATAATATCTTCTGGTGGCCTTGGTTATTAAAACTACTATATAGTGTTAAGGACAGGTTTATATATATATATTGGGACTCTTATCACAAGCATCAATATCTCAATAACCAATTCTTAGCACAGATAGATATTGAGCAGATTGCGCAAGCTTTGTTTTGAAACAATGTTTTCATTGCCACCATTAATGATATTTAAACTCATCAGTCCTTTCATTGAATAGAAATTGTTACGGGTTCTTATAATGATACTACTTGTAGAAGGGGTAATAATTCAGACAACACAAATCACGAAGTTAACTCCAGTGAAGTAACATCAAACAATCATTTAATTCTTGAACATAAACTGACATAAAGGTAAATTCAGGAGGAGTACAATAGCAAACTGTAAACATCAGGGCTGGGGAGTCGGTGTCGGTGTCGGTAGTTTTTGCCGGTGTCGGTGTCGGCATTTGTATTTTGCCCGGTGTCGGTGTCGGCATTTGTATTTTGTCCGGAGTGGGTGTCCGCATTTGTACTTGTCCGGAGTCGATTCGGTGTCGGCGCAAAAACTCCCCCCCCCCCCAAAAAAAAATACTAGAACTTTAATTACATAATCCAGAACAACTTTTAATATAAAGTGTTCTTAATTTCTTCTTTTCTTTTTAAATAAATACTTGGTAAATATTTTGGCCGACACCCCACCCCTGGTAAACATGCATCCATCTACATCGATGCCCAAAGCTAGACTCTAACAATACAGACATCCGCATCCTAGGATGCCCAGAGCTCGACTGACTATAAAACAAAGCATGTGCTCCCAACTGTCGGCTTAATATACGTCATTTGTACCAATTGACGTATACACTAAAATCTACAATAAACTACAACACAAGATTGCAGAATGACGCCATAGATACTGCGGTGGGCGGAGCCTACCGAATTGCGTCATCAAGCTTAGGCTATACTATTTCTCCACAGAAATGTTTATTATACATATATATATATATATAATATATATATATATATATATATATATATATAAATCTCCTAAAAACCCATTTACTCATTAATTAAATAATATGTTATAGCTTTTTATATGTATAAAGCAAATTGATTTTATGAATGGAAACAAAAGCGAATTACAACAATGGCACGAGAGTTTTTTTAAAAACAAACCTATGACTATTTATATAGCGAGGCGCTATCTGTATAATATATGATCTGTTCTTCTTAAGTGTAACAGACACTTATGATAACATAATTAGAATGTTTATAACACACAATCAAACAACATGTCTCTCTCTCTCTCTCTTTCTCTCTCTCTTTATCTATGGGAACTTTACTTTTTATTAGAAAACAAAACAACAAAAAACAAGCAATTAAGCCTGTTCCATTCTGGACACAGGACGTGTTAGCGCATTTTCATGTTATTATGTATCAGTACGTTTGTTATCTTTCAGTAAATATTTGTAAATTTTGGAAATGTTTATAAATTCAATTGTGTAATGCATATATCTGAAAAAAGATATTAAAAGGACGTTTCTTTATATTTGAAAACAAAATTATTTTCTCTTAAATCTAACTACAAGTGGTTTGTGGTTACTGAAATAGGACTCATAATTGAAACATTCTAAATTGTAGTCATTTAATCGTCCGAAAACTCCGTCAATTATTGTTTTATATAAAGTACGGGAAGTAAGTCATGTTGAATAACTGTTACAAAAATAAATAATGATTACGCCCCTTTGATTAGCTTTTATTATTTATATTTAAAATATAAGCAAAACGGTACATAAAAAACTCTTATATTTTGGCCCTGAGAGGTCAAGCCAAGACCTACACAATGATATATAAATCATGGGTCTAGGACTTATGGTTGCTGAGATATAGGTCGGTCCATTATTAATATAGCTTATATAGTACAAAACGGTACTTTATAAGGCCCCTTTTACGGCCCTGAGAGGTCAGATCGCGAAATGGAAAAAAGTCATTTCTTGGCAGGCCAAGACCTACAAAATGATATATACATCATGGGTCTAGGACTTATGGTTGTTGAGATCTAGGGTGATGACGGACGGACGGACGGACAGACAGAAAGACAAAACGGGGACAATAGAGCATTTTTTTTCGAAAAATGCTCTAAAAACGGTACTTTATAAGGCCCCTTTTACGGCCCTGAGAGGTCAGATCGCGAAATGGAAAAAAGTCATTTCTTGGCAGGCCAAGACCCAGAAAATGATATATACATCATGGGTCTAGGACTTATGGTTGTTGAGATCTAGGGTGATGACGGACGGACGGACGGACGGACAGACAGACAAAACGGGGACAATAATAAAAAACATTAATATATAAATATATATATATGTATATATATATATATATATATATATATATATATATATATATAATACTTAAAAATTAATTAAAGAGCCGTTCGGATATGTCCCTAGTTTGAGTTAGTAAAGGCGGTAAGGCAAGAGCCGGGTAAGAAATCCATATCGTTTGCCGATTTGTTGAAGATAACGCCGTGCCATGTTGTTCTCCGTGTATTTTTGATGCAGTAATGAGGGCCATTGTAAAGGCAATGACATCCGCTTTGAATGAAGGTGGGCAGTGATTAAATATAATTGTGTAACACAGCCAGTTTGAACTCACAAGCCATATTATTTGGAGTTTTCAAAGACAGACTAATTGGGATAACAAAAAAACTGTGCTGGCAGATTAGCTTTTACAGATAATTTTGTAAACAGCCTGTGATGGCATAATAAATGTTTAGACACATTATAATGACATAATAGATGTGTGACATAAAAAACTAGGTTGAGAGAAATTGATGACATAATAAATGTGCAGTGTGCACACACAATGATGACGAAATAATTGTGTACACAGGCAGTGATGACAAACCACTTGCTTATTCCAGTTCGCAAAAAGAAAATAAAAAAGTAAATAAAAAAAATAGTAGCTAAATATTATATTAACAATAAAACCAAATGCGTTTCAAAGTATTAAAGGACGCATTTAAACAAAAAAGATTGTAAACAATAATTAACACTAAACGTAACAAGTTATACAGGACTGTTCAGAAATAAGACCAATAGATTCCACTGCACCTTAAGAATTTTACTATAACTTTTTTTATAAACTAAATTATGAGCGTTTTGTGTCACACACGGAAGAATGAAGTCAACAGCTGGCACACAATATAGATCTTTATAACTACAACTGCCAGAATGAAGACGAATAACTTTAATTTTGCAATGATCATTATGAAAAATAAATCGGTTTCGTTTCCACACAAAGGGAGATAACTAGGGATTGTGTTTACATTGGTTTATTTTTATTTTAAAAAGATTGAAATAAAGTAAAGACTTGAATATTGAATAAATTAAAAAAAAACAATGAATAAATGTAATACATCTATATAGCGTTTATTATAATTTAAACTGTTGTAAGCATTCTTAAGATGGTGGTTATTTTATATTAGTTGACTTTGTAAAACAGTGTCAAATGAAATATAACATTGGATTTTGCTGGGTGACGATCACTGGATGAATGGAAGGTGGGGGTAAGAATCACGATTAGCCCTTACAAAGTTTTGATTCAAGGTAAAAATGAAACTCAGGTGTCAGAAGTTGGAGAAGCTGATCTACACAAACATCTTATTGGCTGTCCAAAGAATCCAGGTCGAACAGAGTTTATACCTATTATATTCTCCTTAAACCATTTACCTGAATCGTGTGAGCCACAAACCACGGAAAAGGTCAAAGATAATTAAAACCTATGATGTAGTTGTAGCAACCATCTTCAAATTATATTCATAAAACAAAATCTAAAAGGTTTAATCACCAAAGACAATCGTTTATAGATTATAAGAAATTATCACGGTGGCGTACATAAATGTTGATTTTAAAGTGCTCATATATTTTAGTTGTATGTGATACATAATAATCCATAAATATTTTAAAATAATCAATAATACTATCAAATAGTTTTTACCTCTATTAAAAAAAAGGCATAGTCAGAAATATTACATATAGTAACATCGGAAATTTATATTTCTATCACTCAAGTGAAATCATACGTGTTCCAAATAGTGATATAAGGCATTACACAACTTCAGAAATCACTGACGTATTCACAATAGTGAACTAAGATCATCATGCAAACTCTAGTAAGTTTTAATGATACTGTTGTAATTATTTTTTCATTGCTTGCATTTTACTTGTGTGTGTGTGTGTAAATATATATATATATATATATATATATATATATATATATATATATATATATATATATATATATATATTTATTTATATGTATATTGTTGCGTGCTGGAATTACTTTTGGTTACAATCACGATGTTCAAACACCAAACAACAGAAGAGTCAAATGCAGGCTTTGTATGTTCGTTCTTTAATCTTAATGTTTATCTTACATTTTACAACATCAAATCTTTACATCAAAAGTTCATAACATCACATAATCCAATAGTCTCAAACGCCTTTTATATATATCTCTACTGCTGTCTTTTACTACTAAAATTATGCTCTGACTAACTGCTAGAATAATAGAAGCTATAGTGGACTTCGTTACATCTCACGTCCACTCTCTACGCTCGCCTCAGCCCCATTGCCTACTCTATTTCAAAACCTACTTTTTTATCATTGGGCCCTCTCGATCTGTCCCCATAACTCAGTCAGTTGTCAAACGGATGTGTGGGAACTACAAATTACCTTCCATTCCACGAACAGAAAAGGTATGCAAGTCACGGTCACTCTGGTATCCAAACGTGATACCTGTGCTGACCTACAGTAATTAAATCAGGAGGGGACAACAGCTGGAATTCGGGGGGGGGGGGAGGACTGGTACGTACGTTTTCACTATGTCCCTTGTCACGGCTATTGGTTTGATCCGTGACATACATTCTATTAGGAGAAGATGTGGTGGGTGGGATTGATGCTAATACAGTCCGTGGCAGTCTGGTGATTTATTTGTTTGTCCAGAATGTCTGTTGACTCTCTCCCTACTCTCGGAACAAAGGCTAAGGTATCATATATCAATTCCCTAACCGAGGTCGCTAGAACACGTAAAGTCTCTACCCCCAAAGATTTAACCCTGAACTCTTGATTTAACCTCTCAATGATTTACTTTACATATTATCCTACATTCTAACCAATGTGTGAGAACCTGTTCTCCACATATATATACAAGTATATTCCTATGGTATACCGATATTTAGATTTTCTAACGAAGTACGGGCTATACGTGTGAACCATTTACATTAGATTGGCCTACCTCAGTTTTATGTTTCAACGCAATAGACATTTATTACTATCGTTTATGTAATATTATTTGTTTAATAAACAAAATAGAGCTTGTAACTGTTCTATAATTATTTCTGCTGTTATCGCCCAAATACTATTGAAAAATTTAAATACTAGGAAATAAAGACAATAGAAATCCAACTAAAAATAAAATATGGTGCAATAACCAATATAATAAATTAGATAGTGTAGATTACTATTAAGTTGGGTTCATGTTCAAAGCTCATAAAAATATTTTGTTTCATATTCTTTTGATGTAAAATACTTTTACATATCATTATTTTTTAATTATCTTTTTACGTCTGGGTTTGAGTTATTATTATGTTAAGATAAAAACAAAAATCTCTTGATCATGGAAATTATTTCTGTAACAGATTAAGTAGCGACTTTATTATATTTCCAATACAGTCGATTGAACAAAAAATCACTGATGCACTACAGAAGACAGACATCTGACTTGACTCGCTAAATTTTTAAGCCTTCATCCACAGCAGATACAATAAACGTAAGATTAAATTCTGGTTTTGAGACTAGATTACATTTAGATCACTATTTTTAATGTATTCTGTGGATGGAATCCATTAGACAAGATAAGATGTTTAAAACATTTTTAGTGAACTACCCTAGATCATTTTATTTTGTGTTGCTGTAAAGAATCAGAAAGAGAAAGAAGCAAACAGTTCAAATGCTATTGGTGAAAGTTTTCTTTTTTAAAAGTTTAATAGGGATTAAAACCAAAGCAAACAAAACAATATTTTCTTTCAAATGTTTGATTGTCATGTTTTATTTATCTTAAAAAAAAGGAGGAATGTAAATGTAGGCGAATTTCTCAGCTTATGGCCATGAGAAAAAATGGATCATTCGAGTTACACTTACGGTAAGTCTTGAGTCTTGAGTAACTTTTCAATCGTACAAAGATGTTAAAGTCAATTGTCAATGGGTATTTCTCCTGTCAGAGCCTACAAAATGAAACGGAAAAGACTATTCCATTTCTGACATATATCTTTCATGAGTGATAGCAGTGACATACATCTACATAAGTGATAACAGTTACATACATCTTACATAAGTGATAACATGCATCTTACATGAAGATAGCAGTGTCATACATCTCACATGTTTGATAACAGTAACATACATCTTACATGATTGATAACAGTGGCTCACGTATTACATGAGTGATAACAGTGGCAAACATATTACATGAGTGATAACAGTGACATACATCTTACATGAGTGACAGCAGTGACATAAATCATTCATGAGTGACAGCAGTAACATACATCTTTCATGAGTGATAACAGTGACATACATCTTACATAAGTGATTCTTAGTGTTAAAATAAGTTGATATACTAGTGCTTTTTGATCAACAACACTTTTATGTGAATAAAAAGTAATGAAGTAGATATAAATTAAATAACATTATGCATTACGTTGCAGGTGATCATGAGACAGTTGAAGCAGATAACGAAGAAATTGATCTGCATACACAGTTTAACAACTGCCGGAAAAACCCTGGCCACAAAGGTTTTTTTTCCAGTAGATGCTTTAACCCTGAATAAACTACCAGAGAAGTGTACTGAAGAGTTATGTAAACTATTAAAATACCATGCTGCTTTGACTGTTAGATTAGCAGTTAATTCAATTAGCCATCACAGGCCTGAATTTTGGCCCAAAACAGCCAATCCTTATCCCTTTTATAATAGAATGGAAGGCAAAAAAATTAGAACTGGAAGAGGAACATTTCAACGAGTGATCCAGATTACAAATGGCATTGAAGATGAATACGGGCATATGCATTGGACACAAAGCAATGTCTGTACGTGTGAGAAATGTCACCATGCAGATAGTCCATGTAGAGTTTGGTGGAGTGTTGTGATATTAACTGCTGCACATGTCATTTACGATAATAACGAGGCAAGTCAAACTTCCTGCAGATTGTTTTATGATAGAAATACTCTCCCTTGGTAACTTTAACTAAAGCAAGAATTGAAAATGTAAAAATCAGTGAAGACTCGTGCACAATGAGTTTTATGACGTGTGATGCAGCTCTGGCCAATAAGCTGACATCATATTTAAAACGTGCCCGTAATCTTTTAGCGAAAGTCCAGGAAGATTACAAGAGTTCTAGAGATGTACTCAAGCTTACATTTATAGTGTCGCATCCGCACGGGTGTTCTAAACAGGTCAGTGTCGGTCAGTGGACGGAGAAAAAGATGGACGAAGAGTTCAAATATCTGCATAGATTCATCTACACAACATGCACTTGCTCTGGTAGCAGTGGGGCTCAAGTTATTATCATTGGCTACAGTGGATCACATTGGAGATTCCGACATGTCCACAGTGGAAATTTGAATCACAGGTTAAATTACAGCGGTGTTGGTTACACCTTATTGTATTAAGTGTTAATTGTTTTATTCATATGGGTATGCTTTTGTAATGGTGGCTAAGCATTCTTTCAAATTATTCACTTCATTAATTTTATCCTTTGTATCGAATAGTTAATTTTACTTTTTTAGAGCATTTTCGAAAAAAAATGCTCTATTGTCCCCGTTTTGTCTGTCCGTCCGTCCGTCCGTCCGTCCGTCCGTCATCACCCTAGATCTCAACAACCATAAGTCCTAGACCCATGATGTATATATCATTTTGTAGGTCTTGGCCTGCCAAGAAATGACTTTTTCCATTTCGCGATCTGACCTCTCAGGGCCGTAAAAGGGGCCTTAGTACCATTTTTTACTATATAAGCTATATTAATAAAGGAGCGCTATATCTCAGTAACTATAAGTCCTAGACCCATGATGTATATATCATTTTGTAGGTCTTGGCCTGCCATGTGTTCATTTTGCGATAGGACCTCTGAGGGCCGGGCTTCAGGGCTCCTAAGGGGCTCATATATTATATATATACCTTGTACGTTAAATAACCCGTTCATTTGGTGCGAAATACTGCAGCACGTAGTTTCACCAAGATTTATTAAGAAACTCATCAAATGAAATAGTAAGCTTGTGTTCTGAGTTTAATTGAAAGTATCAGAGCTATGCAACAATTGACGGAGTTTTCGGACGATTAAATGACTATAATTTAGAATGTTTTCAATTATGAGTCCTATTTCAGTAACCACAAACCACTTGTAGTTAGATTTAAGAGACAATAATTTTTGTTCAAATATAAAGAAACGTCTTTATAATTTTTTTTTTACAAATATATGCATTACACAATTGAATTTATAAACATTTCCGAAATTTACAAATATTTACTGAAAGCTAACAAACGTACTGATACATATTACGAAAATGCGCTAACACGTCCTGTGTCCAGAATGGAACAGGCTTAATTGCTTGTTTTAGATTTAAGAACATTCTTCTTAATTTAAAGTCAAGTTGGTAACCTACAACATCATTATTACCTGAATATTATAGTAGAAATAAGCAAAAAATTCAAAGAATGCAGATAAATGTTTAGTAACACACACAAAGTAATCCAATTTGGAGTGTAATAAAGATGCATTGCAGTATACATTATAGAATAATTTAACATAGATAGTATTATTGTTATGTAAACTAACATTCACAATTTTTCCTTTTTTGTAAAAGGTCTTGCATTACTTACTTTTTGTATTATTTCATGAAAAGAAAAGATTTTGATCACAATAAACAATTGAATAAATACTATTATAAAAAAGAAAACGAATTGCAGCTTTTTTTCATGGAATCAAAACTGTTACAACTCTTTTTCTTCTGCATTTAGTTGTACAGCCTATGTAGGTCTGTGGCCTGCAATACTAATGGTTCTGGTCTGTCATACACCTCTCTACTGTCTATGTATGGTTCTGGTTTGTCATACACTTCTCTACTGTCCATGGATGGTTCTGGTCTGTTATACACCTATCTACTGTCCATGTATGGTTCTGGTCTGTCATACACCTCTCTACTGTGCATGTATGGTTCTGGTCTGTCATACACCTCTCTACAGCCCGTGTATGGTTCTGGACTGTCATACACCTCTCTTCTGTCTATGTATGGTTCTGGTCTGTCGTATACTTCTCTACTGTTCATGGATGGTTCTGGTCTGTCATACACTTCTCTACTGTCCATGGATGGTTCTGGTCTGTTATGCACCTATCTACTGTCCATGTATGGTTCTGGTCTGTCATACACCTCTCTACTGTCCATGTATGGTTCTGGTCTGTCATACACTTCTCTACAGCCCGTGCATGGTTCTGGACTGTCATTTACCTCTCTACTGTCCATGTATGGTTTTGGTCTGTCATACACTTCTCTACAAGCCCGTGCATGGTTCTGGACTGTCATACACCTCTCTACTGTCCATGTATGGTTCTGGTCTGTCATACACTTCTCTACAGCCCGTGCATGGTTCTGGACTGTCATACACCTCTCTACAGCCCGTGTATAGTTCTGGACTGTCATACACCTCTCTTCTGTCTATGTATGGTTCTGGTCTGTCATACACTTCTCTACTGTCCATGGATGGTTCTGGTCTGTTATACACCTCTCTACAGCCCGTGTATGGTTTTGTTATGTCTTACACTTCTCTACTGTCCGTGTATGGTTCTGGTCTGTCATACACTTCTCTACTGTCCGTGTATGGTTTTGGTCTGTCTTACACTTCTCTACTGTCCGTGTATGGTTTTGGTATGTCTTACACTTCTCTACTGTCCGTGTATGGTTCTGGTCTGTCATACACTTCTCTACTGTCCGTGTATGGTTTTGGTCTGTCTTACACTTCTCTACTGTCCGTGTATGGTTCTGGTCTGTCATACACTTCTCTACTGTCCGTGTATGGTTTTGGTCTGTCTTACACTTCTCTACAGCCCGTGTATGGTTCTGGTCTGTCATACACTTCTCTACTGTCCATGTATGGTTTTGGTCTGTCATACACCTCTCTACTGTCTATGTATGGTTCTGGTCTGTCATACACTTCTCTACTGTCCATGGATGGTTCTGGTCTGTCATACACTTCTCTACTGTCCTTGGATGGTTCTGGTCTGTTATACACCTATCTACTGTACATGTATGGTTCTGGTCTGTCATACACCTCTCTACTGTCCATGTATGGTTCTGGTCTGTCATACACCTCTCTACAGCCCGTGTATGGTTCTGGACTGTCATACACCTCTCTTCTGTCTATGTATGGTTCTGGTCTGTCATACACTTCTCTACTGTCCATGGATGGTTCTGGTCTGTTATACACCTATCTACTGTCCATGTATGGTTTTGGTCTGTCATACACCTCTCTACTGTCCATGTATGGTTCTGGTCTGTCATAACCTCTCTACTGTCCATGAATGGTTCTGGTCTTTCATACACCTCTCTACAGCCCGTGCATGGTTCTGGACTCACACACCTCTCTACTGTCCATGTATGGTTCTGGTCTGTCATACACCTCTCTACTGTCCATGTATGGTTCTGGTCTGTCATCAGAGCCGGCTCTAGGCATAGGCAGCTGCCTAGGGCGCCAAATTGTTAGGGGCGCCAAATTTTAGGAAAAAAACTTTAAAAAAAAAATAATTTATCATTAGGCTATGCCACTTTTGACCCAGTTATGAAAGATCATCTTAAACGGATTGAAAATGAGTCATCCGACAGTTTAAAGTATGTTCACTACCTGGGCAAAAATATCCAAAACGAACTTATCAATTTACTAGGAACTCATGTTCAAAACATTATAGTTGCTGATGCTAAAAAAGCAAAATATTTCTCAATATTATTGAATGGTACCCCAGATGCAGGCCATGTTAAGCAGATGACGCTGGGTATCCGATTTATCACAACGTTAGAGAAAGATGAAAATCAGCAAGGAAGAGTAGATGTGCACGAACATTTCATAGAATTTATTCCGTTACAAAACACAACTGGTGCAGGTATGGCTGAAATCTTGAGAACGACACTTGAAAAACATGGTTTGCTTCTTTCAAATATAAGAGGACAGGGATATGATAATGGCGCAATCCTGAGTGGAAAGAATAATGGCGTTCAGCGTAAAATTCTTGATATTAATCCTCGCGCATTCTACGTTCCGTGTAATGCACACACTTTAAATTTAGTTGTTAACGATGCTGCCAATTGCTGCATTGAAGCAGTAAACTTTTTTGGAATTGTTCAAAGTGTGTATGTATTTTTTGCTGGATCCACTCACAGGTGGAATGTTCTTTTGAAACAGTTGCCCTCACTCACATTAAAACCACTAAGTGAAACCAGATGGGAACCCGAGTTGCTGCTTTGCGTATTTCGCGGTATGAACTTGGTCCAGTTTACGATGCATTAGTTTCACTGTCAGAGGACGAAAATTTGGAAGGCGTTACTGGAACAAAAACCCGAACAGATGCTCAAGCGATTGCTGTGAAAATATCGGATTTCAAATTTCTCGTTGGTGTTGTTATATGGTACAAAGTACTTTATGAAGTCAATGTCACTAGCAAAATGCTACAAGGTGTAGCACTTGACTTATCAGAGGCAGTCAAGCAACTCAAGAAAACTGAAGAATTTTCACGTAGATGGCGTTCTGATGAAGGTTTTTTGGAAGCCATTACTGATGCTAAAGAATTAGCAGAAGAAATTGATTTGGAGAACACAACTTTCCCAGCGCAACCAAGGAAATAAGAGTTCGGAAACAGAAGCGTTTGTTTAATTATGAATCACCAGATGAACCTGTGATAAATCGACAGGAAAATTTCAAAATCAAGTTTTTCTTTGCGGTTTTGGATACAGCTATACAGTCTGTTGCAGAACGGTTTCATCAGCTGGATGATCACACTTCTAATTTTGGATTTCTGTATAACATCACTAGTCTTTCAAAAGAATTGCCAAAGAATTTACTGAAAAAATGCCAAGATTTAGAGGGAGTATTAACACATGGCAATTGCAAAGATATCGATGCTATACAACTCTGTGATGAACTTATCTGTATTTCCCATCGGACGGAAGGAGAAGGAATAACTACTCCATATCAACTCTTACAATATGTCTGCAAAGCTGGATTATGCGAAATTTTTTCAAATTTGACTGTTGCATTGAGAATTTTGCTGACAGTAACGGTTGCATCAGGAGAACGCAGTTTTTCAAAACTTAAAATCATAAAAAATTATCTGAGAACGACGATGACTCAGAATCGTTTGGTTAGTCTTTCAATTTTGTCGATTGAAAAAGAAATTGCAGCAGACATTGACCTCGAATTAGTTGTTCAAGAATTTGCAGAAGCAAAAGCAAGACGAGTTAAATATAAAATATAAACTTAAGAATACACAAAGTGACAAAGAACTTGAAGTTGGACTCATTTTTACTAGGCTACACATGCACCTAAATCATATGATAGTAACAGCAAGACGGCATGAACTAAATTTTAGCATTTTTTTGTCATATCATACTATAATCACTGTATAAATATACTTCTTATTTTTTTAATGCTACAATTAGTTCTAAATTTCATTAGTTTTATTACATTAACAGTTACTAAATTCTTAACAAAAATTATTAAATTATTAAATAAAATTTGGTTTCATTTGAGTTTCCTCTTCATTCTCTCAATTTTCATATGAATTATTTGAGGCCCAGAAGCATCTGTTGCAAAAATCGTATCTTCATTTTTATGTCTTCCCTGTAATATGGCTCTAGGTGTCTGTACTGGTTTTCAATTTCCCATTCTTTACTGTTCATGCAGAAGGGGGGGGCGTCGTAATAGTTGACTGCCTAGGGCGCCAAATTGCCTGGGGCCGGCTCTGTCTGTCATACACCTCTCTACAGCCCGTGCATGGTTCTGGACTGTCATACACCTCTCTACTGTCCATGTATGGTTCTGGTCTGTCATACACCTACACTTCTCTACATCCCGTTGATGGTTCTGGTCTGTCACACACCTCTCTACTGTCTATGTATGGTTCTGAAAAAGAGACCAATTCAAGCATGACCTCGACAGTATATTTGGTGCGCATTCTTTTTATCATCTGACTTTTGCTTGAATACACTGAAAAAAAGTAAAAGTAACAGATATGATATATTAAAATGATTTCTAAAATGTATGATAAATTAAGATTTACAACAAATGCAAATTGTACAAACTTGATATATAAGGCACTTAGTAATATATGTTTAAATTTGAAGAAATCTTAAAACTTACATCTTCGTAATGTATAAATAATCATCACTCAGCGAGTCAGCGGATAGTTTCAGAGCCTTTAAACCACTAATGGGACGGTTGTGTGTGTGTGTGTGTGTGTGTGTGTGGTGTGTGTGTTTGAAGTTCCTTTAAGGATGAGATGGGATCTCTTTGATCCTATAAACCACTATTAGGACGGTTTTTATGGTGCTGTTCTTTCATCCCCACCATAGCCGATAGTGCAAGGCTATGGAGGAATCACTGGAGATACAAGCCATGACCTGAAATATTCACTTGTCTTTGCCAGAGATCGAACCAGGGACCATGTCGACGTTCGACCGTTTTACCGCTTGATCATCCGTCTCCCTAAGAACAAATTTTAGAGCCCTTTATTCATCCCCACCACAGCCGATAAGTTCAATGGCTATGTAGACACTACGGGAAACATAGTTGACTGGAAAAGTAAGATGAAGTTAATAATGTAAGTACTATTTATGGAAATCTTATTGACTAAAATAAACCTGAGCCCCTAACCTTAATTTAGTCTTTATTTATTTTTTTCTAAAAAATATTTGTATAAACTAGGTCAAATGAAACATTGTGAGGCCTACTTTTTAGTAAATTTGAATACAAGTCTAGAAAGTTTTCTTTTTATATGTATTTGTTTTATACTTGTTTTTGTTTGTATGGTTAATATAGACTAAATAAGTCGATACCCACCAGTAGGACGCATGATGATATGAAGTGGGTCACTATACATTTAATAATTGATTTACATGTAATAAATATATATCATTTTTGTTCGCTTTTTTATTTCTTTATACGTGTGTCACAAAAACCAAACCGGATACATTGCAAATGATGGAGAGCATACGGACTATATCATTGTCATATGATGCCAAACTTTTATGAAATGTTTGTTCATTACATGCATAATAGTTTGATCGATGTCGGCTGTGAGGGAGAGACTGTCTGTCTCAGACTTGCTTACCAATGGTACTATTGTTTTATCTCTGACAGATTCTGACTTCTTCATGATCACAATCAATGATTTTCACAGGGTCGATAATCTACCCTTTTCATCAGCTTCAAATATTAAGCATTTTGTCCCTTGATGCATATGGCAAAACATGAGATAGTTTGACGCTGCCAGGAAATCTAAGCAAAATTAACTAATTTTAAGATTTACTTAAATGTTGTTAAGAAACTCAGGCTCATTTTTACGCGTGCTAATAAACACACTCAGAAATAAGCAGATTTTTCTCTCCTCTACATGAAACACAGTCGATTCCGCTTAATTGGGACACGTCGGGACTGAAAATTTTTGTCCCGATTAAGCGGATGTCCCAATTGAACATACAAATTTACTATTGGTTTCTTGGTTTAGTTTCTTTGAGATTTGTCCCAAATAAGCGGCTGTCCCAATTAAGTGGTGTCCCAATTAAGCGAAATCCACTGTATTATGAAACTAGCAGTACCCAGAAACTAGCTGTACCCTGCAAAAACCTTTGCAAAGAGATAAACCATAGCTCAACTTGTGTGAGATTACTGTTCAATTTAATGTTATGGATCATTTTGTTTAACTGCTATGAGAACTTAGTTTTAAAACATTTATCGAACCGAGACGCCGGCAAGAGGACATTAATATTTCAACAGGAAACAGTATTCTTACTTTCGATCTACAGCAGACAGACTTGAGACGGAATATACTTATATAGATGAACTAAAATGGATTTGACAATAAAATCTGATTATGGTTTACCCAGATTAAGTTAACAAAGAAACTACGAAACCATGAAACAAAAAAAAAATATATATATATTTATTTGATAAAATGAAATCCGTAAACTTTCAAACAAGGGCGTAAAGATTATAGCTTATATAACTATATGCTTATTTACTACTATATATAAATAACTATATATTACTATATATTACTGAGGAGAAATAATATAGTCTAAGTTTGATGACGCAATTCGCTAGGCTCCGCCCACCGCAGTATCTATGGCGTCATTCCGCCATCTTGAGTGTAAATATTGGGAGCTTTAGTGTATACGTCATTTGGTACAAATGACGTATATTAACCGACAGTTGGGAGCACATGCTTTGTTTTATAGTTAGTCTAGCTGTGGGCATCTATGTAGATGGATGCATATTTACAGTCTGCTTTTGTACTCCTCCTGATTCTACCTTTATGTCAGTTCATGTTCAAGTATTAAATGATTGTTTGATGTTACTTCACTGGAGTTAACTTCGTGATTTGTGTTGTCTGATTTATTACACCCTCTACAAGCATCATCATTAAAAGGATCCGTAACATTACTATATATATATATATATATATATATATATATATATATATATATATATATATTACTATATATAGTTATATATGATTACACAGCTCAACAAAAAAAATTTTTTTTCGAATTGCCAAGAATATTTGAATGGATTTATAGCAATTCATGGGTGCTGATTTCAAAACTGCCACTGCTTTTGCTGAATTGGCTCTAGTTTCTGAGATACTGGACAATCTTGAAAATATGATTGTACCCTTTGTGTAAAACAAATGCAATACGTTTGGTGTCTGTTGTTTTATTTAACTATACCAAGTTATAACTTGGTTTATTTTTTTCTCCTTTATAGCTGCTTTCTAAAGACATCATGAGTTCACCATGAAGATGCTGCAAAAATAATCCGAATGTATTCTGTTACATCTGTGGAGAATACATGATTGAAAAGCAAAGAAGAAATATAACTGACTTTGTGTAGCAGGCATATTTGGCTTATTTCGGTGTGAAGCTGGAAGACCATGACAAGTCTTGGGTTCTCCATAAGGTCTGCAAAAACTGCAGTAGACAAATAGAGAGAAAAGTCTAAGTTTCGGTGTACAAATGATATGGCGAGAGCCGAAAGACCATTTTGGTGATTGCTATTTTTGTATTGTGAATGTTAAAGGCTTCAATCGCCACAAGAAATCTGAGTGGGGTTATCCTGATCTTGAATCAGCAATGAGACCAATTCCACATAGCAGTGAAGTTCCTATACCAGTGTTTACTGGATTATTAGAGCTTTCACCATCAGACTCCGACGAGGGGCAAGATCTGGAGTTTTTGGGAGGTGAAATCAGTGGAAGCGATTATGAAGGAAGTTCTTCAACACCTCAACCATTCAGCCAAGAAGAACTCAATAACCTAATACGAGACCTAAATCTGTCCAAGCAAGCATCGGAGCTTTTAGTGTCCAGGCTCAATGAAAGAAATTTTCTCAAACCAGAAGTTAAAATAACATTTTATCGGAAAAGAGAAGATTTTCTTCTTCAATATTTAAGTTTACTGTAATGACATCCCTGGACTTCCGCTCCAAATTGGACTACAAGACTACCATTCCAAAGACTGGCGTCTTTTTATAGACAGTTCCATCACAAGCTTGAAATGTGTTCTGTTACACAATGGTAACCGATATGCATCTCTTCCCATTGCTCACTCAACAACACTTAAAGAAGACTATGAGAATATCAAAACAGTATTGCCGAAAGTCCGTTATTATGAGCATCAGTGGTCAATTTGTGTTGATCTAAAAATGGTAAACTTCTTGCTTGGGCAGCAGTCAGGATACACAAAATACCCATGCTTCATGTGCCTTTGGGATAGCAGGGCAAAGCAAGATCATTGGACAAGAGTAACATGGCCTGCAAGGGAAACCATGACTGTAGACAAAAATAAGATCATTCTCCCACCGCTTTATATCAAATTAGGTTTAATGAAGCAATTTGTTAAGGCTTTGGACAAATCTGGCAAATGCTTCAAGTATATTTGCAGATCATTCCCCGTATTGAGCATGGAGAAGCTGAAAGCTGGGATTTTTGACGGTCCTCAGATTCTGAAACCCATCAACGATCGACAGTATACTAATTTCATGGATCACCTTGAAGCTTCTTCATGGAACAGTTTTGTTTCAGTTGTCATGAACTTCTTAGGTAATAACAGAGCATAGAATTACGAAGAACTGGTGCAAGATATGCTCGCTAACTTCAGAAACATTGGAGCAAATATGAGCATCAAGGTAAATTACCTGCACAGTCATTTAGACAAATTTCCAGGTAACCTTGGGGACTTCAGTGAGGAACAAGGCGAGAAGTTCCATCAGGATATGATGGTGATGGAGGAGAGATATCAAGGAAGATGGGACATACATATGATGGCTGACTACTGTTGGAACCTCCAGCGCAATTGCACCAACGACACATACAAAAGGAAGTCGAGCAAATAGCGATTTGCTAATGCATTACTATAGACAATTAACATATTAATTAATTAATTAATTAGACATAATTCGTTTTTCAAATGAAAATGTTTTCTTCTATAACACTATTACACATATTTTTGAACAAATTTCTGCATGACTATTAACAGTTTCACTACTTTTTGTTAGTATACTATTATACTTCATGCAATTCTTGACAAATTCCAAACACGGTGCATACATTATTTCATTAATTTTAATTATCTCGTAAAATAGAGCCAATCTAGCAAAAGCACTTACATATTCTAAATCAGCATGGCTGACTTTGTATAAAATGATTCAAATATCACTGGCAACGAAATCACTGTTTACCAGTCTTATATATATATATGTGTAGGCCTACAGTTGTGATTCCCCGCAAAACCAAAGCAATCCGATTCAGTGGCGAGTTCTTCATGTTAAAAGTGGTTGTGTGAATTTTCCATAGGATTCTATGTGGAATCGTGTAGGTCAGCGGTACCCAACCCCCGGGCCGCGGACAGGTACCTGCCAAGAAACATTAAATTATTAACTGTGGTGTATTTCTCTCGGGATAGTGCGACTTTCTAGGACGAGAGTTTAACCGGTAGCTGAGCAGCAGTGGGCATGGTAAAATCAAAACAATCTCAAATATAAATAGTCCACGCCCCCCTCCCCCCGGGCCGCGGTGAAATTATCAAACGTCGACCGGTTCGAGGCTAAAGAAAGGTTGGGGATCACTCGTGTTGCCAGGCTGCTGTGAAAAATAGAAATCGTTTATATTTTTTTTTCACCCTGTTATCAGGATCGACTTATCCTAGAGGTATAATACTTACCAGCAGGGGTCAAAGAAAGTCTAAAAAAACAATTACATGAATGTGCCGTAATTACTAGCGTGGAAGCTCCAAACCATTTTTAATGCTAATGGGCCTTAGGCTCACCACTATTAGAAGACGACCCTGCCTGTGAATATATCAAAGAGCAGCCTGTTAGCGGTTAGAAATATACAACAAGCAAAAACTTCTCTTTAAATTTCAAAGCAGGGCTAAAAAAAAATACTAGGCCTATATCTAAGCTTCTTTTAATTGCAATCATTTCTTGTGTGACTTACTGTAATCTTCTATAAGTGCAATTAATAAGTGTGTGAATTACTATAAGCTTTTTAAATGCAATTATTGTATGAGTGAATTACTATAAGCTTAAGTGCAATTATTGTATGAGTGAATTACAATAATAAGCCTTTTAAGTGCAATTATTGTATGAGTGAATTGCTATAAGCCTTTTAAGTGCAATAATTGTATGAGTGAATTGCTATAAGCTTTTTAAATGCAATTATTGTATGAGTCAATTACTATAAACTTTTTAACTGCAATTATTGTATGTGTGGAATACTGTAAGCTTCTTTGAATGCAATTTTTTGTGTGAATTACTGCGAGCTTCTTGAAATACAATTATTGATTGTGTGAATTACTGTAATGTTATTTTTAAACGAAATTTACGTTTGTTTCTGCAGCCTAACCACAAAATTTACATTCAATTTATTTTAATTAAATTTTACATTTAAAAAGAATTTCACTTTTTGAAGCGAAAATGTTAAGTTTGTATTTGGGAGCTAAAATGTTGTTAATATAGTACTTGGGAGCTAGTAAAAGTTACGGTATGATCTAAATCAACTTCTATCCATCAATAATGTCAAAGATATTGTAACTGTTTGTTTTCATTTGCGATTGATTTTAATATTTGTTTTCATTATGATGTGGGACTTCCCGATTGGTTACACTCAGTTGACCTAATTAGATAACAGTTCAATTGACAAGCTTGACGTTTTTATGCAATGATCTGACAAACATATAGGAATCAATAGTTTAGAACAAAAACAAAACAAATAGCCCCACATAGTTACTTTAAAGACTATATGATAATACTTGGTGACTTAATAGAGTTTGTTGTATTAGTGTAGTGTTTGTTGCATTAGTGTAGTGTTTGTTGTATTAGTGTAGTGTTTGTTGTATTAGTGTAGTGTTTGTTGTATTAGTGTAGTGTTTGTTTTATTAGTGCAGTGTTTATTGTATTAGTGTATAGAAGTTTAGACATAAGGGAATCCGAAGTATTTTTCACATATTTCCTAAAATAATAAAATACATCATTTCTTAAAAGATGTAAATAGATTTGATTTGATGAAACCGTTGTCACAATCAAGTCTTTTAGGCACACAGATTATCTTTTGTCATTAAAAGAAATGATTTAAATAAGCCACTGTTAATTGTAATTTCTTCGTGTCACACATTAAATGCAGAACTTCCATTGACATAAAGACAAAATGACAGCACAAAAAGGCACCATAATTTGTCTCCCATTTGCAGGGTCGGGCTTAGACTTGATAAGGCCCTAACCTATTTGAGATATGGGGCACTTTTTAAGCCCACATATTATAAGTCGGTGCCTAATACTTAGGTATATACGACAGACAACTTTTGGGGCCCCAAGAAAGTGGCCAGGGGGTCCTAAGCTAAAGCCTGTGTTACGTATTCGTAAATCCTGCACTGCCCATTAGAATGACTACTTACAATCCACCTAATGTTAAGTTAAAAGCTATAGGAAGAAACGTTTTCACACCACACTTATCTTTTACACTCAGTAGTTTATGTTATAAATATCTGTGTATAATGTGTATAATGGGTATAATATGTTTGTTTTTGTTATTTTATTTTTCTTCACTGCAGGCTAAACTCATGTCGAATAAGTGTAATGGTTTATATGGTCCAGTTTTGAACTTTCATTGTAATTGTCAATAGCTAAGAAGATAACAAAGTTTGATTACTCAAGTGGTATGATAACAGTCGCTAGATGATTCATTATAAACTTGTTGAAACAAAGGCCGAATGAAAGTTACTGAAGGCCAGGCCCGGCTTTAGGTCGATTTGACAGATTGTCAAAGTGGGTACCGCGCCTCGCAGGGGCCCCGCAATATACATTTAGCATATCACTATCAGTCATGGCTCTTGTCACAGGCTAGAAGAGGTGCCTCACAATATACATTTAGCATATCACTATCCGTCATGGCTCTTGTCACATGCTAGATGAGGTGCCTCACAAGCAGCCTTTATATTGGGCCCCGCAATTCGTAAGACTGGCCCTACTGAAGACCTAAGTCTTATTGCCAAAGAAGGTCTAATATTGCAATTGTCATTTCAGTAATCAGTAAATGATCCAATTCTATAACCATAACTAGACCAGACAAGATTTAAAAAAAAAAAAATCCACCGAATACAGAAACTGTCACGCTTACATAAAATCATAGCAGCCACATGACCTTGAAACAATAGGATTGTCTTTTCTTAATAATAATTGCCAGCCTCAATGATACCATTAGTGAACATCTGGTTGATTGACAGGTGCCATGATTTGGAAAAATGGGACAGAGGGGGTACGGTACGGTTAGTAGTAACGTCATCTTTGTGGGGAGAGAAGCTGCTAAGAGTGTCAAAATCTAACAGAGATTGGGAAGGGGGATAAAAAAAACGCGTTAATAATAAGTGAGCAAGTAAGTACTTTCTGGCTATACTATTATTTTATGAAGGAAAAATTTACATATGAGATATAGGCGTGTGTATTTTGTTTTGGAATGGGAAGTGAAGGGGGTAAGTACGGTAGTGGAGGGTTGGGTAAACATAAGACGTACGTGGGCGCAAAGTGTAGCAAAATATGACAGGGATAGACGGGAGAGGGTTGAAATACGTCATTAGCTCGGAAGCTATGGTACGAAGAAAAACACTTGTTTGGCAATGTTGTTGATTAAAAAAAAAAATAACTCGCATCACTTGACCTGATTGATACATGTCAATAAACTGGCCTCAATAACTAATTCAACAGACATGAGTGCTGATGTAATAAATCTGTTACAATTAATTATACCTCTTTCGTAAATTAATCTGAATTGCTTATTAAACCAATTTTATGCTATGATATTCTAACTTACATGTTTGAATAGAAACAAAATGTATTATATTGTGTCGATTAAAAAGTGCGTTAATTTGCGATTAAAAATTTTAATCATGCGCTAATTGCAGCAGCTCTAATTTTTATATATACATAGTTTATATATTTTAATAGTTCTTTCCCTTATTTTTCCAATCATAGTATTCACTTCTCTCTTAGTGATCAATATAGCCTATGTGAGAGCACACAAACAACAGCATACATCCCTATGTGTGATACCACATCTAATTTGTGCCCATTCTAAAACATTCTTCTATTGTTCCATTTTAAATCCACTCCTTCAAACATTTATGTCCCTCCCTATTATCAACCATTTTCACCGCCACTCTTGAGTTAACTTAGTTACCTTTAGTCTTTACAGGGGCTGCACGAGGTCCTGCCATGCGATTATCTTGAGTAGGTTAGAAGGGCTGGTGGTGTGTGAGGTATTGGACGATAATTTATCGTGAGTCAAATTGTGACAGAAAACCTTTTCTGTTAATTTTTTAGGTAGTGTACTGAGCATATCCCAATTTTTTTTAAAGGGATGCCAGTTTCTATTCTACTCACAAATCCATTCTGAATATGCTAAAAAATCATCGGTTGGCCCTTGTGAAATCCATATAATGTACTTGAATAAAGTCCTCTGTCTAGGTCTAGGAAAGACATGTAGTGTACTTGAATTGAATTTATTCCTCTGTTTATGTCAAGGAAATGGATGCAATAAAGTTATTACCTCCACTCATTCCACCCGTGAACCACTTCTCGCGTATATTAGGCACGGGTCGGACTGATGAGAGATACACTAGAAAGTCACAGTGTTTCCCAGATGTCCCTGTGTTTATTAAAATTCTAGCTAATTAAAACTGGTATTTTGTCGCTCGGTTTGTTTTTACCTAGTGTGGGGAAATCTGTCGTGGGTGGCCCTTTTTCGTCAATGAGGCCATATCTTACCGTGTTTGAGAACTTTGAACAAATTAATTATGTGACCTTTTCAGAGTTTTCCTAGGCCCCACTAAAACAAGTTAAACCACTAAGTTCTCGAGGCTATCTTTTACTTAGTTTGTCATAGAAATAAATCAGTGGGAAATAATTGCAAACCATGGTAGAATCGATCAATAACTTTTTTAAGTATACACCAGTACAGCTTTTGCCTATTGATTGATGTACACAAAAATGAGGCATTGTTTTATTCTCTCTCTCCCCCCTCTCTCACAAGTATTTGACCATATCTGCCTTTTGGCCTCAGTAGACCTGATCTGTTAGTTTGTTGTACTCACGGCGCACATCCAGTCGTTTGTTTTTCTTTCTGCATGTCTTTTCGAGCTGCGTGTCTCTCACTAACCTTGCTAGGAATGAAGTCCAGAATGGCCTGAACCTATGTTTTGGATGGCTTCTCATGATCGTCATACATGCGGCATCTAAGAATTATTTAATCATCTCCGAGTAAGCAACATTGAGTATTTCTCGGTTAATATCTACCCTATCTAGGCTGGGATCTTTAGCCACCATAAAGGGATCCCAGTTAGCCTTCATATAGAGTCGACATAGACCCATCACTGATGGGTGGCCCCTGAGCTTTTCTCAAGCGGAGAAATATCCACCGAGACGAGAACAGGTCTGTGATCGTTACCAACGTACTCACGCACTGTGAAAGAGGTAGGCTGAGACTAGGATTAAATCTGGTCTCATGTAGCCCCTATTGCTAGCGTGCAGCAAAAGAGAATACAGTCTCATGGTCTTGTAACGAAACTAAATTTATAGAATTTTATATCTCCTCAATCTTGTGCCATGCAGCATCGATACGCTCACATCCCTAAACAGGTGATATAGCGTTGAAATCTCCACCAACAATTTCTGACAGAGTACCCTCCGGATATATGTACTAGCTCCATCTGGAATGGGGGGAGTACACTTTCACACAATTGTACTACCACTTATCCTTGTAAACATTCATCATGGTCGTATCCATTTTTCCATTTGCATAACTCGGTTGAGTATTAAGTATATTCCTTATAAAGGTGGCTAGTCCCCGACAGTTTTTAGCACAGGATCACACTCATGAGCATAACAACGTCTACGTCATTATCGTGTTAAAGCTTTCGAGGCTTCTAAACTCTTGACACCATTACTAAACACAAACACGAAATTCCATTCTGGAAAAATCCTACTAATAAAGTAGCTATCTTGTATTCCGTGCGTGCGTGTGAGGAAGCCGTTGCTATAAATAATCTATGACGTAATTTCCCGATGGTACTTTTTTTGCAGAATGGGAACGCCGTCGCTCTAAATAAAAATCCTCTATTACGTCATTTCTCGACGGTAATTTTTTTTTTATTTTTCTACTAATAAAGCCGAACTGAACTTGCGCGCGGGTGCTGTTTCAAGCCACACCAACTTACCTTTGTACTGCAAAATCACATAATAAAGTATTTACTTTTTACTTTTCAGTGCATTTTTATTAGGGATATAACGGAGCTGATGAAAATCCGCATCCGTTGGATTCGTATTTGGCAAATATAAATCCGTCGGATTCGAATACGAATGCGGATTTGGCGAATGAGGGGGGTATCTAAACCGTTCATGACCAAATACGACGTCTAATCTATGGACAGCTGAGAAAGGGTCCAGGTTTAGTTTTATCTGTTTTCTTTATATATGGTTGTCGAAAGTCTATAGGTTTTTTAATTTTAGTTACGATTTCTACGGCCGTGTTTGATCTGAAAACGGTAATTTTTCAAACGCAGTGGCTAGAGTTCATTCTAGGCAGACTTCGTATTATTTTTTATCGGGGTCCGTCTATAGATGTACGCATGCGCGACAATCCAGACTAACTTCCAACTCTTTAAAACGATTGCCGACTTTAAACAGCATCATAATTTTTTTAACGTAATTTACCATTATTTTATCTTAAATAATAGGAAGAGGTGATTGTCTTTGCAAGACCTCCAACGTGTCCATACCATCGCAGTTTCCTCTTCTTGACTGAAGAGAAGATCTTCGTGAGGGCCCATGGCAGCCGTTATTTTTAGTGCGCACCTCTTCATTCGTTATGTGTTCCCGTGTGAGATGTTCAATAGCTTACGAAACATCATCTTCAGCGCACTTATTCTTCTTTGGAGGTCTGCAGTAGCGTCCAAGTTTCACATCCATACAGGAATACCAATGCCACCAGAGAGCGCATTAGTCGAGTTTTTATCTCAGACGGAGTTGTCGCCTTGCCAAATGTGTTTAGTTTGCTCCAGAGCTGCCGTTGTCTGGGCCAATGTGGCAAGAATTTCTGACTTTGATCCTTCATAGGATATTATGGCCAATAGGTATTTAGAAGGCGGAGATAACTTCAGTTTTGCCCATTTATCCGAATGTCGTTTTCGAAGGCTCTATTTGTCATGACTTTAGTTTTCGGCATTGATTTCCGTGCCATACGCCTCTGCTGTTTTATTTAGTTTTGCAGTGAGTTCTTGCAGTTCGTTCTGGCTGCCAGCTATGCCGTCTATGTCGTCGGCGAAGCGCACCAGAAGTTGGTTATGGTTCTCCCTCCGATACTGACAGTTCCGGCATGGAAATCTTGATATAGCATCAGGAAGGAAAACCAATATCTTAAAGAATACGTTTTAGGCTGACACACAATCAAGTGTTTAGCGTTAGTATTCATGTTTGATATCAGTTTTGTATATTTGGTACTTTTTCTTTTATGAAATAAGCACAAACGCAAAATAAAGTTTGAAAACTTTTAATAACAAATTTTTTAATTTAAAATCTTTATTTTCAATTTATTTAATTTTCTTTTTTTTCATTGGTTTTTTCATGAACCGTCTCATTCAATTGCTTAACATAATTTTTAGACGAACAAATAAAAAAATTAACAGAAATTACAAACATTTTCTTCAATCAGAAATGACTCATCAATTGTTACTCTATCAACAATTTTAACAAGCAATTTTTTTATTTGTTTGTCCTAGAAATAGTTTAAGACTACTTGCTGATCTTTTCAATGAATTGAATACTTTTCAATTTTGTAGGCAAGGAGAGAAGGTTTACTCAGATAGCTTCAATAGCCCTCCTCTGTTTACATCATAAAAAAAACATCCAGCTTTTTCAATCTTAATTCGTCAATGTCTTTAAAATTTTCATGCGACTAATATTTCTCTACAGCTGGTATACTTATTCTGATGAAGGATGGAATATTATATTGCTCCTGCAACAAAATATATTGGTGATGCTTCATCGTCATTAGGGCTTTCCGAAATTTTTAAACAATCTAAAATTGCATTTATATTTTCATCCGTACCAGCTGGCGAAGCTTTAACATCATCAATGAAATCATCGATCTCGCTAATAGTAAATTTCGACTGACTTGACAGAGACATCATTTTTTTATCTTGGTGTTGTTATCACGCTTGCCGAACTGAGACAAAATAATTGCCCCCTGACATTTGGCGCAACCATCCAAATCTCAACTCTATAGGGTCCGACTGCAGATGACCAAGGAGGATGAATTTCCATTGTCTCACTCATCAAATATTGCAACAATTAGCAAGAGCAGAACGTGTTCAAAACCAACAGCCAAATAAGTCTCACGACTGAGTCCTTTTGTTTTTGCGTTTTGCCACCTGTGTAGGAAATCACGAAATTCTAAGATAAATTCTATTTTCCAATCAGGAAAATTTTACTGGATCCATGTGGTAGTTTCTTTTTTCTTTCCCCTTCGAACAAGTTTTTTACATTTAAAACATCCCAGAGTTTGGTGATAATACCCACAAACCAAGCTGCTGCACTCATTCAACTTTATTTTCATGCTCCACATAATATTTTAAAGCATTCACAGTCGATTCGCAAAACACTGACGATGAGAGTTTGACAGACATTTCTCAATATTTGTGGGATTCAGTACTGCATTCAGCGTTTATGTTTTTCTTAACGACCATGTTAAGCTCCAAGTTGTAAAAATCCTCAATGTGCTGAAAATCGGCTGATGAATCAGGTGCTGCAATGTAATTGTTGCAAAATTTTGGAAAGACAAAGGATCGTCGATTCAAAAGAGTTATTGCATATATTTTAAATTGTGGACTGCATCGAAAATTAAAAACATTGGCTGATTAGTCCATTTGTTTTCAATAGATGGTTTAATCGTGCCTCTGGTTCTTGAATATAAAACTTTCTGTTAACAGCTGCATTGTCAACCGAAATGCCAATTACAGCAACCCAAGCTCGGTGCACCATTTCTTCATAAAAAAGTCATCATTTTTTTCAAATTTGATTTTGCTTCTTGCTTGATCTCATCAAAGGTTTCATGAAATGGAGTTTTCATCAAAACATTTAAAACAAGCAAACAATTTCAACCAACTGACCTCATTGTTTCCAAATTGGCAGAACAAATATCGTTCGAAAATGATCGTTAGATTTAGATAATTGTTTTCCTTTGTGATGTAGTGATATGTCGAATGATTTTTGAAATTGAAATTGATGATTTAATAAACAAAATGTTATTCTGAAATTCCAACCAAATAAATATATAAATGTACATTTTGAATATGGAGTTAATATCGAAGGTATTTTCTCTTTACTTAATTTTCTTTAGATCAACTAAAGATAACTTGTTTATGACATCATTTTCATTAAACAAGTTTTCCAACTCCACTCATTTGATTTTCAACAACTTCTTGTCGAGCTGATGGCGAAGACTTCATTGGTGCTTCAGGGTTGATAGTATGATGGTGCATTCTGAAAATACTTGGCACTGCATCATCTTTCAATTTCATTTTTGGTCTAACAGGTTTTCTTTGATCGAGACATGTTTGTATCTTTTACATCACTAACAAAATCACATGGCAGAAATGGAGCGAACACATTTTGAATATTTCCCCAGGCTGAAAATTTTGGCGAGGATTAGCTGTAATCAATTTTTCATAATTCCACATTGTTTAATGGATACGTATGAAAAGAAACTCCTTTACTTTCCGCTTTTTCAACACTGTCATATCCACTTTTGCATCCGTATGCAGAACACTTATTGACCATTTTCTTAGTTATTTATAATATTTAAAATTAGATTTATAAACCAAATCAATTATTATGCGTACATTTCACCGAGAAAAAGAGAAATTTTAGAAAAACAAAAGTAATAACACAAATCGATAATGCAAAATAACAATCCGAATAAACAATGGACGAAAGAAAACAAGCAAGCATGTATATGGTATATATAATAGTGCAACTGTTTAACCCTTGCGTCAGCTAAACCGTACACAGCTAGAATGAAATTTCTTTGGTTGGCGTCCTGGTGTTATATCTAGATATCCATGGTTCCGGTGTGGTCTTCAGCACATCCGTCATAATACTTTTAAGGAAGAGGGTTAGAGAATGGGGGAAAGTAGACATCCTTGCCTGACACCAACAGTAGTTTTAAACCAATCTCCCAGTTTACTATTGAAGAGTACCGCTGGATTTAGTTTGTCGTACAATTTTTTGATAACTTCAGTAATGTTTGCATTAATGTTGAATTTGTACTGTGGTTGCCCACAGTGCTTTGCATGCCACACTCTGTCAGACGCTTTTTTAAAGTCGATAAAGACGTGATAGAGATCACTTTGATGATGCAGATGTTTTTCACAGATTATTCGCAGGGTTAAAGATTTGTTCCGTTGTGCTTCTTCCTGCTCTGAAGCCAGCTTGCTCTTCTGAGATGATTAGCGCTGCCTGTGGTTTCAGTCTATTAAGTATAATCATGAGCATGACTTTACTTGGATGGCTAATCAAGCTTATTGTACGGTAGTTTTGGCACAACTGTAAATTACCCTTTTTGGGAACGTGATAACTAGTGATTGAGTCCAGGAGTTGGCCGAATTTCTCTGGTACCATATTTTGTTGCATATGTTGGTTAGTATGTCTATAACAGGGTCGCCTCCTGCTTGAATCCGAAGTTTACATGGAATGTTGTCCGCTCCCTGCTGATTTCCCCTTTTTCAATTTTTTTGTACAGCAAACTCCACCTCCCTCGCAGGAGGATAGATTGTTTATCTGTGTTGGTTGACATTGGGCAGTTGAGCACTGAGAAATGTCGCCTTTTGCGTCTTCATTGTATAGTTCAGAGCAGTATTCGGTCCATCGAGAATCTCTTATGATACATTTGGCAGTTTATCCTGTATGGATTTGAACACGACTTTGTTTGTTGGATGTTAAGTCCTTGACAATTTTATACGCCTTTTTGAATTGTTCCTTTGTAAATTGTCATCGATGTTTCGGCATTGTTGTTCTATCCATTCCTCTTTTGCTTTCTTCGTAATCTTTTCTGATCTTAATGTTGAATGCTTTGTATTTGGGTGCTCTTCTGCTAGTGTTTTAGCGCTCTTGAAGTTTCACTTCTTTCATCACATAGCCTAGAATGTTAATAGTAACCCATGGTTTAATAACCAATTGTTTGCTTCTTACCACGTATTTCTTACCAAGTATTTTCTCTTGCAAGAGAATCACTTCTAAAGGTACAACCAAAGGAGGAAGGAAAAGAGGAAGACAAAGAAGAGATGGGAAGACATCAAAGAATGGACCTGTCGTTCGTAGACTCCCAAAAGGCAGCACAGGACGGGAGAAAATGGCGAGAACTAGTTTCGATTAAACAACGGTGACAACGACCCATCCACGGGTTAAGGGATAGTCAAGTCAAGTCAAGTCATAGGAAGAAAATGAATATAAATAGTAGACTGCATTTCCCATGAAAATCCACAATAATTGTATTAGTTAATTTTTTCCAATGACGCACCGATAATAACTTTAAATAATTAGAGTTCTCATTCATTCTGTTTATAATAGAAACATACTTCTCCGATTATTAGCAGCAAATGACGTCATCAACTTAAAAAAGTTTTATAAACAAATAAACAAAACATGTATAATTCTTTATAATCTTTATTAATAGTGAAAAAAAAAACTATACAGTGTTTATTTGTTTAAAATGTCACAAAAGAAATAGAATTTGTCAATGTCTTTTCCCCCAAGACTTCGTTAGTATTTAATATAAGTATAAGAAGAAAAAAAACGTATTTTTTATATGGTTTCTGGGATAGGGGGGTTGCGATAGA
Source organism: Bulinus truncatus (assembly GCA_021962125.1). Taxonomy (NCBI): domain Eukaryota; kingdom Metazoa; phylum Mollusca; class Gastropoda; family Planorbidae; genus Bulinus; species Bulinus truncatus. The sequence goes on along the minus strand of JAGDYQ010000016.1, from coordinate 609,351 downwards.
TGCTTATTTAGCGCATAATTTTTTGTTTTATTTGTTAATTTTTGTAGTTTTAAATGATATTATTTTCCTCTGCCTTTATTAGGCTTGGACAGACGAAAAAGTAATAAAGAATAATTGCCGTGCATGGACATCTTTACTCTTAATCCCGAGTGGCGCGCATGCGCACATCTATAGACGGACCCCGAAAAAAATAATACGGCGTCCGTCTATAGACGAACTCTAGCCAATGAGTTTTTCAAATTCGAATCCGATCAATTTTTATTAAAATCGTCCGATTCGAATAAGCTCAAAAAACGTCGAAGTTCGAATGTCGTCAGTTCAATTCAAACTTCGTCACATCCCTAATTTTTATAAAGCTTTTTAATGCTTCGTTTGGTTTTAACATTTAGAAAATTAGCACCCATATCGTGGTGTTTAGTTTGGTTTGATTGATTAGTTTGCTTTTGGTTGATTTGGTTTGTTTTGGTTGATTTGGTTGGTTGGTCGGTTTGTTCTGTTGGTTGGTTTGATTAGTGGTTTTGGTTTGGTTGGTTAGCGTTGACAGGTAAAACGTAATTTGTGACGGGTTTGGCTTGGTTGGTTGGATTGGTTGGCTCGGTTGGTTTGTTTGGTTGATTGGTCAGCTGGTTTGGTTAGTGGTTTTGGTTGGGTGTTTGGTTTGGTTGGTTTGATTGGTTGGTTGTTTGGTTTGGTTTGGTTGGTTAGCGTTGACAGGAAAAACGTAATTTGTGACGTATGAAATGGAGTCATTTCTGCACATTAGGAAGGTGGCATACATTAATTAACCTAATTAATCGTATTTAAAAATTCAGTAGTTAAATTGATTAGGAAGGGGTTTCACATTACACCTATCTAGTAATACAATACACCCTTTAATACAAAGATATTTGTATGTATGATTCATTGTTATATGTTAATGATAACAGTAAAAGTATAAGTGAATTTTAGCATAAAAATACCTTAATATGTGTTGGTAAATAAATCAAATACGTTAAGCTTTCCTCTAGCAAAAGCGAAGCGAAACGCTGCGCTATTTCTCACGTGAGATTTTTCAAAGCGCGAAAAACCCTCGATACACCTAAGCGAAGCGAACGTAGGCGTCAGCCGACCGGATATAAGGATTTTTTTTTAATTTTCTTTTTGTTTTGTTGAGAACGTCGGCAGACATTTTCTTCTTATGATATATTTTCTACAGTTATGGTATTTTACAAGTAAAAAGTGAAAAAAAGCTCCTTTTACTTTTTGGTATAATCTGATATAATTCGAGTTGCTATATATAAATGTAAGTCTTATTTGTTAATTTTAAGACATTTATATCAATTTTAACCTTGATTTTCATTTGAGTCGATGTTTCTAGGCAGCCATTTTGGATTGTTTACACTCGCGAAACGCGAAAAAACTCTGAAAGAAGCGATGCCGCGAAATTTCTCTCTGCACCGCCTTGGAAATTCTACGCGGTTTGAGCATCTCCATGTAAATACATTGCCGCGAAAAGAGGGGCGAATTTCGCGAGCTACCTAGATACGCGAAATTCGCTTTGGTTAGAGGAAAGCTTTAAGGTCTCAACAAACCAAAGCGAATTTCACGTTGTATCTCTCGCGAAATTTCTTTCGCGTCAATATTTATATGGAGGGTATCAAACCGCGAGGAAATTTCCGCGGCATGGCTACAGGCATCGCTCTACAAGTTTTCTGCTTTTCATTGACAGCACAATCAAGGTAACAACTAAAACATCGACTCAAATGAAATCAGGTTAAATTGATATAAATGTCTTTAAATAACAAATAGTTTAGATGTATATATAGCAACCTGAAATTATGGCAGATTATACCAAAAAATAGTGTTCCCCCTTTTTACTTGTAAGAAAACGAAATATATCACAAGTTCTATCTTCAGCAAAGACAAAAGCTAACTAGATTAATTAAACTTATCGAACATAACTAGTTAAACTATTTATTTCGAAACACCCCTTATAAATAATGAAATTCTAGTAACATCTATTTCTTAATTAATTTTTTTTTAATTTCGTAAAGACAATGATCATTTTTTTTTAACAAACACCAATATTACCACCTTTTTATTTTCAAACAGAAGATCCAATTTGAGTAAAAATGACTTCACAGTTCACAGAATCACTAATATAAACAATTAAAACATACCCCATTTGGTATGATGTGACCCATCCACAGATATACAAATATTCGAAAAAAAAGACAAAATGTATGAAGAAATAAGGTGCATTTTAATGAAAGTGGTAAGTGTTAGATTATTAATTAAGTACCGATACCCAAATGCAAATGAAAGTATATGCTTAAATTTTTAGTATGAGCATTAATATTATGATGAGTAGTGGATATTTTTAGTTAAGGCTGACCACGTTTACCAGTTAATACAGTGTATGCTAAAGGATTTATTAAATACCCATAACATTATTCACATTATATAACATTATTCACATTATAAAAGATAGTAGGCAGTGGCTACGGTTGGTCCACGACAGACCGTATTTTTATCGGTGCCAGCCATAGATAATATTGCTCCACTATCCCTAACTTGGAAATCCTGAAAAAAAAAATTCTGAAAAAAACAAAAATTTATAAATGCCATGTTCCTTATACCCTAATATAATGGTTTGGCTGGTGCTGGAGTCACTAGAAGATAGTATGTACCCAGCTGACTAAGAATCTTGAATATTCATTGATATTATTAATAATATTAAATTATTAAACATTTGTTTATGGTCATAAAAAAATCACACAAGAGAAATGATGTTATATAAGAAATAATGGAAACTATAATGATGGTTCCTTTAAATGAAATGCCTAATATTGCATTCATTTTTATTTTTAATATAAATTTAGTGAATGAGTCATTCTGAATGATGTCTTTACAGCTATTAATAGAATTTCTGCATTTCTGCTATCTGTTTGCTCATGGTAATATTTTTGAGACATTAACATACAACATATATTTTGATAATTGTATTTGACACAAAATATGATTAACATAAACAAATACATTTACTTTCTACATACCAGTATATATATTTATATATATTTTTTTCTTATCTTGCTTTAAAAATTAAGTCATATTGTATTTAAATGTTTTGCTCAACATGTAAAACACTTATCTTATAATACAATTTAATTGTAAACTGAGATCCTGTTGTTATATTACTTAAATCATGAAGATGTCTGTATTTTAAATGACACATTTAATGACACATTATAATAATTCTTGAAGGCCAGATGATTTTAGATTTTACTTTTTCTATTAATAATACCCATACCTTGTAGTATACAATATCCAACTAGTGAATAAATTTTAAATAAATATGAAACAAAGGGTAGCTGCATTGCATAAATATATCTCATTTATTTTCACATTTTCATTGTTACAAAAATGGACATTGAAAAGAAAACTTTAAACTACAATAACAGTCAATTTCAAACATAGGCCCATTTACCCCCAAATTAAAAAAGTTAGAATTTTTTATTGTGAACAAGCTTTACCAATTGTGTCCTTTAAATATTTCCTACCACTTAAGTAGTAATCTGGATCTGCATGCTGTTGATGTGGGTACAAATGCAAGTGTGCTCAGTCATTTACCTATGTCTTCCATGTTGCCTCGAGGGCCTTAGCCCTCTCACATATGGTGGGTTCTTTATAGAATGGCACAACTAAAACCATTCCATCTGTGGTTTATAGAACCTAAAAAATGAACATCTCATCCTTTCATAAAATGTATAGATAATAATAAAATTGTCCACTAAGTAATATATAACATATAACTATCAGCTCTTAAAAATTACCGGTATATTACCTCAAGCCTTAAGTCATTGGAAATAATGATTGTAATAATCCATTCATAAATAAATGACATAAAAACATGATTTGAAACAATTTAGTGTTTTCTAAAATTGGAAATGAATATACAAAAATTAAAAACAGTTAAAGTTACATCAATTATTTACCAATGCACACAACGTTGCAGTTATTTTTCCTTTGTATCAAAGCTAGACTTCTAGCCCTTCTGGTAGCATTTACTTAGTTTCTGGTGCATTAGGCTCATCACTTACATTTTCTGTATTAAAAAACTTATCTGGGATACTGTTCAAGTACCAGTAATTGTGACAAATCCAAAGGCAATCAAAACAATGCTTTTAGATGTTTCTACTTCTGTTCTTGGTGGGTGAAATGAAAACTACAATCACTGAGTCCAGACTCCCAAAGTATTTTCTGCAACCCTGCTAGCTCTGCACATGTTTTTTAACCCAATATTTGTCTTTGCCTGCCAAAATGGCACTGTTCAAGCTGGCCTGTTGATAATTTGACAAAATCGGTTGTGCAACTCACTAGCCCTCTATCTTCATCCATAATGAGTCCAAATATTCCCATCTTCATATATCTGCACAGAGAATATTGTGATCTGGCACTTAAATAGCCAATATAACTATTATAAATGTATGCATGTAACAATAGTAATTCTTTGGGTTGGACATGTGATTACATTGCATGCTTACCATCTATGGCAACACAGTTTGTAAAATTTCTCCTGTTTTGAAATCCTTTGCCAGATTTTTGCCACAATTCTTGTGTTGAGGCTTAACGTCATTAAGTTGTTATGCATATGGCCTGGCATACCTCTTTAACTACTGTGCCAACTATTGATTACCCTTCACCATTGTAGCCAATGGTATATTTGGGAGTGTCTAGTGGCTAGAAATCTGAAAAATGAAAGAACATTTTTAAAAAAATGGAAAAATTTAATAATTGGCTGTTTTTTCTAATTTTTAGGTGATGAAATTAAAAAAAAATGGATAACTGTGTCCAGTGGTATAAAAGGAGTCACCTGTGGCAAGAAATCTGAAAAAAATTAGCAATCATTTATTATTACAAAGTGTAAATTTGTACTATTTATTTATGTTTATTTTTAGGTGATGAAAATTAAGAGAAGGAAAAACTAGGGACGATTTATAATAAAAAAACTACAATTTGACAAGCATTCAAACTTTTAACAAAATGGAAGTGGATCAAGCCAATTAGAATTCATCAGACCTTTTTGTTTCTTTGAACAAAACAACTTCCAATGTGATAGCATTAAATGAAGGTGTAGTAGATGATTCATCTAAAATACTAAAATTACTTAAACATATAGGTCTACGTTGACTGTGATGAAATCCTATCTACACTCTTGAGGCTATCCCCATTAAAAATATCTACACTCTTGAAATCTCCTCCATTAAAAACTGATGTATCTTCTTCAAATAGACAGAAAAAAAAACTTCTAAAATGTATGCAGTGGAATTAAATTTTGTTTAAATCACAGAAGAAGGCAGCTGCTGACTTGCAAACTTTTACAGCAGAAGCAAACTTGTGTAAAACTAGAAATTACTGAACATTTTAAAATATTTACAATAAAGCACATTTATATAGAAGTAAAATACATCATGTTTTTCTTTTTAATTTTTTGTGTGAATTATTAGTAATATTAAACATTTTCCATTAATTTTATAATTTTTATTACCTTAAAGTTATTGCCAATCTTTCCTGAATAGAAATTGCATCACGGAAATTCGTGTCTTGCTTCTTTACTTCTGAGAAAATAATTGAGACAATTTTATCAAAGCATTCACAGCTCATTCGGAAATATTGTTGAAATTTTATAGTGTGAAGGTTTAGTGTTTAGGGTCACGACTGTTGTTGCACAATTTCAAATGGATGTGGAGGGCGCTGCTGTGGTAGCGGATGGTTGACTTTACATTCAAACAGCTTCAAATATAAATACACAAAACAGTGCGGCTGATTCCTGGTTTATTTGTGGACGTAGACTTTAAAATATTACATCAAATTTGTTCAAAGGCACATCTTCAAAAGTCAAGCAAAACACGACTTGCTAGTCTGAGATCAAAAGAGTAACTGCCTCTATCTCCAAGGCTTGTATCTGTCTAACTAGAAATAACTAGTCACATAACAACATAAATTCATACTCTCTAAAGTCACTTAAAAAATATGATTAACACACACATGCACAAATAAATCAAACAATGTATATTTAATTCAACCTTAACTCCTTGACACCTCCCCTCCCTTCAAAAATGTGCAACATTTCTTTATAAATTCATTAAACATAAATATAACTCATCATAAGCAACAACTCATAAGTATTTCAATATGAACTTAATTATTATATTCCAAATGTTATGTCTCAAATGGCATAGTATGAGAAACAATGCCCAAAAAAATAATATATTCAATATCTCCATCAAATTCATATACAATATCATGGCATTCCTATGCCCAACTAAAAAAATATGCACAGTTTGCTGAAGCAATTCAAATAAGACAGTATGACAATACCAATGTCCATACTCTTAATTCTCAATAATATTCAACAATACTCAATAATACTCCATAATACTCAATAATTATCCATAATACCCAATAGTACTCAATAATACTCTAAAACTCAACAACACTCAATAATACTCAACAATACTCAATAGTACTCAATAATATTCAATAGTATTCAATAATACTCAATAATAATATCATCATATACCAAATATCAAATCATAATACTCACTTTATCCAAAGTGAAAAAAAAAAAATCAATTGTTATCATGTGCCAATTATAAAATATCAATTTAACCAAATTATAATTAACTCAATCAGTTGATCACTATATACCAAAAAAAAATTCATGTCATTACCAATATATGTGCTTATAGTTATCATTTATTAGTGCCATTACCTACCAAAAATGTACAAAAACAATTCTCTAAGCCATTCATTATAATAATAAAATATGCCATACAATAAATGTATCATAAAATATATTTTGTAATTTATTATGCCAGTATATATAAATAGTTGTCATGTGCCATCATCATAATATATGTTCATATGTGTTACCATTACCATATGCCAATATTCATGTACCTATTACATTCATCCAAGTCTTGTTTCTGTTTTGTTTTGTTACATGTATGTTTCCTATCCAATAATGTGCCTCTTGATTGTCTGTGTTCTCATCTTGCCTTTACAAATATTTCTTAATTTAAAGCACTCTTCTTTTCATGACCAAGATTCTTGCAAAAACTACAGTGAGGTTTATTCAAATAATCATTATGTTTATTTATTTTATAATCTTTTCTTACTCTGTATGCCTTCCAATCTATATGACTAGTCTGTGTGTACCTATCTGTTTCTATGGACATTCTGTGGTTGTCTATTTCTGATGTTTTTTATTGTGTGTATGTCTATTACTATATGTCTTCTGTGGTTGTCTGTTCTAATGTTTTCTCATATGTACCACTATTCTGTTTATTTCTAAGGGACAAAAAAATTTTTGTGACCAAAATTATGACAGTTGTAGCATCTTATATGTTTAAATTTAATGGAACATCTATTTGCTTTGTGATGAGGACTATTACAATAAAAACATGTTGGTTTGTGTCTATGTGTTGACTTTGTTTTACTTTGTTTCCTAGTGTGTGTAACAACTGAAATTGAATTAATTTTCTTAACTATTGCATCTGTATGTTGTTCATTTCTTTTGAAGTTTTATCTATTGATGTTTCATTTAGGTCTCTAACAATTTGCATGGAGTTTAAACCATGATTGTTATCTTTACTTATTACTTGTGCATCTAACTTCTCTATTATTGTTGGTGTAGTGTTAGACTGTTCAGTTACATAAGTTGTTATATGTTGTTCAAATTTTTCAAATTTTTTATCAATGATTGTAAACTCTGAGTTAATGTTTGTATTTGTTGACTTTGTTCTTCGATAATTTTTCTTAATGAATTACTGTCATCTTGCTGTTTAAAAATCTATTGTTGTATTTGTATCCGATATTACTACTTGGGTAATTATCTTGTTGATCTATTACTATTGCACTGTCATTGTCATCTTGTTGACTTGGGTCTATTGTTGCAACCTCGGTCACTGTCTTGCTGATCTATAATCATTGCCATTATTGTAATCTTGTTCTAAATTGCTGTTATCAAATGTGTTTAAGTGATATTCAACTACTTTGCTATGCTTAATTCTTAAATGCATATATATGTCATCTAGAGGATTAAATACTGCAACAGTGCTGGCAGCTATATGCTGATACCTTTGTTCTTTTATGCACTGACACATCATAGTCACTGGCAAATGCATTAAGACCACACAAAGAGTACTCTCCAATGAATTACTAACTCACTTGTAGAATGAAATACTTTTTATTACAGTTATCACACTTATCACTAGACCATGCTCCTTCTAGCTTGATGATTCAAATGTTTCATTTCTCTTTCTAATGTTGCTTTTTAAATCTCTCTCGTCTGTCTTGTTTTGCTTTTGCTCTAGCTAATATTATTTCTTCATGACTTTCTATAAACAAGATGAGTTCATCTCCTGTAAAACCCTAACAACCTCTCTCTATAAACATTGTACAAATCTTCAATTGTTTTTGTAGTATCCATATTTATGGTTTGAATTCAAGCAATAGGCAATTAACTTTATTAATGATCAATAATTCAATATAATCTCAACAAATACTTGTGAGAAGAAGAAAAATTTCTCAGACACTGATATTGATAACTGGCACTAGTCAAATAAATATCAACAATATTTCAATATTTACACATCTAAATGGCATATATTACATAAAGTTATTAAAGAATGGGATTGGGATTCAGTGTCAGAACAATAAATAAATGGAAATATTTATGAAAATATATGTATATTTATAAATTTCACAATACAAGGACAGACAATAACAGAATCAAGCTCCCTATTAGATATTGATAGTGAACAGGGAGAATACAATATATATTATCATCAAGACGCAGACATGCACTAGACTAGTTGAGGTAAAATAATTACTTAATAATGACGAGATATACGCAAACAAATAGGACAATGAATACACAAACTGCTCAAAAACAACTAAATGTTTAATAGTATCAATAATCTAAATGGATCCCAAAATATTATTAATCATAAATTACACAATTAAGTGTAATAGATCCAAATAGTCTAAATAGAACATTAATATACCCTAGTAAAAACCTCAGATTCGCTAATCTCTTCTGAGTCTCTTTTGTTGGTAATAATTCTACAAACATATATATATATATTGAATATATGAGGGGAAAAAAATATTGAGAGAGATTAGTACGTTACAATTTTGATGTTTCCACTGTGTCCTCTTGATGATGACTTGATGATCCTCTGGATGAAGGCACAACAAACAATAGTCCTCCCAAGCGGCCATCTTGAACCTTGACCTGACTCCTCTTCCGTAGTTCCGTGTGAAAGTGTTGACGTCACGAAGTATGAATGAATATATGAACACAGTTATACACAAGCAGCCATCTTGACTTACTGATGAATAAGAATAAACATATGTATTCGAAGTACGAACATAGACACTCGACCGGACCGTAGAATAAACTTATCGCGGTCAGAGGTGTCTCCAGGGATATATGATCTCGAGCAGCTAACAACGGTATTCTCTGGTGTTGATTCTCTGGGCGGTTGTCAAGGGTTTCTCAGGCGTGTCAGGGCTTCTCCAGGCGTTATCAGGGCCTCTCGGGTGTTATCAGGGCCTCTCGAGAGCCGTTGTCAGTGGTTCTCGGAGGCGTCTCAGGGCCTCTCATGGTTACCCAGGCGCTGCAGGGCTTCTCCGTTTCTCAGGCGCTCTGCCCGGGCTTCTCAGGGTGCTCAGGCTGTGAGGTTTTCAAAGCCTGCCACCATTGTGAAAGTTTAGTGTTTTAGGGTCCTGACTGTTGTTACTGTTCGAATGGATGTGGAGGCGCTGCTGTGGTAGCGGGTGGGTGACTTACATTCAAACAACTTCAAATAAATACACAAAACAGTGCGGCTGATTCCTGGTTTTATTTGTGGACGTGAACTTTAAAATATTACATCAAATTTTAGACAAAGGCACATAATGAAGGCACATCTTCAAAGTCAAGCAAAACACGACTTGCTAGTCTGAGATCAAAAGAGTAACTGCCTCTATCTCCGGGCTTGTATCTAAGCAAGTCACAAATGACGTCTAACTAGAAATAACTACGTCACATAACAACATAAAAATTCATACTCTCTAAAGTCATAAAAAATGTGATTAACACACATGCACAAACTAAATCAAACAATGTATATTTAATTCAACCTTAACTCTTTGACATATAGGATCATTCCTGAGCTGTGGGATCAATGGAAAAATTCCCCTTTAAATGGCCTTTCTAAGTTGATAGGATGAACCCACTTTCTTTTTCTGTAAATTCAATAATAAATTAAAAATAATATTATTTAAAAAAAAACACCGCCATCCTCATTAAATGACAATAATGTCAGACAGCTTAAGTGATTCAATATCATTATTAGAAGAACCAGTCCCTACAGCTTATAATATAAACACTTGAAAAAAAAATATAAAGTCCTATTGTATCTTGCAATAAGACTCTACACTATTGACAAAAACGCTAGTATGTATATCCTTTAAAATTGTCAACACCATACTAAAAATTGTAACCCAAGATAGCATCTTGGCAAGCCCTATTAATGATGCATGTGAAGGACCAAATCTAAAATTAGCACTTACAATGTAACTATCCTTATGTACTAAGTATGGCTTGTTCTTAACTTTGAACTGGGGTTGCATTATCTGATTGAGTGTGCAATTGTCATTTTGAGGCGGTTTCAGTCCTCATCTTGAAACTAAGGTGAATATGTTACCCGGACAAAAACACAGCAGACATAACCCTACTTTTGTAATATATAATAACTGGATGTAATAATATTTACAAATACGTATTTTTTACAAGGATTTTTTCAAAGAACCCCCAATAAGCTGCATTAGTCCTTCAAGTCAAAGTAGTCAAAAGTCACTCTTTTGTTAGCTTTACATCAGCAGGCAGCTTATCTTACCAAGTAAAACAAACAAAATTAGGAGTTCTTACCCAAGGTCAAGACATGTATCTTTTTATTCTACCTTTCAATTCTCGCACCAGACACACATTATAATTATTAAAGTAGATGGTAAACAAACAGCGAACACATTATAATTATTAAAGTAGATGGTAAACAAACAGCGAACATTATAATTATTAAAGTAGATGGTAAACAAACAGCGAACACATTATAATTATTAAAGTAGATGGTAAACAAAAGCGAACACATTATAATTATTACATAGTAGATGGTAAACAAACAGCAGACACATTATAATTATTATAGTAGATGGTAAACAAACAGCGAACACATTATAATTATTAAAGTAGATGGTAAACAAAAAGCGAACACATTATAATTATTATAGTAGATGGTAAACAAACAGCGAACCACGGTGGTCGAGAGCCAATGTAACCAGAGTATGGAGGTAATTTGAAAGTTTAAATAGCAAGTCCGTTAGATAAGCAAAATTGTTAAATGACCTAGTTACTGTTGTGTTATTCAAATCTAAACTTCGAAAATTTGATAGCTTAATTAATTATATAAAAATACAAAGCGTGCACATCAATCTATTAGATACACCAACCAAACCATATTAAATATTTTTAGATGTTTTAGGAAGGTATAGACATTTCGATCACAGATAGGAAGGTATAGACATTTTGATCACAGATAGGAAGGTATAGACATTTCGATCACAGATAGGAAGGTATAGACATTTCGGTCACAGATAAGAAGGTATAGACATTTCGATCACAGATAGGAAAGTATAGACATTCGGTCACAGATAAGAAGGTATAGACATTTCGATCACAGATAGGAAGGTATAGACATTCGGTCACAGATAAGAAGGTATAGACATTTTGATCACAGATAGGAAGGTATAGACATTTCGATCACAGATAGGAAGGTATAGACATTTCGATCACAGATAGGAAGGTATAGACATTTCGATCACAGATAGGAAGGTATAGACATTCGGTCACAGATAAGAAGGTATAGACATTTTGATCACAGATAGGAAGGTATAGACATTTTGATCACAGATAGGAAGGTATAGACATTTCGAACAAGTCAAAAGGCGATTGACACTCAGACCGTTATCTGAGGCACAGAGGGGATGATTCAGCAAAGTATGGTTCAGCTAGTCAACAATGGCCACTATTTTGATAGTTGTTAAACTGGTTGGGGGAGGGCATTAGTTTTACCCATGTACTTTTTTACTTGACCCCCCCCCTCATGCCCACTCCTGTAATGTTTTTAACATTCCCTGAACAATGTGTATCACACGTCTGCACTCCCTGCCCAAAAGGTGTTGTTACATATGTTACATGTGAACGGTCCCTATCATTAGTCCCATACACTAAGTGTATTAAAGAGAATACAAGATGTTGGACTGGGGAAAAAAAAAGATCTACAATGAGATTAAATCTAACATTAATGTTGATCTTATTATATTGGAAATGTTCACCAGACTTTCGACCGTCGCGCCAAATGATAATCAATGGTAGTTGGCAGGGTTGTTAGTATCGAAGTATCGGTATCGGCCAATACAGTATCGGCGATACTTTTTTAGTATTGGTTGCTGTATTGCCTATCCTTTTTGTAACAAGTATTGATTTGTGTATCGCCGATACATTTTAAACGAAAAATTTTCGATACTCGATACCAATACTTTCCTATTGCCACTATTAGCTATTTGCAGAAAAACAATAGCGATTTTAATGCCTTGTTTTAAGAGTAATCTAGGCTACATACATTAAATCACTACTAGTCATCATAGCCAACAACCCCCACCAATACTAACACCACCCACCTCCCCACCAATACTAACACCACCCACCTCCCCACCAATACAACCACGGTCGGCGAGTTGAAGGAAAAAATAAATTTTCTTTTGAAGTTCTTGCTTTGCACGCCTATGTCTATAAATGTTATTCTTATACTCTTTCATTCATTTACTTTCTTTCTATCAACTATTTGTTCAATGTTTCAATGAACGACAGAAAAGAAAACTTTATTTCTTTTTTATCGATCTATCAGTAACTTATTTATATTTATATATTGTTTTTATTTATTAATTCATTATTTTAGTGTTTACTACATTTCATTAAAAATAATTAATTGAATGGTATTAAATTCTAAAACTGCATGATGTAATTAAAATTGAAAACTGTGTAATAAAACAATATCATTTAATTAACACATATTATATTATTAAATTATATGCTGAGTTCAACAAATAATAAAATTATGGGTGGTTAATAACAATTAATTGAATATAAATACATGAAAATTAACAAATTAATAAAAAAAATATCTTGTAAAATGAAACTCTTTGATGCAACCGCATGGCAATTTTCAAACGTTCAAAGTAAAATTATTTTATTGATCGGTCGGCTTTCATTTTTCATTGTTTCATCTTCTGTTGTTCTTTCATGTGTCAACATTGTACATTCTTTCTTTTAATTATATTTGGTTATAGTAACAGTTGTTACAGAGTTGCAGAAAAAAAATCAGTAAATAACACAATTCTATAACCAGATCAGACAAGATTTAAAAAAAAAGGAAAAAAAAAACCCGTACACAGAAATTGTCACGTCTACATCAGCGATATGACCTTGAAACAATAGGATTGGCATTTCTTAATTCTAATGTATGACCTTGAATGAAACAATTAGTGAACATCTGTGTGTATTTTTTTTTTGGGATGGGAAGTTGGGGGCGGGGGGGGGGGGGGTAAACAAGACTTACGTGTGGGCGAAGTGTTACAAAATATGACAGAGAAGGGGTTAACATGGGTTGACATACGTCATTATATTGGGAACTATACAGCACGAGAATAACACGTGTTTGGCATTTTTGTTGATTAAAAAGAAAATATCGGTATCGGACTATCGGTAAAAAGGCATATCGGTCGCTCCCTAGTTGTATATTTTTATCGCATTTAAAACATTGAAGTACGCACTAGTCGTTGCACTCAGTCATCTGTAAGTAGTCATGGCAGAAGAGACAATTAATATTCCTACCGATTTTTTCAAATACCTGGGACCAGCTGAAAAAAGGGGCAATTCACTGTATAAATGCTTACACTGCCCGCCCGGATTGACTAACAAGTCTTTATCGTGCCATAACCAGTCAAGACAAAATTTGAAGAAGCATATAGAGGTAAATTTTAAATAAATGAATAATATAAATAAGGTTTTAAAACCTAAAACAACTAGAACGTTAGAATTTACAAAAGCTAAGTTAGCTTAATATATTTCTCATTATTTATTACTTGTAGGTCAATAGAACTATTTGAATAACTTTAATATGTTATTTATGGATAAGTTGTGACACTGCACAAATACAGTACTTGGATTATTATTATTGCTTCACAGAGACGTCATGGAGCATTACTTACCAAGTTTGAGACGGCTTGTAATATAATTCATGAAAAATTGATACGAAAGAAGAGACACTCAACTGAAATTAATAGTGGAAGTAACAATAGCAATGACGATGACACTGGTGGTAGTTCTCATTGCAATGGACCAGCATTGAAACAAGCCAAGATTACATTTTGCCAGCCCGTCACTCAGCATTTATTAGATGAATGGGTTGTGGATTATCTAATTGATTCAGTCTTGCCTTTCCATCATATCGACACCGCTAGTTTCAGAACGTTAATTAATAGACTTACCAGGCAACAAATGATGCCTTGCTGTCGACAAACATTGACAAAACAATTGAAACATAGATTTGAACTTCGTAGGCTGCAGTTGAAAGATAAGTTGGTTTCAATTAATACTGTCTGTACAACTGCCGATTGCTGGGCGTCCAGACGAAGAAGTTTTATTGGTGTTACTGTGCATTGGTTAGAACCTGAGTCACTTGAGCGAAAAGGCTGCTGCTTGGCCGTGCGTAGAATAGTTGGCCGACATACTTATGATTTAATTGCCAAAACACTAGAAGCAATCAACAGAGAATATGAAATAAGTGAAAAAATTTCTTTCACTGTAACAGACAGCGGATCAAATTTTTTAAAAGCATTTCGCTGTTTTGGACTGAATAAAGATGAAATGATGAACTTAAGTATAAACAATGTGGATTTAAATGAAGATCACAGTCAGGAGCAACAGGATGATGAAGATGTGGATATGGAATTTGAACAAATTGATGATTTACTGAATCCACTATGTGTTAATGATGACGAACATGAACAGATTATTTACCAGCTACCACCACATCGTAAATGTGCATGCCACTTGTTAAATCTTGTTGTTATGCGTGATGCTAAAGTACTACAAGAAGTAACCAAACTGTTGTCAGTGTCAACATTTGCAAAGTTAGTAGCTATCTGGAACAAACAAAATCGCTCATCTTTGGCTGCAGATGCAATCAAAGCGGCAATTGGCACGTATCTCGTTACTCCCGGTGACACTCGGTGGAATTCCACTTACGATTCTGTTGTAAAAATACATTGCTTACTATCCAATCCAGAATTAGAAGTTAAACTTGATATGTTGTTTGATGACCTTGACATCAAGAGACTGACTCCGAAGCAGAAAATATTCATAGCAGAATACATTGAAGTATTTGCTCCATTGTGTCGTGGACTGGACATTTTGCAAGGAGAAAATAATATTGGATTTGGCTATTTGCTGCCCACACTAACCGTTATAAAAGGCCAACTACAGGAAATGATTGTGCGACATAAACACCCGCTCACGGTGTGTGAACCCCTTGCCAGAGCTGTTATTGATGGAATTAATGCGCGATTCGATTATATATTTTCTGACCCAGAGGCAAAACTGGCAGCAGTTGTCAATCCAAAATTTAAGACCGACTGGATTGACAGATTGGATCACAAGGCTGAAGTTGTACAAACCTTAAAGCGTTCGTGCAGTGCACTGAGTGCAGTTCCAATTCAACTTACTCGGCAGGATGGTGCAGCTTCAGTACAGTCAGCAGTACCGATATCCGAATCTACAGATTTTTTTGCTTGTTTTACTGCGCGGCGGATGGAGCAGGACGAGTTGCTTAATAGCAACAGTTCTGCTGAAGTAGACAGATATCTTGAAGATAAATCACCAGAAACGCTGTCATTAGCAGCCTACCCAAGTATTAAGAAACTATACCTGCAACTGAACACTGGACTTCCGGCTAGTGCTGCAGTTGAACGCCTGTTTTCTTTGGGTGGGTGTGTTTTTATGCCATTACGTTCAAGGCTAACCATTGATCATTTGAAATGATGGTCTTCTTACGTGCTGCCAAGTGGTGAAGTGATTGGCCTAAAAATTGTGCTTTGACATTGTATTTTATTGTTTTAACTTTTTTGAAAATTAAAATATTTTGTTGTTCTCAAAAGTATTGGTATTGTATTGGTATCGATTTTGGCAATACATTTTTACTTGAGTATTTGTATTGGTATTGGCGATACTATTTTAATGAAGTATTGGTATCGGTATTGACGATACAATTTAAGAGTATTGTTAACAACCCTGGTAGTTGGTCAAATAAAGTGTTTTCAGTAAATTTAAAGTCATTTACATGTTAAATCACTAATTGTTCTGTTGCTAAGGGTATCTTTCTTTTTTAAAAAAAAATAGGATTAGCTTTTTTACATGGCAAGATGGCAGCTTCCATGTTGTAAACACAGTGTCAACCGACTGCTAATTTTTAAAATAGGACTTGTAATATCTTTTATTCAATTTTTTTTCAATAAATTTTAAATTCTAAAAAAATGTCGGCTAATGAATTACAACAGGTACTGCATTTTTTAAAATTATATAAAGCAGTTCAATTAATATAAATATAACGTACTTTTTGCACTATCCGACTATCGAGTAACATATCATAAGATATTATATGGCTGGTACCCGGAAAAAAAATACGGATTACCGCCGGCTGTAACCGTAGCCACTGCGTATTATTATTAAATTATTTATATTATCGACTATATTGTCATTACTCATCTCATTCACGATTCGTGTGTCTTGTGATCATCCATATTGACACTAAAATATTACACACCATGATATGAACGTTTTGTATAATTATGTCGCACTTGTTAGAAGACCAAACGTGACCATTATATTAGGGTATAAGGAACATGACATATATAAATTTTATAGGGTATAAGGAACATGACATATATACATTTTATTTTTTTTTTCAGAATTTTTTTATTCAGGATTAGGGATAGGGTTAGGGATAGAGATAGATATCAATTTGCGCGAAAATCCCTCACTGATTCCCTGGAAACAGAAAAAAAAATAAACGTTTGGTCGACCGTACATATGCTAGGAGTCGACCAAACGTTTGGTCGAGTAACAAGTGCCTAATTATATATACTAAGTTACATATCTCATTAAATGGACGCTTTTACAAATGTACTAAGTATTAGTAAAGAATTACATACTGTTTGTTGAGTGTTGTTGGTACCATCATCACTTCCATCTACTATTGAGGAAAGACTTAGAGGCTCAAGCTAGAGTCATAATTTTAAATTTATGATGCTCAGTTGCTCATAATCATTTTTGTTTGCTATCTTCAGTTCCATCTTAGACATTGCTAAGCCTAATGCCATATATTTTGAATGATCATATAATGATTTCCTCTTTCACTGTCTGCCATGATGTTGCAACTGGCTGTTTTTGTTTTTTTTTTACTAATTTGTGCTCTGAACTGTTCAAGCACTAATAAAGCAGACTTTTTCAGAAGCTCTTTAGGACATTAGTAGCACACCTTTTCAATCGGTTATTTCATTCCATTTTTGTCCATCACACCTTTTCAATCGGTTATTTCGTTCCATTTTTGTCCATCCATCCAATTCTATGACCACTGTGAACATGCACAACAACTCCTAGTGGAGTTACATCTTTTGGTGGGTGACAACATATGAGACAACTGAGCAAACAAATATCCTTTTAAAATATATTTACTGAACAGCTTTTGGACTAAAAGACACACCCTCATTTTTCACCTTACTGTCCTTACTTGTGGTCTGAAAAATAAGGTACCTTTCTGCTTATCAGAATGTATTAGAAAGAGTGTTGGCTGCAGCATTCTTATATATTACACTACAGCCCTTGTGGTGGCAACTATAAATGTGGGAGAATCTGACACCCACCTGGTCTGATTATATATTTTAAACTTAAAAAGATTGTGTTCATGATATTACTGACTTATAGCCAGTCTAACTGTGAGAAGAAGTAAAAATATTTCAGGCCTTTTCATTTATCACGACAGTAAACTTTATGAAATGAATTTCAGTCATTATTCAATTAGCTAAGCTAAAGTACTTAATTAATTTATCAGCCAAATTGAAAACTTGCATTTGTTAATGAAAAGTGTAAGTCAGTGTAAATAGAATACATTTTTTATTGCAATTTTTTAAAATTGCTAGAACGCCTACCCTTATTATTTGTAAATTTTACTGATTCATATGTTTCATACTTATGCAAATATTGTACAGGAAGAGCTAGAAGTTTTGAGATCTATATATGATGGAGACGGTGCCTTCAAACAGATTAGCGACACAGTCTTTCAGTATAAGGTACGGGCTTGTGATCAATACAATACTTTCTCTTAAAAGTTAAGGAAATTACATATAAATATTTAAGATTTTAACTTTGTGTGTGAAGTTCCTGTAAGGATGAGGACTTTCTCTTAAAAGTTAAGGAAATTACATATAAATATTTAAGATTTTAACTTTGTGTGTGAAGTTCCTGTAAGGATGAGGTGAAATCTCTTAGATCCTATAAACCACTGATGGGATGGTTTTTATGGTGACCTTCTTTCATCCCCGCCATAGCCAAAAAATGGCCATGGAGGAACCTGGGATATATAGCGGGAACTTTCACCTTGACTTGAACTATTTATTGGTCTTCACTGGAGATCAAACCAGGGATACTCAGGTCGACAGCCGAGTGTTTTACCAAATGCCCATCCGTCCCCATTTTATTTTTGTTGACACCAACATTTAAAGTTTTTAAATTTTTATTTGGCATAAATGTTTATCTGAAATATTTTCCTCAATGATAATTGTTTTCATTTAATTTTGTTAATTTTTCTTATTTATCAGTTTGGTGATGATGGCAGTTACAAATCTTTCATTGTTGAAATTTCCTGGCCAGTAAACTACCCAGAAGAAATACCTGTGATAAATATGGACCTTTTTTATAACAAGCATGTGTAAGAATATATGTAGTCCATACTTTTATAAAATAATCAGATTATTAATCTTTTAATTTCAAATTAGCTGAAGACACCTTACTCTGTTTTATTGATTAAGCATTCATAAAAATACAGCTGTAATTATTTTACTTTTTCCTTAGAATTCAAGCTGTAAAAGATGCCGTCAAGTCTGGCTTATCTCACCAGGTATACTGTCTCGCTCAAATTGTTAGTATTTAATCAAAAAGATAGACTTATTTCATAAAGTTTGATATTTTTTTTCAAACTGCCTGTTTAATGAAACAGTTTGTTGTATTTCTTTTTCTTTTAAATGATAAGTCTAGATGCTAAGTTAACTTCATTTCTTTTAGAAAATACATGTCAGATTGTCATACATTGAGGATTGAGAAATACTTAATTATTTTTAATTCCTCTGATCCAGGCCGAAGAACTTTTGGGAATGTCGATGACCTTTTCATTATTCGAATGGGTTAAGGACAATTTGGAAAGTTTATTACAGGAGCAGCCTGACGCCCCTTCTGTACTGACAGTGAGTTTCTTATATTTCTTTAATTTGCTTACAGTTTACTTTATTATAGTACAATGTTACACTGGGTTCAACATGCTTATGCATACTGTCGTAAGTATCAAAGCTGTTAAATATAGATCATTATAACTATGTTACTAGCAGTGTATCTATTAAGAATATGAAAAAAACTATTAAAACACTGAGAAATGTACATTTAAGGAGTACACAATCCTTAGCTTATCAGATTCAGTCTTTGTGGCATCTTCCAGCTGCAGTGTGCACACGCAGATTGGTTTGTGAGCAGTGTTGTGCCCATGGCACAGGCTCTGGATTAATAATGGTTATGTTTTCTGGATGCAACTTGTGACTGATTGACAGTTTCATTTGGCATTTTCAGCAGTTAGTTTATAGAAGAGTTCTTTAGAACTGCATTAGCCACCTTTGTATTAATTTATTTATTGAGCAGATTGTTCACAAAGACCAGTTTATTCAATGCATCATTTAAACTGATTCTCTGATCTTAATAACAACATAAAAATCAGTAAAGAGATGTTGGCAATGTTCTTAGTGTAAAAGATGATTAATAATACCTTTTCACTAAGTCATTAAAGACCACTGAGAACTAATTATAACTGGAGTATTCACTAATCAAGTTTATCATTTATTGGCAGTATGAAAAGATGCTACACCATATTGAGGGTTTTTTTTTCATTTAGATATCCAAATTTTTACAACGATAGTTGATAAATACATGTATACATGTATTGGGATTTATAAACAGATATAAATAAGCTAATGGCCTAGAAAAAACTCTTTAGACTATGAATGTAATTTTCAATGCAGTTTATGTTTTCCTCATAAATATATATCTTAAATGGACTTTTTAACTACAAATATACATTCATTTTTAGCTTTTTATAATTTGAGCTGATGTTTCTTAGCAACTTTTGGGTTTGTTTATCAAGTGAAAAGAAATGTAGTAGGTCTCTATAAATCCAAAAAAACTGCCACCTAGGAACCTCAGGAATTCTGTATCTGCAAAGAAATTCTTATAAATTAATGTAAAAGATTATATATTCAGGTTCATGCTTCGAAGCAGCCATTTTGGTTTGTTTAACTTTGTGGAAACTACACCTGTAAAAACTCTAAAAGCAGAAAATGAAAATGTTTGCTCCACCGCAGCGGAAATCTAAACTTATGGGAATATTTTGATTATTTTGTCATTGCAGTAAAATAGATATAGAATTAGTGAGGCTCAGATACCAGAGTTTCAGACTTGTGGTGGTATATCAATATGGTGGCACATAACTATCATTGGATGTTTTAGCCCTACGGAGCACTCCAGTTATATTAGACCTCAGGGGTAAAGTCTGGATAATTGTTCTCATGTAGCTTCTGTTGTTGTAATAAATCCAAATCATTTTTTTTTCCTCTCTGTATTCTCAACAAGTGTTTTGTCAAAGAGTAGCAAAAAATCTGACGACATTTACTGCAACCCAATTTTTTTTTTCATCATCATTTTAATTAGATTCATTTACCATTTTTTGACAAACATCTAACAATAATAACCATACTTAACAGAATCACACTTGTAACTAAAGACTGTAAATAAACTCCATTACTGATGACTTGGCTGATTTCTTTAAACATTTAAATCACACACATTTTTGTATATCATTAGCTCACCATAAAGGGCAATTAATCAGCAGCCCTGGAAAAAAAAAGGATGCTAAGCATGATCATTTTGAAACAATGTGATGTTTAGTTTTAAATTAAAAATAGTTTTGTTTTGATATCAAGTTTACTTTATTTGAGAGCACTCAACCTTCGTACTGTGTATTTTGTATCAATTTTTGTAATCAATTTTTACGGATTGTAAATCCATTAAATAAAAACATAAAAGTTTTCCAACAAAAGTTGGTCTTTATACGTGTTATTGAAGTTCTATGTATTATCCAAGTTATTGATTATTGATCTCTATGTATCTTATTAAATTTATTTGATTTTGTCTTTCTTTAACAACAGCTTGCCACAGCTATGGATGATGACGCAGATGACACACCTCAAAAGAAGGAGAAAAAAGAACAGCTGACCAAGTCACAAAAGAGAAGATTGTTTGACCGATTCGGGGCTGGCACAGATCGACCCAGGGGATGGGACTGGGTGGACATTATCAAACATTTAGCACAAACGGGCGGCAAACCAGATTCATAATTGAAGCCATTCTGGATACTTTGTTATCCATTTTTATAAACATTATGATACCAGGAACTTACGGAAATATATTGCTGCTTTCATTCCTTGTGGAAACATGAACTCATTGTTCAAGTCAGTGATGCTGGAGGAAAAAGTCTATTTAAAATAAATCCTGCTATTATAATAATCATTAGAAAAAAAACACTGTCTTTTCTAATAAAAATTAATTTTTTTTACTTTTACTTTTAATGGAAATTTTTTTTAAAAACTGAAACTGTAGCTCTTTGATATTATTATTTTTTTAAACTTTCATTAACAATAATAAGTATAACAACTCTTTTTTACTTTGTAATTTAGGTGTAGTGAAAGATTTTTTTGTTTTTCTATACTCTATTGTAGAAAGATGATTATTTTAACGATCTTCAGTTGCAGTTACATTAAATGAAAAATTATTATCTTTTTTTATTTTTATCTAATGTGATGAGGTGGCCATATTTCTTTCCCGCCTGGAAAATCCATAGCCAATTAAGTTTGTTACACTGAATTAAATTTTTTTTTTCGGATTGGGATGTCGAGCAATAAAATTGTGTGCTTAATTTTTTATGTTGTACAATGTTTCCTTTCATTTTAAAAATTTAGAAAATGAATACATTTAAAATATGTAACCCTGGTAAATGCTAGCAGTGAAAATAACAAAGCAAAAGATTGAAAAATAGTGCAATGCATTATTTTAAATTAAATGAAATGATTTATAAAGTGTTGTGGTTTATTTTTGTTTAATTTTTACATTGTGCTTGCCATAGCAGAGCCATCAGTGAAAGGGAAGTAACAACCAAATGTGGAGTCAAGTAGAGTTCAGTCAACATGTTACTTGTTTAGTGTGGTCACACATAATGTTGATATTGGCCAAAGTCTGATTTAGTGTGGTCCCAATGTGAAATTTGTTTCTAAGTCGTCCCACAAGTCCACCCAATTTAAATGGGTACCTGAACTAAAGGCGGCTGGGTATAGTGCTAACCACACAATCCCTTTATATGCAGAGGTTATAGAAACAGATGAATCTACACTTCATCTCCCGATGGCCCATTTGGGCTAAGGTAACTTTATTTATTTTATATAAGGTGGATATTGGCCAAAGTCTGATTTAGTGTGGCCACACATAAGGTGGATATTGGCCAAAGTCTGATCTAGTGTGGCCACACATAATGTGGATATTGGCCAAAGTCTGATTTAGTGTGGCCACACAATGTGGATATTGGCCAAAGTCTGATCTAGTGTGGCCACACATAATGTGGATATTGGCCAAAGTCTGATTGTTTATATATTAAAAATACTTTAAAAAGCTGCACATTAATCTTTGAAATGAGATTTAGTGAACAAGAGTTATTGAATCAATAGATTTAAAAAATGCCTCATTGGTAACTCACAAAACTCCCAGAAAAGCTACAATCTGCCACCATTGGAAGTAACATAAATAGCTACAATCTGCCACCATTGGAAGTAACATAAATAGCTACAATCTGCCACCAATGGAAGTAACATAAATAGCTACAATCTGCCACCATTGGAAGTAACACAAATAGCTACAATCTGCCACCATTGGAAGTAACATAAATAGCTACAATCTGCCACCATTGGAAGAAACATAAATAGCTACAATCTGCCACCATTGGAAGTAACATAAATAGCTACAATCTGCCACCATTGGAAGTAACACAAATAGCTACAATCTGCCACCATTGGCAGTAACATAAATAGCTACAATCTGCCACCATTGGAAGTAACACAAATAGCTACAATCTGCCACCATTGGAAGTAACATAAATAGCTACAATCTGCCACCATTGGAAGTAACATAAATAGCTACAATCTGCCACCAATGGAAGTAACATAAATAGCTACAATCTGCCACCATTGGAAGTAACACAAATAGCTACAATCTGCCACCATTGGAAGT
The DNA here is from genome assembly GCA_021962125.1 of Bulinus truncatus. Lineage (NCBI taxonomy): Eukaryota > Metazoa > Mollusca > Gastropoda > Planorbidae > Bulinus > Bulinus truncatus. The sequence goes on along the minus strand of JAGDYQ010000016.1, from coordinate 585,554 downwards.
AACATAAATAGCTACAATCTGCCACCATTGGAAGAAACATAAATAGCTACAATCTGCCACCATTGGAAGTAACATAAATAGCTACAATCTGCCACCATTGGAAGTAACATAAATAGCTACAATCTGCCACCAATGGAAGTAACATAAATAGCTACAATCTGCCACCATTGGAAGTAACACAAATAGCTACAATCTGCCACCATTGGAAGTAACATAAATAGCTACAATCTGCCACCATTGGAAGAAACATAAATAGCGACAATCTGCCACCATTGGAAGTAACATAAATAGCTACAATCTGCCACCATTGGAAGTAACACAAATAGCTACAATCTGCCACCATTGGCAGTAACATAAATAGCTACAATCTGCCACCATTGGAAGTAACACAAATAGCTACAATCTGCCACCATTGGAAGTAACATAAATAGCTACAATCTGCCACCATTGGAAGTAACATAAATAGCTACAATCTGCCACCATTGGAAGTAACATAAATAGCTACAATCTGCCACCATTGGAAGTAACATAAAAGTCAACAATTATTAGTTGCTAGTTATTTACATCAGTCATGTGTAATTGACAGCCTGCTAACCGGACTGGATGGTTATCTACTTGTCTTTGACTGGCTACCAACTGCTACTTAAAAGGCCAGTGTTTGATATATAGTTTTATATATAAATATATACATATAGCAAATAACTGAACTAGAACTGTAATTTTTACTTAATAATAAAACAAATTGGGCTTTACGAGTTCCAGTATTTAATCTATCCAGTGTTGGATTAAGACAAATTTACAACTAGTAGCACATCTGAAACTACTTCTGTAATGTAACAGATATAACACCCAGCTTAACCCATCCCTGAATCCTAACATTAAAGATTTTTTTTTTTTGAAAAAAAAACGATATACTGAAATCTAAATATTTCTATAACTTGACAGCTGTGATAACGAGTGCAGATGAACTAACTAGACAGCGGTTTTATATTTTACCACGACAGTGAAATGTCTGAATAAAAATTTTGACAAACTTCGGACTCGTCTTTACGTAGACAAATATGTTCACAGAGGCGTTGGCCGCCTCGATGCTGTGCATGAAGGCTGCCACGAAGAAAAACAGGTTCTGCTGCGACTCACCGGCGTTGAATTCTGGGAACGCTGTCATGGCGACAGAGACCAGAGAGCCTGGCAGAAAGCAGACGATATACAGGGCGGCGATGAGCACCACCCTTCTGCTCGCGCGGCCCTCTTTTGAACCTTGACCGCTGTCCACCTTTCTGGTGGACTTCTCCTTCCATCGCTGTGATTCCTTCAGGCTTAGGACGAGGATTAGAGTGCAGATGACCACAAAGACGAATGACCCGTTCTGAAGCATTAGGTTCAGGACGTTGGTGATGTTGTTGATTGTTTCCTTGTTGGAGACGAACTCTAAGGTCACGAGGCTGCTGTTTTTGCCCGGATACCATCTCCATGACAACCGCGTCGACACGTATATGGGCAGAATGCTGATGGCGATGGTGACGAAGGTGAGCGCGTGGATGATCGAGACTCTAGTCGGGGTGAGGATGACCTTGACCTTGAGTGGTATGGTCGTGCAGAGGCATCGCTCGAATGTCACGTAGGCCGTAATCATCCCGCTGACCCTGGTGAAGTAGAACTTTGGCCAGCCACCGGTCAGATATTGGACACTGCGGGAATCGATGCTGATGCCGGATTCAGCGAACAGCGGGTTGTAACAGATGCCCATCCACAGGAGACACAGCAGACAGCCCAGGTCCGCCAGGGCGATCGCGAAGAAGGAGACATTGATGGTGTCCTTGAAGCCCATGGTCCAGAATACTTTCAGACAGATGATGTTGGTCACCACACCGAAGGCGCTGATGCCGTCGTACAGGGCGCTCTTTATCACCACGGACACAACAGCGATCAACTGGTCACTGATGATTTTGTAGGTGACCGCCAACAACTGACCGCTGCCCTCTGGGCGAGTGTCGTTCAAATACATTCTGGTTTTATTGTGTAAGAGGAAACAGTGAAGAATTAAGTGGCCACTGTATTTACACAAAGTTCTTAGCCGTGGGGGGACAACCTGTGAATTTAGCAACTGGAAACAAAAAAATAGGTTTTTCTTACAAAATGACACTGTTATGGAAGAAAAGTTCCATGTTCTATGAGGCTTTAATTTTGGGTGCACTCTAGAGATTTGACGAGGTTGGATTCATTTTTTAGGAGAAAATTAGTGATTTTTTTTGTCAAAACTTAGTTCATCTCTGCATAAGTTGACAGCATTTCTATTCAAATGAAATGAGCCGAGGACTGAGGATCTCACTCCCTTTATTTTGACCCTAAGTTTACCATGCCATTTTGGTCGCTGGGCAACGCAAGCTCATTTAGATTTTTTTTTCTATTCGTGTGACTCTCCCAGTGCTTTGCCTGACTGGTGCGCATCGTTAATTCGTTTCATTTAATACAGCGCACGACGACACGAATAAATATTATTAACTCAAGTTTTTGTCGTAGGGTGTGCTCTACATCAGTGCTTCTCAAAGTGGTGGGCCGCGGCCCCCTAGGGGGCCGTAGACTGTCCGGAGGGGGGCCGTAGAATTTCGAAAAATTATAAATTTAAGCAATCTAAACCAAAAAAAGGGGGGGGGGCGACATATTGATTGGCGTTCCAAGGGGGCCGTGACTTCAAAAAGTTTGAGAAGCACTGCTCTACATTGCTTGAAATACTTCGTAGTACATTATAGTAATGCCCCATCGTTAAAAATAGGGGGGGGGGGAGAAATGCGAAGAGGTGGGCATTAAAAGGTTTCTAATAATTATTGATATCGATTAGGGTATTACTTAAGTATATTGGGCTCACCATTGAGGTCCTTCGACCTGTTCGAATAAAATTTATTGCTAGTAGTTTCTTTTTTAAACTTTACTTAAATATACATTCATTTTGTATACCTAAACCACATACATACAGTAGGTTTACTAAATGCTCCCAATTTAAATACGCTTATGCTTAAAAAGAGTCATTCATTCATTCTCTCTCTGTCTCTCTCTCTCTCTCTCTCTCTCTCTCTCTCTCTCTCTCTCTCTCTCTCTCTCTAGTCTTGTTTTGAATATATGCCTACATGGCTAAATATAATCAATATGTGTAATCTCATAATCTCAAGAACATGTTTTTCCATCATAAAAAAAAGAAAAAGAACAGTTTTCAAGGAATAGTGTCAGACTTTGGCTTAATAAGAATTCTAGTCGGTTATTTGTTACATTGTTTAATTTTCTAACCCTTACCAGTTAGGATGTATTTCCTTTCAAAATGTACAAGTCATTAAAATACATTCGCAATGAAATAAGAGCAAACAGAGTTTGGTTATTATTAGAAAATGGAAAATAACTTTATAAAACATTTTTAAAAAATTTATGCTAGATAAAAATAAAGGTCGTTGGAATTTACCTGTGAACATTCAGTTTAAATATTTATTTAAACCGGGAATCTTGAAGAAAAAATAATTAATCTATCATACTTTGTAGGTCAAAATGGCTTCAATAAGAGCCGGGTATAGATTTCCGAATACTCATTTATTGAGACGAAACCTTCGCGTAAATTAGCTGTTGAACCGAAACAGTGTGAGCAATTATTAGTTAATTGTGTGTGTGTGTGTGTGTGTGTGTGTTTGATTGTCTCTATGTGTGTTTGATTGTCTCTATGTGTTTTTTAGATTAATTAGTATGTGTCGAAGCTGGAGACATTTGTTCTTCATTGTTTGAGCAAAAAAATTATTATTCTGCCGATTCTAATTAGCCATAATTACTGTTGATACTAATTAATTGCTCACTTATGCGTGCTACCTGAAGCTAATTCTGACGGTAGATTTACAAGGGAAAGCGTCAATTCATTTATTTGCTTTTTGTTTCGTTCATATATAAAAATATAAAACTGTAATAAGATAGAATATAATGGGAAGAAACAAATCTAATATGGCAAGTGGTTTGTAAACTGTCCAGGATTTTTCTGACATTTCGTGTTCAAAAAGTAAATTCACACAAACGTATTGGAGAAATAAATATAACACGTTGACATGTATAACACAGACCTCGATAAAATTGTCGTCACGGGAATTCAAGACTAATAAAGAGACATGCATGCATGTGGGTGTCGAGACAGTAGCGTAGGGCGGGCGCTGCAGGTTGTGCGCCGCACAGGGTGCCGAACTAGGGAGGGGCGCCGAAAGAACGCTGTTGAATATTTTTTGCTCTTTTCAGATTGGGAGGAGTACGCCAAAAAAAAATGTAACTCTCACAGGGCACCGCAATGACTAGCTACGACTCTGTGTCGAAATAATTGAGTTGTGTTAGAAAGAACAATTAAAAGGTCAAGTTTTTTTGGCAGAAATAATGGGATGTTTATTTTAAAGAGACATGCATCTGTGGCTAGCCAAACTTCGCGTACTAATCTCAGATACTCATTCATGCTTGGCGGACTTCTGAATCTTCTGAATCTGCCTAGGAAACTGAAAAAAGCTCGTATTTCTTATCGTGGGTCTAAACTAGACCCTTAAGGTCGAAAGTCGAGCGCACGACAGTCCTTCCACAAATGCAACTTAGCTTAGGGTACCATGTACCATGAAATAGGTACCATGAAATAGGTACCATGAAATAGGTACCATGAAATAGGTACCATGAAATAGGTACCATGAAATAGGTACCATGAAATAGGTACCATGAAATAGGTACCATGAAATAGGTACCATGAAATAGGTACCATGAAATAGGTATCCATGAAATAGGTACCATGAAATAGGTACCATGAAATAGGTACCATGAAATAGGTACCATGAAATAGGTACCATGAAATAGGTACCATGAAATAGGTACCATGAAATAGGTACCATGAAATAGGTACCATGAAATAGGTACCATGAAATAGGTACCATGAAATAGGGCCCCTAATTGTACATAGCCCCCCTCCCCCCCCCCCCCAAAAGAAGTTTTGTAGCTTATGGTAGAAGAAAAAATATTGATAAACGTAAATATTACGTTGTGTGTTGTCAACTTTTAACTTACTACTAACAAGTAAAATCACTGTTAGGTATTAATTTTAAAAAAAATCAACCCATTTTTTTTTAGAGTATTTTTATTTTTGGAAATGTTTTTTATTTAATTGATTATTGGTTGAGCACCTGATGAGAAGGGTAATCACAAATCAGTAACTGTAAAGTAATTATTAACATTTTCAGTTATCTTGTCTTTGAACAACAATCAATTGTCATCAGTTATCTTGTCTTTGAACAACACCTGATTGTCTTTAGTATTTTCATAAACTTTTGGCTCGTGTTCATGTAGATGAAAATATTCACGGAAGAGTTGACGGCCTCGATGTTGTGTATGAAAGCGTAGAGAAAGAAGAACAGGTTCTGCTGGGACTCCCCGGCGTTGAATTCCGGGAACACAATCATTCCCAGTGAAGCCAGCGACTGACGGCAGGTTACGGAGACAATGTACAGGGCGGAGATGAGGACGACCCGCCTGCTGGCACGGCTCTCTTTTCGAAGGCTGGCCGTCCCCCCATCTCGCCTCAGACTTCAGCTTCCACTGGTGGGATCTCTTCAGGCTGAGGACCAGCACGCAGGGTGGAGATGGCTTTACGATACACGAAAGATCCGTTCTGGAGCGGCACGTTGAGGGCGTTGGTGATGTTGTTGATGGTTTCTTTGTTGGAGACGAACTCCAGCCCGACCAGAGTTCTGTTCCTCCCGGGGTACCACCTCCACGACAGCCGGGTGGAGACGTACGTAGGGACTATGCTCAGGGCGACGACGGCGTAAATGATCGCGTGAATGACGGACAACCTTTTTGGGGTGATGAGAAGTTTGACCTTGAGAGGTATGGTCGTGCAGAGGCAACGTTCGAAGGTCACGTAAGCCGTAATGATACCGCTGACCCTGGTGAAGTAGAACTTTGGCCAGCCACCGGTCAGATACTGGACACTGCGGGAATCGATGCTGATGCTGGACTCAGCGAACAGCGGGTTGTAACAGATGCCCATCCACAGGAGAGACAGCAGACAGCCCACGTCCGCCAGGGCGATCGCGAAGAAGGAGACATTGATGGTGTCCTTGAAGCCCATGGTCCAGAAGACTTTCAGACAGATGATGTTGGTCACCACACCGAAGGCGCTGATGCCGTCGTACAGGGCGCTCTTCATCACCACGGAAACATCGGCTAGAAGATGATCGTTGATGATTTTGAAGCTGGCCGCGTAGATCTGGCCACTGATGTTCGAGATGCTGACATTGAGCTCCATGATGCTGATTACCCAAATTGTAACATGTATTCTTTCTTTGCTATTTGTTTCCCCTCTGTTTACTGGCAGTAGAGAGAAAGACGAGGTTGGTCTTTACCTTTCGAATAAAAATAATACCTCACAACATTTTTTAAAACAAATTTGTTAAACATTAATTAATAATTTTGTCACAGCTGATAAAAATATATCTCTAACTGTGAGTATGTCGTAAATCTCTATGTTTGCTTTACCAATACGCTTTATACACTCTGAAAAGGGCGCGGTCTTGCTCCAGGAAGACAGACAGATTTAGACAGATAGGGGAGATGACTCTATCATTTGAAATATTTTTCGGGAGAGAGACTCCATGTTGCTATCGACGCCATGGTAGCTATCTATCTCTAATAGTATTACTATTATATAAACTCAATATTTACTCTATCATCCATCTTTCTTTCTATTTATATATCATATGTGTAACTATTCATCTATCTATATCGTTTGTGTAACTATTCATCTATCTATATCATATGTATAATTATTTATCTATCTATATCATATGTGTAAGTATTCATCTATCTACATTGTACGTGTCAGTATATATCTATCTATATCATATGTGTAAGTATTCATCTATCTATATCATATCTGCACGTCTTTTTATTTAATGATCTACAAGATTAAACTGCCGAACTTTTAATCAATCTAAAGATTTTAAAGCAGATCTGTATTTATTTACACATAATTTATCTTTTTGTCTTGCTTATATATATATATATATATTAGGGTGACAAACTAATGCATTGTTTAAAAAAATCTTTTTTTTTAATGCTCTCAACCTTTTTTTTTTTTTGGTTCCATTTAATGAAAAAATTATATTGGTAAATTTTGGAGACAATCCGTTGATGTTTAGGGGTTGCTCAACGCAGTTTAACTTTGCAAGGTTATTCGAATCCACATTTTTCATATTTTTCATGTTTTTCATATTTATCTCTTCTATTTTAATAATTGAGAATGTTTTTAATATTTTCTTATTTGTTAATTTTATGAGTCATCATACATAATATACAATACAGAAAATTTTTCTACATCAAGTGAAACTTTTCGAAATGCACTTATTTAAAAACGTAAAGAAGTCGCAAAAAGAATTATTTCAGATTTCATTACACAGATTCCCATTAACTGTACATTGGGACGAAAAATTATTACCCGACTTGAACAGTAGAGATGAAGTGAATCGAAAGCCCATATTAGTGACAGGTGACAGGATATAATGTAGAAAAATTGCTGTCAGTCAAAAAACTTGCGGAAGGCAGTGCCAAACAAATAAGTTATGCCATTGAGCAAGCTTTAAAAGATTGGAACATTTCATATGACAAAATTGTGGCACTCTGTTTTGATACTACTTCAAGTACTCTGTTTTAATACTTCTTCAAGCAACACAGGTGCTTGTACCCTGCTGGAGAAATTAATTGGAAAATCTTTATTAGACACAGCCTGTCGACACCATGTTCATGAAGTAATTTTTATCCCATGTTTACAAAACATAATTTGGAGGATCTTCTGGTCCATAGATTAAGTTGTTTGAACGATTTCGTGATCAGTGGATTAAACTTAATTCTGAATCATAGCATTTAACTGAAGCAGATCTCAAAGTTTATGGTTCGCTTGTATCATCAGCAGTAGAATTTGCTGTAAATATGCCTCAAGGATCAAAACAACCGCACAACGATTACAAAGAATTTTTGCAACTGTCGGTAATTTTTTTTAGGAGAAACACCTCCAGGCCAAAGTGGAATAACTTTTCGTACTCCTGGCACTGTAACCTAAAGGAACAAAAATTTTTCACAAAAACAAAACATAAACAAGAATAAAAGAAAATATACAAATACTATAAAAATTGAAGAAAAAAAAACGGAAATCTTACTTTAAATCATTTAGTGATGTTCAAGAAGGGTGTATTTATTTCCGTCAGGATAGAAACTATCGAGCTTTTATAAAACATCATTAGCTCTATGACACGTTCATTCGATGATTTATTTATTTACCACGATCAAGCACCCAATTATACTAAATGACCCCCATCTGGTCACAAAGGAGCCTTATGGCCAGTCTGACGTCAATATGACGCCCGCTGCTGATTTGTATGGCGGACAAACAGTCACACACACAAACACACATACACACACACACACACACACACACACACACTAATCGACTCTGCTTGATATATATTTAATGATTAACTGGATAAAAAATGAAAAAAAAAACAACCAAAAATAGCCTATCGCATTCTCCCAGCAGTTCCATCTGTGTTTACATTGACAGGTATAGGGACAGCTGGTCCAATGAAAATATTCACAGAATTCACTGCTGAGTAAAACATACTTTGAAATGGGACGTAATAAAAAAAAAAGATATTTACAAAATGTATTGGTCTAAACATAGTCCTGTTCTAGAGGGTGTTCTTGGCAAATGGCAATGCCTCGGAAAGTAAAGTACCCCCCACACACACACACACACACACACGCCATAGATGAAGGTCTGGATAATAGCATAAAGGCTATTTCCTAATTTCGATATATGTCATTTATGGACAGTTTAAATATTATTGAACGCGAAAATGATAAATAAAAACGTATCGCCCCTTCCCCCCCCCCCACACACACACATTCTGACAATATATCGACAAGTTGAGGGCTCCACTTAACTCTAATACAACAGCGCGCGCACAAACACACACACACACACACACACACATATATACACCTTCGCAGTAAATGTATAAAATAAAATTGTTTAAATCGGCTGAAGATAAAAGATGTCAGCTACCGCCGTCCCTCCATTTATAACAGACCCCCCCACACACACACAACCCTCCTTCCCCACCCACACTAAAGGGTTAAAGTGATATGTCAACGGGGCTTAAAGAGATAAAAATAATATGTTCCATACTACTGATATGCTAATTGAAACTGATAAATGATCAGTGGTTAGTTTTCCCATTGAAGATATCTGAGTAATAATAAAAATAATAATAATAATAACAACCAGTTTCTTTAGCCACGGCTATTGTGTGGATAGTCAATGTTTTGCCGTCTTTACTTTCCCCAGCAAATGACACGTACCCATTTATAAACAGCAACGAATCCGACCAGAGAAGGATAAAATAAAATTAAATATTATCTTTTTTTTAAGTTAAACCCAACAGACTATAAAATCAACACCATGCTACAGCTTTCTGAAAGAGGTTTTCTTATCTGTTTAAAAAATGAACAAGTATTTATTGTTGATATCAGCTGACACATCGAGATCCAGTAAGTATAACTTGACCTCGGATATGTAGGATTTTTAACAATTCGCGAAATGTTTCGGCACAGATAGAAATTTTAAAAAATGTTATTCATTGTAAAGGCGGAAAGAAAAGCACATTATACTCGTCATTTATAGGCCTTCTATGTTCATTATGTTTTTGTGTATATATATATATATATATATATATATATATATATATATATATATATATATATATATATTAACTTTAATAAAGAAATTATGTAGGAGATTACCAATTAAACAGCGACATATGGTCAGTGGTGTAATGAGGGGGACAAGGGGTACATCATCCCCCGGGCGCTACTCACAAAGGGGCGCCAAATGGTATATTTTACATATAATATTTTATGGTTTTCGAATAGAAATGGGGAGCTAAAAAGGTAATGTGCCCTGAGCGCGAGTTAAGCTTGCTACGCCACTGCATATGGTGCACCAGTTCCGTTGAACTGTCAACTTTTTTCCCCCAGTAATTGTTAATATTTATTGTTTCGTGTGTTTATTTTCTGTCTGACCAGATTTCAGTGTGTTAGAAATCTTGACTAGCCTTACAGTCTCATAGAATGGCTTTGGCTAAAAAAAAAGGACATCTTTATTTGATCTGATTTATTGATTTTTTTAGTCTCAATATGGGAATCTATACATAATTAATTTTACAAAGATTTTTTTAAAAATTAAATGCATGCATCATTACATAGACACGTGATAAGAGATTTGATTTAAACAACGAGGCTTTATATCTTTAAACCAGGGGTGGGCAACATACAGCCCGTGGGCCACATGCAGCCTCTCACGGCGTTTTTTTCGTTGCCTGTGGCAGCATTTGGTCAACAGAGTCCAAAAAACAATGTCACAATTATTTATTTTTTTGCTGCATGTTATCTATTTAAACACTTTAGTTTTGAAGATCATTAAGCATGTACAAACTAAAATCCAAGAAGTTAAGTGAAGGTAGGAGATCATGTGACCAGAGCAGTGTCAAGTAAACTGAATGACATTCAGTGCTGGGCTAGAAGTGCCTAAGCCTTTGAAACAGGTGAATCTGTTCAGTTGTTATTATATGCCATGAATAGCGCCATCAATGGCGGGGTTGTAGTGGAAGTTGGTGGAGTTTACTTTAAACGTGAGTTCCCCTTGGGGGGGGGGGATGATTCCTGATACACAAATAGGTTCATGGGTAGTTAATGGGACTTAGGGTGGGGGAGGTGGAAACTTAAAGAGTTCTACGTCATAGATGTGCATGGGCTCTCACGTGATAATATAGGCACTAACTGTACAAAGACATGATTGGTGACTGTAGTTTAAACCCCACGATAGTTTAGTGTGTAAACATTTCATAAACTGTGCGGGTTATAATAAACTAATACGCATGAGAAAATGACCATCTAAACATTCAAGTATTTAAGTTTGAAGGAAGGTTTCGAATTTGATCGGCGTCTGGACTCACATTTTGCAAAGGTGTAAGTTGAAAATGCTGCTGGTCTAAGGTTGTTTTAGATGGAACAATCATAGGTGACAAGGTATAATACTGGAATATTTGTAGAGAGAGAGGATAAAAGAAGGACATTGACAACAGTTGGTGTAAATGTGTTATGGCACAATAGCCTGGCCAAAAATTATTCTTAAAAGTACTGTAGAAGTCTAAAAGTACTGTAGAAATCTAAAAGTACTGTAGAAGTCTAAAAGTACTGTAGAAGTCTAAAAGTACTGTAGAAATCTAAAAGTACTGTAGAAGTCTAAAAGTACTGTAGAAGTAGACCGCCGCAATGGGCGCCAGCAGAAATGTTGGCCTGACAATATAAAAGAATGGACAGAGCTATTAATGAATGAACTAAAGACAACCACTCTGGAGAAATATGTGTGTACATACTTTCCCCCAACGATCACATCGGTTTATGTTATGATGATGCTGATGAGAAGTATCACAGTCCAATCTGAATGAATCTGTGAACAGAACCGTAGAATGCTTCAAGGAGAAGTTTTCTTTTAGAATACTTTGACACGTGACACAGTTCAATCGCCTAAATTTGTCCGTTGAATAGGTAAAACGGGCCATTGTAAAAAAAAAAATTAGATTTGGACTCGATGAAAGATACCATCACTGGCCAGGACTTATTAGAGTGTGTTGTGGATTGTGTGGAGAAAAGTGGCTAGCTGATACTTGTCCACAATGTAAGTACAATTAAACAGGTCGAGCAATCAGTCCAAAGCAGAAAACTCTGACAGGGATGTTTTGTTATGTTATTGTGTTTGCAGTCATGATATTGTGTTTTCAGTCATGTTATTGTGTTTGCAGTCATGTTATTATGTTTGCAGTTATGATAGTGTTTGAAGTCATATTATTGTGTTTGCAGTCATGTTATTGTATTTGCAGTCAAGTTATTGTGTTTGCAGTCATGTTATTGGTGTTTTGGTGAGCGTTAGTCTATGTAAGAAAACAACATTTCCTTGTAATAAGATTGTATTTGTTTTATTCATTAGATTGTAAGTAATTCATACATGTAGTCTAATTTAGTGTAGTGTAATGTAGTGTAGAGTAATGTAGTGCAGTGTAATGTAGTGTAGTGTAAACCAGAAAATACGATACCATTTATTTACATTGCAGCCCACACCTGTTCAAAACGAAATGGTTTTTAACACTGTGGGGTTCTTTTGGCTCATAGTAACCGGTGGAATCATCACATTGTCTCAGCCAACAACAAACGGGTTAAAAATTGTTTCATTATAATCATACACTTTAATTATCAATGAGTATAAGGTATATTAATGAAATAAATGTATGATTTCCAAATTTAATAAGTGTGAACATTATATGAGTGATGTGAATACTAAAAGATCACTTGAGACGACAAGATAGGCAGCATCATCCAGTCCAATTAATAACCATTACTGGAAATAATTAAATGTAAAGCTGTTTGTTTACTATTAGTCGTACATGGTTCGAAACATTTTTCCGTAATATGAGACCACTGGTAATTGCAAAAAAAACTGGAGTAACACCATTGTGAAAAGCAAATATCTTATATTTAAAAGTTTGAATAAATATTTGCAAGTTGCAGAATGGTTTGTTTACTGAAATAGTTTGAGTACACTTTTTTGGTTTAGCAGATGATAATTCCCTCCCCTTGCTATAATTTTATTTGTTGTTTTTTTTAGTTAAATCTACGAGTATGACTATCATGTGTTTAATTGAATAAGCCAGACCCGTGTAAATCAATGGGAGAATTAAATCCAAGTTTATTTTAGTGATTTATTTAATTTCATTTCTGCAAGAAGTTTACATGAAGAAACAAATTTCAGGGAAATATTGAACAGTGTAATTATGTCAATTGGTAAACATTCCGACTCGAAATTATCCAACGGTGAAAAAGTAGCAGGATTTAAAAGAAAAAAATATTAAAAAAACAGAATTAGAATACTTGTAGTTTAATCTATACTATTTTATACATAAATTGGAATGGGAAAGATATGAAATACCGAACATTTATCATTAAGCCTATTTCAATATTTTAAATATTTTCTGAGTTCTGCATTGATAGAATATTCAGCGTATACTCATGATTGACTTTTTTTCTAATTTTCTTTTATTCCTGTATTTTTCCTTTTTACTCATGAAAATAAAATATATTTCGAAAGAATATTTTTTTTCTTTTTTTTTTTGGTCTAAATTAAAATAAATTGGAAAATCTTTTGTGCTGATTGCGAAATATGCACAGTAAGAAAATATATTAAAAATATAAACAAAATATTTTAAAATTAAATTATATATTAAAAATATAAACGAAATATTTTAAAATTAAAAAATATTTTTTTACGCAGTGGCTCCGGTAACATCAAGACGGAGTTCGTATTTTTTTTTCCGGGTTACATCAATAGATATTGCTTCACACTCTAACCCTAACCCTATCCCTAACCATATTCCTAGCCCTATCCCTAACCCTAATCCTAACTATTCCTAACCCTTTTCCTAACCCTAATATAATTGCTGGTACCCGGAAAAAAAATGCGTACTCCCGCTAACCCTAATATAATGGCGCATGACGTAACCGTAGCCACTTGGTTTTTTTTTATTCAAATGGCTTAAATCATACAAATAATTTTCGACTTTTTAATTATTTTGTATTTGTTTGTATGGTTAACGTAAAAAAATATCCGGTGTACGCTAAAACAGGATGATAACGAAAGAGTTTTAAAAAAGTTATATATTTTTTATACTTTGTATTGTTGAAGAATTTTCACTTGCTTTATTTGTTATCTTTACAAACAATTTTTAAAAAAGCGTACCATATAAAAAAAACTAAATTCAGAACTCAGCACATTTATGAACAAGTGCTAAACTTAAAACACATAAACTTATTTTTTAAAACAATAATCAAAGTTGGTCTATTGAAATTTAAACTTTATTTTTACAAAATGAAATACGTAGCCCAGAAGACACATAAAGAAAAAAACAATTATCAAATGTACACACAAACAAAAACAAACAAATAAATGTTGTCATTCCAACCAACTTAACGATATCAATTCATTGTTCAGCGTGGAGAAACATACAGATAACTCTTCTGTGGTCATAGTGCGAGATAACTCTTCTGTGGTTATAGTGCGAGATAACTCTTCTGTGGTTATAGTGTGTATTTCTTGTCAATGATTTTTGAAGAAACGAAACACAAGGACCGTTCATCGTCAGTATACTTTTGTTGACTCTGAGGATTAAGAGTGTCAGTTAATGAGGGGGGAATGGGGGTCGAATGTTTATTAGTTCAGTCACTTTAACAGTCTGTCTAGAGTGAGACACGATATTAGTTCAGTCACTTTAACAGTCTGTCTAGAGTGAGACACGATATTAGTTCAGTCACTTTAACAGTCTGTCTAGAGTGAGACACGATATTAGTTCAGTCACTTTAACAGTCTGTCTAGAGTGAGACACGATATTAGTTCAGTCACTTTAACAGTCTGTCTGGAGTGAGACACGATATTAGTTCAGTCACTTTAACAGTCTGCCTGGAGTGAGACACGATATTAGTTCAGCCGCTTTAACAGTCTATCTAGAGCGAGACACAATATTAGTTCAGTCAATTTAACTGTCTAGAGTGAGACACGATATTAGTTCAGTCACTTTTACCGAGTTATACAGCAGACTCAAAGTAAATGTCTTAATAAATACGCCTCACCATTCCAGGGCCGAAAAATACCAAAGTGGTGAGATTGCTGCCCCCCTCAGTGGCAGTAAAGTGAATGCTGCCCGATGTTGAACGCCCTTCCTTAATTACACAACTGTTCGAGGACACATCCATGTTTATTGCATCCCTTTAAAAATAATGCCATCTCGTTGTACGCTGGCCAAAGTCAAGGCCGTCAGTAACTGGGACACTGCATAATGTTTCACTTGACCGACAAGGCCCAAACAGCAGGTGGTCAGCTCTGTAAGCTGTGAGAAGGTCGTGTGAAATTGACGTTCGGTGAAGTACTGGCCGCGGGTCCGAATCTCTGCGACGTTAGTTACCTCTGTAGTGATCACTGTGATTGGGCAAAAGATAGAATTTCCTATTGAGTAGCTGTGAATTCAGTATAAGTGAGATCGATGGCATCTTATCATTAAATCAATAGATTTTTCATTGACCTGTTTCGTAATGGTGTTTCAGATGTTATTCCTTCTAGTCTAGCGTATCTTCTTCTTCTTCCTTTGGCTCTCCTACCCTTTTCCCGATCCATGGTCTTCTTCCTCCACTCTCTCACTCCTATGGCTTTAAGGTCTTTCTCCACTTCCTCTAACCATCTGCTTCTTGGGCTTCTGCTTCTAACCATCTGCTAACTCCCCAAGTCATGTAAAAAAGAAAAAAAAACAGGTTACGAAAGCCAAACAACAGTCTGGCGTATCATAGGGAGACATTTTTATGAATAGACACATTAACGACCGCCTAGAAACCCCCACCCTCAGCCCACTACCAATGAGACCCAATCCAGTACCAATTCCTGTCAAATATGCAAAATATAATGAATGTTCAGCCCCTGTTAGTAATTGTGCAATAAAGTTTTTTTTAAAGTCTTTCAAGTACAAGATGACGATGGTGACAGTCTTTAGCTGTATTGTGAGTACTAGACAATCGAAACTTTCATAGCTTAAAGAAAGGTTACCAAAAAAAAAAAAGAAAAGAAAAATATTTTTTAACACTTTAAAGTCTACATCGATTTTTTTGGATACATTTTTACTGAAATTAACTAGAGAGAGAAAAAAATCTTTTGTTCTAACAAATATTTATAGAAAATTTTGGTAATTTGAAAAACGCGTGGGTGTGATTTTTATTACCTCCTGTGATGGTTGAAATGTTAAAATGAAACCATCAAAATATTCTGGACTTGGAATAGACGCCAGTCAACTGAATTTAAATGGGTTGCTAAAATGAATTGAATAAAATAAACTGGAACTTAAAATAACTAGTTAATCATAGCAGATTTGTACTCGAAATGTAATTTTTTACGTATTTAAAATTGCTAAACCTCATGTTTGTTTGTAAACTTCACCTGCTTTTTTTTTCGGCTAGTCTGTACACTGGATTGCACGTCACCAATTCGTTTGTTTTGTTTCAAATCCACACACGTGACCAACATAGAGTACAAAAGTCGTACGTCATTTCCGGTTAGTTTCCAAAAAGCGGCTCCACACAGTCTGGTCGTCTTGTAAGTGTAACACGCTGCATCAGACACAACTTGATAATTTTGCAAAAAAAAAGATATATTAAAAAAATAAAATGGTACAGTGTTTTGCTCCTGGTTGCAATCATCGGTCGGAACGTGAAACATGTTCTTTTTTTAGGTTTCCTAGCGAAAAAAGACAAAAAACGGAACGCACGAAGTGGATCGCCTTAATCAGGTTTGTAAAAATATGTTTTCTTTATTAATTGCTGGCAGTTTTTAATAAAAATTTGACCAACTGCCCTCTCTTCATTTTTAAGACTGAAATGTATATAGATTTGAAAAAATTAACACAATAAGAAAATAGACTTGTTAAAATTGATAAAAGATTTTTAAAGTAGTTTTATTCCATTGGATTAAAATCCGTATGATAACAGATAAGTAGAAATATTAAGGTTTGGTTTATTTCTCATGCAATTTCATAATCAGTTTTCTAATCGGCCCGATTTAGTATTTCGCAGGCCCTATGAATTAATTAATTATAACTAATTTAATATTATATAATTGTAAATTTAAAAAAAATATATTTTTCATTTTTGTAGGCCTATTTAATTTTTGTTTGTAGTGCCTAGGCCTTAATCGTGGATTGGATGTATCATTCAAGAAAATCTGATGTACTGTGGTATACTGCACTGTATACTTTTTTTTTTTTAAACCAGTAAGACTAATATTTCTTTCTATTTATTTTTGTTGACAGAAGACAGGACAAAGAACCTCTGAAGCACTCCAGGATTTGCTCTTGTCATTTTAGGGATGGCAAAAGGGAAAATGGACCAGATATTTACAATAGAAATAAAGATAAATTGTTTGAGCCAGAGACACCCAGATGCAAGCGCTCAAAAAGGACAGCCTTACCTGAATATGAGCATATTAATGGTTCAGCAACCAATGTGGATAATGTGATAGACTCAAATGAACAATCTGTTCTTACTAGGACAGATATTATTCTGTTAACGCACAACATTGATTGTTTAAATGCTAAGACAGTCACTTTGCAAAATGAGTTAAAGTATTGCACTACTCGATATTCTGTCGATAGGTTAAGTGACTCTGTTCTCCGGATGGAAACTGGTTTGCCAACCAAAAGCGTATTTAATGTACTGTTTAACTATGTTAATAGATTTAACACAAGAATAGTCTACCGCAATGGATGGAGTGTTGAAGCTTCAAATATTTCTCTCCAGGATCAACTATTTATCACTTTGATGAAAGTGAGACAAAATTACCCTTATTTGCACATTGCACAGTTGTTTGGTTGTAGCAGTACAAGTATTTCTAATATTGTAATGACTTTTGTAAGTCTGTTACACATTTTACTATTTGAAGAATTGTTAAAAAATATTGCCCCATCTAAATACAAGAACCGTTTAGTAGCCCCCATCTTTTGTACATTTTCCCAATTGTAAAATGATTATTGATTGTACTGATTTCAAGATAGCAATTCCTAAAGCCATGGACAAACAGAAGGCCACTTATTCATCTTACAGGGCTATCAATAGCTTTAAAGCTATTGTTGGGGTAAATCTCAAATGGGGTAATAAATTTTGTTTCAAAATTTGATATCCGGGTCTGTCTCTGACAAGGCCATTTTTTCAAAACTGTGCATAATATCCTTGTTTTCACCTGGCGACTTAATTTTGGCAGACAAAGGCTTTTAATTCATGACCTTCTGCCATCTGGTGTGACAGTAAATATCCCACCTTTTTTAAATAATCCTAAATTTACAGCAGCAGAAGCTAAATTGACAAAAAGAAATAGCTTCGTGTCGAATTCAAGTCGAACGAGCCAACCAGAGATTAAAAGATTTTTAAAATTCTTTCATTTATTCCTTCTAAATTGAGAAGCCAAGGCTGATATTTTGTTTCAGTTGGTAGCATGTTTGGTGAACTTGCAGTTTCCCCTATTAAAAGGGTAATTCAGAAACAATCTCAGATGATTAGTGTGTTAAAATATTCATTTTAGCAATGCTTTTTTGTTGTTTTTTCAAATGCTTCCTAACCTTTATTTAAATGTATGTCCATTATAGAATTGTTGCATATTTTAAGTTACTATTGGAAAAATTTTTTTTACTAATAAACACAAATAGTCATTTTTCATGCTTTCAATTCTTTTATTTAAATGTAAATTAAAATACTATCATAAATGTAAAGTTCAAGACAACAATGGCAAAACTGTTGAGAAATAAAATTCCTCGATAATATTTAGATTAGATGCCCAACTGTCATCTTTTAAAACCTCCATCACAAGAAGTTCTTTAAGTGTCCACACAACAAACAAACAAATGTTCCTTCCGGTCAGATGTAGCTGCCCCTGAATTTGATGCCAGTAGTTATGGTTTTTTTCGGGCAAGGTATCTGTCATTTTCATCCTTGTATAAAAAAATTTAGGACATACAGAGGATTCCATAATTGTTTTATCCCTATATGAATATGGACATTTTACCTCAAGAATGGCATCATCGTTGATGAGGCCATCTGGGGGAAGCTCTACCAAGACAGCCATGGCTATCTAACCAAAGTCCAGTTTTTTGACTTCAAAGAAGTTGATAACTTGAAGCCATCCACTGCATCCTGTTCATGGGATACTCCCCAGGCAACTGACTTCACATTACTAATATTGGCACTAGCAATCAGCCGGTGACCCAAGGCAGCATTCCCTGTTTTACTTTTTATAACTGTCCCAAATTTGCTGGCTGTTATCCTGCCCTTCCTGGCTAGATGCCAGTAATCATTTGTATGCTGACCTGCTGTGATGTCAGCAATTTTGCTTATGGCCTCTGGGGATAAAGCAAAATGGTGCTTAAAGTAATGCCTTTTGTCCAGTGCATCCTTAAATCCAGAGCTGCTGACTAGGTTGTCAATAACAGGTAGGTCTGGCATGGATGTGCTGGGCTCTGGACTCATAAGCCAACACATGCCAGTAAATGATGCTTGTGTTTGTAGCTCATTATGCAGCCACGAACGGTCTTCATCAGTGACAGTGCCTTGCAGGGCTCTGAAATTGTCCCCAGGGAACAATTTATCTGTTGACTTGATGTCACAGCCTTCTGTCATTCTGTGCCTTTTTCCAGTTGCACTCCATGTCGGTTTTGCTGACATTGTTTTTACAAAAAAATACAGTGCAGCAGCATGTGAACATCTGTAGTCTCCTCTAGGACACTCACACTGGGTGGATTCAATGTCCAAATTTTCAGTGAAATAAATCTGGGAAAAAATATTTATATTAATTTTTTTTAATTCATAAATCTAATGTAATGAAATTGGTCTCACCTTTTGCGTTAAATTGAAAGTAAAGAATTAAGAATATAACAGAGTATTCAGTTTAAATATTAATCATGACTCCTTTCCTGTCTTGATTGGATATTTCTTTTTAAAAAAAATTGTACAGCTTTAAATAAGTTCTACCTGTGGTTTTATTATGAAACGTCTCCAGAATTAAAAGTAATATTAACATATTATCAATCAAATTATTGTTGTTTATCAAAACAGGGGGCATTTGGGTACATTTTCTAATGTAAACAATAGTAATAATCGACAATTCTCCAACCCATGAGAAAAGCTGTGTTTATTGCTTATTTTGACAACATTAATAAGCTTTGTTTTAATCGAAATAATTTATCTTTTAGATTGCTGCAAAAGAAAAAAAAGAAACAACTAATAAAATTTTAATTTCTCCTAAAGGTTGAACAAATATTTTGAAAATATGTATGTCGATGGAAAATTATTTTTTTCATCTGTCATGACAAATTGCCAGCCGACATTTAAGATATATTATACCTTATAACTTAAAAACTATCCAAGCTAGAAGCACTACATTTTGTAGGAATACAATAGGATGCATATACTCAATGTCTAGTTCTTAAAAAATAACTTTCTTCTTTAATTACAAAAAAAAATAAAAAAAACACAGTGTAAAATCACAAGTAAAATGACAAGATTTGAACTTCAAACCTCCACATCTTGAGAGTCATTAAGAATAGAAGGCTCAAAATTTCACCACTTATTTGTGATTATGTGTAGATAATAATGCATGTGATATATATTTTATATATTGTATATGTTGATGGAAAAAATATTTTTGTTCATCTGTCATGACAAATTGCCAAAGCCGACATTTAAGATATTATACCTTATAACTTAAAAACTATCAAAGCTAGAAGCACTACATTTTGTGGGAATACTATAGGATGCATATGCTCAATAAAGTTCTTAAAATATAACTTTCTTGCTTTAATTATATCTAATAGTTTCTATTTTCATTTTTAAATTGACCAATGATAGGCTTAAAATTAATAAATACCATTATCTAATAATTAAAGTATTCATAGTATTTCCAGTTTAACATCGTAACAGTCTGCAATCAATTAGTCAAAATTAACTTAACATTCGAAAATAAAATTTAATAGCACACATTTAATACTTAATAACCATAGAAAACGACCATTACAATTGGCAACGCTAACTTACCGTCACTTTGTATTCCTTTTTTTTCATGCTAGCTGCTACTTTTCCTGTAGCGGAACGATGGGCATATTTAAAATTAGTCACATGTCCAGATTCATAGTGATTCTCGCCTCTGGAGATAGATTTAGAATCGTTTTGAAAATATTCCAGTAATGAACTTATTGAAAAGCCATGTTCAACGTTCAGCGTGTGGGTCGTGTGTGGGGCCGCTTTGTTTTGTTGCTACCGGAAATGCGTCACGACTTTTGTACTCTGCTTTCTGTGTTATCAGTCAAATGGCTTTCAGTTTTTTACTGTATTCCTTTCATACAACGACTTCACTGCTGGCGGTATAATAAGCTCTTCTGCAATTGTGTAAGGTTTTTTGGATCGCGCTGTGCGTCATGCTACCAACCAAAATACGACGCTTGAAGACCAATAACAGTTTAGTCCCGTTAATTCAGATCTCGCGGGAAAAAAATTAGAGACAAAGTTTCAGAGTAGGGAGGGTTAGATGAGGTAATTATCTGTAAAAATATTTCACTTTCTGATAACGAAAACTCACATTTTAAAATTAAATTGTCAACTATAATAAAACAAATACAAATCTTATAAAATATTTTGTATTTTTTACTAACATTTTGAAAGGTATTTGTCACATAAGCAAGTCACATAACAACAGAACAGCATAATAGGTTCATCGCTAGAATTTCACACCGTTTCATTTCATCGATGTGTCAGCTAAAAGTCCCTATTATCGCTCTGGCCTATTTTCATATTAAAAATTTACGAAAAATCTACTTCCAACCAAAACAATCTGTGAGTGTCAGTTTAAATTAACATGCGAAATGTATACCAGCAATTTTGATATAAAAAACTTTTGTCTAAGATTATTTCTAGGCCAATCTAGGCTTATAATAATTGTAACCACTGTCAGCCACTGATTAACCAGACTATTTATCAACAATACACACTCCTGTTGAGACCTCAGACGAAACATAAGGAAATACCAGCGAATTTTTCTATTCTGCACATTGTTGTCTGTGCCTGAAACATTGGCGTAGCTACTATTTTTTGTTTAACTAACCAATCAACCAAACCAACCAATATTTTATACAAGAAAAATCCCTACTTTCCTTGACTTGCCCACGGACCCCTTTGAAGCTCCTCGAGGACCCCCAGGGGTCCGCGGACCCAGGTTGAAAACCTCTGTACTAGCGCACCGCACCAACCAACCTATCATTTTAATGTATAATTAGAAAAAAATTGCTCGGCTATGAAATTTCCCGCGAAAAGAAAATAACTTTAAATCATAAGAGTTCATTCTGTTGACGTATCCCGTAAAAAAAAATACGAAGTACGTCTTTGACGTATCCGGAGCCAGTGCCTTATCAAAATTATTTTAGTAGGTAAAATAAGAGATTACCGTATCAATAATATCAAAATAACGTATTCCCTTAAAATTAGATTTTACCCGTGTATATATTACAATAGTCTGTGTTTGTAAACAAAGTCTCTAATTTCATAAATTCATGTGTCATTAATATAGCGCATTTGCAAATAACTCCAGATTGATCCAAGCAGCTTTGAATTTTATTCATTTACCTAAGCACCAGACACTCTGCAAGGTGGCACCCTGTGCTACTTCTCATGTTCTTAATTATGATCAGTTATAAAACACGACTAGACCAAGTTCTTTCTGCTATGAAATTTAGAATTGTTAATTTTGTTGTCACTCCTATGTTGGTGTCACCTTACGCGGCCCGCACCCCCTAGTGACGCCTCTGACCTGAAGGATAAATTAAACTGACTAATAACACTGTCTATTGTATTGCAGTTATGATTAGTGATGGATGTTATTAACAGATTCACAATATTTATCAAAACCTCCAATCCTGATACAGTTTGCTTTTTAATACTTAAAACTAATGTTTCAAGAAATGGGTTAAAAATCAAAGATTCAATACTAAATAATTAATTTAATCTGGGTAAAAATATCCTCTGTACCCAGCCAATTGGAGATGCAAACTAAAAAATAACCTGATATTTAAAATTCATTCCCATCCCTAGTTCAGATACAATGAAACCTTATGAATATTCCATGTTATTTACTGTCTATACAACAGATTTGGTGGAAATAGTTGTACAGAGAAGACAACAGAGACCAGAGAGTGTCCAGTGATCCCACGTGGTCAGTACATCCTAATTATTATTCTTGTTTTGAATCAGTTTATGAAATAGAAATATTCACCCTCAATGAATTCAGGAGTTCATTAAACATTAAGTGTATTTTAAGATCAAGCTACTTGGACGTCTTGGTCATCATGGAGTGATTGTGAAGGTCAATGTCATGGAGTCAGTTTTAGGTCAAGACATTGTCAGATTACAACCAATACAACTTGTTACCTGCCTTGTGGACAAAATGACAAGGAATTTAATAAATGTAATACTGGACGTTGTTGTGGTATGTGCATCTAATACATCAATTATAGTTAGAATGTATTCAATGCTTTCACTAATACATTTTATGTAATTATTCTATAAATTAGTGCTTTCTTAATACATTTTATGTAATTATTCTATAAATTACTGATACAGTGGTAACTCTGGTTACAAACTCAATTTGTTCCAGAATTGGTTCACAACTCGAAACATATGTAACCTAAGCATCTATTCCACGATGAAAGAATCATTCTTATTAAAATCCATTCATTTAACTGACAAAATGCTAAGAATACATAAACTTCACATATTAAATAAATAGACAGCAACAACCAAATTAAATGTAAAATAAAAATGTTTACTTTCTTACCAAGAAAAAGATCATGAAATTCATCTGAATCAATTTATTTCGAGTTTCTGGTTGATGTTCTTATTAGCAGACTGTGAGTTTTTCTGCACCAAAAAAAACTATAAGTAGACATTTGTCATCTTTGCTGGAGAATCTTTTAGAAGTAGGCATCACATTATCATTCATTTGGGTTTACTGTCCGATAGCAACAAGTTTGTTTGGTTGATGGCTCACAATGAAGTATTCTCAACCGTCTACCCATGTGCAACCTTGAGACAGTCACTGGCTTTTCATCAGATAACTGCTCCTGCTTCATGTCTAAAGCTGCACAGCTTGTTTGTCTCCAACAATAAACCCTGCTTCTCTCTCTCCCTCTCTCTGGATTTTGTTTATATCCCAATACACTGCTCATCATTATATCCCAATACACTGCTCATCATTATATCCCAATACACTGCTCATCATTATATCCCAATACACTGCTCATCATTATATCCCAATACACTGCTCATCATTATATCCCAATACACTGCTCATCATTATATCCCAATACACTGCTCATCATTATATCCCAATACACTGCTCATCATCTGAGACAAAAATTGTTGTTGGTAACCCCAATAGTTAGTAGCCTGGGGAGTTGTTCTTGTACATTATATGTAATTAGTTTGTATTCATAGCTTTCATTAATACCTATGTGTAATAATCTGTACATTATATGTAATTAGGTTGTATTCATAGCTTTCATTAATACATCATGTGTAAATAGTCTGTACATTATATGTAATTAGTTTGTATTCATAGCTTTCATTAATATATATATATATAGTTCGTCCATCGTATTCGATGAAGACCATCTAGTCATCAGAGGTTGGTGTGTTGGTTGGTGGGTGTCGGTGTGTGCGCAGATGGCTGACTAGTCCAATCCTTGCGTGGAAATGTCTATGACAGTGGGGACAGGGAATGGTGGCTGTCAGATGGTGGTCGGCAGCGCGAGCTTTGCGAACCAGGCGTCGCGTTTCAGCAGCAACAGTTCTATTTGCCTCACATAACCCAGCGCCTATGTGAACAGAGTGACGCCACAAAGCTCTGTCCTGGGCATCTTCCTCCCAGCAATCAGGATCCATGTTGAAAGCCTTCAAAGAGGACTTCAGCGTGTCCTTGTAGCGCTTTTTCTGGCCTCCGCGAGAGCGCTTTCCTGCTGCAGTTCTCCGTAGAAGATCTTTCGAGGCAGTCGGTGGTCTGGCATGCGAGCGAGGTGGCCTGCCCAGCGAAGCTGAGAGCGCATTAGTATGGTGTAGATGTTAGACATGTTGGCTCTGGCAAGGACTTCAGTGTCGGGAACCTTGTCTTGCCATCTGATCCTCATTATGCGCCTGAGGCAGGTTGTGTGAAAGTGGTTGAGTTTCTTGGCATGGCGCTGGTAGACTGTCCAGGTTTCGCTTGCGTACAGTAGTGTTGGGAGGACGATGGCGTGATACACCTTCAACTTGGTGGGTAGGCTGATACCTCTTCTGTTCCAGACGTTGGAGTGAAGTCTACCAAAGGCTGCACTGGCTTTGGCGATTCGTGCGATAACTTCGTCGTCCATTACAACACAACGAGAGAGAGTGCTGCCAAGGTAGGTGAATTTCTCCACCGTGTTCAGTCTCTGGCCGTTAATGTGGATGTTGGGGTCAATGTATTGTTTGCCTGGGGCTGGTTGGTACATCACTTCGGTTTTCTGTGTGCTGATGGTGAGACCAAAGTTGAGGCATGCACGTGAGAATTGGTCGACGCAGTGTTGCATGTTGGTTTCTGAATCTGCGTTTAGAGCGCAGTCGTCGGCGAATAGGAATTCTCTCGTGGTGTCTGTCAGACCTTTGTTTTGGCTTGGAGGCTTCTGAGGTTGAATAGGCCACCATCAGTGCGGTATCTCAGCCCAATGCCCATCTCACTGCCTTTGAAGGCATCTGTCAGCACGGAGAACATGAGACTGAATAGGGTCGGCGCTAGGACGCAGCCCTGTTTCACTCCATTTGTGACTGCGAATGGTTGGGATGCTTCACCGTTGTCCTGCACCCTGGCCTGCATGCCATCGTGAAACTGTCGCACGATGGAGACGAACTTTGAGGGACATTCGTATTTAGCCATGATCTTCCATAAGCCATCTCTGCTGACGGTGTCAAATGCTTTGGTGAGGTCAACATAAGTAGAGTACAGATCAGTGTTCTGTTCCTGACACTTCTCTTGGAGCTGCCTGGCAGCGAACACCATGTCAACTGTTCCCCGTTCTTTCTGAACCCACACTGACTTTCAGGCAGGAGACCTTGTTGTTCCAGGTGTACGTTGAGTCTGTTGAGGAGGAGTCGGGCGAGGACTTTCCCTGCTATGGATAGCAAGGAAATGCCGCGGTGATTGTCACAGGCATGGCGATTTCCTTTTTCTTGTAAAGATGTATGATGGAGGCATCCTTGAAGTCCTGGGGTAGTGTCTCTGTTTGCCATATTAGAATGAAGAGCTGAAGGAGATTTTTGTCAAAGCTTGGCCACCTTCCTTATAGATTTCTGCCGGGATGGCATCTGATCCAGGCGCTTTGCCGTTGGACAGCTGTCTAATTGCTGTGGTGATCTCAACAAAGGTGGGTGGATCAGCAAGTGTGGTATTAGTGGCGACCTGAGGTAAAAGCTGGATAGCTTCGTCGCTGATGGTAGACGGGCGATTGAGCACGTTGTCGAAATGTTCAGCCCATCTCTGCACAATTTTTTCCTGTTCTGTAATCAGGTGAGACCCATCTAAGCTGAGCAGCGGTAACGAACCGTTTGAAGTCGGGCCGAAGATTTCTTTCAGACCAGCATAGAAATTTTTCATGTCGTGCCTGTCAGCAAAGGCCTGAATCTCATCTGCCCTGTTGCTCAGCCATGTGTCTTGCATCTGGCGGAGTTTGAGTTGACAAGTTCTGCGCGTGTTGCTCAAAGCAACTTTGGCCACAGACCCAGCGTCGTCCAAGTGTGTTTTGTGTGCGCGGTATTTCTCATCAAGAAGTAGCTTGATCTCCGCGCTGTTGTCGTCAAACCAATCCCGGTGGTGCCTGGGAGAAGGCCCCAGAAGTTCAGCGGCGGTGCTGTAGACGGTTTCGCGTAGTTTGGCCCAGGTTTCTTCCACGCTCAGGTTGTTCAGCTTCAACGAGTCTAGGCGTTCTTCCAGTGTCTGTTTTAGTGACTGCCTGATGGTTTCATCACTAAGTTTGTTAACGTTTAGTCGCTACGGTGGCTTTGCTCCCTGAGGTCGTCGCTTAGGCAGGATGCGGATATTCATCTTAGACATAATTAGACGGTGATCCGTCCAGCAGTCTGCACCACACATGGCCTTGGTCACACGAACGTCCTGCCTGTCCCTCTTCCTGACAATCACAAAATCTATGAGATGCCAGTGTTTGGAGCGAGGGTGCATCCAAGATGTCTTGTTGCGCGTTGGGAGGCAGAAGATTGTATTAGTGATGAGGAGTTCGTGCTGGGAGCAGAGTTGAAGTAAGAGAAGCCCGTTGCTGTTGCATTTTCCAACTCCGTGTTTGCCAATGACTCCATCCCAGGACGTGTTGTCCGATCCGACTCGGGCATTGAGGTCACCGAGGATGACAAGCTTGTCAGATTTGGGGACTGCTTTGATGGCTTTGTCCAATTCTTCATAAAATTGATTCTTGACCTCGTCAGGATTGGTCGTAGTAGGAGCATACGTACTGATAAGGGTTAGGCATCTTTTCCTGTTATCAAGGGGTAGCTTCATGGTCATGAGACGGTCATTTATCCCCTTAGGCGGTCCTAGCAGTGTTCTTGCAAGAGTGGTCTTGATTGCAAAACCTACTCCTGCCTCGCGTTTCTCCTCACTGCTTCGGCCGCTCCAGAAAAGGTGTATCCCGAGGCACGCTCGCAAAGTTCACCTCGTCGGCTAGTCGGGTCTCACTGAGTGCTGCAATGTCTATGTGGTACCTTGCAAGCTCTTGTCCTATAATGGCAGTTCTTCTGTGTGGTCTGTCGCTGTCGGTTTTGTCCATGAGTGAATCATGTGTAAATAGTCTGTACATCATATGTAATTAGTTTGTATTCATAGCTTTTCATTAATACATCATGTGTAAATAGTCTGTACATTATATGTAATTAGTTTGTATTCATAGCTTATTAATACATCATGTGTAAATAGTCTGTACATCATATGTAATTAGTTTGTATTCATAGCTTTCATTAATACATCATGTAAATAGTCTGTACATTATATGTAATTAGTTTGTATTCATAGCTTTCATTAATACATCATGTGTAAATAGTCTGTACATTACATGTAATTAGTTTGTATTCATAGCTTTATTAATACATCATGTAAATAGTCTGTACATTATATGTAATTAGTTTGTATTCATAGCTTTATTAATACATAGGGCTTTCACTTACACATCATGCATAATTAGTCTGAACACAGGGCTCACCTATTACATAATTAGTCTTGGTCTTCCAGCTTCACACCGAAATAAGCCAAATATGCCTGCTACACAAAGTCAGTTATATTTCTTCTTTGTTTTTCAATCATGTATTCTACACAGATGTAACAGAATACATTCGGATTATTTTTGCAGCATCTTCATGATGAACTCATGATGTCTTTAGAAAGAAGCTATAAAAGAGAAACAAGCAATTAAGCCTGTTCCATTCTGGACACAGGGCGTGTTAGCGCATTTTCGTGTTATGTATCAGTACGTTTGTTAGCTTTCAGTAAATATTTGTAAATTTTGGAAATGTTTATAAATTCAATTGTGTAATGCATATATCTGAAAAAAGATATTAAAAGGACAAGTAAGTCATGTTGAATAACTGTTACAAAAATAAATAATGATTACGCCCCTTTGATTAGCTTTATTATTTATATTTAAAATATAAGCAAACGGGTACATAACAATCTCTTATATTTTGGCCCTGAGAGGTCAAATCGCGAAATGGACTTTTGATGTACACTTGGCAGGCCAAGACCTACACAATGATATATACATCATGGGTCTAGGACTTATGGTTGCTGAGATATAGGCGGTCCATTATTAATATAGCTTATATAGTAAAAAACAGCACTTTATAAGGCCCCTTTTACGAAGCCCTGAGAGGTCAGGTTGCAAAATGGAAAAAAGTCATTTCTTGGTAGGCCAAGACCTACAAAATGATATACACATCATGGGTCTAGGACTTATAGTTGCTGAGATATGGCGTTCCTTTATTAACCCAGCTTATATAGTAAAAAGCGGTACTGGAAGGCCCCTTTACGGCCCTGAGAGGTCAGATCGCGAAATGAAAAAAAGCTATTTCTTGGCAGGCCAAGACCTACAAAATAATCTATATACATCATGGGTCTAGGACTTATGGTTATTGAGATCTAGGGTGATGACAAACAGACAGTTATAAGGCTCCTTTACGGCCCTGAGAGGTCAGATCGCGAAATGGAAAAAATTCATTTTGGTAGGCCAAGACCTACAAAATGATATATACATCATGGGTCTAGGACTTATAGTTGCTGAGATATAGCGTTCCTTATTAATATAGCTTATATAGTAAAAACTTTACTAAGGCCCTTTTACGGCCCTGAGAGGTCAGATCGCGAAATGGAAAAACCTCTTTCTTGGCAGGCCAAGACCTACAAAATGATATATACATCATGGGTCTAGGACTTATAGTTGCTGAGATATAGCGTTCCTTTATTAATATAGCTTATATAGTAAAAAACTTTACTAAGGCCCCTTTACGGCCCTGAGAGGTCAGATCGCGAAATGGAAAAACCTCTTTCTTGGCAGGCCAAGACCTACAAAATGATATATACATCATGGGTCTAGGACTTATGGTTATTGAGATCTAGGGTGATGACAGACAGACAGACAGACAGACAGACAAATGGGACAATAGAGCATTTTTTTTCGAAAATGCTCTAAAAATAAACCAAGTTAAATAAAACAACAGACACCAAACGTATTGCATTTGTTTTACACAAAGGGTACAATCATATTTTCAAGATTGTCCAATATCTCAGAAACTAGAGCCAATTCAGCAAAAGCAGTGGCAGTTTTGAAATCAGCACCCATGAATTGCTTTAAATTCATTCAAATATTCTGGCAATTCGGAAAAAATATTTTTTTGTTGAGCTGTGTAATTGTTGCTGTAAGTTCATGATTTGTTTCATTGAGACAGATAATTGTTGCTGTAAGTTCTATGATTTGTTTCATTGAGACCACTGGCGGCGGAGCAGGGGGCAGGGGGCAGCGGCCCCCTTCTAAAACTTTTAATTCATTTAGTTTAGTTTTAGTTTATATGTATCATTTTCATAATTCATTTGATTTATTTCTTAAATTTAATATTTGAAAGAAATTATAATTAATTGACATTTTACAGTAATCACATTATCGAGAGTTGTTGTGGCATATTTTAAAACTAGTTGTACCCTATTTTGCCCGGGTTTAAATAATGTTTTCTGTTTATTTACGGCTGTAATTTGATGTTTAATTAAGATTTAAAATAAGACGTAAAAAAGGGTTTATTTGCATGCAATAAAAAGGGTACATTTATCTTAAAGCAATGTGATACACAACATTTTTGGCATTTCCTCTCTCTTTCCCTCTCCTCCCTCCTCTTTCCTCCCTCTCTCTCCTTTTCCTCCCTCCCTCCTTCTCTCCCTCCCTCTCTCTCTCTTAGGCATGACTCTATCAAAAGATGACAATTCCTATGGATGAAGGAATTGGAATGTAATAATGTAGTAAGTAATGTGATATTTGGTTCCCCGTACCGATCATATTTATAGTAAGTTGCTATGTGGGAGAGAAGCTCGTAAAACCTGAAATCGGGGTAAAAGTTTGCCAATTTTCATGTCTTTGATATCCAAAATAATTAATTACAATAAAAGTACCCATTGAGATGGAACGAAACCTGTTTAAGAACAATCCCCATGTAATTTTGTACGTATACCCAGTGGCGCAACCAGCAAAAATGCTGGGGGGTGGGGGGCTCATATATATAAAAAAGACAGTTTGACAGTCTTTTTTGTAACTTTATAACGTAAATTATGTATTGATGATTTGGTCTGTGGGTGGCTCCGCCCCTCCTGGTTGCGCCACTGCGTGTACCAAATTTCACGTTATTTGTTGTCTGGATCTTGAGTTTTAAGGGAACAGACAGACAGATAGCAAATGCGTCTTATATATAGGGGCCGTCCATAAAGTACGTCACGCACCTAATTTCACTATTAAATTTGTAAACAAACTGACATCACGCAGGTTGGGGGGGAGGGGGTATAAGAAAGTGTGACAGTTTGTGACGAGGGGGAGGAGGGGGGAGGGCCAAGTGTGACGTCACATTTTTTTTATATATTTTTAATTTTATTTCTAATTTAATTTTTTTTTATTTTTTTAGTAAAACTTGTAGTTTTTAAAAATAATTTTCAAAAAAAATTGTGAAACACTTGAATTATTAGTTTTATGTCAAAGTAGCATGAAATGCATATCTTTTTAATGTGTTGTTCACAATTCCTCATGCTAGTGAGGACCGCTAATAAACTGTTGCAAAGCCTTGTTTTATCAGTAGCCTTACGGAAGTGTTATTATTTTTTTGTTGTCTGCTGCATAATTATATCACTTGATAAAGAAATTTGGAATTTGTATTATAATACAAAAAAATTACCGTAATTGAAGTTGCAATCCATCACTTCGTTAAAATAATATTGATGCCTTATTCCTGGTAACCATTGGTACCAGGAAGAAGTGCTTATAATCGCGTGGAACTGTCTGGTGTCATATTGCCAAATGAACATTATGGCATTCACTTTGATTCGCAGGGCAGAACAATAAATTAGGATTTGGAAAGAACAAACTTCAAGTTTGCAGATGAAACTTTAGCTGAAATCTGGTCGCTTGTGATTGTTGACCAATTTCCAACAGTTGCAGAATATATCAACCCTGAGAAATCTGAATTGGATGCAGCAGGACTGATGTCGAAGGATAAGAATGGTTTGACCATCATGTTCTTCACTCAAATTGTGAAATGTCAGGACATAAAATGTTGCGACAAAGTACGAAGCTCATTTTTCAACGTTTTTACCTTCGAGATTATTTCCTCCAAATCCAATCCCAATCGACCAAACAACTGATGGACTCAGAGCTTCAGAAAGAGCAGATGCAGATGCACATACATTTCCTTCATTGTTTGTTTGTGGCACAAACTCTCAAATTTGATGACATTATGCCAAGACCAACAGGAGTTTTTAAAGTGCAACCATATGATCCTTATCGTCCATCTTTGCAGACCAGCTTACATGATCGAATTTGCAAAGTGTGCCACTTATACTCTGCCTCACAAACAATGTTGAAGAAACATACAGGATAACACAGAGCTCGGAAGCAGGAGAATGTAAAAAAGTAAGTTTCATTAGCCCTTCAGGGCCATCGGGGCAGATGTAGAAGTGTAGAATTCATCTGTTTCTATAATCCTAGTCATATGAAGGAATTGTGTAGTCTTGCACACCTCAGCCGCTTTTACTCCACCAACATAACGTCAGGTACCAATTTAGTGCTGGGTGGATTTGGTAATTTTCACCAGGACCCCGAAAAGAGTCCTAAGGTTTTCACTGAGATTCCAACCTGGGACCCTGCGGTCGACAGTCAAGCGCTCTATACCACTCGACCACCCGTCTCCTAGGGAGAATGTGCCAACCCCAAATTTTCCAGAATCAACTCAGATAAAACGCATGGTCCTTTGAGAATCAGCTGCTAGAAGGCAAAGAGAACTCATGGCAATTATTGGCAGAATGGAAATGCACATTCCAGAGGATGTTGAATGGCTAGATGAGGATGAAGTTGATCTTGCAACTATCCTTCCAGGAAACGATGATGCGGAAAGATTTGTGTCATGTCTTAACTATGGATGAACACTTCACCATGAATGGATGATGTCTGATGAATATTTTTTTTAATTAAACATAATTCACAGGCCCACTATAAACATGTTCAATATAGCACCAGAGCTGCTCACATAATTTGTCAATCTAGTCCTTTTTTTAGTCACATTGTTTCTTGTTTCCATTTTTATTATTTAATCACTGGTTGAGGTCAGTTTCGCTAATCTACTTCTTATCCTGTAGTCAATGAATGGCATAATCAGAAAATTATCTAAAGTTCACCTCACCCATTGTAAATGAATAGGTAGCAGATAAATGATGTTTATTATATAATTCTGTCACTTCTAATTTTTGCTATTTTTTTTCAAATTCAATTGATTGAGTTACTGTTTCAAAGAATAACTGATACAACTATTGACAATTAGTTATTCTACTATTAAACTCATTTAATAATCTGATAGTTCTTTTAATATATATATTTTAAGGCAGTTTAATAGTGAAGTGCGATTTAAGTTCTTCGATTAAATTTTAATTTCAGTTCTTAATTAAAAAAAAAATTTCGAAGGGTGTGACGTACTTTAGGGGGTCATCCCCGATATTTATGACACTTGTGACAGGGGGAGGGGGAGGGGTCAAAAATCGTCAAAAATAGCGTGACGTACTTTATGGACGGCCCCTAAGTAACCAGAGTATGGAAGTAATTTGAAAGTTTAAATAGCAAGTCCATTAGATAAGCAAAATTGTTAAATGACCTAGTTACTATTGTGTTATTTAAATCTAAACTTCGAAAATTTGATACCTTAATTATATAAAAATATAAAGCGTGCACATCAATCTATTAGATACACCAACCAAACCATATTAAATATTTTTAGATATTTTAGGAAGGTATAGACATTTGATCGCAGATAGGAAGGTATAGACATTTCGATCACAGATAGGAAGGTATAGAATTT
This sequence comes from Bulinus truncatus, assembly GCA_021962125.1. Taxonomy (NCBI): domain Eukaryota; kingdom Metazoa; phylum Mollusca; class Gastropoda; family Planorbidae; genus Bulinus; species Bulinus truncatus. The sequence goes on along the minus strand of JAGDYQ010000016.1, from coordinate 552,161 downwards.
GACATTTCGATCACAGATAAGAAGGTATAGACATTTCGATCACAGATAGGAAGGTATAGACATTTTGATCACAGATAGGAAGGTATAGACATTTTGATCACAGATAGGAAGGTATAGAAATTTTGATCACAGATAGGAAGGTATAGACATTTTGATCACAGATTGGAAGGTATAGACATTTTGATCACAGATAGGAAGGTATAGACATTTCGAACAAGTCAAAAGGCGATTGACCCTCAGACCGTTATCTGAGGCACAGAGGGGATGATTCAGCAAAGTATGGTTCAGCTAGTGAACAATGGCCACTATTTTGTAAGTTGTTAAACTGGTTGGGGGGGGGGGTGCATTAGTTTTACCCATGTACTGTGTAACACTTTTTTTTTTATTTGACCCCCCCCCCTCCTGCCCACTCCCGTAATGTTTTTAACATTTCCTGAACAATGTGTATCACACGTTTGCACTCCAGGCCCGTAGCGTGCGGGGGGGGGGGTGTCAGGGGGGCCGGGCCCCCCTGCGTTTTGTCTGGCCCCCTGCTTATTTGTTCTACTTAGTAAAATGTATTACCTGGGCCCCCCCTGCTATTGTCTGGCCCCTGCTGTAGAATGCCTGGTCCCTGCTGTAAAATTTTCACGCTACGGGGCTGCTGCACTCCCTGCCCAAAAGGTGTTGTTACATGTGAACGGTCCCTATCATTAGTCCCATACACCAAGTGTATTAAAGAGAATACAAGATGTTGGACTGGGGAAAAAAAGATCTACAATGAGATTAAATCTAACATTAATGTTGATCTTATTATAATGGAAATGTTCACCAGACTTTCGACCGTCGCGCCAAATGATAATCAATGGTAGTTGGTCTAATAAAGTGTTTTCAGTAAATTTTAAGTCATTTACATGTTAAATCACTAATTGTTCTGTTGCTAAGGGTATCTTTCTTTTTATAAAAAAAATAGGATTAGCTTTTTTACATGGCAAGATGGCAGCTTCCAAGTTGTAAACACAGTGTCAATCTACTGCTAATTTTTAAAATAGGACTTCTAATATCTTTTATTCAATTTTTTAAAATAAATTTTAAATTCTAAAAAAATGTCGGCTAATGAATTACAGCAGGTACTGCATTTTTTAAAAATTATATAAAGCAGTTCAATTAATATAAATATAACGTACTTTTTGCACCATCCGACCTATAATCTATCGAGTAACAACTAACATATGATATTATTATACTCATCTCATTCACGATTCGTGTGTCTTGTGATCATCCATATTGACACTAAAATATTACACACCATGATATGAACGTTTTGTATACGCAGTGGCTACGATATCTCATGAAATGGATGCTTTTACAAAGTATTACATACTGTTTGTTGAGAGTTGTTGGTACCATCATCACTTCCATCTGCTATTGAGGAAAGACTTAGAGGCTCAAGCTAGAGTCATAATTTTAAATTTATGATGCTCAGTTGCTCATAATCATTTTTGTTTGCTATCTTCAGTTCCATCTTAGACATTGCTAAGCCTAATGCCATATATTTTGAATGATCATGTAATGATTTCCTCTTTCACTGTTTGCCATGATGTTGCAACTGGCTGTTTTTTTTTTCACTAATTTGTGCTCTGAACTGTTCAAGCACTAATAAAACAGACTTTTTCAGAACTCTTTAGGGCATTAGTAGCACACCTTTTCAATCGGTTATTTCATTCCATTTTTGTCCATCACACCTTTTCAATCAGTTATTTCATTCCATTTTTGTCCATCACACCTTTTCAATCGGTTATTTCATTCCATTTTTTGTCCATCCATCCAATTCTATGTCGACTATGAACATGCACAACAATTCCTAGTGGAGTTAATCTTTTAGTGGGTGACAACATATGAGATAACTGAGCAAACAAATATCCTTTTAAAATAGATTTACTGGACAGCTTTTAGACTAAAAGACACACCCTCATTTTTCACCTTACTGTCCTTACTTGTAGTCTGAAAAATAAGGTACCTTTCTGCTTATCAGAATGTATTAGAAAGAGTGCTGGCTGCAGCATTCTTATATATTACACTACAGCCCTTGTGGTGGCAACTATAAATGTGGGAGAATCTGACACCCACCTGGTCTGATTATATATTTTAAACTTAAAAAGATTGTATTACTGACTTATAACTGTGAGAAGAAATAAAAATATTTCAGACCTTTTCATTTATCACTACAGTAAACTTTATGAAATGAATTTCAGTTATTATTCAATTAGCTAAGCTTAAGTACTTAATTAATTTATCAGCCAAATTGAAAACTTGCATTTGTTAATGAAAAGTGTAAGTCAGTGTAAACAGAATACATTTTTTATTGCAATTTTAAAATTGCTAGAACGCCTAAACTTATTATTTGTAAATTTTACTGATTCATATGTTTCATACTTATGCAAATATTGTACAGGAAGAGCTAGAAGTCTTGAGATCTATATATGATGGAGATGGTGCCTTCAAACAGATTAGTGACACAGTCTTTCAGTATAAGGTACGGGCTTGTGATCAATACAATACTTTCTCTTAAAAGTTAAGGAAATTACATATGAATATTTAAGATTTTAACTTTGTGTGTGAAGTTCCTGTAAGGATGAGATAAAATCTCTTAGATCCTATAAACCACTGATGGGATGGTTTTTTATGGTGCCCTTCTTTCATCCCCGCCATAGCCAAAAAATGGCCATGGAGGAACCTGGGATATATAGCGGAAACTCGAAATATTTATTGGTCTTCACTGGAGATCGAACCAGGGATACTCAGGTCGACAGCCGAGTGTTTTACCAAACGACCATCCGTCCCCATTTTATTTTTGTTGACACCAACATTTAAAGTTTTTTAATTTTTATTTGGCATAAATGTTTATCTGAAATATTTTCCTCAATGATAATTGTTTTCATTTAATTTTGTTAATTTTTCTTATTTATCAGTTTGGTGATGATGGCAGTTACAAATCTTTTATTGTTGAAATTTCCTGGCCAGTAAACTACCCAGAAGAAATACCTGTGATGAATATGGAACTTTTTTATAACAAGCATGTGTAAGAATATATGTAGTCCATACTTTTATAAAATAATCAGATTATTAATCTTTTAATTTCAAATTAGCTGAAGACACCTTACTCTGTTTTATTGATTAAGCATTCATAAAAATACAGCTGTAATTATTTTACTTTTTCTTTAGAATTCAAGCTGTAAAAGATGCCGTCAAGTCTGGTTTATCTCACCAGGTATACTGTTTCGCTCAAATTGTTAGTATTTAGTCAAAAAGCTAGACTTATTTCATAAAGTTTGATTTTTTTTTTTTAAACTGCCTGTTTAATGAAACAGTTTGTTGTATTTCTTTTTCTTTTAAATGATAAGTCTAGATGCTAAGTTAACTTCAGTTCTTTTAGAAAATACATGTCAGATTGTCATACATTGAGGATTGAGAAATACTTTATTATTTTTAATTCCTCTGATCCAGGCCGAAGAACTTTTGGGAATGTCGATGACCTTTTCATTATTTGAATGGGTTAAGGACAATTTGGAAAGTTTATTGCAGGAGCAGCCTGACGCCCCTTCTGTACTGACAGTGAGTTTCTTATGTTTCTTTAATTTGGCTACAGTTTACTTTATCATAGTACAATGTTACACTGGGTTCAACATGCTTATGCATACTGTCATAAGTATCAAAGCTGTTAAATATAGATCATTATAACTATGTTACTAGCAGTGTATCTATTAAGAATATGAAAAAACTATTAAAACACTGAGAAATGTACATTTAAGGAGTACACAATCCTTAGCTTATCAGGTTCAGCCTTTGTGGCATCTTCCAGCTGCAGTGCGCACATGCAGATTTGTTCGTGAGCAGTGTTGTGACCATGGCACAGGCTCTTGATTAATAATGGTTATTTTTTCTGGATGCAACTTGTGACTTATTGACAGTTTCATTTGGCATTTTCAGCAGTTAGTTTATAGAAGAGTTCTTTAGAACTGCATTAGCCACCTTTGTATTAATTTATTTATTGAGCAGATTGTTTACAAAGACCAGTTTATTCAATGCATCATTTAAACTGATTCTCTGATCTTAATAACAACATGAAATCAGTAAAGAGATGTTGGCAATGTTCTTAGTGTAAAAGCCCAACAAAAAAAAATTATTTGTGAATTGCCAAGAATGTTTGAATGAATTTATAGCAATTCATGGGTGCTGATTTCAAAACTGCCACTGCTTTTGCTGAATTGGCTCTAGTTTCTGAGATATTGGACACCCTTGAAAATATGATTGTACCCTTTGTGTAAAACAAATGCAGTGGGTTTGGTGTCTGTTGTTTAATTAAACTATACCAAGTTATAACTTGGTTTTTTTTCTATTTTATCTCTGCTTTCTAAAGACATCATGAGTTCATCACGAAGATGCTGCAAAAATAATCAGAATGTATTCTGTTACATCTCTGGACAATACATGATTGAAAAGCAAAGAAGAAATATAACCGACTTTGTGCAGCAGGCATATTTGGCTTATTTCGGTGTGAAGCTGGGAGACCAAGACATGTCTTGGGTTCCCCATAAGGTCTGCAAAAGCTGAAAGACCATTTTGGTAATTGTTATTTTTTGTATTGTGAATGTTAAAGGCTTCAATCGCCACAAGAAATCTAAGTGGGATTATCCTGATCTTGAATCTGCAAGGAGACCAATTTTACATAGCAGTGAAGTTCCTATACCAGTGTTTACTGGATTATTAGAGCTTCCACCATCAGACTTCGACGAGGGGCAAGATCTGGAGTATTTGGCAGGTGAAAACGGTGGCAGCGATTATGAAGGAAGTTCTTCAACACCTCAACCATTCAGCCAAGAAGAATTCAATGACCTAAAACGAGACCTAAATCTGTCCAAGCAAGCATCTGAGCTTTTAGCGTCCAGGCTCAATGAAAGAAATTTTCTCAAACCAGAAGTTAAAATAATATATTATCGGAAAAGAGAAGAGTTTCTTCTTCCATATTTCAGCCAAGAGGAAAACCTTGTTTACTGTAATGACATCCCTGGACTTCTGCTCCAAATGGGGCTACAAGACTACCATTCCGAAGACTGGCGTCTTTTTATAGACAGTTCCATCAGAAGCTTGAAATGTGTTCTGTTACACAATGGTAACCGTTATGCATCTCTTCCCATTGCTCACTCAACAACACTTAAAGAAGAGTATAAGAATATCAAAACAGTATTGCAGAAAGTCTGTTATTATGAGCATCAGTGGTCAATTTGTGTTGATCTAAAATGGTAAACTTCTTGTTTAAGTAGCAGTCAGGATACACAAAATACCAATGCTTCATGTGCCTTTGGGATAGCAGGGCAAGGCAAGATCATTGGACAAGAGTGACATGGCCTGCAAGGGAAACCATGACTGTAGGTAAAGAAAATATCATCAACAAGCCACTGGTTGACAAAAATAAGATCATTCTCCCACCGCTTCATATCAAATTAGGTTTAATGAAACAATTTGTTAAGGCTTTGGACAAATCTGGCAATTGCTTCAAGTATATTTGCAGATCATTCTCCGGATTGAGCATGGAGAAGCTGAAATCTGGGATTTTTGACGGTCCTCAGTTTCGGAAACTCATCAACGATCGAAATCACCTTGAAGCTTCTTCATGGAACAGTTTTGTTTCAGTTGTCAGGAACTTCTTAGGTAATAACAGAGCAGAGAATTACGAAGAACTGGTGCAAGATATGCTAGCTGACTTTAGAAACATTGGAGCAAATATGAGCATCAAGGTACATTACCTGCACAGTCATTTAGACAAATTTCCAGGTAACCTTGGGGACTTCAGTGAGGAACAAGGCGAGAGGTTCCATCAGGATATGAAGGTGATGGAGCAGAGATAAGGAAGATGGGACATACATATGATGGCTGACTACTGTTGGAGCCTCCAGCGCAATTGCACCAACGACATACAAAAGGAAGTCGAGCAAACAGTGATTTGCTAATGCATTACCATAGACAATTAACATATTAATTAATTAATTAGACATAATTAGTTTTTGAAAAATGAAAATGTTTTCTTCTATAACACTATTACACGTATATTTGAACAAATATCTGCATGACTATTAACAGTTTCACTACTATTTGTTAGTATACTATTTTACTTCATGCAATTCTTGACAAATTCCAAACTCGGTGCATACATTATTTAATTCATTTTAATTATCTCGTAAGATAGAGCCTATCTAGCAAAAGCATTTACATATTCTTAATCAGCATAGTTGACTTTGTATAAAATGATTCAAATATCACTGGCAATGAATTCACTGTTTACCAGTGTAATACCTTTTCACTAAGTCAGTAAAGACCACTGAGAACTAATTATAACTGGAGTATTCACTAATCAAGTTTATCATTTATTGGCAGTATGAAAAGATGCTACACCATATTGAGGTTTTTTTTTTTTTCATTTAGATATCAAAATTTTTACAACAATACATCACCAAATGATTAATATGCATGTATTGTGATTTATAAACAGATATAAATAAAGCTAATGGCCTAGAAAAAACTCTTTAGACCCATGAATGTAATTTTCAATGCAGTTTATGTTTTCCTCATAAATATATATCTTAAATGGACTGTTTTAACTACAAATATACATTAATTTTTTAACTTTTTATAATTTGAGCTGATGTTTCTTAGCAACTTTTGGGTTTGTTTATCAAGTCAAAAGAAATGCAGTAGGTCTCTATAAATCCATTAAAAAAAAACGCCACCTAGGAACCTCAGGAATTCTGTATCTGCAAAGAAATTCTTATAAATTAATGTAAAAGATTATATATTCAGGTTCATGCTTCGAAGGAGCCATTTTGGTTTGTTTAACTCTGTGGAAACTACACCTACACTCTAAAAGCAGAAAATGAAAATGTTTGCTCCACCGCAGCAGAAATCTAAACTTATGGGAATAGTTTGATTATTTTGTCATTGCAGTAAAATAGATATAGAATTAGTGAGGTTCAGATACCGGAGTTTCAGACTTGTGGTGGCATATCAATATGGTGGCACATAACTATCATTGGATGTTTTAGCCCTACGGAGCACTCCAATTATATTAGACCTCAGGGGTAAAGTCTGGATAATTGTTCTCATGTAGCTTCTGTCGTTGTAATAAATCCAAATCATTTTTTTTTCCTCTCTGCATTCTCAACAAGTGTTTTGTCAAAGAGTAGCAAGAATCTGACGACATTTACTGCAACCCTATTTTTTTTTTCATCATCATTTTAATTAGATTCATTTACCATTTATTGACAAACATCTAAAATAATAACCATACTTAACAGAATCACACTTGTAACTAAAGACTAAATAAACTCCATTACTGATGACTTGGCTGGTTTCTTTAAACATTTAAATCACACACATTTTTGATATCATTAGCTCAACTTAAAGGGCAATTAATCAGCAGCCCTTGAAAAAAAAATGGATGCTAAGCATGATCATTTTGAAACAATGTGATGTTTAGTTTTAAATTAAAATAGTTTTGTTTTGATTTCAAGTTTACTTCGTACTGTGCATTTATGTATCAATTTTTGTAATCAGTTTTACAGATTGTAAATCCATTAAATAAAAACATAAAAGTTGGTCTTTATACGTGTTATTGAAGTTCTATGTATTATCCAAGTTATTGATTATTGATCTCTATGTATCTTATTAAATTTATTTGATTTTGTCTTTCTTTAACAACAGCTTGCCACAGCTATGGATGATGACGCAGATGACACACCTCAAAAGAAGGAGAAAAAAGAACAGCTGACCAAGTCACAAAAGAGAAGATTGTTTGACAGATTCGGGGCTGGCACAGATCGACCCAGGGGATGGGACTGGGTGGACATTATCAAACATTTAGCGCAAACTGGCGGCAAACCAGATTCATAATTGAAGCCATTCTGGATACTTTGTTATCCATTTTTATAAACATTATGATACAGGAACTTACTGAAATATATTGCTGCTTTCATTCCTTGTGGAAACATGAACTCATTGTTCAAGTCAGTGATGCTGGAGGAAAAAATCTATTTAAAATAAATCCTGCTATAATAATAATTATTAGAAAAAAAACACTGTCTGTTCTAATAAAAATTAATTTTTTTTACTTTTAATGGAAATTTAAAAAAAAAACAACTGAAACTGTAGCTCTTTGGTATTATTATTTTTTTAAACTTTCATTAACAATAATAAGTATAACAACTCTTTTTACTTTGTAATTTAGGTGTAGTGAAAGATTTTTTTGTTTTTCTACACTCTATTGTAGAAAGATGATTATTTTAACGATCTTCAGTTGCAGTTACATTAAATGAACAATTATTATCTTTTTTTATTTTTATCGAATATGATGAGGTGACCGTATTTCTTTCCCGCCTGGAAAATCCATAGCCAATTAAGTTTGTTACACTGAATTAAATTTTTTTTTTCGGATTGGGATGTCGAGCAATAAAATTGTGTGGTTAATTTTTTATGTTGTACAATGTTTCCTTTCAGTTTAAAAATTTAGAAGATGAATACATGTAAAATACGTAACCCTGGTAAATGCTAGCATTGAAAATAAAAAAGCAAAATATTGAAAAATAGTGCAATGCATTATATAAATTTAATTAAATGATTTATAAAGTGTTGTGGTTTAATTTTGTTTAATTTTTACATTGTGCTTGCCATAGCAGAGCCGTCAGTGAAAGGGAAGTAACAACCAACTGTAGAGTCAAGTAGAGTTCAGTCAACATGTTACTTGTTTAGTATGGTCACAGATAATGTTGATATTGGCCAAAGTCTGATTTAGTGTGGTCCCGATGTGAAATTTGTTTCCAAGTCGTCCCACAAGTCCACCCAATTTAAATGGGTACCTGAACTAAAGGCGACTGGGCGTAGTGCTTATCACACAATCCCTTTATATGCCCATTTGGGCTAAGGTAACTTTATTTACTTTATATAAGGTGGATTTTGGCCAAAGTCTGATCTAGTGTGGCCACACATAATGTTGATATTGGCCAAAGTCTGATCTAGTGTGGCCACACAATGTGGATATTGGCCAAAGTCTGATCTAGTGTGGCTACACATAATGTGGATATTGGCCAAAGTCTGATCTAGTGTTGCTACACATAATGTGGATTGGCCAAAGTCTGATAGTTTATATATTATAAAGACTTTAAAAAGCTGCACATTAACCCTTGAACTGAGATTTAGTGAACAATAGTTATTGAATCAATAGATTTAAAAAATACCTCATTGGTAGGCCACAAAACTCCCAGAAAAGCTATAACCTGCCACCATTGGAAGTAACATAAATAGCTACAATCTGCCACCATTGGAAATAACAAATAGCTACAATCTGCCACCATTGGAAGTAACAAAAATAGCTACAATCTGCCTCCATTGGAAGTAACATAAATAGCTACAATCTGCCTCCATTGGAAGTAACATAAATAGCTACAATCTGCCTCCATTGGAAGTAACATAAATAGCTACAATCTGCCTCCATTGGAAGTAACATAAATAGCTACAATCTGCCACCATTGGAAGTAACATAAATAGCTACAATCTGCCACCATTGGAAGTAACATAAATAGCTACAATCTGCCACCATTGGAAGTAACATAAAAGTCAACAATTATTAGTTACTAGTTATTTACATCAGTCATGTGTAATTGACAGCCTGCTAACCGGACTGGATGATTATTTACTTGTCTTTGACTGGCTACCAACTGCTACTTAAAAGGCCAGTGTTTGATATAAAGTTTTATATATAAATATATACATATAGCAAATTACTGAACTAGAACTGTAATTTCTATTTAATAATAAAACAAATTGGGCTTTACGAGTTCCAGTATTTAATCTATCCAGTGTTGGATTGAGACAAATTTACAACTAGTAGCACATCTGAAACTACTTCTGTAATGTAACAGATATAACACGCAGCTTAACCCATCCCTGAATCCTAACATTAAAGACATTTTTTTGAAAAAAAAAACGATATGCTGAAATCTAAATATTTCTATAACTTGACAGCTGTGATAATGAGTGCAGATGAACTAACTAGAAAGCTGTTTTATATTTTACCACGACAGTGAAACGTCTGAATAAAAATTTTGACGAACTTCGGACTCGTCTTCACGTAGACAAATATGTTCACAGAGGCGTTGACAGCCTCGATGCTGTGCATGAAGGCTGCCACGAAGAAGAACAGGTTCTGCTGCAACTCACCGGCGTTGAATTCTGGGAACGCTGTCATGGCGACAGAGACCAGAGAGCCTGACAGGTTGCAGGCGATGTACAGGGCGGCGATGAGCACCACCCTTCTGCTTGCGCGGCCCTCTTTTGAACCTTGACCGCCGTCCACCTTTCTGGTGGACGTCTCCTTCCATCGCTGTGATTCCTTCAGGTTTAGGACGAGGATCAGAGTGCAGATGACCACAAAGACGAATGACCCGTTCTGAAGCATTAGGTTCAGGACGTTGGTGATGTTGTTGATTGTTTCCTTGTTAGCGACGAACTCTAAGGTCACGAGGCTGCTGTTTTTGCCCGGGTACCATCTCCATGACAACCGTGTCGACACGTATATGGGCAGAATGCTGATGGCGATGGTGACGAAGGTGAGCGCGTGGATGATCGAGACTCTAGTCGGGGTGAGAATGACCTTGACCTTGAGTGGTATGGTCGTGCAGAGGCATCGCTCGAATGTCACGTAGGCCGTAATCATCCCGCTGACCCTGGTGAAGTAGAACTTCGGCCAGCCACCGGTCAGATACTGGACACTGCGGGAATCGATGCTGATGCCGGATTCAGCGAACAGAGGGTTGTAGCATATGCCCATCCACAAGAGACACAGCAGGCAGCCCAGGTCCGCCAGGGCGATCGCGAAGAAGGAGACATTGATGGTGTCCTTGAAGCCCATGGTCCAGAATACTTTCAGACAGATGATGTTGGTCACCACACCGAAGGCGCTGATGCCGTCGTACAGGGCGCTCTTTATCACCACGGACACAACCGCGATCAACTGGTCACTGATGATTTTGTAGGTGACCGCCAACAACTGACCGCTGCCCTCTGGGCGAGTGTCGTTCAAATACATTCTGGTTTTATTGTGTAAGAGGAAACAGTGAAAAATTAAGTCGCCACTGTATTTACACAAAGTTCTTAGCCGTGGGGGGACAACCTGTGAATTTAGCAACTGGAAACAGAAAAAAGGTTTTTCTTACAAAATGACACTGTTATGGGAAAAAAAGTTCCATGTTCTAAGAGGCTTTAATTTTGGGTGCCCTCTAGAGATTTCACGAAGTTGGATTCATTTTTTAGGAGAGAATTAGTGATTTTTTTGTCAAAACTTAGTTCATCTCTGCATAAGTTGACAGCATTTCTATTCAAATGAAATGAGCCGAGGACTGAGGATCTCACTCCCTTTATTTTGACCCTAAGTTTACCATGCCATTTTGGTCGCTGGGCAACGCAAGCTCATTTAGATTTTTTTTTTTTATTCGTGTGACTCTCCCAGTGCTTTGTCTGACTGGTGCGCATCGTTAATTCGTTTCATTTAATACAGTCCACGACGACACGAATAAATATTATTAACTCAAGTTTTGTCGTAGGGTGTGCTCTACATCAGTGCTTCTCAAAGTGGTGGGTCGCGGCCCCCTAGGGGGCCGTGGACTGTCCGGAGGGGGGGGCGTGGAATTTCGAAAAATTATAAATTTAAGCAATCTAAACCAAAAAAAAATAGGGGGCCGCGACATATTGATTGGCGTGCAAAGGGGGCCGTGACTTCAAAAAGTTTGAGAAGCACTGCTCTACATTGCTCGAAATACTGCGTAGTACATTATAATAATACCCCATCGTTAAAAATAGGGGGGGGGAATGCGAAGTGGTGTGCATTAAAAGGTTTCTAATAATTATTGATATCGATTAAGGTATTACTTAAGTGTATTGGGCCCACCATTGAGGACCTTCGACCTGTTCGAATATAATTTATTGCTAGTAGTTTCTTTTTTAAACTTTACTTAAATATACATTCATTATGTATACCTAAACCACATACATACAGTAGGTTTACTAAATGCTCCCAATTTAAATACGCTTCTGATTAAAAAGAGTCATTCATTCATTCTCTCTCTCTCTCTCTCTCTCTCTCTCTCTCTCTCTCTCTCTCTCTCTCTCTCTCTCTCTCTCTCTCTCTCTCTCTCTCTCTCTTTCTCTCTCTCTCTCTTTCTCTGTTACTCTCCATATTTATTTTGTGGTGTTATTTTCCCCCAAATTAAAAATTTATTTTTTTAATGCAAATAAAAAGAAAAGATGTTTTGAAATAGTATAGTCTAGTTTTGAATATATGCCTACATGGCTACATTTAATCAATATAAGTAATCTCAAGAACATGTTTTTCCATCATAAAAAAAAGAAAAAGAACAGTTTTCAAGGAATAGTGTCAGATTTTGGCTTAATAAGAATTCTAGTAGGTTATTTGTTACATTGTTTAATTTTCTAACCCTTACCAGTTAGGATGTATTTCCTTTCAAAATGTACAAGTCATTAAAATACATTCGCAATGAAATAAGAGCAAACAGAGTTTGGTTATTATTAGAAAACGGAAAATAACTTTATAAAACATTTTTTTTTAAAATAATACTAGTTAAAAATAAAGGTCATTGGATATTTAAACTGTGTACACTCAGTTTAAATATTTGTTTAAACCGGGAATCTTCAAGAAAAAAGAATTAATCTATCATACTTTGTAGGTCAACAAATTAAGTGTAGCCAAAATGGCATCGATATGAGCCGGGTATAGATTTCCGAATACTCATTTATTGAGACGAAACTTTCGCGTAAATTAGCTGGTGAGCCGTAACAGGGTAAGCAATTAATAGTTAATTGTGTGTGTGTTTGATTGTCTCTATGTGTGTTCGATTGTCTCTATGTGTGTTTTAGATTAATTAGTATGTGTCGAAGCTTGAGACATTTGTTCTTCATTGTTTGAGCAAAAAAATAATTATTCTGTCAATTCTAATTAGCCATAATTACTGTTGATCCTAATTAATTGCTCACTTATGCGTGCTACCTGAAGCTAATTCTGACGGTAGATGTACAAGGGAAAGTGTCAATTCATTTATTTGCTTTTTTTTTTCTTTCATATATAAAAATATAAAACTGTAATAAGATAGAATATGATCGGAAGAAACAAATCTAATACGGCAAGTGGTTTGTAAACTGTCCAGGATTTCTCTGACATTTCGTGTTCAAAAAGTAAATTCACACAAACGTATTGGAGAAATAAATATAACACGTTGACATGTATAACAGACCTCGATAAAATTGTCGTCACGGGAATTCAAGACTAATAAAGAGACATCCATGCATGTGGGTGTCGAGACAGTAGCGTAGGGCGGGCGCTGCAGGTTGTGCGCAGCACAGGGCGCCGAACTAGGGAGGAGCGCCGAAAGAACGCTGTTGAATATTTTTTGCTCTTTTCAGATTGGGAGGAGTACGCCAAAAAAAAAATGTAACTCTCACAGGGCACCGCAATGACTAGCTACGGCTCTGTGTCGAAATAATTGAGCTGTGTTAGAAAGAACAATTGAAAGGTCAAGTTTTTTGGCAGAAATAATGGGATGTTTAATTTTAAAGAGACATGCATCTGTGGCTAGCCAAACTTCGCGTACTAATCTCAGATACTCATTCATGCTTGGCGGACTTCTGAATCTTCTGAATCTGCCTAGGAAACTGAAAAAAGCTCGTCTTTTTTTATCGAGGGTCTAAACTAGACCCTTAAGGTCGAAAGTCGAGCGCACGACAGTCCTTCCACAAATGCAACTTTGCTTAGGGACCCCATAGGTACCATGAAATAGGGCCCCTAATTGTATATAGGCCCTGTGGAGAAATAATATAGTCTAAGTTTGATGACGCAATTGGCTAGGCTCCGCCCACCTCAGTATCTATGGCGTCATTCCGCCATCTTGAGTGTAAATATTGGGAGCTTTAGTGTATACGTCATTTGGTACAAATGACGTATATTAACCGACAGTTGGGAGCACATACTTTGTTTTATAGTTAGTCTAGCTTTGGGCATCGATGTAGATGGATGCATATTTACAGTTTGCTATTGTACTCCTCCTGGATCTACCTTTATGTCAGTTCATGTTCAAGTATTAAATGATTGTTTGATGTTACTTCACTGGAGTTAACTTCGTGATTTGTGTTGTCTGATTTATTACACCTTCTACAAGTATCTTCATTAAAAGGATCCGTAACATATATTTGGCACCTCCGACGGCGAACTGACTGACTTAGCTGGATTCAGGAGCAGCGGAGTGAGTACATTAAGACTCGTTGTAATTACCGGTTAAGTATTCATCGGTGAATTACGTGGCGGCCACCACCCTGGGTGCGCGCCGTGAAAACTGTTTGTTGAAGTGGCCAACCCTATTGTTTGCTGAAGTGGCCAACGTTACTGTTTGCTGAAGTGGCCAACGTTACTGTGTACTGAAGTGGCCAACCCTATTGTTTGCTGAAGTGGCCAACGTTACTGTTTGCTGAAGTGGCCAACCCTATTGTTTGCTGAAGTGGCCAACGTTACTGTTTGCTGAAGTGGCCAACCCTATTGTTTGCTGAAGTGGCCAACGTTACTGTTTGCTGAAGTGGCCAACCCTATTTTTTGCTGAAGTGGCCAACCCTATTGTTTGCTGAAGTGGCCAACGTTACTGTTTGCTGAAGTGGCCAACCCTATTGTTTGCTGAAGTGGCCAACGTTACTGTTTGCTGAAGTGGCCAACCCTATTGTTTGCTGAAGTGGCCGACGTTACTGTTTGCTGAAGTGGCCAACCCTATTGTTGCTGAAGTGGCCAACGTTACTGTTTGCTGAGGTGGCCAACCTAGCCGTTTGCTGAAGAGGCCTACCTTGCTGCTACTGAAGAGGCCAACCCTACTGTTTGCTGAAGAGGCCAACCTAGCCGTTTGCTGAAGAGGCCTACCTTGCTGCTACTGAAGAGGCCAACCCTACTGTTTGCTGAAGAGGCCAACCTTGCCGTTTGCTGAAGAGGCCAACCTTGCTGTTTGCTGAAGAGGCCAACCCCACTGTTGCTGAAGTGGCCAACTTTACTGCTTAAAGTGGCCAGAGTTGCTGTGTACTGACGGGGCCGACGTTACCGTGTGGCTGGGAATCACCTCCTCATCGTCACCATAGGATCACCGAGGATCAACAAGGGATCATCGAACATCGCGGACAGGGATCACCAAGGATCAACCCGTGTGTTAGTCAACCCCACATCGAACATCGCGGACCGGGATCACCGAGGATCAACCATCGAAGTCAAGGAACAAAATTTACTATTGTGTATTTCTTTATATGTAAGTTGGCATATTTTTTTTATATATATTTATTACTAGAATATTGAAATCTGGTGTAATTATTTGTTTGTTGTTCTTGGTGGAATTCTGTATTTAATACAGTAGATGTTAAAATAGGGTCCACCCTGAGCAGCCAAAACATTTAATTTGCTGTTTTTTTTAAAAAGGAATTTTGTATTTATTTAGTTATTACTTGTATGTTGATGACATAATAGAATATTTTTTGTGTATGATATATAGTATCAAACATCTTCATTTATTAGTTATAATTGGGTTTGGTTACTGCCATGTCATCAATTTTAAATATTGTTGAAGCTGGTAAAGCACTTGGCCTTACAGGCCAAGAGTTACAAACCTGGGTATCTGTAGAGAGAGAAAGGGTGGAAAAGAAAGAGATGGAAGAAAAACAGAGAGAGAGATAAGAAAAACAGAGAGAGAGGGAAGAAAGAAAGGAAAAGGAAAAGAAAGAGATGGAAGAAAAACAGAGAGAGAGGGAAGAAAAACAGAGAGAGAGGGAAGAAAGAAATGAAAAGGAAAAGAAAGAGATGGAAGAAAAACAGAGAGAGAGGGAAGAAAGAGCCGCAGAACGGGAAATGAGGAAGGAAGAAATCGCGAACGAAAGGGCGCGCTTAGAGTCTGAGAACAATAGACAGTTAGCTAACCCCGGAGTTAACGGAGCAGGTGATAGAGTGACCACATCACTTAAATTACCTTATTTTACAGAGGGCATTGACAGTATGGACACATACTTGTCTAGGTTTGAAATGCTAGCTACTAGCGTGGGTATGCCGAAGAATATATGGGCCGCGTCAATTTTAGGATTCATAAGAGGCAAAGCTCTGGATGTATGTTTAAAACTAAATGAAAATGAAATAAAAAATTATGATGTTGTGAAAGAATCATTAATGAAGATTTATGGTAACACATGTGATGGTTACAGGGAAAAATTTAATAATATTCGCCCATCACGAGAGGAAGACCCCAATTTATTTATCACCAACCTTAGTCTGTTTTTTGATAGATGGGTGGCTCTGTCTGGGGCGAAACAAGAGTACCATGATTTAAGGGAACTGATTTTAGTAGATAGGGCAATTAAAGTGTGCCATAAAGATTTAGTGGCATTCTTGAAAGAAAAAGGGCCAAAAACTTTAGAAGATGTCACTGATTTATTGAGAAAGTATAAGTCTGCACATCCAGAAAAACCCATATCTAAGTTAGAACCAGACCATAACCAGGATGTGCTGTGCTTTGCTAAAGCTGTACCATATCCTAACCGTGGCCGTAGCTTAAGTCCTGGGAACAGGAATAGATCCAGTGACCGACATGACGGGGACAAATTATGTTTCTCTTGTGGGAGAGCCGGACATAGATCGCGAGACTGCAAAAGGGGAAATGGAGGTAGTGATAGTTTATGTTATCTGTGTAACGCCAGGGGACATTATGCTAGGAACTGCACTTGGTCCCGGGGAAATAGTCAGGGGAGAAAAGGACAACAGACCAGAACCATGGACAAGACCAGACAGAGACAAAGAGATAGGGTACAACAGGCAATGTTAGTTCAGGGGGGAGGTAATGGTTTACATTTTTACCCTGGGTTCGTTGGTGATGTACCTGTAAAGGTGCTACGTGACACTGGGGCAACGTGCGTATGTGTCCGTAGATCATTGGTGAAAGATAGTGAATTCACGGGAAGAATGGGTCTATGTGCGTCATTTGATGGGACGGTACATGAGTTACCCATAGCCACCATTAATCTTAGAAGTCCATTTTACACAGGGCTAGTTGAAGCATTAGTCATCGAGAAACCAACTTATGACGTTTTAGTGGGCAATATTGAGGGCGTAATAGAGTGTGATCCCATGGAATTGGATAAATGGAAAAAACTTAATGATCCTACTAGAAACTGTAATGCTGTGACAAGGGCTCAGGCTAAGGAGGAAAAACTCCATAATCAGTCATAAATTAGTAGTACAGATAACTGCTTAATTAATACTCAGGAAGTAAAAATTATACAAAGGGAAGAGAATGTAGTCAACTTTCCTAATCCACACATGACTGACAATGTTAAATCTAGTGACATTCCTGTGGGTGAGATGTCTGACAGGGTCACCATAGATGGAGAGAACTTTTTTACCGAACAGCATAATGACGTGTCATTATCAAAATTAATCAACCGGGATAAAAAATCATTTAGAGATAGGGAAATCATTCAGTTAGAAAAAGGTGTTTGGGTTAGAAAGACACAGTACATGAATAAAACGGTGAATCAACTTATAGTCCCAATGAAGTATAGGAAATTAGTTCTTAGGACAGCCCACGATTCACCTTTAGCGGGTCATTTGGGGGTTACTAGAACCAAGTATAGGATCTTAGGAAAATTCTTTTGGCCCGGGGTTACCAGAGACGTAAAGAGATATGTTAGGACGTGTGACCTGTGTCAATCAAAGGGGCCCAAATGTACCAGGGGGGAAGCCCCATTACAAACAACCGATGTAGTTGACAGACCGTTCACAAAATTAGCTATTGATATAATTGGACCTATGCCAGTGCTGTCCAATGCTGTCTGATGACAATCCGGGAGACTGGGATCTCATGTTACCCTGTGTGTCGTTTGCGTATAGGGAAATTCCACAGGAAACAACAGGATTTTCACCTTTTGAAATGGTGTACGGTGCGAATCCAAGGGGTCCACTGTCCCTACTTAAGGACTTAATGATAAGGAAAGATTTATCCCCTGACGTAAGAACTGCCTATGAGCTAGTGATTGATACAAGACAGAGACTGATAAAGGCCTGTGATGTGGCTAGATCAAATGTTTTAACCAAAAATAAAAGCACATTATTGAGGGTTAATAGGGACAGGAAACTCAGACATATTAGGCCAGGTGAGGATGTACTTGTTTTATTACCTGACAAGACCAATAGATTATTTATTAAGTGGCAAGGACCTTTTAAGGTTACTAGAAAGGTGACAGACGTGGATTATGAAATTAATATTAGAAATAGGTTAAAGGTCTTTCATATAAACATGTTGAAAGTATACTATAATAGACCAATTGAATTAGTTCAGACCGCTGAGAGACAGGTTCAAAATTGTTTCATGTTAAGGGAGGAAGATGTACCTGACGCTGACATTCAGACATGTGAGGGACCTGAGGTTGGAAACAAGGAAACATGGGAGGATATAGCATTAAATAACTTAACTCATGACAAAGTGGTTAGTATTAAGACACTTTTGGGTGACTTTACCGATATTTTTTCTGATAGACCGGGTAAAACTGATATAATACAACATGACATAAAGCTGTCAGAAAACAAGGTTATCCGTTTGAGACCATACACCCTCTCATTACATCACCGCGACTATATCAAGGAAGAATTAGAAGGGTTACAGAAACAGGGTGTCATAGAACCATCAGAGTCACCATATGCAGCTCCCATAGTGTTAGTTAAGAAAAAGACAGGTGACATCAGACTGTGTGTAGACTATAGACAGTTAAATAAAATAACCATTATGGACTCGTATCCCATGCCCAATCCTGAGGAGTTAATGACCAGGCTAGCCAGAGCTAAATATTTTTCTAAACTGGATTTAGCAAGAGGGTATTGGCAACTACCACTGACCCCTGAAGCCAAACCATTGACTGCATTTATAACTCCATTTGGGTTGTTCCAATGGAATTTCATGAGTTTTGGGCTAGTAAATACACCAGCCACCTTCAATAGGATGATGGACAAATTATTTTCCCATAGACAAGACACTGTTTGCTACCTGGATGACATTTGTATTTTTCATGAGGACTGGGATAAACATGTTAGGAGTCTAAGAGAAATTTTTACAGTTTTAAAGAGACATAATTTAACCGTGAGACCGACTAAGGTAGAGATAGGACTGACGGAAGTAACTTTCCTAGGACATAAAGTGGGAAATAATATAATAAAACCCATAGGTGAATCAGTGTCAAAGATATTAAATATTGAAAAACCGTCATCAAAGAAACAGGTGCGCAGTCTTTTGGGCTTATGCAATTTCTATCGGAAGTTTATTCCGAATTTCGCTCATATAATGGAACCTCTGGCTAATCTAACTAAAAAGGGAGAGCCAAACAAAATCATCTGGTCTGATGAATGTCAACGGGCCCTGGAGATTATTAAAACCGCCTTCGCTCAGGGGCCCATATTAAAGTTACCTGACATAGGTAAACAATTCGTTCTGGCCACAGATGCCTCGGCCGTTGCGATAGGGGGGGCCCTGTTACAGAGCCACAATGGTGTGTTACACCCAGTGCTATATGTCAGTCGTAAATTGACCTCACCAGAGACAAGATATGCCACAAGGGAGGGAGGGATTAGCCATCACATGGTGCATTACAAAATTGGCAAGGTATCTGTTAGGTGCCCAATTTATTCTTCGGACTGACCATGCGCCGCTGGCATTTATAAATTCCAAAAAGCTAGGGAATAATAAAGTAGCCAGATGGTCACTCCTACTGCAGGATTTTAATTTTATCGTCCAAGCTATACCTGGTAAAGAGAACGTTATTGCTGACACGTTATCACGTTGCATTTGAAATGAGCTTAAGTTCTCAACAAACCTATGTCCTGGCAGTAAGAAATCCTGTGTACCATAATGTCTATGTTACATGTATTATATGTTTATATGATGACATGTTTGCACGTATATGTTTATATGATGACATAATGATATTTAATAATAATTGATGATTATGATAAAAAAAAAAGAGAAGTCACTGAAAAAAAAATAATGAAGAATAACTAGTGACATGAAAAAAAAAATAAACAAAAGTCACATGAAAAAAAAAATATTAAATGGAATAACAAGTGACATAAAAAAAAAAAAAAGTAAACAAGTCACATAGAAAAAAAAAAGATAATAAAATAATAAATATCAGTGACGAAAAAGAAAAATGATGAGAAATTTGAATTTAATTCAATATGTTTATGCATATATAATTGATGATATTTATTATATTGTTTGCATGTATTGATTTATGCTTCCATGCAATATTGATTTGATTAATCATTGGATAATTTATTTTGTTGTTATGATGATTTGGGATATGTTCTATGATTGAACTTTGTTTCATGTGGCTTCCTTTTGTCGGTATTAGTATTGGGTTTTACATGATTACATCATGCTTAGGTAGAGGGGAGAAATGTGGAGAAATAATATAGTCTAAGTTTGATGACGCAATTCGCTAGGCTCCGCCCACCTCAGTATCTATGGCGTCATTCCGCCATCTTGAGTGTAAATATTGGGAGCTTTAGTGTATACGTCATTTGGTACAAATGACGTATATTAACCGACAGTTGGGAGCACATGCTTTGTTTTATAGTTAGTCTAGCTTTGGGCATCGATGTAGATGGATGCATATTTACAGTTTGCTATTGTACTCCTCCTGGATCTACCTTTATGTCAGTTCATGTTCAAGTATTAAATGATTGTTTGATGTTACTTCACTGGAGTTAACTTCGTGATTTGTGTTGTCTGATTTATTACACCTTCTACAAGTATCTTCATTAAAAGGATCCGTAACAGGCCCCCCAAAAGAAGTTTTGTAGCTTATGGTAGAAGAAAAAATATTGATAAACGTAAATATTACGTTGTGTGTTTGTGTTTACAATATTAAAGTCATACGCATCATTTCACATGTTCACAAGTTGTCAACTTTTAACTTAATACTAACAAGTAAAATCACTGTTAGGTATTAATTTTTAAAAAAGTCAACCCATTTTTTTTTAGAGTATTTTTATTTTTGGAAATGTTTTTTATTTAATTGATTATTGGTTGAGCGCCTGATGAGAAGGGTAATTAGTAACTGTAAAGTAATTATTAACATTTTCAGTTATCTTGTCTTTGAACAACAATCAATTGTCATCAGTTATCTTGTCTTTGAACAACACCTGACTGTCTTTAGTATTTTCATAAACTTTTGGCTCGTGTTCATGTAGATGAAAATATTCACGGAAGAGTTGACGGCCTCGATGTTGTGTATGAAAGCGTAGAGAAAGAAGAACAGGTTCTGCTGGGACTCCCCGGCGTTGAATTCCGGGAACACAATCATTCCCAGTGAAGCCAGCGACCCCGGCAGGTTACAGACAATGTACAGGGCGGAGATGAGGACGACCCGCCTGCTGGCACGGCTCTCTTTCGAAGGCTGGCCGTCCCCCATCTTGCTCACAGACTTTAGCTTCCACTGGTGGGATCTCTTCAGGCTGAGGACCAGCACGAGGGTGGAGATGGCCACGAAGACGAAAGATCCGTTCTGGAGCAGCACGTTGAGGGCGTTGGTGATGTTGTTGATGGTTTCTTTGTTGGAGACGAACTCCAGCCCGACCAGAGTTCTGTTCCTCCCGGGGTACCACCTCCACGACAGCCGGGTGGAGACGTACAT
This sequence comes from Bulinus truncatus, assembly GCA_021962125.1. NCBI lineage: Eukaryota > Metazoa > Mollusca > Gastropoda > Planorbidae > Bulinus > Bulinus truncatus. Next base: position 530,372 of record JAGDYQ010000016.1, on the reverse strand, counting down.
AGGGACTATGCTCAGGGCGACGACGACGTAAATGATCGCGTGAATGACGGACAACCTTTTTGGGGTGATGAGAAGTTTGACCTTGAGAGGTATGGTCGTGCAGAGACAACGTTCGAAGGTCACGTAAGCCGTAATGATACCGCTGACCCTGGTGAAGTAGAACTTTGGCCAGCCACCGGTCAGATACTGGACACTGCGGGAATCGATGCTGATGCTGGACTCAGCGAACAGCGGGTTGTAACAGATGCCCATCCACAGGAGAGACAGCAGACAGCCCAGGTCCGCCAGGGCGATCGCGAAGAAGGAGACATTGATGGTGTCCTTGAAGCCCATGGTCCAGAATACTTTCAGACAGATGATGTTGGTCACCACACCGAAGGCGCTGATGCCGTCGTACAGGGCGCTCTTCATCACCACGGAAACATCGGCTAGAAGATGATCGTTGATGATCTTGAAGCTGGCTGCGTAGACCTGGCCACTGATGTTCGAGATGCTGACATTGAGCACCATGATGCTGATTACCCTATTTGTATCATTTACCTTTTTCTTTGCTATTTGTTTCCCCTCTGTTTACTGGCAGTAGAGAGATAGACGAGGTTGGTCTTTACCTTTCGAATAAAAATAATACCTCACAACATTTTTTTTAAACAAATCTGTAAAACATTAATTAATAATTTTGTCACAGCTGATAAAAAATATATCTCTAACTGTAAGTATGTCGTAAATCTCCATATTTGCTTTACCAATACGCTATAGACACTCTGTAAGGGGCGCGGTGTTGCTCCAGACAGACAGACAGATTAGACAGACAGGGGAGATGACTCTATCATTTGAAATATTTTTCGGGAGAGAGACTCCATGTTGCTTTCGACGCCATGGTATCTATCTATCTCTAATAGTATTACTATTATATAAACTCATTATTTACTCTATCATCCATCTTTCTTTCTATTTATATATCATATGTGTAACTATTCATCCATCTATATCATATGTGTAACTATTCATCCATCTATATCATATGTGTAATTATTCATCCATCTATATCATATGTGTAACTATTCATCCATCTATATCATATCTGCACGTCTTTTTATTTAATGATCTACAAGATTAAACTGCCGGACTTTTAATCAATCTAAAGATTTTAAAGCAGATCTGTATTTATTTACACATAATTTATCTATTTGTCTTGCTTATATATATATAATATATATATATATATAATGCATTGTTTAAAAATCTTTTTTTTTAAATGCTCTCAACCTTTTATTGTTTGGTTCCATTTAATGAAAAAAATAGTTTGGTAAATTTTGGAGACAATCCTTTGATGTTTAGGGGTTGCTCAACGCAGTTTAAGTTTGCAAGGTTCTTCGAATCCACATTTTTCATATTTTTCATATTTATCTCTTCTATTTTAATAATTAAGTTGAGAATTTTTTAATATTTTCTTATTTGTTAATTTTATGAGTCATCATACATAATTCACAATATAGACACATTTTCTACATCAAGTGAAACTTTTCGAAATGCACTTATTTAAAAACGTAAAGAAGTCGCAAAAAGAATCATTTCAGATTTCAATTCACAGATCCCATTAACTGTACATTGGGACGAAAAATTATTACCCGACTTGAACAGTAGAGATGAAGTGAATCGAAAGCCCATATTAGTGACAGGTAACAGGAAATAATGTAGAAAAACTGCTGTCAGTCACAAAACTTGCGGAAGGCAGTGCCAAACAAATAAGTTAGGCTATTGAGCAAGCTTTAAAAGATTGGAACATTTCATATGACAAAATTGTGGCACTCTGTTTTGATACTACTTCTAGCACTCTGCTTTGATACTTCTTCAAGCAACACAAATATACAGTCAGGTGCTTGTACCCTGCTGGAGAAATTAATTGGAAAAATCTTTATTAGACACAGCCTGTCGACACCATGTTCATGAAGTAATTTTTATCCCATGTTTACAAAACATAATTTGGAGCATCTTCTGGTCCAGAGATTAAGTTGTTTGAACGATTTCGTGATCAGTGGATTAAACTTAATTCTGAATCATAGCCTTTAACTGAAGCAGATCTCAAAGTTTATGGTTCGCTTGTATCATCAGTAGTAGAATTGGCTGTAAATATGCCTCAAGGAACAAAACAACCTCGCGACGATTACAAAGAATTTTTGCAACTGTCGATAATTTTTTTAGGAGAAACTCCTCCAGCCCAAAGTGGAATAACTTTTCGTACTCCTGGCACTGTAATCTAAAGGAACTAAAATTTTTCACAAAAACAAAACATAAACAAGAATAAAAGAAAATATACAAATAATATAAAAACTGAAGGAAAAAAAAGGGAATTCTTACTTTAAATCATTTAGTGATGTTCAAGAAGGGTGTATTTATTTCTGTCAGGATAGAAACTATCGAGCTTTTATAAAACATCATTAGCTCTATGACACGTTCATTGGATGATTTATTTATTTACCACGATCAAGCACCCAATTATACTAAATGACCCCCATCTGGTCACAAAGGAGCCTTATGGCCAGTCTGACGTCAATATGACGCCCGCTGTTGATTTGTATGGCGGACAAACAGTCACACACACAAACACACACATACACACACACTAATCGACTCTGCTTGATATATATTTAATGATTAACTGGATAAAAAATGAAAAAAAAACAACCAAGAATAGCCTATCGTATTCTCCCTGCAGTTCCATCTTTGTTTACATTGACAGGTATAGGGACAGCTGGTCCAATGAAAATATTCACAGAATTCACTGCTGAGTAAAACATACTTCGAAATGGGACGTAATTAAAAAAAAAAGATTTACAAAATGTATTGGTCTAAACATAGTCCTGTTCTAGAGGGTGTTCTTGGCAAATGGCAATGCCTCGGAAAGTAAAGTACCCCCCCCACACACACACACACGCCATAGATGAAGGTCTGGATAATAGTATAAAGGCTATTTCCTAATTTCGATATATGTCATTTATGGACAGTTTAAATATTAGTGAACGCGAAAATGATAAATAAAAACGTATCGCCCCTCCCCCCCCCCCACACACACATTCTGACAATATATCGACAAGTTGAGGGCTCCACTTAACTCTAATACAACAGCGCGCGCACAAACACACACACACACACACACACACACACATATACACCTTTGCACACATATACACCTCCTTCCCCACGCACACTAAAGGGTTAAAGTGATATGTCAACGGGGCTTAAAGAGATAAAAATAATATGTTCCATACTACTGATATGCAAATTGAAACTGATAAATGATCAGTGGTTAGTTTTCCCATTGAAGATGTCTGAGTAATAATAAAAATAATAATAATAACAACCAGTTTCTTTAGCTACGGTTATTGTGTGGATAGTCAATGTTTTGCCGTCTTTACTTTCCCCAGCAAATGACACGTACCCATTTATAAACAGCAACGAATCCGACCAGAGAAGGATAAACTAAAATTAAATATTATCTTTTTTTTTAGTTAAACCCAACAGACTATAAAATCAACACCATGCTACAGCTTTCTGAAGGAGGTTTTCTTACCTGTTTAAAAAATGAACAAGTATTTATTGTTGATATCAACTGACACATCGAGATCCAGTAAGTATAACTTGACCTCGGATATGTAGGATTTTTAACAATTCACGAAATGTTTCGGCACCGATAGAAATTTAAACAAGCAATTAAGCCTGTTCCATTCTGGACACAGGACGTGTTAGCGCATTTTCATGTTATGTATCAGTACGTTTGTTAGCTTTCAGTAAATATTTGTAAATTTTGGAAATGTTTATAAATTCAATTGTGTAATGCATATATCTGTACAAAAAAATATTATAAAGACGTTTCTTTGTATTTAAAAAAAAAATATTTTCTCTTAAATCTAACTACAAGTGGTTTGTGGTTACTGAAAAAGAACTCATAATTGAAAACATTCGAAATTGTAGTCATTTAATCGTCCGAAAACTCCGTCAATTGTTGCATAGCTCTGATACTTTCAATTAAAATCAGAACACAAGCTTACTATTTCATTTGATGAGTTTCTTAATAAATCTTGGTGAAACTACGTGCTGCAGTATTTCGCACCAAATGAATGGGTTATTGAACGTACAAGGTGTAGAATGGGGCCATATATATAATATATAAGCCCCTTAGGAGCCCTGAAGCCCGGCCCTCAGAGGTCCTATCGCAAAATGAACTTTTGATGTACACATGGCAGGCCAAGACCTACAAAATGATATATACATCATGGGTCTAGGACTTATGGTTGTTGAGATATAGGGCGCTCCATTATTAATATAGCTTATATAGTAAAAAACGGTACTTTATAAGGCCCCTTTTACGGCCCTCAGAGGTCAGATCGCGAAATGGAAAAAAGTCATTTCTTGGCAGGCCAAGACCTACAAAATGATATATACATCATGGGTCTAGGACTTATGGTTGTTGAGATCTAGGGTGATGACGGACAGACAGACAGACAGCCAGACAGACAGACAAAACGGGGACAATAGAGCATTTTTTTTTCGAAAATGCTCTAAAAATGTCATTCATTGAAAAGGCGGAAAGAAAAGCACATTATACTCGTCATTTATAGGCCTTCTATGTTCATTATGTTTGTGTGTATATATATATATATATATATATATATATTAACTTTAATAAAGAAATTATGTAGGAGATTACCAATTAAACAGCGACATATGGTCAGTGGCGTAATGAAGGGGACAAGGGGTACATCATCCCCCGGGCGCTACTCACAAAGGGGCGCCAAATGGTATATTTTACATATAATATTTTATGGTTTTCGAATAGAAAGGGGGCGCTAAAAAGGTATTGTGCCCTGAGCGCGAGTTAAGCTTGCTACGCCACTGCATATGGTGCACCAGTTCCGTTGAACTGTCAACTTTTTTTCCCCCACTGCATATGGTGCACCAGTTCCGTTGAACTGTCAACTTTTTTTTTCTTCCAGTAATTGTTAATATTTATTGTTTCGTGTGTTTATTTTCTGTCTGACCAGATTTCAGTGTGTTAGAAATCTTGACTAGCCTTACAGTCTCATAGAATGGCTTTGGCTAAAAAAAAAGACATCTTTATTTGATCTGATTTATTGATTTTTTTAGTCTCAATATGGGAATCTATACATAATTAATTTTACAAAGATTTTTTTAAAATTAAATGCATGCATCATTACATAGACACGTGATAAGAGATTTGATCTAAACAACGAGGCTTTATATCTTTAAACCAGGGGTGGGCAACATACAGCCCGTGGGCCACATGCAACCTCTCACGGCGTTTTTTCGTTGCCTGTGGCAGCATTTGGTCAACAGAGTCCAAAAAACAATGTTACAATTATTTATTTTTTTTGCTGCATGTTATCTATTTAAACACTTTAGTTTTGAAGATCATTAAGCATGTACCAACTAAAATCCAAGAAGTTAAGTGAAGGTAGGAGATCATGTGACCAGAGCAGTGTCAAGTAAACTGAATGACATTCAGTGCTGGGCTAGAAGTGCCTTAGCCTTTGAAACAGGTGAATCTGTTCAGTTGTTATTACATGCCATGCATAGCCCCATTAATGGCGGGGTTGTAGTGGAAGTTGGTGGAGTTTACTTTAAACGTGAGTTCCCCTTAAGGGGGGGGGATGATTCCTGATACACAAATAGGTTCATGGGTAGTTAATGGGACTTAGGGTGGGGGAGGTGGAAACTTAAAGAGTTCTACGTCATAGATGTGCATGGGCTCTCACGTGATAATATAGGCACTAACTGTACAAAGACATGATTGATGACTGTAGTTTAAACCCCACGATAGTTTAGTGTGTAAACATTTCATAAACTGTGCCGGTTATAATAAACTAATACGCATGAGAAAATGACCATCTAAACATTCAAGAATTTAAGTTTAAAGGAAGGTTTCGGATTTGATCGGCGTCTGGACTCACATTTTGCAAAGGTGTAAGTTGAAAATGCTGCTGGTCTAAGGTTGTTTTAGATGGAACAATCATAGGTGACAAGGTATAATACTGGAATATTTGTAGAGAGAGAGGATAAAAGAAGGACATTGACAACAGTTGGTGTAAATGTGTTATGGCACAATAGCCTGGCCAAAAATTATTCTTAAAAGTACTGTAGAAGTCTAAAAGTACTGTAGAAGTCTAAAAGTACGGTAGAAGTCTAAAAGTACTGTAGAAATCTAAAAGTACTGTAGAAGTCTAAAAGTACTGTAGAAGTCTAAAAGTACTGTAGAAATCTTAAAGTACTGTAGAAATCTAAAAGTACTGTAGAAGTCTAAAATTCCTGTAGAAGTCTAAAAGTACTGTAGAAATCTAAAAGTACTGTAGAAGTCTAAAAGTACTGTAGAAGTAGACCGTCGCAGTGGGCGCCAGCAGAAATGTTGGTCTGACAATATAAAAGAATGGACAGAGCTATTAATGAATGAACTAAAGACAACCACTCTGGAGAAATATGTGTGTACATACGTTCCCCCAACGATCACATCGGTTTATGTTATGATGATGCTGATGAGAAGTATCAAAGTCCAATCTGAATGAATCTGTGAACAGAACCGTAGAATGCTTCAAGGAGAAGTTTTCTTTTAGAATACTTTGACACGTGACACAGTTCAATCGCCTAAATTTGTCCGTTGAATAGGTAAAACGGGCCATTGTAAAAAAAAAAAATTAGATTTGGACTCGATGAAAGACACCATCACTGGTCAGGACTTATTAGAGTGTGTTGTGGATTGTGTGGAGAAAAGTGGCTAGCCGATACTTGTCCACAATGTAAGTACAATTAAACAGGTCGAGCAATCAGTCCGAAGCAGAAAACTCTGACAGGGATATTGTGTTTGCAGTCATGTTATTGTATTTGCAGTCATGTTATTGTGTTTGCAGTCATGTTATTATGTTTGCAGTCATGTTATTGTGTTTGCAGTCATGTTATTGTGTTTGCAGTCATGTTATTGTGTTTGCAGTCATGTTATTGTGTTTGCAGTCATGTTATTGTATTTGCAGTCATGTTATTGTATTTGCTGTCAAGTTATTGTGTTTGCAGTCATGTTATTGTGTTTGCAGTCATGTTATTGTATTTGCAATCATGTTATTGTGTTTGCAGTCAAGTTATTGTGTTTGCAGTCATGTTATTGTGTTTGCAGTCATGTTATTGTATTTGCAATCATGTTATTGTGTTTGCAGTCATGTTATTGTGTTTGCAGTCATGTTATTGTATTTGCAGTCATGTTATTGTGTTTGCAGTCAAGTTATTGTGTTTGCAGTCATGTTATTGTGTTTGCAGTCATGTTATTGTGTTTGCAGTCATGTTATTGTGTTTGCAGTCATGTTATTATGTTTGCAGTTATGATATTGTGTTTGCAGTCATGTTATTGTGTTTGCAGTCATGTTATTGTGTTTGCAGTCATGTTATTGTATTTGCAGTCAAGTTATTGTGTTTGCAGTCATGTTATTGGTGTTTTGGTGAGCGTTAGTCTATGTAAGAAAACAACATTTCCTTGTAATAAGATTGTATTTGTTTTATTCATTAGATTGTAAGTAATTCATAATGTAGTCTAATTTAGTGTAGTTAATGTAGTGCAGTGTAATGTAGTGCAGTGTAATGTAGTGTAGTGTAAACCAGAAAATACGATACCATTTATTTACATTGCAGCCCACACCTGTTCAAAACGAAATGGTTTTTAACACTGTGGTGTTCTTTTGGCTCATAGTAACCGGTGAATCATCACATTGTCTCAGCCAACAACAAACGGTTTAAAAATTGTTACATTATAATCATACACTATAATTATCAATGAGTATAAGGTATATTAATGAAAAAATGTATGATTTCCAAACTAAGTGTGAACATTATATGAGTGATGTGAATACTAAAGATCACTTGAGACGACAAGATAGGCAGTATCATCCAGTTCAATTAATAACCATTACTGGAAACAATTAAATGTAAAGCTTTAAGCTTACTATTAGTTGTACATGGTTCGAAACATTTTCCGTAATATGAGACCACTGGTAATTGCAAAAAACTGGAGTAACACCATTGTGAAAAACAAATATCTTATATTTTAAAAGTTTGAATAAATATTTGCAAGTTGCATAATGGTTTGTTTATTGAAATAGTTTGAGTAATTTTTTTTTAGTTTAGCAGATGATAACTCTTTCCCCTTGCTAACATTTTTTTGTTGTTTTTTTTTTAATTCAATCTACGAGTATGACTATTATGTGTTTAATTGAATAAGCCAGACCCGCGTAAATCAATGGGAGAAATAAATCCGAGTTTATTTTAGTGATTTATTTAATTTCATTGCTGCAAGAAGTTTACATGAAGAAACAAATTTCAGGGAAATATTGAACAGTGTAATTATGTCAATTGGTAAACATTCCAATTCGAAATTATCCAACGGTGAAAAAGTAGCAGGATTTAAAAGAAAACAAATATTGAAAAAACAGAATAAGAATACTTGTAGTTTAATCTATACTATGTTATACATAAATTGGAATGGGAAAGATATGAAATACCGAACATTTATCATTAAGCCTATTTCAATATTTCAAATATTTTCTGAGTTTTCCATTGATAGAATATTCAGCGTTTACTCATGATTGACTTTTTTTCTAATTTTCTTTTATTCCTGTATTTTTTCCTTTTTACTTATGAAAATAAAATATATTTCGAAAGAATGGTTTTTTTTTCTTTTTTTTTTTTTTGGTCTAAATTAAAATAAATTGGAAAATCTTTTGTGCTGATTGCAAAATCAGTAAAAAAATATATTAAAAATATAAACAAAATATTTTAAAAATTAAAAAAAATAATTTTTTTATTCAAATGGCTTAAATCATACAAATAATTTTAGAATTTATTAATCTTGTATTTGTTTGTATAGTTATGTAAACAAATATCCGGTGTACGCCAAAACAGAGTGATAACGAAAGAGTTAAAAAATAAAAAGTTATATATTTTTTATACTTTGTATTGCTGAAGATTTTTTACTTGCTTTGTTTGTTATCTTTACAAACAATTTTTAAAAAAGCGTACCATATAAAAAAAAAACTAAATTCAGAACTCAGCACATTTATGAACAAGTGCTAAACTTAAAACACATAAACTTATTTTTTAAAACAGTATTCAAAGCTGTTCTATTTAAATTAAAATTTTATTTTTACAAAATGAAATACGTAGCCCAGAAGACACATAAAGAAAAAAAACAATTATCAAATGTACACACAAACAAAAACAAACAAATAAATGTTGTCATTCCAACCAACTTAACGATATCAATTCATTGTTTAGCCTGGAGATACATACAGATAACTCTTCTGTGGCCATAGTGCGAGATAACTCTTCTGTGGTCATTGTGCGAGATAACTCTTCTGTGGTCATAGTGTGCATTTCTTGTCAATGATTCTCGAAGAAACGAAACACAAGGACCGTGCAGCGTAAATATACTTTTGTTGACTCTGAGGATTAAGAGTGGCAGTTAATGAGGGGGAAATGGGAGTCGAATGTTTATTAGTTCAGTCACTTTAACAGCCTGTCTAGAGTGAGACACGATATTAGTTCAGTCACTTTAACAGTCTGTCTAGAGTGAGACACGATATTAGTTCAGTCACTTTAACAGTCTGTCTAGAGTGAGACGAGATATTAGTTCAGTCACTTTAACAGTCTGCCTAGAGTGAGACACGATATTAGTTCAGTCACTTTAACAGTCTGTCTAGAGTGAGACACGATATTAGTTCAGTCACTTTAACAGTCTGTCTAGAGCGAGACACAATATTAGTTCATTCAATTTAACTGTCTAGAGTGAGACACGATATTAGTTCAGTCACTTTTACCGAGTTATACAGCTGACTCAAAGTAAGTGTCTTAATAAATACGCCTACCATTCCAGGGCCGAAAAATACCAAAGTGGTGAGATTGCTGCCCCCCCCCCAACTGGTGGTAAAGTGAATGCTGCCCGATGATGAACGCCCTTCCTCAATCACACATCCATGTTTATTGCATCCCTTTAAAAAAATGTCATCTCGTGGTACGCTGGCCAAAGTCAAGGTCGTCAGTAACTGGGACACTGCATACTGTTTCACTTGACCGACAAGGCCCAAACAGCGGGTGGTCAGCTCTGTAAGCTGTGAGAAGGTCATGTGAAATTGACGTTCGGTGAAGTAGTGGCCGCGGGTCCGAATCTCAGCGACGTTAGTTACCTGTGTAGTGACCACTGTGATTGGGCAAAAAATAGAATTTCCTATTGAGTAGCTGTGAATTCAGTATAAGTGAGATCGATGGCAATCTTATCATTAAATCAATAGATTTTCATTGACCTGTTTCATCATGGTGTTTCAGATGTTATTCCTTCTAGTCTAGCGTATCTTCTTCTTCTTCTCTCTTTGGCTCTTCTACCCTTTTCCCAATCCATGGTCTTCTTCCTCCACTCTCTCACTCCTATGGCTTTAAGGTCTTTCTCCACTTCCTCAAACCATCTGCTTCTTGGGCTTCTGCTTCTAACCATATGCTCACTCCCCCAGTCATGTAAAAAAAGAAAAAAAACAGGTTACGAAAGCCAAACAACAGTCTGGCGTATCATATGGAGACATTTTTTATGAATAGACAAACTAACGACCGCCTAGAAACCCCTCACCCTCAGCCCACTACCAATGAGACCCAAGCCAGTACCAATTCCTGTCGAATATGCAAAATATAATGAATGTTCATTGTTCAGCCCCTGTTAGTAATTGTGCAATAAAGATTTTTTTTTTAAGTCTTACAAGTACAAGATGACGATGGTGACAGTCTTTAGCTGTATTGTGAGTACTAGACAATCGAAACTTTCATAGCTTAAAGAAAGGTTACCAAAAAAAAAAAAAAAAAGAGTTTTTAACACTTTAAAGTCTACATCGATTTTTTTGGATACATTTTTACTGAAATTAACTAGAGAGAAAAAAAAATTCTTTTGTTCTAACAAATATTTATAGAAAATTTTGGTAATTTGAAAAACGCGTGGGTGTGATTTTTATTACCTCCTGTGATGGTTGAAATGTTAAAATGAAACCATCAAAATATTCTGGACTTGGAATAGACGCCAGTCAACTGGATTTAAAAGGGTTGCTAAAATGAATTGAATAAAGTAAACTGGAACTTAAAATAACTAGTTAATCATAGCAGATTTTTACTCGAAATGTAATTTTTTACGTATTTAAAAGTGCTAAACCCCATGTTTGTTTATAAACTTCACCTGCTTTTTTTCGGTTAGTCTGTACACTGGATTGCACGTCACCAATTCCTTTGTTTTGTTTCAAATCCACACACGTGACCAACATTGCACAGGCTTACTCAAGCAGATTTTAGTTTTTGATGAACTTTGTCATGTGATCACGATCCATCAACCATTACTGTCCTAATATTTCGTTCTATGACCCTGTCTCAATCACGAAGCATCGACCAATCAGCTCAATTCGATTTTATTTTTATTCAAATATCGGGTAAAACTATGAACTTAACTGCTATCTTTTGTTTACCAAATGTCTTTGTACTTGAATGATATTATTATTATTTTTAGAAATAAACGAAACTCACATTTTTGGCATTTAAAATAAACTGTGCAGCGTGGACGCCTGACATGATAAAAAAAATATAAAAAATAAGCCTTTATTTAAATGTTCTAAAAAGTAAAAAAACAAACAACAACAAACTGGTTAATTATATCATACAAATATGTGTTACATAAATTATATCATTGCTTATAATGCTAAAAATATAAGATTGGGTGCCCATATGTAGATTGTTTATTTATTGCTACTTATCAGCCAATATAAAGATATATTTAGTTCAGTATATTGTAATCACTCTTGTGGCGCAATATATTGGCAATAGTTACGGTTCTGGGCATGTATTTAAAGCCAGCCTCAGAACACCCCCCACCACCACCACCACCACCACCACCACCACCCGCATTCAGAACTTAACGCTGATCCGGGGATATTTTGACAAAATTTTAAAATTACAATAAATAAATAAATTAAAAAAGGGCATGCGTTTTTCTTAATCCTTCTCTCTCTCTCTCTCTCTCTCTCTCTCTCTCTCTCTCTCTCTCTCTCTCTCTCTCTCTCTCTCTCTCTCTCTCTCTCTCTCTCTCTCTCTCTCTCTCTCTCTCACACACATCCACATGAATAAATATCAAATTTAAGTTAATTTGTTAGTTTTAACATTATAAAGATTTAGATAAATTAATAAAAGATTAACATTTTATCAAACGGTCCTTATGTTCGTCTTTCGACACGATCATAAAAAAATTCAACCACTTCAAGCAACACATCCCCTGTAATTAAGCCATTAATTTCCAAAAATAAATTAATATTTATTAAATATCAGATATTTTAGAAGAATTGCAAAATATTATAACGGCAGAAAAAAATTGATTAAAATATTTCTATCAATTTCTATCTCCTGTTATAATATTTAGCAATTCTTCTAAAATATTTCACTATTTAATAGTGGTGCTGACCTCAAATAACTTAGTTTATGACTTTGGACAGTTTTATTTCCTGAAACTTGTTTTCAAAAGGTATTTATTTTACAACGTTTTTATTAACTTCACTTCTTGTTTGTCTGTCCGTGGTCACTTCTTGTTTGTCTTTCCGTGGTCACTTCTTGTTTGTCTGTCCGTGGTCACTTCTTGTTTGTCTGTCCGTGGTCACTTCTTGTTTGTCTGTCCGCTGAATTTGGCAATCCGAATAGAAACATCAGACGGACAAAGAACATCAGACAGACAAAGCACATCAGACAGTCATGGCACATCAGACAGTCAAGCACATAAGACAGACAAAACGCATCAGACAGACAAAGCACATCAGACAGTCAAAGCACATCAGACAGTCAAAGCACATCAGACAGTCAAAGCAAGTTTGATTGATAAAGGAGTGCAATAAATAAAAATAAACTTTTTAAATTGCAAAAAAAAAATCCAAATACTTCAAAATAATTAGCCGTTATATCAGTCCCAAGTATAATTGTCGAGCTCATTGAATATAATTTTATTCCAATGAACATTTCCTAAGTTTAAATGATGTATTTAGCCCAATTAGAAATTGTTTGAGTCATTAAATATTTATTTATCTGTAATCATGCCTGGCGGTAAGTTTGACATTTTAACTGGTTAGAGAGAAAGAAACCTGATTACTCAGGTAATAGAAAGACTAATGTCACATCGACATCGAAGAAAATTATTATTTGGTTTAAGTATGACCCGAGGACAAACCAGCACATTTAAAAAAAAATAATAATAATAAAAAATTGTGAGCCTTAAAAAAAAAATTGGACATTATCTTTTTTTTAAATAATAACTAATTCGAGATAATAGAAACAAAATAAAGCTTCAACTTTTTCTTTTTATTAAACGATTTTTTTAATTTCATGTAGTCGATTCAACCAACTAAAATAAAAGTCAGTACATTTGTTTATATTTCATGCTTTGAAATTAGCAGCTGAAACATTTAACTAGATGTATTTTCACCAAAGGATTTACAGTACAAGGAATTAAATGTTAAAAAACATGTTTAGTAGATGCGTTATGAATAAGTTTAAAATATAAAAAGTAAATAAAAGTAAAGTTACATAAATACTGCTCTTTGTAATCACACTGATTTCTCACTCTTATTATCAGATAAAAAGAAAAAAAATGAGTAGAGTAAACAGTAATAAATATAAAAGCGATTTCGACTCTGCGTTAAATCGGAAGTAAAGAATGAATACAACAGTATTCCAGTTTTAAATACAATCATGAAAAAATCGGATCTGCCCGAAACCAAAAAATAACCTAGCCTACTGATCAAGCATACGGGGATATAACTCTATGCAAAGGTTTTGCAGGGTACGGCTAGTTACATATAATCTTTATAGTAATCGTACTGACTGTAAGAGAAAAAATAATAGTCTTCATGCAAAAGCTGTGTGAATAAATGTCTTCATGCAAAATACCTGAATGACATTAACAATAAGGTGTAGAACTATGACATAGAAAAGTGTTTCCCAAAGTGTGGGACGCGTCCACCCCCGTCCCCCCTAGGGGTACGCGCTGCAGTGGACTGATCACATGCAAGAATTAAGCGAAAACAGTTGAATTATGGGAAATCATGACCGTATAAACAATATGCCAGTTATTCTTCATTAGTGGTACTCAGTATTACGACAATAAAATAAAGGGGGAACACAGATGTCGTAAGTTTGGGTAACACTGACACAGAGAATAGAATGTACATAAACACCACTGTAGTGTATGGTACACTGCCCTATAAAATTATAAGTGATGAACTAATGGCCATGGTCACTGTAGTGATAAAGAGCGCCCTTTACGTTAGTGTCGGAGCCTTCGGTGTGGTGACCAACATCATCTGTCTGAAAGTCTTCTGGACCATGGGCTTCAAGGACACCATCAATGTCTCCTTCTTCGCGATCGCCTTGGCGGACCTGGGCTGTCTGCTGTGTCTCTTGTGGATGGGCATCTGTTACAACCCGCTGCTCGCTTACGCCGACGTAAACTTCGATTCCCGCAGTGTCCAGTATCTGACCGGTGGCTGGCCAAAGTTCTACTTCACCAGGGTCAGCGGGCTGATTACGGCCTACGTGACCTTCGAGCGCTGCCTGTGCACGACGATGCCGCTCAAGGTTAAGGTCGTTCTCACCCCGAGAAGAGTCTCTTTCATTCACGTGATCATCTACGTCATCAATGCTCTCGTCATCGTACCCACATACGTGTCGACGCGGTTGTCATGGAGATGGTATCCAAGCAGAAACGCCACCATACTAACGCTGGATCCTATAGTCGACAAGGGGATATTCAACATCACCAACGATCTGAACGCCTTTCTCCAGAACGGATCTTTCATCTTCGTTGTCATCTGCACAATCATTCTCGTGAACAGCCTGAATGAATCACGCCGGTGGAAGCTGAAGTCGTCCACGAGAAAGACGGACTTTGGTCAGCAATCGAAAGAGAACCGCGCCAGCAGGCGAGTGGTCATAGTCTCCGCCCTGTACATCGCCTGCAACCTGCCAGGCTCGCTGGCTTCACTGGGCATGATTGTGTTCCCAGAAGTCAACGCGGGAGAGTCGCAGCAGAACCTGTTCTTCTTCTTGGCAGCGTTCAACCACACTGTTGAGGCCGCCAACGCCTCTGTGAACATCTTCATTTATTTGGAGACCAGCATGAAGTTCTTGAAGATATTTTTTCAAACATTTAGCTTTAGTTACAGTACAAAAAAATCGCAATTGAGGCTTGCAAAGCTAGAAGCCAGATAAATCTTTGTCTTTTTAGATTTTATTAAAAATATCAATGTTTTTGCATGTTTCATTGACTTAGTGATAAAACCTCTACATCATCGTCACAACACATTGAAAGCACATTTCATCATTACAGAACTACTTAGTAGCTACATTAAACAACATATTAACAGAACGCAGTTGTTACAGACTGTATTTAAAGACATCTTCCTTGTTTATATCTTCCCCCCGCCCCCATGAGATTAATTCCTCGGACCAGGCCGGATGATAACAGAGCGTTCCCGCCCTATCTTGAGTGACGGTCCCTTCCCCCCCCCCTGGGGGGAAGTAGATGGATGTTTGGTTGAAGAAGAAAAGAATAAGGGGAATAATATTATAAAAAGAGATGAATTTTAGTAATCGGGGGCAGTTCATCTCCTGGGGGGGGTGACTTGAATCACTTCCCCCCCCCCCCCCGGCCCCCTTTTTATCAGTTTGTGTTTACACCCCCGAATTTAAAATTATTTTTAGATATATATATATGTATTGTATGTTGATAGTTTAAATATTTGCCTACAGTGGGTTTTTGGTTAGAAATATTTATAATATATATATTTTTTTTTTTAAAAAAAAAAAAAGTTTTTGTTAAAATAACAACAAATTCAATCTATTTTAATTATTTATCCTTAACTTGTATAAAAAAAAAATAAATTTACGAACCAGGAAACAGATAAAAAAAAAACACACACAAACACAAAAAATAAAAAAAAGAAAGGGGCAGTAATACAAAGCAGCATACTAAACAACATATTAAAGGTACTCTTTATTATCTTGGAGATAAATGATATTGTATTAAAATGTGTGCGCGCGCAACATAACGGCATATTGGCATACTTAACAAAACATGTTTGCGCTATGATGTTATGAGTGAAATAAATTTTAAACATTATTTTCTCATTAATATTTATCTCCGCTAAGGAATTCATGTATTACGAGTACACATTTCCTCTCGTAGCCTAACTACCGCCCTGTAGCAAACTTAACAACTTAAGATGTGAATAATTTTTATGTAATTTGTTAATCCTACAGAAGAAAGGAATGCAGCTTTGAAAACCACGCATTAAGAGCCGCATTCAGTTATTTTATGTTTTTGAAAGAGCTTTGGTTGTGAGTTAGACCGACTTTGCAGGAGGTTAAATGTTTGAACCCAAGTGGCTCTAGCTGTTTCGTGTCCACCATAAAAATCACAGGAACATCATAGGATGTGTAAACTGATGTGATTGGGTGTCTGTGTGACTGGGTTGCTAAGTAACTGGGTGGCTGAGTGGCTGGGTGGCTTGGTAGCAATGTGGCTAAGTGACTGGATGACTGAATGGCTGGGTGGTTATGTGGCTAGGTAACTGGATGAATGAATGGCTGGATGGCTATGTGGCTAGGTGACTGTGTGACTGGATGGCTGGGTGGTTAGGTCACTATGTGGCTAGGTGACTGGGTGAATGAATGGCTGCGTGGTTAGGTGACTGGGTGGCTTTGTGGCTAGGTGATTGAATGGCTGGGTGGTTAGCTGATTGGGTGGCTACTAGGCTAGGTGACTGAATGACTGGGTGGTTAGGTGACTGGGTGGCTATGTGGCTAGGTGACTAAATAGCTGGGTGGTTAGGTGACTGGGTGGCTACTAAGCTAGGTGACTGAATGACTGGGTGGTTAGGTGACTGGGTGGCTTTGTGACTTGGTGACTAAATAGCTGGGTGGTTAGGTGACTAGGTGGCTTTGTGGCTAGGTGACTGAATGGACGGTGGTTAGGCGACTGGGTGGCTATGTGGCTAGGTGACTGAATGGCTGTGTGGTTAGGTGACTGGGTGGCTTTGTGACTTGGTGACTAAATGGCTGGGTGGTTAGGTGACTAGGTGGCTTTGTGACTTGGTGACTAAATGGCTGGGTGGTTAGTGACTAGGTGGCTTTGTGGCTAGGTGACTGAATGGCTGGGTGGTTGAGGGACTGAGTGGCGTTGGGTGGGCGAGTTAATTAGGTAACACTTTAATTTTTAGCCAGATAAGCATGGAACAAACAAAATAACTCGGCCATTTTAAGATGGGGCTTTGCATATACAGTCCATGAAATTCGTTTTAGGACCAAATAATAGAGGCGTACCGGGCCCTTCAAGTAATACAGGGCAACGGGGTCTCGCTAAAATTTAGACAAACAGCGCCAATAGACAAACAGCGTCAATAGAAAAACAGCGCTAATAGACAAACAAAGAGCGCGAATAGACAAACAGCGCGAATAGACAAACAGCGCCAATAGACAAACAGCACCAACAGACAAACATCGCCAACAGACAAACAGCGCCAACAGACAAACAGCGCCAATAGACAAACAGCGCCAACAGACAAACAGCACCAATAGACAAACAGCGCCAACAGACAAACAGCACCAATAGACAAACAGCGCCAACAGACAAACAGCGCCAACAGACAAACAGCGCCAATAGACAAACAGCGCCAATAGACAAACAGCGCTAATGGACAAACAGCGCCAATAGACAAAAAGCGCCAATAGACAAACAGCGCCAATAGACAAACAGCGCCAATAGACAAACAGCGCCATTAGACAAACAGCGCCAATATACAAACAGCGCCAATAGACAAACAGCGCCAATAGACAAAAAGCGCCAATAGACAAACAGCGCCAATAGACAAACAGCGCCAATAGACAAACAGCGCCAATAGACAAACAGCGCCATTAGACAAACAGCGCCAATATACAAACAGCGCCAATAGACAAACAGCGCCAATAGACAAACAGCGGCAATAGACAAAAAGCGCCAATAGACAAACAGCGCCAATAGACAAACAGCGCCAACAGACAAACAGCGCCAATAGACAAACAGCGCCAACAGACAAACAGCGCCAATAGACAAACAGCGCCAACAGACAAACAGCGCCAATAGACAAACAGCGCTAATAGACAAACAGCGCCAATAGACAAACAGCGCCAATGGACAAACAGCGCCAATAGTCAGTGCAGCTGCGAGACCGGGGAGGTGGGGGGGGGGGTATTTATGTACCACGATCAAATTTTTTAGGAGTTGGTTGAAATAGTCCAAGGCCAAAGAATGTCCATGACATATAGGCGACATAAATTTTCTTGTAACTGTACACGTCAACAAGGTCAATTGTTATTGTTTTGCTTTATTTTTAATTAATGCAGAACGTTAAAAATGGTAAAAAAAAATACTGAATAAATGAAGAAAAAGTTACAATAGTTACATAACGATGATAACATTGTATAATAATAAAATGTTGAGTAACTCTTTAGTTTAAGATATCTTAGTGGTAGAGTAGTCGTCCTTAGACAAAATAAATTCTAGTTGAGCAATGAATGGCACACTGGTCATTCTATAGTAAACATAAACTTTCGTTGAATATTTTAATTTACATATTCTAATTATCAAAGTAGTTGTATTGAGATATTACATGTTTTTAAATTGTTAATCAATTATAAAAAATAAATCGATTACAAAAAAAAAACAATGATTAAACATGCAGGTTATATTAATGAAATTGATGAAAGTAGCCTACTTAAGTTGTCATTTGTTTTTAATTCTACTTCGCATGTTTTTGGTCTATTTGTAAAATGAGAATATCAGAACTTTAAAACGTTTTTTTAATCATACATTAATTAATGTAACCCAATTATATTAATAATCCAGAAGTTCTCAAACTAATACGCTTTGCAACCCAATGGGAATTTTTGTCCCCATTTTTCTCGACTCTACTGTGAAAAAAAAATCAAACATTGTAAATATGTCTGGATAACCTTTACCCTTTTGTTTTATTCACCCGCATAACTTTCGTCCGCGATCTACCAAAGGGTCGCTAACAACACTTTGAGAACTACTGTAATTATTGTATTAAAAACACATTATTCACTATGATTGAAACAAAAGGTTAAGATATCAACTGATTCACATTGTGGCATTCATGTGGCTTTCAGTTGCTGTAATGATGAATGAGAAACAATGTATAAGAGAAAAGGAGAGAGAGTGAGGGGGAGAGAGAGAGAGAGAGAGAGAGAGAGAGAGAGAGAGAGAGAGAGAGAGAGAGAGAGAGAGAGAGAGAGAGAGAGAGATACATTAACAGATTAATGATTGATGAATACATATTTCTATGTTTTGTTATTTTTTAAAGACATATAGAAGAAGTAGCATATACATCATCAATGGGCCTAATGGCTTTGAATGAAATAATACATCCAGACATAATTAATGATACTCAAGCGGAATGTACTTTGAAAGACCCTGGTGTTCGGTGCATAGCATATGGCGTCATATAGGCTGATACAAAGCCATACAAAATTAAATACCAATACAGCCATCTAAACAATAACTATTTTTATATCTTATGTGTCTGGGGTTACATTAATATCACACAAGTTCAAAGTAGCGGAACACTACATGTGCAACAAACTAATAAACATTTTAGTAAAAAGTTGATTTGATTCCGCGTTTGGCTCGTAATTATTTGCAAATAGAATTTGACTATTAAATGAATAAAAAGATAGTTAAACAAATGTTACTGTTAGTTGAGCAAATGTTACTGATAGTTGAGCAAATGTTACTGATAGAGCTAATGTTACTGTTAGTTGAGCAAATGTTACTGTTAGAACTTATGTTACTGTTAGTGGAGTAAATGTTACTGTTAGAGCTAATGTTACTCTTAGTTGAGCAAATGTTACTGTTAGAACTTATGTTACTGTTAGTCGAGCAAATGTTACTGTTATAGCTAATGTTACTGTTAGTGGAGCAAATGTTACTGTTATAGCTAATGTTACTGTTAGTGGAGCAAATGTTACTGTTAGAACTTATGTTACTGTTAGTCGAGCAAATGCTACTGTTATAGCTAATTTTACTGTTAGGTGAGCAAATGTTACTGGTATGGAAGGGTGCACCTAACATTGATTTAACTGGAATCATGGGTGTCAGTCCCCTCCAGTGAGACTCGCCCTCGGCCCCGCATATGAGAATGGGCCTCGGCGTTTAGTTGTGCGACGTCGGCCCTGTTGTATGGTGTATGTTGTATGTTGTATGGTGTATGTTGTGAGTTGTATGGTGTATGGTGTATGGTGTATGTTGTATGTTGTATGGTGTATATTGTATGTTGTATGGTGTATGGTATTATTGTGTATGGTAGTATGGTGTATGGTTGTATGGTGTATGGTGTATGGTAGTATGCCTTAGATTTATGTGACCAATACAGCATCAAATTATGACTTGTCTAAAAGGCTTGTGGTAAAATTAGCTCACACAATCTATATGTTGAACAGAAAAATACAATCGCCGTAGATCGATATTCAAAACTTCTGATCTGAAAATTCATGTTTTCACGTCTATTTATTTTATGATGATGTGGCCACTTGAACAGATGTGAATTATTTAAACAAGAAATGTAAATATTGCCAAGCACACGCAAATGATGTTATTAAATTCTCGTAGTACTGTGTTTTATATATTTTGGGTTATATTACTTCATTTTTTTTTTAATTTAGGAAAAAAATTCAAACAATTTTTATGAGATAAAGAGTTAATTTATTTTCATAGGCTTTTACTGTAGTCACTCTGTTCGGCGGTAGACAGCCAGACAAATGTTTTGGGAAAATGGAAAGCATTTATCACCAACTTGATGGATTTGAAGTTTTTAACACTGGTGTATTCTTAATGACAAAACACTTTTTTAAAACTTGCAATAAAATTCCCATGGAGTCTTTCGCTAATTACTGTTTTTTTTTTTAAATGTTTATTTAAATTGAGAAAGAGATAATGGTTACTCCAGTATAGCATAAAAAAAAGTTTATAAAAGTGCAGAGTTCTAAAGTGTGTTTGTTGTTTGTAGTCTGGTGCGAAATTTTTAATATTGTTTATAAACTTCACCAACAAAAGGGGCCGTCCATAAAGTACGTCACGCTATTTTTTTTACTATTTTTGACCCTCCCCCTCCCCCTGTCACAAATCTCGGGACCCCCCCTCCCCCTAAAGTGCGTCATACCTTCAAAAAAATTTTAATTAACAACTAATTAAAATTTAATCAAAAACTTAAAACGCACTTCACTATTAAACTGCCTTAAAATATAAATATTAAAAGAACTATAAGATTATTATATGACTTTACTAGTAGAAAAACTAATTGTCAACAGTTGTCACAGTTATTCTTTGAAACAGTAACTCAATCAATTGAATTTGAAAAAAAAAATGCAAAAATTAGACTTGACAATTATATAATACACATAATTTATCTGATAACTTTTCATTTACAATGGGTGAGGTCAACTTATGAGATAATCTTCCGATTATACATTCTTTTGACACAGGATAAGAACTAGATTAGCCAAACTCAACCAGTGATTAAATAATAAAAATGGAAACAAAACAATGCGACTAAAAAAGGACTAGATTGATAAATTATGTGAGCAGCTCTTGTGCTATATTGAATATGTTTATAGTGGGCCTGTGAATTATGTTTAATTAAAAAAATATTCACTAAATATCATCCATCCATGGTGAAGTGAAGTGTTCATCCATAGTTCCGACTGACATAAATCTTTTCCCATCATCGTTTCCTGGAAGAATAATTGCAGATATATCAAATTCATCCTCATCTAGCCACTCAACATCCTCTGAATGTGCAATTTCCATTCTGCCAATAATTACCATGAGTTTTCTTCCCTTCTAGCAGCGATTCTCAAAGGACGGAGGCGTTTTATCTGAGTTGCTTCTGGAAAATTTTGAGTTGGCACATTCTCCTGCGACCGAGCTCTGTGTTGTCCTGTATGTTTCTTCAACATTGTTTGTGAGGCAAAGTATAAGTGACACACTTTGCAAATTCGATCATGTAAGCTGGTCTGCAAAGATGGACGATAAAGATCATATGGTTGTACTTTTAAAACTCCTGTTGATCTTGGCATAATGTCATCAAATTTGAGAGTTTGTGTCACTAACAATGAAGGAAATTTATGAGCATCGGCATTTGCTCTTTCTGAAGCTCTGATCCATTAGTTCAAGGTCGTTTTAAGGTCATCGTAGGCCCTAGGCACTTTCAAAGTCGTAGGCCCTCCCCATCTTCATTTTAAATATTTTTCAAGAATGCACCCGCACATCTTTGCGATTTGAAATCTAAATAAACTTTTGACGACGTCATATGTGACTTTGCTAAGACAAAGAGCCGAAAAGTTAACATACATTAATTTACAGATCTGCAGCTTAACGTGCTCATCTCACACGGTTATATATAGTTACTTTAATACAAACATTATTAAATTTTATTGGCATTCTAAACTTGTTTTCACCTTATGTTCTGGCTTTCGTAGGCCCTTGAAAAGTCCGTAGGCCCTAGGCACAGTTCCTACTGTGCCTAGTAGATAAAGCGACCCTGCATCAGTTGTTTGGTTGATTGGGATTGGAGGAGGAAAGAATCTCAAAGATAAAACGTTGAAATATGAACTCCTAACTGGCATGAGGAGTTGTGAAAAACACATTGAAAAGATATGCATTTCATGCTATTTTGACATAAAATTAATTTAAGTGTTTCACAAAATTTTTGAAAATTATTTTTTAAAACTATTAAGTTTTACTAAAAAAAAATGTTTAATTATAAATAAAATAAAAAATATATAAAAAATGTGACGTCACACTTGGCCTGACTACCCCCTCCCACCCCCCCCCCTTCACAAACTGTTACACTTTCTTACACCCCCTCCCCCCTCCTTTGGAGCGTGACGTACTTTATGGACGGCACCAAAGCAAGTGAAATTCTTTGAACAATATAAAGTAAAAGAAAGTAAACAACTAATTTCTTTGTCTTTTGTATCACACTATGTATGCGACTTATTATTTTTTATATTAACCATACAAACGAAAACTAGATGAATATTTTTGACCATTAATATAAAATATACTTTTGACGTTAAAAAGTACAAATTACACAAAAATATTTTGACTAAATAAAAGCGTTGGTGCCAGAAATAAATGAACTGATTAATACAAATTGGCAATGACGCATTTTAGTCAATAAAATGCATAAAAATAATGTATTGATCTAAACCAAAGTATATATATATTTATTTTTACTTTTTAGTAAATTTTTATAAAGTCCATATATATATATATACATATATATATATATATATATATATATATATATATATATATATATATGAATATATAAATACATACGTGTGTCTATTTTAAATACGCTTTTACTTAAATGTAACAATGAGTCAAATGTAACTCCTTATATAGCCACAGATATTTAAAATGTAAGATGCCTTCAAAATTAGAGAGCTGCACGGGAGTCAAAATCACACCCAGTCCCACCCACTCCCGCGTTTTCAAAACCAGTCCCACCCGCTCCCGCGAAAATTTTTTCCCAACCCCACCCGATCCCGCGAAAATTTTTCCCAACGCCACCCGCTCCCATCAAAAAAAATATTCTATAACTCATAAATAATGGTTTAAAAATGTGTTTGTAGAAATCCTCTCGAAAACATACATGAAAAACATTTAAGATAATAAGTAAAATAAACAGTTCTACAGTTTAAGTCCATGTAAAAATAAGATGCCATTAACACTCTCTGGAGCCAACTGTGACCGCCTTTCTTCAAGAACGCGACCAGCCGAAGAAAATGTCCTTTCAGATGAGGTTGATGATGCCGGTATGCTCAGAATTTGCTGCACAACTTCTGAGAGATGTTTCCATGCAGTTGATTTGTCCCTCCAATACTCTAGTAAACTTTCACACTTTTCTGTACTCATGACTACGAACTTCTCCTAACTTCTCTTAATTAACTAATGTCCGAATCCAGCCCCTATTTATACCCCAACGTCCGTGCCCTAATTACCCTAAGTACGTCACAATCCCTTCAGTATTTTCCTAACTATCTAATCTTTCTAGGAGAGTCACCTGGTCGTCATTGTTAACCCTACTAGCCTGTCCGACGTCGCCTCTCAGTCTTCACACCTTTGCTGTCTTCTATTCTATTGTTACCCCACCTTGTCCTAAGTCGTCTGTCCCCTTGTCACCCTTATTGGTATTACTTCTAACTCTTAGATATCTATTATATTAAAACGTCGAAGGGGATAGTCTCTGTCTCTACATCTACTCTAGCTCGTCACAATAAGTATCATTATTATATTGAAAATAATTAATATTGGGGGTGGGGGTAATTGTTTTTTTCGTGTCAACTTTACAAAAATGACGATTTTCAACTTTCGGTAGTGTGAGAATTAACCTGTCTAACCTAGTCGCAAATGGTATCGCCTGAATCGTCAAAATGTGTAGCTTATATTATTGCTAATGACGTTTTGACCTAAATACCAAAAATTTCAAGGAAAGGCCCTGAACTAGATGTGTATCATACATCACACATCATCCCAAGATCATCCGTGCGATTTGATTGATTCACCAGAAGTCTGCGAGAGTCCCACTCAAACAAAACCCAAACCCACGGGGCTATCGCAAAAACAAAACCCAAACCCACGGTACTCCCGCAAAAACAAAACCAATCCCATGGAACTCCCGAGAAATTTATTTCCAATCCCGCGGGAGTCCCGCGAATTCTGCGGGACTCCCGCGAATCCCAATCCCGTGCAGCTCTCTACAGTTCAAAAGCAAAGAAATATAATTCTAGTGTATTGCCATCTAGGATACACTGTTGCTCGACATTACAAATTCATTGGGCATTGAGAAATAGGAGAAAAATTGATTGGCAGGTTTGAGAAATACCAGACAGGCAAAGCAAGTTTGATTTATCAGGGCATGAACAAATAATAATAAAAAATTATGTCTCTTTTTTCTCTTTTAAATTGCAATATATTAAAAATAATCAAAAATAATTGGGTTGTATCGGTTTTCTTTACCGAACTATTATACCAATGAACATTTTTTTTTCTAATGTAAGTTAATAGATGTATCCCGTTGTATACTTTTCAAGTCATTAAATATTTATCTATAATCTGGAAATTTCGACGTTTAACTGGTTGGAAATAAATAAACGTAATTACTCTGAATAGAAAGAACAATGTCGTATCGACATACAAGAAAATTATTATTGGTTAAATTTAACTATTGTATAAATGATCAGCAATTCTAAAAGAAAAATCTTTCAAGTCAAAGAAATTGTGAACTTACAACAAAAAAAGAATTGTCTTAGAAGAATAATTAATTTACGACAATTAAAAATAATACAGTTTCAGTTGTTGTTGTGTTTTTTTTTTTACTAGAGTATTTTTTTTAATTGAAAGTAATTGATTCTATCTGCTAGGAAAAAAGTCTGTACATTTGCTTATATATTCAACGGTTTTACAAATACAACATTTAACTTAGAATCGATTACATTAAAAAAAATATCTGCTAGGATAAAACTCCGTACATTTGCTTAAATATTCAACGGTTTGCGAGCTAAAACATTTAACTTAGTTTTTTTTCATAGGTTTACAGTACAAAGAATTCAATGTCGACACGTGTATTTATTTTGTGCGAATTTTGTGTCTTCGTTGTTTTTTTTTTTTATAAAGATGACCAATAAATAAATTGTAGACAAAGTGTCCAGTTGCTAAACATTAGAATTGAAAAAATAAATATATTACCATCAACTTTTATTCACCCATGTTGATATTATTGAGCAGTTATCTGGTGAAAAATCATTGGGTTTTATAATGTAATGCAGCCGTATTTTTTTTTACACAGTTGTTATTAGTAACAGCAAACTGGAATATTTTTTTCCGCCAACCAGCAATACATGTGCGCATGCGCGACTAGACGGACTCCGTATCATTTTTTTTCGGGATCCGGTTATAGAATTTTGCGCCTAACCCTATTCCTAACCCTAACCTTATTCCTAACCCTATCCCTAATCCTAACCCTAAACCTAACCCTAAGCCTAATCCTAACCGTAACCCTAGCCCTAACCCTAACCCTAGCCCCGAAAACAAAAAATATGCAATAATATGCAGTCCGAGTCCGTCAAGTCGCGCATGCGCACATCTATTGCTGGTCGGCGGAAAAAAAAATTATTCCAGTTTGCTGGTCGAGTAACATTTGCGTTTTTTTTAAATGTATAATCAAATATCACTGACTATAAATGAACTACTGTTATATCAACAGTTCAGTGGGAAGTTTTGTGCATAGAATATATATATATATATATATATATATATATATATATATATATATATCATACAGTAAGCGTCAGGCCCGTAGCCATGTCAAAGTAAGCAGGGGGCACCAATACCCAGCAAGGGGATACCTTCTCATTTTAGTTCCTTTTTCTTTATTTTTTTCCTCTTTTTCTTCTTTTTTAGCAGGGGGGGGGGGGGGCGGGCACTCCACACCTAGCGTGGGGGAGGGGGGCACGGCCCCCCAGTGCCATTCCTGGCTACGGGGCTGGTAAGCGCATCGCTGTATACAATGTCCTTTGTCATTGACTAAGGGGAAAAAAAGGCTGCCGTGTTAATTTCTTTTTTAATATTGTAGCACATAAATATTGATAAAAAAAATTAGAATAATACACAAATATGGCTGATTTTTGAAAAAAATCAGTGTAAATTGGCGATACGCATTCTGAATAATTTATATTTCGTGGGTTTGTGTGGGCTAGGCGACTCCACTGGATGCTTAACTACAGATAGCGAAATAAAAAAAACAGTTTCTGCATTTTTTTCAGTTACGTTTAATGGATGCGTTATAAAATAAACATAAACTATAAAAAAAAGTAAAGAGTTGCATAAATACTGCTTTTTGTAATCACACTGATTTTTCATTCTTACTGTCGAGAAAAGAAAAAAAAATGTATTCACGCTAAAGTTGAACATAAACTATAAAGAGAAAAGAGTATACAATAATAATAGCTGTCTGGGTTCTGCGTTAAATCGAAAGCGAAAAACAAGAATTCAAAATGGCGTCTTGCCCGTGTCTCGATTCGATTAATGTTGTTTAAACATCTATGGTTTTGAAAAGTTTCTGATGTTGTTATATATATAAACCAAAGGCCAAAATGTAAAATAATACCATTTAGATATTTTTTTTTATTTTTTTTTTATTTCTACAACATATTTCATCTTTAAATTGTAATAATATCATGAAAAAGTCGGATCTGTCCGAAACCGAAAATAACCTTGCCTACTGATCAAACCTAAGGGAATATAACTCTATGTAAAGGTTTTGCAGGGTACAGCTAGTTATAAATAATCTTCACAGTAATCGCACTGATTGTAAGGGACAAATAAATGTCTTCATGCAAAACGTACCTGAATGACATTGACAATAAGTTGTACATCTATGACATAGAGAACAGAATGTACATGAACACCACTGTAGTATACGATACACTGCCCTATACAATCATCAGTGACGAACTGCTGGCTATAGTGTCCGTGGTGATTAAGAGCGCCCTGTACGACGGCATCGGTGCCTTCGGAGTAGTGACCAACATCATCTGTCTGAAAGTCTTCTGGACCATGGGCTTCAAGGACACCATCAATGTCTCCTTCTTCGCGATCGCCTTGGCGGACCTGGGCTGTCTGCTGTGTCTCTTGTGGATGGGCATCTGTTACAACCCGCTGCTCGCTTACGCCGACGTAAACTTCGAGTCCCGCAAGGTCCAGTATCTGACCGGTGGCTGGCCAAAGTTCTACTTCACCAGGGTCAGCGGGCTGATTACGGCCTACGTGACCTT
Source organism: Bulinus truncatus (assembly GCA_021962125.1). Taxonomy (NCBI): domain Eukaryota; kingdom Metazoa; phylum Mollusca; class Gastropoda; family Planorbidae; genus Bulinus; species Bulinus truncatus. The sequence continues at coordinate 502,361 of JAGDYQ010000016.1, read as the reverse complement.
CGAGCGTTGCCTGTGCACCACGATGCCGCTCAAGGTTAAGGTTGTTCTCACCTCGAAAAGAGTCTGCATCATTCACGTGATCATCTACGTCATCAACGCTCTCGTCATCGTGCCTATATACGTGTCGACGCGGTTGTCATGGAGATGGTCTCCCAGCAGAAACGACAGCATACTGACGCTGGATCCTATAATCGACAAGGAGATATTCAACATCACCAACGATCTGAACGCCTTTCTCCAGAACGGATCTTTCATCTTCGTTGTCATCTGCACCCTCATTCTCGTGAACAGCCTGAATGAATCACGCCGGTGGAAGCTGAAGTCCACGAGAAAGATGGACTTTGGTCAGCAGTCAAAAGAGAACCGCGCCAGCAGGCGAGTGGTCATGTTTATCGCCTGCAACCTGCCAGGCTCGCTGGCGTCACTGGGCATGATTGTGTTCCCAGAAGTCAACGCTGGAGAGTCGCAGCAGAACCTGTTCTTCTTCTTGGCAGCGTTCAACCACACCGTTGAGGCTGTCAACGCCTCCGTGAACATCTTCATTTATTTGGAGACCAGCATGAAGTTCTTGAAGATATTTTTTCAAACATTTACCTGTAGTAACAGTTCCAAAAATTCGCACCCGAGGCTTGCAAACCTAGAAGCCAGATAAATCTTTGTCTTTTTAGATTGAGATTTTTATTAAAAATATCAAAGACAAAAGAATAACAATACAAGTTTTTGTGTTTCATTGATTTAATGATAAAACCTCTATATCATCATCACAACACATGACAACATAACAGAAATACTTAGCAGCATACTATACATGTACAATGTACAACATAGTAAAAGAACACATAAATACAAAAGCAGCATACTAAACGACATATTAAAGATACAAGATATCATCATATTATAGTTTTCTTGCTGGCCATCGTTACAATAATCTTTGGTTAACCACAATGATCTTTTTTATTGCTTGTCATATCGTTCGTGTTAATGGTGCCACCAACGACAACCCTTTAGACAACCCTCTAGACAACCCTCTAGACAACCTTTTAGACATCCCTTTAGACAACCCTTTAGAGACATTCTGTCCGGGGCCCACCTCTTAAACTTATTCCAGATGTAAACCATCTTGGCGGTGTGCAATATCTCATCTAATTTTCCGAAGTCTGTGTGCGGCAAAAGATATTGACAGGTTCGTAACTTTGGAAGGCAATTAGAACATTGTCATTTCTCGAACTGTAAAACATTCACATTTACGCCTAGAGAAGAGGAGAGAGGAGGGGGTGGGAGAGGGGAGATGTGTCGGTAATACAAACATGAGGGTTGTGCTGTTTTTTTTCTTAGTCGATGATGCGTGAAAATGTTTTTCCGGTTATAAACCCACTGGGATTGTGCCGACTTTAGTGGAAGTATTTGTTGCTGCGAGTCAGTAAGAATTAGTCAGTGCGTTTGGCTAGGATGGGAATGGGATGGGGGGGGGTCGATTTTTTAGTTGAGTCATTATATCAGTCTGTTCGGGTGAGGCAGAGGACTCGAAGATGCGTCACTGTTCATTGCCTCTCTGTTCATTGGTTCCCTGTTCATTGACTCTCTGTTAATTGTCTCTCTGTTCTTGTCTCTCTGTTCATTGGCTCTCTGCTCATTGCATCCCTGTTCTTGTCTCTTTGTTCATACCTCTCTGTATGTTGTCTCTCTGTTCATTACCTCTCTGTATGTTGGCTCTCTGCTCGTTGCCTCTCTGTTCTTGTCTCTCTGTTCATTACCTCTCTGTTCATTGGCTCTCTGTTCATTGCCTTACTGTTCATCGCCTCCCGGTTCATCAACTCCCTGTTCACCTGTTCATTGCCTCCCTGTTCATCGCCTCCCTGTTCATCGCCTCCCGGTTCATAGCCTCCCCGTTCATAGCCTCCCTTAAATAATCCAGAACAACGTCAGATAGTTCTTAGAAAATCTTTAATTTAAAGTTTTCTTAAGTTCTTCTTTTCTTTTTAAATAAATACTTGGTAAATCTGTTTATCAACAAATGTATTATTTTCCAAAGCGAGATTCTCTACATTACAACTTGTCATCATTAACAGAATTGTGACTGAAAGCAAATAGGAAGGCTACTTGCTATGTTCACTCCGTTATTCACTCAAGCATTGTAAATCATGAGAAATTTTTAGTTTGCATCTCTCTCCCTCTCTATGAACTCTCTTAGTGATAACTGCGGGTTGAGACTTAGTCTATTTGAGCCCGTGAGATCAGACTTGCTTTGTCTCTCAACATCTGGAGACTGCCATAGAGCCCGATGGCCAGCAAGCTTTCGGGCTGGTCCACCCTGTGGTCCGCCAATCCGGGGCACTCGAAAAGCAAATGATCTACGGTTTCCTCCACATCCCTGAAGTGTCTACAAAGGGTGTCGACATTGGGCCTCAACCTCCCAAAGTACGCGCCAATAGGACAGTGCCCAGTTCGACACGCCTAAGTTTCCACCACGGGTCAGTTTTGGACGGCCGCTCCAGAAACTTTCGGACGTTGACTCCGTTCACCCCATGAGCCCAGCCCGAGAACCACTTCGATTGTCCAAAGAGGCAGATCTTGGAACGTGCGGCCTCGAATGAGCTCTTTCTTGCACTCACGGGCAGCACTTGGGAATCTGTCGACTGGACTATTGCCTTGGCAATGCCGTCTGCCCTTTCATTTCCGGGCACGTCCGCATGCCCGGGAACCCATTGAAGGGTCACATGCACGTGATGTTGGGACACAAGACCCTGCATTGCCATCAACATGGCTTCCAGCAGAAGCGGCCATTCTCCCGTCCCTTTTACAGCTTGGAGAACAGAGAGCGCGTCAGTGAGGATGACAATGTCTGTAGCAGGCAAAGTACCCTCACCAATTAGCTCCCCTATGTGGTCCACTGCCTCAGTAATGGCTGTCATCTCTGCCTCGTAAGCACAGAGCGACCCACATAGGCCAGCATGGTCTTTCACAAAGCCAGTTTGTGGGAGAGTGATGTGGACCCCAAACGAGGAGCTTGTCCGGCCGTCAATACTGGATACAGAGGCATCAGTATAGGCCAGTATAGCGTTCCCCGAATAGGTTCCAATCATCTCCATAGCCACATCCGTGATGGATCGGTGATCCTTTGCGTCCGCAGCATTGGTTTCGACCAGGGTCGTGCATACCTCGGGCATGTAGAAAGCCTCACCAGGAGGAACCCTAGAGACTGTCTCTAGCATTAGGCGGTCAGTCGGCAGCTTGATCTCGGAGGCAAGTCTCACCGCGTGGTGCATAAAAGACTGCATCGAGAGCCGCTTTCTTTCCACCCAGCCATCGACCATCTCCCTTAGGACAGAGGTCCCCTCCTGTTGCTTGAACCGCTCATACGCAGTTATAACGGCCTGCTCTCTACGGATACCCAGAGGTGGCACATTTGCCATGATTTCCACCGCTGCTGTGGGTGCCGTTCGAAAAGTGCCTGTGATCAGCCGGAGAGCCTGGTTTTGTACAACATCTAGGGCCTCTAAAGAGGACTTAGACCCATAGACTTGCACTACCTGGCTATAATCTATCTGAGACCTTACTGCACCCATGTACAGTGACCTCAGGACATCTGCTCGAGCCCCCCAGGACGTGCTCGCCAACTTTTTGACAATATTCACTCGATCAGAGGCGCAGCGGGCAACCTCTGAAAGATGTGTGCAGAGAGTGAGCTTTCTGTCAAGTGTAATTCACAGGTACTTGGGCTTAGGTTCCAGAGCAAATATTTTGGCCGACACCCCAACCCTGGTTTATTGGCTCCCTGTTCATGCTCTCTGTTTATTGGCTCCATGTTCAATGCCTCCCTGGGTTACTGACTTTTATTCATTACTTCCCTGTTCTATTTCCCCCCCTCCCCACCTCTCTATCTAAAACAGGCCGCCCTAGAAAGAATTTGATTGTGAACATTTAAAAATGGACGGGCCGTAATGTAAACACAGAAAGAGGGGTGGAGAGACATCTTCACGACTGTGTCCCATAAGTCCACCCGACGAAAAATATTGTTTTAGTTGTCGGGTGGTCGTGCAGTAAAGTGCTCGAATGGGTTCGAACTCAGGTGAGAACCAATGGAAATTTTCAGGTCATGGCGAAAGTTCTTTTCATGTCTCCCGTCGTGGCTAGGTGGCTGGGTGGCAGGCTAAAAAGGGTGGCTTGTTGACTGGGTAATTAATTGTTTTGAACGTGTTTTTTTTAGGATCAAGTAATAGAGGTGGACTGGCTCCGAGGGTGGGGGTAGGGGGATGCACCACGAATAAATGTAAGGCACGGTCCTTTGAATTGTAATGTTTTTAAAGCTTGTACAGTAATTGGTATCAGTTGGTCGAAATAGTCCATAGCTTAAGAATATCTACCGGCATCCCTGACACACTGGCGACATATATTTGTATACAAAAGAATTTCTTTTTTTTTTAAATTTATATTTTTAATTAATACAAAAAGTACAAGAAAGTAGACAAAATAATTTACTATATAAATAAGTAAAAGCTCCAGATATATTTTAATCCATAATTTTCAATATACATGTAGTTTCATTAAGTTGTAAAATAAATTGTTGAGTACGGTAACTCTTTTGTTAGACATATCCAATAGATAGAGTAATTACCTTTATACAATGCATATTTTAAATTGTAAAAGTAAACCAATTATAAAAAAATAAATTGATAAAAATAACAATAACTATACATGTAGTTACATTAATGATATTGATGTAATACATAAATTGTTGTTTTTTGTTGTTTGTTATTTTGTTGATTTTTTGTTATTTTGATGTTTTTTTTATTCTACTGCGCATGTTTGTTTGTTGTTTGTTGTTTTTTTTTGGTCTTTTTGTGAAATGACAATAAGTAGTACATGAAATATTTTTCTTTTAGTCATACATTAATTAAAGTAACCAAAAATATTAATAATCCAGAAGTTCTCAAACTATTACGCTTTACGACCCCATGGGATTTTATTTTACTCGTTTTTCCCATCTCTTCTGTAAAGAAAACCAAAAGCTGTAAGTAAATATGTATGGATAATCTTTACCCTTATGTTTTATTCACCCGCCAAAAATTCGTCCACGATCTTACCAAGGTGTCTCTAACAGCACTTTGAGCACCAATGTAATAATTCTTCTATTACAATAACACCGTCCGCTTTGATTGAAACAAAAGGTTAAGATATCAAGTGAATCACATTGTGGCATTCATGTGGATTTCAGTTGCTGTATAATGATGTATGAGAAACGATGTATAGGAGAGAGAGAGAGAGAGAGAGAGAGAGAGAGAGAGAGAGAGAGAGAGAGAGAGAGAGAGATACATTAATAGCTTAATGAATACATATTTTAATGTTTAATTATTTTTTTTAAACGATATGAAAATATAGAAACAAGTATACATTAACACTGGCTTTCAATGAATTAATACATCTAGGCATAAATACTATTACTCAAGCGGAATGAAAGTTTGAAAGACACTGGGGTTCGCGGCATAGGGTGTCATAGGCTAATTGTAAGGGATATACAAAGCCATACAAATTAAATACCAATACAACTTTCTAAATAAAAACTATTTTTATATCGTATGTGTCTGGGGTTACATTAATATCACAAAAGTTCAAAGTAGCGGAACACTATATGTGCTACAAACTAATAAACATTTGAGTATAAAATGATTAGTTTCCGCGTTTGGCTCGCAATCATTTCTATTTACAGTTTGACTATTTATTGGACAACCCTTACTATTCATTGACCAAATATTACTAACAGTTAAACAAATGTTTAAAAAACTATTAGTTGAGCAAATGTGACTATTAGTTGAGCAAATGTTACTATTGCTTGTTAAAAAAAGACACACACATTTCCAGTTATTCTTAACATGTATCCACAAAAATCAGTAGGCTACACTACTGCAATTGATTTTTTTTTTCGATTTACAGAGAAACCGTTTTGAGCAATAGTAAATAATTAAATTACATTAAGAAATAGCTGGACGGAATAAAACATCTTATTACAAAACTGATATCATTTAAAAATGATCCTGTCTTTTAAATTGTCAGCCCGCGGGCAATCACATCGAGATGTGGCAAAGATTTCCCATCTTTGTTTACACTGTGATATGGTGGGGGGAAGTAACTCGCGTGCACTCGAAAAGATGTTCGCTTTTTATTTTGAGTTACTGGCCCTTCTCAATAGAAAAAGTAATAAAAAAACCGTGATGCACCAGACAGAAGTCTCCATCCAGACTGAAGTCTCCCTACGGAGGTCTCCAGACAGAAGTCTCAACTCTTCAGCTAAAGACAGCCGTCTTTTCAAAATGTGTATGGCCAATGAATATCAGAGCTGTCATAACACTCTTGTTATTAGATAAACGCATATTGATATCATCAGTGTTGATATAAGGCTGACGTTTGGAGTCCTGCAAAAGTATCATATAATTGTTAGTTGGGATTTCATGGGGAATTCAAAAGGTTCTTTAGTTCTTTTAAATATATTATACTTATAATAATATTCAATACAGGTTAACTTATTTATTTTAATTTTATAACAATCATTACAAAAATTAAATATATATGTATATATTAGCAATATTTAACTTGCATCATTTGCAATAATCAAAACCATGTTTTGTTTAGAACTACCTGCTTCCGGTGGAGCAAAGTTCACTGAGCCAATCTGGCATTCCAGGGATGGGTTCATCGTCCATAATTTTTCTATTGGCTTGATCTATTTTGATGTAGCTGTCGAAAAGCAATCAATCGGAAAAATTGTTAACCTACAGTAAATTGTAAATAGTAATTTAGTCAGTATCTCAGTGTAATTTGATAAAATAATTTCACTGTTGTAATTTCCAATTTTCTCTTTTTGTTACAGTGGGGAAAAAAAAGTGGCATTTAAAAAATAGCCGGTAAAGGTCTAAATTGGGGTTGCAACTGGGATCACTGTCCCAGATCCCTCGACAGACGGGAGCTTAAAGATTTATTTTTTTTACATACCTGCAACAAAATATGTTTTCCCAAATGTCATCTATGACTTTAACCATGGACCCCCTCGAATGACACCTCCCACAACCCCCCCCCCCCACCTCGGCCATGCGTACTCATAAGGCCGCCGATGAAATAGCTAAAAACTTGTTTCAAATTTTACAATAATATGAGTGGTGCTTAGTAAGTAGAAAATAAAGTCTTAAGGACACTTCTGTTAATGACTTGGCATATAGAGTGACATTAGTATTGTTGATTAAAATGTATGATATCAATGTTTATCAATAGCTAGCAATTTTTTTCATGTATTGTTGTGTGTTAAACATAAATGGCTACATTATGTCATAACTTTTAGAAAACAATGTTTGAGGCTTGAAATTATACCTAGGCCAAATGTTTGAGGCTTGAAATTTAGTAGTTGCTAAAGCGATGAAAAATAGAATGTCTGAAAACTAATCTCCAGTTAAATTACATGATGTGTGACTGTATTTACCAATAGACCTTGTTACTTTGAGGCCACGGCTATTAGGGCAGAAGACAGATTGACGTCATACTGCTGTCACATTCGATTTCTTAATCCCGCCCTGAAAAACTATTTATAGTCCTGAAATTTGAAGCAATGAAATTCATTTTCCCCATTGCCAGAGGTTTTGAGGGTGGCACAAACCTGTTTCGAGTTACGACGTAAACTAGGCCATCGCTCCACTGGGCCCCAAACACAACGTTGTCAGGCAAGGGTCCAGCGAAATCACTGATGTCTATACCATGAGGTGACCCATGCTCAGTGAACGTCCACCATTTGGATCTCTGTAAGGTGAGTTTTGTAGGATTAGTCGATGTGCATAGAAGATGAGTAATTACAGAAATACATAAATAAACACCATTCACCAAACATGCACCATATCTAAACTACCATTGTTCGATCTTTATCAAACGTCGGTATCGATAAATACAAATGACGATACCGAGACGTGCCCTATTTCATCACAACTCCCCACGTTTCTGAAAAGCTACGATTTGTAACCGATCCCTAACACAGATTAAATATATACATTCCCGAGTACGGTTACCTTACATCGAATTGATGGATCCAAAAAGAAAGTTTGATAAATAGGTACAGAATAGAGCAGTGGTGGCGAACCTATGGCTCGCGTCCAACTGCCGGAACTCAGATCCTCATCAATCCTCACGCGACTAAAATATCACTTCCTTTAATCTTAATTTAAGTGTTGGCACTTTGCTATAAATAAATTGTTTGTTGTTTTTTTTTTGGTTGAATTTTGGGCACGCGGCCCAAAAAGGTTCGCCACCACAGAAATAGAGGCTTTTTCTTTTTCATTAAGAGTCAAATCTATGGATAATACTTACTACTAGGTATTACTGATAGTTAAAAAATATATCTATGCTTTTTTATATATAAATTTAATCCAGAAACGTTAATAGATGTAAACAAAAAAAACTTTAGAATTTGTTTCTGAGTCTACAAATACGTTAAAAAAATCACATTCCTATACCACAAAAAGAAAAGAAAAGGTTCAATATTCAATGTCGACCTTTGGGGTCAGAGGTTAGGAATTTCGTTTAGTCTTCCAGAAGTATCACACCTCAGTACCCAACATTCGATAAGTTCTTAGTGTCCAACACTTTTCTTCCCTCAGTTAATACTGAATCTACAATATTTCCCAAATTCATGACTTTTACGAGGTAACATGTCTCTATGGACTGTCCCATTACGAGGTAACATGTCTCTGTGGACTGTCCCATTACGAGGTAACATGTCTCTGTGGACTGTCCCATTACGAGGTAACATGTCTCTGTGGACTGTCCCATTACGAGGTAACATGTCTCTGTGGACTGAGGCTATACCTGTTTGTATGACTTCTATGGACTATACCTGTTTTTATGACTTCTATGGAATATACCTGTTTGTATGACTTCTATGGACTATACCTGTTTATATGACCTCTATGGACTATACCTGTTTGTATTACTTCTATGGACTGTGACTATACCTGTTTGTATGACTTCTATGGACTGTGACTATACCTGTTTGTATGAAATATCAGAGTGAATAACAAAATGTAAACTTACCCCGAACAACAACGGTCTGTCTCTGCCTTGACCATCTTTGTACAGCACGGCAAATTTAGGAGTTTCAGGTAGAGTTCCAGATTCTAGGGTTATAGGGTATCCGGATTGTAGCTGGTTATTGCGATAGGCCCACAGTTTGAAGCCTGGTAAACATAAAATAATAGGAAATGTTAAAGCACAAAATAAAAGATTATTTTAAAATATAATAACACAACAAACTAAACCTGCGATACCCGGGAAGCAAAAAAGGGCACAAATATTGACTGAATTAGGCGTTACGTCTTTTGTGCCAGTTACAGTTTTCGTGCATATTTAGCCCATAAAGCATACACAAATGTATTGCTGATACAAGAAGACAGAAAGTTTTCGGACATAACAACCTGGCTTACATACTTTATGTTTGAATCCATATAGCCTGGAACAATATAATTTATATGTCTGTCCACCTAGAATGAAGTCATTATTCTAATGACATTTTTATATTATAATATTTTCTAATTTATTTTTTTTTAAATCAACAGTTTTAGTATTTCTTTATGTAACAAAACAAAGCATATTTAAATTAAGAACAATGTAATAAATGTCTATCCATAAATCATAAACTCATAATATTCAATGTTTATTGATCATTTCCTTTTTTTTATATCCGCCATTTCATAAGCAAATTTTTTTTTATTATTAAGTTTCCCAACTCTTTGACCTTTTTCAAATTTAGGGCATTTTGAAATCTATTTGGATATTTGCATATATTCTTACCTTATTGCCGACCCGAAGACTGAGAGTCAGAAGACAGGCATATGGATGGATGGATGGATAGATGGATGGATGGATGGATGGATGGATGGATGGATGGAAGATAGATTTTGAATACCTTTAATAAAGTAAACATTTCCTTTCAAAGAGAAAGCCACGTCCGTCTTCTGAGGCACGCCAGGAAAGACAACTGACAGTTCTTCTGACTTAAGCACCTGACCATCAATGGACAGTTGGTGGACTTGCTCACCAGAGACCGCAAAGTACCGTCCAGAGTTCACTGAAGGATCTGTGGGTTAAAAAAAAAAAAAAACAATCACAAATATTATTTCAGCTCATTTCATTTTTTAGTTACTTTTTATTGGTCTATATTAAAATTTGATGGGTTCTTTGTTGTTATTGCATTTTTTTTTACTTAACAGTATGCAGGTCTATATGTGAAAGCTTCCTTACCAGCAAATATGGCCTCCACGTCAACTCGCGTGCACCTGTTGTCTTGAAAAGGCGGGGTCGGCTTCCATGTTGGCTGGAGTGTTCTGTAAATGAACAGTGTTTTCATTTATATCAGACCATTTTTTTTAAGTCCCCGGTGAGATATGGTATTTTTCTCTCTTAGATCGTGAAAATCAAACTTGGGCAGTTTATTTATGTATATTGTAGTGACCTCTTTTCATCCTCACCTTTCACCTTGGCCGAGACAGACCATCGAGTCCCCCTCCCCCCCCCCCCCAAACGCTTCTTAAGTTCAAGTTAGATTCACATTTTGAGCTTCATGTACATGGACAGTTTCACCAGGTCCTGAAAAAATATAATGAGTGAGGACCCGGGCTGCTTTAATACTGCCACGAGACTAATGAACCTATGACCTATGACCCTTGACTCTGTAAAAGAAAAAAAAACTGCCCTTGTTTATCATATTATATGGTTTATTCCTGATTTTCACCGCAAAGACAAAAAACAATGGCATGAAATATGAAGAACTCTTTTCATCATCTGGAATCAGGCATATCACTTGTATGTGAAATGTGGAAAGACATTACATATTTCACAAGTATCATTTTTATTCACTCAATTAGACATTTTGTTCGTTACTGGCCTGGGGCCCACAGTAGACATAATCCGGCCTTTGGTGTGGAGCCCAGTATATTCTCTTGACATTGTAAAAGTTTTTTCCGTGTATAACGTTTAATTAGCCCAGACTATTTGGACAAAGCAATAATATGTATAACCCAGACCATTGGGACAAAACAATAATATGTATAACCCAGACCATTGGGACAAAACAATAATATGTATAGCCCAGACCATTGGGACAAAACAATAATATGTATAACCCAGACCATTGGGACGAAACAATAATATGTATAACCCAAACCATTGGGACGAAACAATAATATGTATAACACAGACCATTGGGACAAAACAATAATATGTATAAACCCAGCTATTTGAGCTAAGCAAGATTATGTTTTGGTTAGTTTTTTTGCATATCCACTGAAATAATTCAACTCAGAAATTCAACAGAATGCATCTAATTCGGTTAATGAATAATTGTGTGTGTATATTTACCTGTACCCAGGAAGTCGAGTTACTGGAGGTCTACGGGTCATTGGGTCAGTTCTGACCTCTGGTGAACGAGTAGCTGTTGGGCGGGCAGTGGCAGGTTTTATGCCGGAACCTGAGATTTAAAAAAAAAAAAAATACATTATAAAAAAATATTTTATAAAAAAACACCATACAGAGACAGACTTACAGATACACTTACCCGAAAAAGGGATAGACAGACAGATAAGCAGACTTACAGAGGAAAAGATAGAAGAACAACAGAGAGAAAGAAAAACAAACAGACGGACGGACAGACAGACATACATAGAAAAGAACACACAGATTACAGTCAGACATCCAGACAGATCGACAGATAGATAGATAGATAGATAGACAGACACATACAGATAAATACATTCATACATACATACTTAATAATGGTTAGAACGTAATTGTATACAAATGATGAATGTACGGTTAACACACACTAGCACTACATACGCTCAAATAGACAGACAATTAGACATATAGACAGACAGACATATAAACAGGCAGAAAGATAGATAGATAGATAGATAGATAGATGGATAGATAGATAGATAGATAGATAGATAGATAGATAGATAGATAGATAGATAGATAGATAGATAGATAGATAGATAGATAGATAGATAGATAGATAGATAGATAGATAGATAGATAGATAGATAGATAGATAGATAGATAGATAGATAGATAGATAGATAGATAGATAGATAGATAGATAATTAGATAGACAGACATATATAGATAGATAGACAGACATATATCTACATATAGCTGTACGTCAGTCGGCGGATGGATTGATAAATCGACCGACCGATTGATGACTCACCATACATGTCTTTTATTCCCCGTATGTCGTCCACCGCCAGCTCTACTGACGTCTGATACAATGGATACATGATGGCCGTCTGGTCATTGGAGTGGTGAAGCCCCATGGTGTGACCCAGCTCATGAACTGCAACAGCCAATAGAAAATCCCTTGACCATCTGTCCTGTGCGTCGAAGTGTACGTCCCCGGCAATGCCCTTTGGGTTAGGGTTAGGCCCCCAGGCATGCGCCAGAATGTTTGGTCTGTCTTGAGCTGTGATCGTTAAAAAAAATTTCATGAATAATCTCTTTATCAAATAATAATATTGTCTAATGTGTAAATGTTACGACCAAAGCCCGAAATCGGTCCGAAATCGCAAACTGGCCGGTCAAATCGGGAAGTGGCCAATATCGCATCACATTGACCGGCCTATATCCAATTTTTTTAAAGAGGTTTCGGGGTTTGACCAGCCAGTTCGCGAAATGGCGTGGGGCGATCGGCCAAAGTCGGAAGAAAAAGGTCATGATAGATTTTGGGTGTTTGTATACTGTAATAATAATCATATAGTACATCGGATATTGGCCACATACCTCCTCGGCCAAATTGGAAATGGCCGGTCAATTCGAGAACTGGCCGACCTTCGGGCTTTGGCCGCAACATATTATATAAAAATATATGTTATATGTTATGTATATATGTATGTACGTATAGCATCTAAGAGATTTCAATCTCATCCTTGCAGGGACTTCACAGACCCGCATGATTCCACAACTTCACCAAAGGATGATTGTCCTACATGATAAAAAATAAACTTACGGGAGCCGTCAAACACTGGGTCGTGAGAGGGCCCATGTCTTCCACTGGCAAACTTGATGACAATGTCAGGCTCCTCACCGGGCCTTCTCTCTTCTCTGAATGTGATAGGCACCACTTCAGCCCAGATTCGGAGAGCTTCCTTCATGACCTGTCTGTGGACATAGGGGAAAACAATGCACATGTATTGATTGTCAATTTTAATAGGTACCGTACAGTTTGCGATGACATTTGTCTATGTAATAATGTCTTTGTAATAATGTGTAAGTAAACTTCCCCCCCCCCATTGCGAGTCGTGTAATATACATCCCGCCATTAGTCCATTACATTAGATAAACAGACAGGCAGCCATACCGACCGACAGACAGATATATAAACAGACGGGTGGATGGGGGGTGGACATACAAACAAACCTACAGATAGATAGATAGATAGACAGACAGACAGACAGACAGACAGACAGACAGACAGACAGACAGACAGACAGACAGATAGATAGATAGATAGATAGATAGATAGATAGATAGATAGATAGATAGATAGATAGATAGATAGATAGATAGATAGATAGATAGATAGATAGATAGATAGATAGATAGATAGATAGATAGATAGATAGATAGATAGATAGATAGATAGATAGATAGATAGATAGATAGATAGATAGATAGATAGATAGATAGACAGATAGATAGATACGAATCTTTTACATGGGTCACTGAAATTCATGATAGCTGTTTTTCGGTCACGTACGCTGACCACAAACATTGACCAATGGCCAATGAATCATGTCAGTTTGCTTGATATCTCGTCCACTACCTCGCCCTAACTCGCCTTGTTTCCGTGAGAAAATATGATTAGCAAATGCGTTCCAAACTAATTAATGAATCCTGGCCCTTATCACATGCGAACTTCAGGTCGACACCTGGACTCGATCCGCGGTGGGGAAAGGGGAGGAGTTAACTGTAAGTTTTCATTAATGAATGTACTGCATGCCACGTGTCTCAAGTGGAGCTTGTTCATTGGTCACACGTGACAAGAAGACGTGGTGAATGTGCACTAGTGCGACTGATACTTTCAAGTTGATGTTTGCTTGTTCGTTTTACAAAGTTCGGGGAGGTCGTCTGCTGTACTGAATAACTGGACCGGCAATAATGGATGGCAGTGGACATTCTTGACCTAAATAACCGGGTACTTAAGTTTTCCATCCCTTGCTCATTATTTAGCCGTGTGAGAAAAATTAAAGTACGATGAGGATATTTTTAATTTTATTCACATATCTAAATAATTCTTTGATTTTTGAAAATGTTTCGCGCTGATTTAGTAGAGATTATCAGATTATCAGATTATCAGAGCCGCAGCTATCTATTGTGGCGCCCTGTGCAAGTTACTTTTTTTTTGCGCCCTCCTACCAATCTGAAGAGTGCAAAAAGGATTTTTAAAAAGCGCTCTTTCGGCGCCTATTCCTAGTTCCGCGCCCTTCCTCATTCGGCACCCTGTGTGGCCCCAAAACCCGTAGTCCCCTTCCTACGCCACAGATGACAAGTCTACGTTTCTTTACATTCAACGAGAGATTAAAAGGTTCATGTATTAACTCAGTTCTCCTAACTCACTCTGACATATACATATGTAAATAGACAGTTTAATCAATGTCTGTACGTGTCCAAAGACCGATATATCGTTCTTTAACTCTGCCCCAGGCACGCAGCAATATAAAACAGGGGTGGGCAACCATTTCAAACCTAGGGCCACTTTGTGTTCTAAAATTCGACAAAAGGGCAGTACCAAGAGCAGAGGTGTTGGGTGTATTCAAGAAATACTGTCAATTAAACACAAGCGCTATTGATTTAAACGAACAAAGAGTGGCAGAGCGCGGGCCGGATCAAACAGCCTTGCGGGCCGCATATTGGCCATGTCTGACCTAATATCTTTGTTTAATTAAACGGATTTAAAAAACAAAAACAAACATAAGACAATGAAGGAGAAAAAAAACTAAAGAATCTATTATGTGTATCATCATGTAAACTGTACAGTTTCTTCGGACCTGCATTTCTTTTTGCTTAGCTCTTACCTTGACAGATATAAATATTTACAAGTTCAATGGCTAGTTTCATTGTTTTAAGCCTTATGAAGTGTGTCATGAGTTCCATCCCTCATTACAAACATTAACACCCTAAGCGATTAATTAAATTATCAACAGTCGACTAATTTCCACTTACTTTTGCTCATTTTCTGAAAGTTGCTGAGACGGGTTTTGTAATGCCCAGGTCAGTTCAGGTGTATCCCATCGTAAAGGTGAACCATCTGTAGTTAAAATTGATAAAATGAATTCACTTTGATAGCAGAAGTTCATTTCACTAATTGTTTTAGTTTATTTTACAGTGGTCCATTAAAAAATGAAATCATAAACTTCAACCTATTGGAACATGACATAAAATTGATAGCAATTTCTTGAATCCGGACTTTGCTTCAAAATTAACGCGAACAGCGTGTCTTTTTTTTAATGACTTTTAGTTAACTGCTCTGTTTACCTGCTCTTCTAGGGAAGGAATATCTCTTGTGTCTCCTCCCGCCATCTCTAGATGACCTCGTCCAGTCTCCTGGTGTTTGGTCAGCCTCAATGTCCACAACTCCACAACGAGGAGACCTCATCAGCTCTTTAGTCGCCCTGTCCAGTTGTCCAGTTTGGGGCAGACCAAAAAATTTCTGTAATTTTCTAATTTAAAGAAACAGAAATATTCGATTAGTCTTTAAACTTAGAGTGCTGATTTAGACCAAACTTTTTAATCCCCTTTGTTTTTCATCAGAAATTTAATTTTATTTTTTACTGAATCAATTCAGAAGTAGAAGATCCAAAAAAAGTTTCAAAAATTAATATGAATTAATTTTATCTTTCATAAGACATGTTCAATATTAAAGAATCGCAATCAATGGTTCCATGCCCATTGACCTGAGGTGACCACGGACTTTATATAATAGTTTATTTTATACTGAGAGAGCTCTCTTCAAAAGTTTGACTCTTGTTAGCAAGACAACCACCAGCAGCTCACATAGGCTAAACTATGCTGGTATGTTGTCAATGATTTTGCCTAGATCTTTTTTTACAACGCCTAGCGCCCTCACAACGAAGGACGCGGTGGTGGCTCCCAATCACCACACTTCAAACTTGGTGTTCCTTTGGTAGAGTTAGCCAAAGTTATATCCCCGAGACAGTCAACAACATGTTCCTGTGTAAACGTCAGACTTTGTTATGTCACCACACAGTCAAACTATATTTTCCTGTGTGAACGTAAGACTTTGTTATGTCACCACACAGTTAAACTATATGTTCCTGTGGGTACGTCAGACTTTGTTATGTCACCACACAGTCAAACTATATGTTCCTGTGGGTACGTCAGACTTTGTTATGTCATCACACAGTTAAACTATATGTTCCTGTGGGTACGTCAGACTTTGTTATGTCACCACACAGTTAAACTATATGTTCCTGTGGGTACGTCAGACTTTGTTATGTCACCACACAGTTAAACTATATGTTCCTGTGGGTACGTCAGACTTTGTTATGTCACCACACAGTCAAACTATATGTTCATGTGGGTACGTCAGACTTTGTTATGTCACCACACAGTCAAACTATATGTTCCATTGGGTACGTCAGACTTTGTTATGTCACCACACAGTCAAACTATATGTTCCTGTGGGTACGTCAGACTTTGTTATGTCACCACACAGTTAAACTATATGTTCCTGTGGGTACGTCAGACTTTGTTATGTCACCACACAGTTAAACTATATGTTCCTGTGGGTACGTCAGACTTTGTTATGTCACCACACCGTCAAACTATATGTTCATGTGGGTACGTCAGACTTTGTTATGTCACCACAAGTTAAACTATATGTTCCTGTGGGTACGTCAGACTTTGTTATGTCACCACACAGTCAAACTATATGTTCCTGTGGGTACGTCAGACTTTGTTATGTCACCACACAGTTAAACTATATGTTCCTGTGGGTACGTCAGACTTTGTTATGTCACCACACAGTCAAACTATATGTTCCTGTGGGTACGTCAGACTTTGTTATGTCACCACACAGTTAAACTATATGTTCCTGTGGGTACGTCAGTCTTTTTATACTTTTGTTTATTATGCGATGGGGCGGGACGCGGGGGGGGGGGGAGGGTCAGACAGATATTATAATTAAAGACGTGGTGGTCGTAAGGATTGGCGCCCAACTTTGGCGATGCAGGCCAATGGATCGAAACTTAGCGACCATAGGACAGTGTGGACAGCTACGCGGTCATCGTAGAATGGTTTACAGTGTGGACAGCTACATGACCATCGCAGAATGGTCTACAGTGTGGACAGCTACGTGGTCATCGTAGAATGGTTTACAGTGTGGACAGCTACATGACCATCGCAGAATGGTCTACAGTGTGGACAGCTCCGTGGTCATCGTAGAATGGTTTACAGTGTGGACAGCTACGTGGCCATCGCAGAATGCTCTAGAGTATGGACAGCTACGTGGCCATCGCAGAATGGTCTACAGTGTGGACAGCTACGTGGCCATCGCAGAATGGTTTACAGTGTGGACAGCTACGTGGCCATCGCAGAATGTTCTACATTGTGGACAGCTACGTGGCCATCGCAGAATGTTCTACAGTGTGGACGTAACTAGGGCGCTACAAAAATGTTCCTCAAGGGATAATTGGTTCGTCACAGCACCCAAAACCGTACTTGTATGTAATAACGGCCCTGACAGTATCGATATATAAACATCTAGTCGTTTCTTTGGTAGCACGGTTAGGATTTCTTATATGTAATAACGGCCTTGACAGTAGCGATATATAAACATCTAGTCGTTTCTATGGTAACACAGTTAGGATTTCTTATCTGTAATAACGGCCGTGACAGTATCGATATATAAACATCTAGTCGTTTCTATGGTAACACAGTTATGATTTCTTATCTGTAATAACGGCCCTGACAGTATCGATATATAAACATCTAGTCGTTTCTACGGTAACACAGTTGGGCTTTCTTATCTGTAATAACGGCCCTGACAGTATCGATACATAAACATCTAGTCGTTTCTACGGTAACACAGTTAGGCTTTCTTATCTGTAATAACGGCCCTGACAGTATCGATATATAAACATATAGTCGTTTCTACGGTAACACAGTTAGGCTTTCTTATCTGTAATAACGGCCCTGACAGTATCGATATATAAACATCTAGTCGTTTCTACGGTAACACAGTTAGGCTTTCTTATCTGTAATAACGACCCTGACAGTATCGATGTATAAACATCTAGTCGTTTCTATGGTAACACAGTTTGGCTTTCTTATCTGTAATAACGGCCCTGATAGTATTGATATATAAACATCTAATCGTTTCTACGGTAGCACAGTTTGGCCATGTACGAGATTTTTTTTAACAACACTTAATTTTGAGACTATCGTTGTTGTTTTGTTTATTTATTATTTTTTTTTTTTTTTTGCTTTTTTGTTTCGTCATGTATAAAACGCTGAATCAGCTTCGATGTGTTACAGTGTGTGTAATGTGTATGTGTTTGTGTGTATGTGTGTGTGATGTCAATCTAAAACCTTTTTTTTTTAAATATATCTTTAGAAATTTTCGTTTTGATTCACATGTATTCAGTTTCTGTTTTCATCTAGGATGTTTGACAAAAAGAATTCATAAAGACCGTGTAATCAATTCATAAAGACCGTGTTTATCAATTCATAAAACTGTGTAATCAATTCATAAAGTACGACGTATTGTTTACAAAGAGTTGCTAGGAAACTTACAATATGGCTGCCCGCTTCTCGGTATCCATGTAATACTGTAAGTCAATCTCTTTGTTATCTGACTCAGGGTCTGACATAACCAAGTTATGTGCTCTGGGCTCTTGGTGAGTGTAATATCCATAGTGGCTCAGGTAGTGCTTAACAAAAGATACAATAAAATTGTATTTTAAAATTACTTCTTTCATTAATTTAAAGATAACATATCAAAAAACCGTTTTATGAATACATTTTAAAAAAAGGTAAATAAATGTCTAGAGTGAAGAATGAATGGCTACATGTGTATAATTCTATATTCTGTAAGAGAGGTTGGCTCCTTTGATATTCAGTTTTAAAAAAACGTTAAACTATAATTTACAAAATAGGGATTTGATATGATAAGGTTTACTCAACAATTATACGGGTATTGAATAGGTTTACTCAACAAATATATTAGTAATGAAAAGGTTTACTCAAAAAATTAAACATGTATTAAAAAGGTTTACTCAGATTAAATAAATTATACTACTCAAATATATTAGTAATGAAAAGGTTTACTCAACAAATATATTAGTATTGAAAAGGTTTACTCAAAAATTAAACATGTATTAAAAAGGTTTACCAGATTAAATAAATTATAATACTTCTGATAATAAGTTGTGATTTCTTTTTTTTTTTAAGAAAATTTACAGCATGAAAATACTTTAGATAAAAAAAATCTTACGAGATTAAAATAATACTCACTTCTGCTTCACCTGAAGCGTCGAATGAAGTATCCGTGATCGGTATCGATCTGCACGATGACGTCATCAATATAATCACCACGATCAGCCCCGACAACATTCTCTCGTCTCGGGTGTCAAATTTTTTTTTTAAAGTTTTGACAAAATGTGGTTGTTATTTTATTACTGCTTGACTTCACTGAGCTTACGTCTCTTTGATTTCTGTGTTCTACGTCTGCTCAACGATGCCTTTATTCAATGCACAAAATTTAACAAGTTATTTATTAAACACTTCTGTTTATTATGCACATGTGTTTAAATTTCTTTAGAACTGTGTGTCTTATTTCACGTAAATTCATTCAACAAGCAGCCAATACGTATGAAATTCTAATCACAATGAAACAGACAAAAAAAAAGTATTACTTCATTTTAAATATCTTGGCTCTGTTTTCTGACAAACGGAACATGCATTTTCCTTATATACATATACAAGTACAAGTATTCGGAGAATCGATTACCGGACATTAAAGCTACCGGATTTCACTGGCTATCGCTCGTTCATAATTCGATACTCGCCCTTCTAATTAATATAAGTTCACTCCGCGATGTATCAAAACACAATCGAATGTATTTGCTGAATCGGAATGGTTTATTTCAGAGAATTATTGGGCGTTGGTCATCCGGTACGAGTAGACGTTTGTACTGAACTCGCATTGCCCAGATAAGTCACTTGTATGTGTAAATCTATTATCTAACACTTACAGACGTGTTGTGTGTGTGTGTGTGTGTGTTTTGTGATGTTCCGCCTAAACTAGGACAATGTCGTCCACTTCACTTGACTGCTCGAGTTTTTAATTTGCTTACCATGTCATATCCCTGACCTTCCCCCCCCCAACCTTACTCTCTTCATTTTGCTCTCTAGATCTGTACATTACAAGCTCGATGTTAAATGATAGCCATTTCTCTTTGCGAGTGTACCAGTGGTAATGTAACTGTATGTGTATGTGAGTGTGGCAGTGGGTAATGTAACTGTATGTGTATGTGAGTGTGGCAGTGGGTAATGTAACTGTATGTGTATGTGAGTGTGGCAGTGGGTAATGTAACTGTATGTGTATGTGAGTGTGGCAGTGGGTAATGTAACTGTATGTGTATGTGAGTGTGGCAGTGGTAACGTAACTGTATGTGTATGTGAGTGTAGCAGTGGTAATGTAACTGTATGGGTATGCGAGTGCGGCAGTGGTAATGTAACTATATGTGTATGTGAGTTTGGCAGTGGTAATATAACTGTATGAGTATGTCTGTTGTTGTTTGTTGTTGTTTTTGGTGAGTGTTATTATATAGGGGACGGATGGTCGTGTGGTAACGCGCTCGACTGTCGACCTGAATATACCTGGTTCGATCTCCGGACCAAGGAAGTTTTTCAGGTCTTGGCTCAAGTTCCCGATATATCTCCCGTGGTGCCTCCATGGCCATTGCACTATCGGCTATGGTGGGGATGAAAGAAGGGCACCATAAAACCGTCCCATTAGTGGTTTATAGGATCTAAGGGATTTCATCTCATCCTTACAGGGACTTTACACATCACACTTGTGCGTATGTGGTCTTTTTTACTCCTCAACAAAATATATTGTTTACATAACATGCAGGATGCAAAAGAAATTAAAAAAAACAAATAATACTAAACAACCGTCAACAACAATAATTATATTAACCAAAACAATTGACGTAAGAATCCTGAAACATTAAGAAAAAATTTTAGAGTTAACTTGACTCACGATTCGCCTCGCAATTTTCGATTGTAAAGAAAATGTATACTTCTCAATACGAACGACTCAAAACTTGAACACATTTGAATTTAAACAATAATTTGAGAGCAACGAAATTATAACATTGTTTTTTGTAAATGCTTCAGGTTATTTTTGTGTTTATTTTAATACTTAACGCATCCATCAGACTAACCCTGTCCTTAGAATACATAATTTCTCCAAGTCGGACCTTGTAAAAGAACGTCGTACAACCTATTTCCGATGCTTATTTGTAAGCTTATCTCCCTTGTGTGAATCGATGATTTTCAAATATAATTAGCGTTGATATTGAAAAATTAACTCCTAGGATTGAAAGAACTACTCATAGCTGATACGGCTGATAAAAAAAGGCTAACTAAAGTCAAATAAATGATAATCAACTGTTAATTTAAACCCAGAAGTAATTGGGAAAAGTCAGATTGTAACAAACTCTCACGAATTCTGCCAAACGCGTGATTTCCAAGAATCACAGTGCAGGTAAGCTTGAAAATGTTTTTAGTTACTTCCTTTTGTAGGGGACGGATGGTCGTGTGCTAAAGCGCTCGACTGTCACTGGTTCGATCTTCGGCATATTTCAGGACATGGCTAAAGTCCCCGCTGTATCTTCCCTGTTGCCATATCGGGCTATGGTGGGGATGAAAGAAAGGCACTATAAAAACCGTCCCGTTAGTGATTTATCAACGTCTACCCCCCCCCCAGCGGGCCGCGGAGAAATTATCGAACGATGACCGGTCCGCGGCGAGATAAAGCTTGGGGACCACTCGTTAATAGGATCTAAGAGATCTCATTTCATCCTTACAGGGACTTCGTACTCTTCCTTTAGTAACTTCATTGGTTTAATGAAGAGACACTACGTTAGTTCTGCATCCTGCACACCACATGGAAATGGTGTTTTTCACTTTATGACTTTTAACACAGTTTCATTTTGCTATAACCAATCAGTAATCTCTATTGATACAGTCTCGCTTGGTTGTAACTAATCAGTAATACCTATTGATAACACTGGAAAACAAAAAATAATTTATCGTGGATTTCTTGGTACCCATCATCTAATCATACTCAATTTACACACGCTGATTTCGAATATGCAAACCATTTGTCTCTATCAGTCTCCAATTTTAAGAAATCCGCAATCTTAATTTTTTTTATTATGGTTATAATACTCCAATATGTATAAAAATGAAATTTTTAAACCATATATTCTCTTTTGCAGTTAATGTAAAAAAATATTAAACACAAGCATGAAATCAGTTCTAACTAATAAAA
The DNA here is from genome assembly GCA_021962125.1 of Bulinus truncatus. Classification (NCBI taxonomy): domain Eukaryota; kingdom Metazoa; phylum Mollusca; class Gastropoda; family Planorbidae; genus Bulinus; species Bulinus truncatus. The sequence goes on along the minus strand of JAGDYQ010000016.1, from coordinate 479,752 downwards.
TTATATGTAAAAAATATATTCCATTTAAAGTCAAATGCATGTGTCAAATGTTTAAAATGTTCATGGTTTGAATTTCTTGGCTGTGGACTTCCGCTTGTACTGAGTACTTGGCAAGTCGCGTTTTAGAGTCCAACAGTAGTCAGCTAACATCGCTGCACTCCACCGGCCCTGGTAGCGTGACTGCATCACAGAAATGTCCTGGTGGAAGCGTTCGCCATGTTCATCGCTTACTGCGTCTAGGTTTTCTGGGAAGAAGTCTAGATGTGAATCGAGTAAATGAATTTTCAGAGACATATTGCATCCCAGGTGTTTGTAGGCACTAATGCATTTCTTTACAACTGTTTCATAGTCGACAGACTTCTTATTTCCAAGAAAATTGGTTACGACTGACTTGAATGCCGCCCACGCATCTTTTTCAGGATGACTTAAAGTGTTTTGAAAGTCTTCATCGGCCATGATTTTTCTTATTTGTGGACCTATGAAAATACCTTCCTTGACTTTAGCATAACTGAGCTCTGGAAACTTGTTGCATAGGTATATAAATGAATCCGATTTGCTGTCTAAAGCCTTGACAAAGTTTTTCATCAGTCCTAATTTTATATGAAGCGGTGGCATGAGAATTTTGTCACGATCAACCAACGGTTGATGAAGAACCTTTTTGTTTCCTGGTTGCATTCTGTCTCTGATCGACCAATTCTTTTTTGTATAGTGGTGCTTCTTATCTCGGCTGTCCCATTCGCATATGAAGCACATGTACTTCGTGTACCCTGTCTGCATTCCCATCAAAATAGTTATTACTTTTAGATCGCCGCAGATATTCCAGTTGTACACGCGATAACGTATTGTTTCCAACAGTTCCGACATGTTTTCATATGTCTCTTTCATGTGGGCAGAATATCCAACTGGTACTGAAGCATATTTGTTTCCATTGTGCAACAACACTGCTTTTAAGCTATTCTTTGAGGAGTCAATGAACAGTCGCCAATCTTCAACAATGTGTTCGACACCAAGACTTCTCATAAGGCCGTCAACATCTGTGCAGTGACAAATACTGCCAGTCACATCAAAGTATTGAACACGCTGTTTATGCCTGTGACGAAAGTTTGCTGTAGCTGTACCTGGTACAAGCAAATTAAATTCATTTCACCGTGAACCAAGAAGTTCAGCTTGGCCTTTTGTTAGCGCCATATCTCGCACAAGGTCGCAAAGTTCAGCATAATTCATCAAATGAACTCCTTCTCCGGCAGCTTTGTAGTCAGGGTCTGAGTCATCGGCACAAGATGGAACATCACTTTCTTCATCCTTCTCTTCGTCTATTGTGTATTCTACAGGCGATTGTGGTACTGGACAAATGACAGGATCGTGTGGAATTGGTTTTGAAACTGATGGAACGTTTGGGTAATTGACAGTTGTACGAGTTTTATAACAAATTCCATTGATGTTTGCCAAACAAAAATAACAATCTGTGGAGTGATTGCTTTGCTCACGCCATATCATAGGAACTCCGAATGTCATGTGGTTGCTTTTCTTTGCCTTCCTCATCCAACCATGCAAGTTGCATGAACATGTCGAACAGATGAACTGTGGTGCCCACGACTTACCACAATCCACCTTTGAGTCAAAATAAAGTTGATAAGCTTTCTTCAGTAACGGCGTGAAAGTCTTCTGATGAGACTTGTTTGTGAAAAAGCCGCACACATAGCAAAACAGATCCGGTGAATTTACGCATCCTCTGGTCGCCATATTTTAAACAACTTGCAATTGCCACATTCACTGCTCCTTTTATGAAGTCTGAAACTGCAGAAAAAAAAGAACATTGCCAATATACGTATATAATTACGAGGTATGTGTGTTTGTGAACATGTGTGTACGCGCAGGTGCGTGCGTTTGTGTGCATAAAATTATGCTGTCAGCAGTCTATTCCTGTTTGGGCGCATGCAAAACTTTGTTTGGCAATATCTTAATAATTTGAGCTGATAGAGCAAAATGATTTACAGATTCAAAATCAGCATCAAAAACTGATTCCGAAAACGTTAATGACATATAAGAAATCCAAAACTTGTTTATCAGTGTAATGTTTCACTTTCAACTTTCCATGTTTCCCACAACACCCAAAGCTTATATTTTCTCAACCAAAACACAAACAAAAGCAAATAGAACCTATGATATTTTTTTTTCAACCATAACACAGGCAATCGCATATGGAAACAATGATCTTTCTTTTCATCCATAACAGACTAACGCATATGAAAAAAATAATCTTTCTTTTTAACCATAACACAAACAAAAGCATACGGAACCAATGATCTTTTTTGGTCTTCCAAAACACAGACAAACGCATATGGAACCAATTATCTTTCTTTTCAACCAAAACACAGACAAACGCATATGGAAACAATCTTTCTTTTTAACCATAATACAAACAAAAGCATACGGAACCAATGATCTTTTTTGGTCATCCAAAACACAGACAAACGCATATGGAACCAATTATCTTTTTTCAACCAAAACACAGACAAAAGCAAATGGAACCAATGATCTTTCTCAGTACAAACATGACTTTGTGCTCTGAATTATGAACGTAGAGATGTTGTGCTGTGAATTATGAACGTAACGATGTTGTGCTGTGAATTATGAACGTAGCGATGTTGTGCTGTGAATTATGAACGTAGCGATGTTGTGCTGTGAATTATGAACGTAGCGATGTTGTGCTGTGAATTATGAACGTAGCGATGTTTATGAAATAAAATGACAAGTAGACTTAAAGTGTATTTTTTTAAATGACAGCCACTGTTAAATGAAAATGGGTTGTGAAGAGTGAGATTTCCGAGATCTACTTGTAGTCCCTGAAACTACTTCAAACTTTATTCAAGTGAGGACAAACTGTGTGCAGAATTATTATCTATACAGACAAAATGTATGCAGAATTATTACCTATACAGACAAACTGTATGCAGAATTATTACCTATACAGACAAAATGTATGCAGAATTATTACCTATACAGACAAAATGTAAAAAGAATTATTACCTATACAGACAAACTGTATGCAGAATTATTACCTATACAGACAAACTGCATGCAGAATTATTACCTATACAGACAAACTGTATGCAGAATTATTACCTATACAGACAAACTGTATGCAGAATTATTACCTATACCGACAAACTAATAGACAAATAGTTAGATTAAAAAATAGATCAAACTGACGAATAGATTTACATAAATGTTTAATACTTCCTTGTATAACTATGTGTATGGTCAACAGTAAAATTTCACCATGAAGTAGCGTGTTAGCTAAACGTAGCTAAAATAAACTAGATGTATGCTAACTAGTCAAAACCAGTTAGCTGTAAGTGTTACATTACATTAGTAAACATTAGTTTAAGGAAGTTAGCCGTAGTTACACAGGTCGAACTTAATTTACAAAGGTTAGCTGTATATTATGTTGGTGACTACCTTTGTCTTCATAACTAGCCGTAATTTATAATTGTAGTGTACTGTACACAAATTAGCTGTGAATATAAGTGAACCGTACACTTCTCTAGATAACTATAATAGTACAATTCTCTAAAATCAAATGACATTTTCGATGTTTTTATAATCTTTTAATTAGTTTAATTTTATGTTGGTTTGATCTTAAATCTCGTAACTCACTTTTGAACATGTTCTAATTTAGTGAGAAGCCTCAAAGTTGGCACGCGTATAGATACTTTGGAGTTTTTGAATTAACATTGTGTGTAGTTACAAAGACAGTTACTTTTCAGTAAATCTTATTATAGGAACAAATTCGTCTTGAGATTTTCGTGTACAAAAAAAAGGCAACATGATATATCACCAGTGCACACACGCGCTAAATAGTGTGTCTTTATTTTGACTGAGACACAGATTATATGGTGTCACAAAGACTTGCCAAATTTAGTGCCACACAGACCCTCCAAATTTAGTCTCACAACAAACTTGCCAAATATAGTGTCACATAGACTTGCCAAATTAAGTGTCACACAAATTTGCCTAATTTAGTCTCACACAGACTGGCCAAATTTATTGTCACACAGACTTGCCAAATTTAATTTCTCCCAGACTTGCCAAATTTAGTCTCTTACAGACTTGCCAAATTAAGTCTTACACAGACTTGTCTAATTTAGTCTCACACAGACCCTCCAAATTTAGACCCTCCGTCGAGCGCTTTACTCCAAGACCAGCCGTCTCCTATAACTGTATAATTTACCAATTTTTTTTTAAATTGTGTGAAAGTAATATTTGTGAGTCCTAAACAAAAAAAGGGAGTTCAGTCAATACTGAGGGAACAACCGATTCAAAGTGACGCATTTTTAATCATTCCTCTAGTTAACGTACTCCAGAACTGGGTTTTGAACCTATGCCCACCACGGCACCCCACTTAGCAGCGCCGAGCTGTTGCTTGTTGTTTTTTTACTTGTTTGCATTATTCGAACTCTTGCAGTGGCGTCACCATGATTGGTGTCAACCGGTGCGGAAAATTCAGGGTGTCGCCCCCCCCCACTCAGTGACGCCACTGAACTCCTGTTATCATGTTTTTTTTTCTTTATGTCTAAACTCAAACATTTTATCCAGAAAGTGAGACTAATTGGTGAAATGTTTGAGTTAGATAACATTTCCTGCGTTGTTTATGCTTACACTTTACAAACATGAGATAAAGTACATTGTGCCAAGCAGTGACAAGTTGGGAAACTTAAAAAGAAAAAAAAACGATGTCAAAGTTCAGGTGAAATAAACAGTTTTTTTTTAATTAAATTCACAGTTTATACATTGGATAAAAACAGTAGGAAATAAAGTCTTAATAGCGATCGTAACGATTTATTTTGTAATCATCAGACAAACTACAAATCAAATGGCTACATTTTCTTTTTATATTTTCATCATATTTTCATTTAACAGTTCCTTAATAATTCGGATACATTTGTAACTTGCATATTTTTTTGTAGACTTACCAAACAGTTAAAAAACAAAGGGTTGATTTAATTTGTGCAATCTTTTAGAACCATATTGAACACGTATAAAATAATGGTCGGCATTCGGTTTTGCCATTTGATTAGTAAACTGTACAAACAACCATGCTAAGACCTATTTTTGATGATTCATTATTTATTTTTTTGGGCTAGATGTGCACGGCATTACCACATAAGCGTACAGTACATGGTGAAGGGGTGGGCAAATGTTTTGAATCGCGGGCTTAAACGGGTTTTTAAAATATGAAAATTAGACACAAGATGCCGGGTAAAGAACAGATGTTTCAAGGTGCCGGATAAAGAACAGATGTTTTAAGATGCCAGATAAAGAACAGATCTTTCAAGGTACCGGGTAAAGAACAGATGTTTCAAGGTGCCGGATAAAGAACAGATAATTACATCAATGTAAACACCATTGGTGTGTTCGTTGGACAACATAATATGGGTTCATGCAATATCCGTTACTGAGAAACCGATAAAAGGTTAAACGGATAACCTTCACGAGTTTGTTTTTAGGGGGGAAAGAAGTCATCACCGTTACAATGATTTTTTTTTTCAGCTTTTAAAACCTATCAAAAGAAAGGCTCTACATGGACTTTGTGCGCACCCTGTAAGATAAACTTAAGTGCGCATGTACCTTGGTGTGCAATGGTCTCTGTTATATTAGTTTGGTTTGCATTTTTAAACCCTCAATGACAACAGAAAAAAGGGTTTACCAGGTCCTCAATATTTCGTTCACTGACATACATAACACAATGGCCAACTTCAACCGAGTGTGAACGCGGAAGTCACCCCTTCAAGTCCTTGACCTTTTCGATGAGCAACCCTTTAAACTCAGTGGAATCACGTTCCCCGCGATAACAGAACCAGCCTCGGTGACCCTATTGGTACAAAAGATTGTGGGGGGGGGGGGGGGAAGGGGGTTGCTGTCTTTCTGACCTATTTTTACTCTTACATAATTGCTTCGTATGGAGTTTGTTTTTAAAGAGGTGTCATTCTGTTGTTGACGCTAAGTGGGTCAAGTTGGTTCGGTCAGTAACAATGTCCACTTTTTATGTATCTTGCGACGTCCAGCATGCGGTGACCAATAGAGACAGATACCTTTGTACGGCAGTCCAATTATATAAAACACACTTGGTCTGTTCGCTATTTATAACTTAATGTTGTATCACGATTCTACGATGTAACGTGTTATATTTAAAAAAAAATGTTTTAATTTGAGATGCTCTCTACACGGTAACCATGTGTCACTGCCATGTTTTGCTGAGTTTCACCAATATGAAAACCATTCATTCAAATGACACATACAATGACAAACATTTTTCACCAAAAAAAAAATCCTGTTGTTTTTTCCGACCCTGTCAAATCGGTCAACAGACCAATATCCAGTATCGAGAAATATCAATGACCAAATAACCAATCGGAACAAGAGATAACGGGGTTTCCCTAAGTTATTTTTAAAAGTCTCGGATTAAAAAAAAAAAGCCATTTCCTGTTGTATTGTCACTACATTGGGCAGATATGTATTGGAGTATTTTCCCAATGGTAAACATAAAGTTTTTTCAATGGCCCTTGTAATGCGGATATTACACATCCTGATCCGGGTGTTCCATTACTTAGTTTTCGTTTTTTATTTGTTATTTGTTTTTTTATTTTATGTTTGACTATTTCTTTAACGTGGTTGTATCCAAAAGCTTAATGGTAGAAAATAGTCAAAGATGTTGAAATATCTTTTACTTAATCGATTTCTAACTTATTTGTAGGGTTCTTCTTATGAGTGGTTTTTAATTGTTTTTTTTTATTCAAAATAGCCGATATCGGTGGGGGGGGGTGTACACCGGTGTACTATTAAACTTCTTGTTGGCCGGACACATGACACCGGTGTACTATTAAACTTCTTGTTGGCCGGACACATGACACCGGTGTACTATTAAACTTCTTGTTGGCCAGACACATAACACCGGTGTACTATTAAACTTCTTGTTGGCCGGACACATGACACCGGTGTACTATTAAACTTCTTGTTGGCCGGACACATGACACCGGTGTACTATTAAACTTCTTGTTGGCCGGACACATGACACCGGTGTACTATTAAACTTCTTGTTGACCAGACACATAACACCGGTGTACTATTAAACTTCTTGTTGGCCAGAGACATAACACCGGTGTACTGTTAAACTTCTTGTTGGCCAGACACATAACACCGGTGTACTATTAAACTTCTTGTTGGTCGGATACATGACACCGGTGTACTATTAAACTTCTTGTTGGCCAGACACAGGGACAGTTTAAGCTGACTGACGTGGTCGCTGCTCGTGGATTCAAATCTCACTTTCATCTGCAGTCGATGTGGTCACGATATATTTATGGTTGTAGATGTCATGTGTGATGACATGAGGAGTGGTCTCTTAAGTGGCACTGCTCTAATGCTCTGGTACAATCTGTGTGCCACTGGTCTAATGTTTTAACACAATCTTTAAGCCACTGGTCTAATGCTTTAGTACAATCTTTGTGTCACGTGTCTTATTTCTCAATAAAACAAATCTTGTAATATCCAATCAAATAAATTTAAAAGAAAATTTGTCGAATTTTTTTATACCATCTTTACGGTACTGGCCAAATCTTTTAACACACCTTTTAGACCAATGATGCAACCGTTACATCAATAACTTTCAAAACGAGCAAAATAATCCTAAAGTATCCTGTATAAATCCAGATCCTGTTGACAATGAGCGTATTCAAATTGTTCAAGTGGAGTTATTGTTTCTGCATACACGCGCACACATATTCACACCATTGGTTGACGCGCATTTCTCAAGTGTCAACATTTCATTCATGATAACAAAAACTAAAGCATTAGTTACGTCAATGGATGAGGGTCAGTGCATGTTGAATGTCATTATTGGTTCAGTTATGAATGACTCATTTCACGAATACGTGCATGTTTTGTTTTGTTTTTTTAACAGATGAGTAATTGCAAAATGTTGGACGCAGAAAGATACGTATCAAATTAAGACCCAGCCCTCCACTTGATTTAATTAAATCAAAACAGGTTTTTTTTTTAATAATATTTATTTATTATTGGCTAGCGTTTTATTTTGTAAATAGTGAACGTTTTGAGCTAATTATTTTTAAAAACAAATATGTTTTAATTGCTTTATATTTCTATAATAAATTGAAATATGTATTTGACAAATGTGGCCGAGTATTTCATTATTTAAAATAAGTAACATTGTTAAATCATGTTTGTTAAAATAAAAAATGTCATAATCAGTCATTAACCTCATAAAGTCTCTCACATGATATAAGACTGAAATAAATTGGTTTGATACTGTTGGGCGTAGTAAGATACAGTTGGTCTTAGTAAGATACAGTTGGTCGTAGTAAGATACAGTTGGTCGTAGTAAGATTCAGTTGGTCGTAGTAAGATACAGTTGGTCGTAGTAAGATTCAGTTGGTCGTAGTAAGATACAGTTGGTCGTAGTAAGATACAGTTGGTCGTAGTAAGATTCAGTTGGTCGTAGTAAGATACAGTTGGTCGTAGTAAGATACAGTAGGTCGTAGATGAAGTTGAAGAGAGAAAAAAAATACATGTTGAAATAACAACACCTTAAATATGGGAAGGGGATTTTCATGTGACGTCACACAGTCGCCATGATATATAGAGTCGACATGTTGTTGGTCCTGCGGTGTGACGTACATTAAGTTAATTCTGTCCTCCAGTGTCTTTGAACGAGTGTTTTAAATGTTTCATTGCTTGCACTGGCTTCACACTCATACGATGTTAATATGACATTATTAACACACATACGATGCTAGCATGGCATTATTAACACGCACATACGGTGTTAACATGACATTATTAACACACATACGATGCTAACATGGCATTATTAACACGCACATACGGTGTTAACATGACATTATTAACACACATAAGATGCTAACATGGCATTATTAACACACACATACGGTGTTAACATGATATTATTAACACACACATACGATGCTAACATGACATTATTAACACACACATACGATGTTAACATGACATTATTAACACACACATGCGATGTTAACATGACATTATTAACACACACACATTGATGTTAACATGACATTATTAACACACACAAATACGATGTTAACGTGACATTATCAACACACACATACGATGTTAACATGACATTATTTACACACAAATACGATGTTAAAATGACGCTATTCACACATATACTATAACATGACGTTATTACTACACTTACAGTCCTATAGAGGCAGTAGTGATATAGAGGTGAGAGATATAATGGACGACGATTTGCTAATGTGTTCTTGTTTACTCTCTGTCATTAGTGTTACAGTGACGCGCATCGTTTTACAATGTAGCCCACTGACGGGTATGAACCTCCCCCACCCCACCACCCCCAGATGTCTTATAGAGATGACGGTGTGAGGACAACAGAGCACTCTGACGACTGGATACTTTCATATATCGCACGCGGAAGTGTGGGAAGGGCGTGGCGCTTTTTTTTTATTCTTTCTTGTGATTGGTTATATCTTGAAAGTTGCGGTTGTGGTAGTGGTTGAGATGTGTTACAGAATGTAATTAAAACATTTTAATTTTTTTTTTCGAAAAAGAGTGAAGATGGTTCTGTTTATATTATCATAGAAGTGCCCTGGATTACAAACGTGTTATAAGGAGAGAGGGGGTACATTTTCGATCAACTTTTGCATTGTATGTTAAGTGAATGGTTACATATATAATGTACAATACTGCAGCAGTAAAATGAAAAGAAGTTTTTGAAGCATATCTGACACGGTTGGATGATTATGACGTCAATCTCGCCCCCCCCCCCAACCAGCCTTCAAACAAAGACATAAACACAACAACATATTCACTTTTTTCATTAACATTTCCACTATACATATAGACAATAAAATATACACCATACATATACGCTATAAATTATACACTATAACATATAATAGACAATATACATATACACTATACAATACAAATACACTATAAAATATTATATACATTATACACTGTGTAACGATAGCTTTAGGTATATCCCTACAACTTTAGAACCACTGCTAAGTTTGGAAATCTCTGTTAGTTAGTCAAGTTCAAAAATCAAAGGGCCAGGGCCACATATACATATTTTGTTAATTAAAAGTTCAGGGTTAGATCTAAGTTTGGTAGAGTAAGGTTAACAGTACAAGTCAGATTCTATAAAATTTTCCAGTGACCCAGGTGAGGGAAGTTAGATCCGAAATACATTAGCCTTTGTCTAAGGTGTCAAGGGGGAGCACCACTGTCTCTTAAGCCAAAACAGGACAACGAACTTTCCTTATATCGAGCTGATACAAATCAGTGATCTTAACAGTAAACGTAGTTGTAGGTAACAAAGGGATGCTAACCTTAGAAAACGGGTATTTGGCTGCACCAATCACTAGGCTGGAAAAAAGTCCTAATTATGCAAATGAGTTAGAAAGGGGTAGAAGGGCCAATCAGAAGAATTGGGGCCTTAAAATCATGGGATGGCTTGATCACCGCATATAATGAGATGTACGTTAGTTTTCATGCAGACCGAATAGATACCGACTAGAGACTGTACAGACCTACAGACCTGTACTTCTATTACTTCTAGTCTACTAAATTGTCGTAGCTAACTTTCACTACAAGTATACTGCCGTCCCGAAAGATTGAAGCGGATATACTTGAACTATAACATATATACTACACATATACGCTACATCTAAAAGCTATAACATATACACTACACGTGCACACTGTAACATATACACTATAACATATACACTATAACATATAGGCCTGCACTATAATATACACTAAAACACGTATACTACACATATACACTGCACATAAACACTATAACATTTGCACTATACATAGACACTATAACTTATATACTACACTTATACACTATAAAATATACACAACACATACACACTATAACATATATGCTACACATATACTACACATATACACTGCACATAAACACTATAACATATACACAACACATATGCACAATAACATTTACACTACACATATACACTACAACATATATACTACACATATACACTGCACATAAACACTATCACATATACACAACACATATACACTACACATATACACTATAACATTTACACTATAACATATACACTATAACATATACATTATATCATTACACGTCATGGAGATGAATGAAAGATTACCATCATTCGCCTAGGGCGGTTTACCTAGTCGCTAGCCCCCCCCCCCGCGTCCCCCCCCCATGATAGCCACTGATAGAGGTCGTGAAGTCGTGATATAGATTTAATCTTACCTCAGCAGGTAACAAAGACTGACCACTGTAACTGAACTCTCAAACGTTGTCGAGACTGGAGCTGTGATAACTCAATGGACTGGTGATGAAATGTAATATTTGTTCATTTTAATTTTACATTTTGTAGGCCGCTAGACCAGGCCCGTAGCGTGCGGGGGGGGCAGGGCGGCGACCCCCCTGCGTTTTGTCTGGCCCCCTCTAATTATTTGTTCTACTTAGTAAAATGTATTATCTGCCCCCCGGGCCTGCTATTGCTGTAGAATGCCTGGCCACTGTTGTAGAAATTTCACGCTACGGGGCTGCACTAGACATAGCAACTAATTCACTTCCCCAGTAAGTCGTGAAATGAGGAAAAGCGGAAAGGGGGGGGGGGATGTTTGGCAAATATTGGATTAATCTGAGAACCAATTATTTCTAATGTTGACACATAATCTACACACCATGTACATGGGCGTATTAATGGGAGGCAAGGGGGGGGGGCATTTGCCCCCCCTACATTTTGAAAAAATGTCATATAAGAGGGGGGCATTTGCTCCCATCCCCCTTACATTTAAAAAAAATGTCTTAAAGTTGTTATTTCCCCCCCCCCGGAAAAATTTTTGCCCCCCCCCCCTGGAAAAATTCCTAGGGACGCCCATGACCATGTACACACCCTTTTATATTCACAGAAACTTTCTTTTCAATTAAAAGAGTTATCGCTTTTTTTTTTCAAAGATTTCAATTTCCGTTTATCGTACAGAGAGAACCATTAAGTCACTTCTATACACACAGTGTTTGGTTATAACTGCATTCATTGGGACGCCAGGCCGATACCGTCGGTATTCGATCGACCACTCCGTTATAAGCTGTTTAACGGCACAAGCCTTTCCACTGGGTGTATGGGTGTCTATGAAATATGTGCGAATTTTTTTATAGGCAAGTGTTTTTGTGGTCACTGTATGTGTTAACTCCTCTCCTCCCCCCACTCACCGCACTACCGCACCCGTAACATTCTTCTTGTTACTAGTGCCATACTGCATAGAAAGAATGTGTATTATAAAAGGGGCATGTCAAAGAATCCGTCAATAGTGACTCTCAAATTTTTAAAGATTTTTCCAGCCGATAAAGAGACTTTTTTCGGTTTTCTCGACCCACCTGTATAAGATAAAACACAACAAAACGAAAGTAAAAAATGTAGATTTAAAGTGTTTACATTCTCGATGAACTCATTATTACAATATCTGACCAATTCAAGTTGATTCGGGTCGAGTACCCACACTTGGAGAACCACTGTATTAACAAATTAGTGAGACTAAAAAAATTTTCAATTAAAAAAAATGTTTGCTTTATTGTAAAGTCTTATGAAGAGAAAGTGGGAGGCGGGGGGGCATTCTATGAAAAAAATTCAAGTAAAATATAAAGGAATGTAAAGAAATATATGATAGCCATGGCGGACTTGTGTCAGTTAAGGTCCCCAGCAGAGGCGTACCTAGGGTGGGGGGGAAGGGGGTACAAATTCGAAAGTCCCCCGGGCCCCAGCTTGAGGCCCCCCAATTTTTTTACATTAAATATTAAGTACATTATCTCATGTCATGATGTCGAATGTCAAAATGCAGGGGCCCCTAAAAAGGCCAAGCCCCCGGACCCCTAATCCCTAGGTTCGGCACTGGTCCCCGGGGAGCAGAGGACAATGTCAAATGGTTTAAATTAAGCTCTGTGGGGGGCCCATTAGAGATACAAAGAAAACGACAAATAAAGTTTTAAGTTTAAAATGTGGGGTTTTGTGGGGGGGGCTCTTTTTAGAGGTCGGGGCCCAGTGCGTCATCCGTTTAAAACCGCACCTGAGTTTAGGCTGAGGCATTGTAATGGAAATAACAACTAGGCGGCGGCCTCAACGTAATGACTGCGCTGAGTTTAAATACTTTCTTTTATATACAACGTTTATGCAGGGAAAGGGGAGGCAGGGGGGGAGCTTGTTTTTCTACATCACGTTTGTATTACATTGACTATCACAGCGTGTATTACAGTTTGTATTACATTGACTATCACAGCGTGTATTACAGTTTGTATTACATTGACTATCACAGCGTGTATTACAGTTTGTATTACATTGACTATCACAGCGTGTATTGCAGTTTGTATTACATTGACTATCACAGCGTGTATTACAGTTTGTATTACATTGACTATCACAGCGTGTATTGCAGTTTGTATTACATTGACTATCACAGCGTGTATTACAGTTTGTATTACATTGACTATCACAGCGTGTATTGCAGTTTGTATTACATTGACTATCACAGCGTGTATTACAGTTTGTATTACATTGACTATCACAGCGTGTATTACAGTTTGTATTACATTGACTATCACAGCGTGTATTACAGTTTGTATTACATTGACTATCACAGCGTGTATTGCAGTTTGTATTACATTGACTATCACAGCGTGTATTGCAGTTTGTATTACATTGACTATCACAGCGTGTATTACAGTTTGTATTACATTGACTATCACAGCGTGTATTACAGTTTGTATTACATTGACTATCACAGCGTGTATTGCAGTTTGTATTACATTGACTATCACAGCGTGTATTACAGTTTGTATTACATTGACTATCACAGCGTGTATTTCAGTTTGTATTACATTGACTATCACAGCGTGTATTACAGTTTGTATTACATTGACTATCACAGCGTGTATTGCAGTTTGTATTACATTGACTATCACAGCGTGTATTGCAGTTTGTATTACATTGACTATCACAGCGTGTATTACAGTTTGTATTACATTGACTATCACAGCGTGTATTGCAGTTTGTATTACATTGACTATCACAGCGTGTATTACAGTTTGTATTACATTGACTATCACAGCGTGTATTGCAGTTTGTATTACATTGACTATCCCAGCGTGTATTACAGTTTGTATTACATTGACTATCACAGCGTGTATTGCAGTTTGTATTACATTGACTATCACAGCGTGTATTGTTTGTATTACAGTTTGTATTACATTGACTATCACAGCGTGTATTACAGTTTGTATTACATTGACTATCACAGCGTGTATTACAGTTTGTATTACATTGACTATCACAGCGTGTATTACAGTTTGTATTACATTGACTATCACAGCGTGTATTACAGTTTGTATTACATTGACTATCACAGCGTGTATTACAGTTTGTATTACATTGACTATCACAGCGTGTATTACAGTTTGTATTACATTGACTATCACAGCGTGTATTACAGTTTGTATTACATTGACTATCACAGCGTGTATTACAGTTTGTATTACATTGACTATCACAGCGTGTATTACAGTTTGTATTACATTGACTATCACAGCGTGTATTGCAGTTTGTATTACATTGACTATCACAGCGTGTATTACAGTTTGTATTACATTGACTATCACAGCGTGTATTGCAGTTTGTATTACATTGACTATCACAGCGTGTATTACAGTTTGTATTACATTGACTATCACAGCGTGTATTACAGTTTGTATTACATTGACTATCACAGCGTGTATTACAGTTTGTATTACATTGACTATCACAGCGTGTATTACAGTTTGTATTACATTGACTATCACAGCGTGTATTACAGTTTGTATTACATTGACTATCACAGCGTGTATTGCAGTTTGTATTACATTGACTATCACAGCGTGTATTACAGTTTGTATTACATTGACTATCACAGCGTGTATTGCAGTTTGTATTACATTGACTATCACAGCGTGTATTACAGTTTGTATTACATTGACTATCACAGCGTGTATTACAGTTTGTATTACATTGACTATCACAGCGTGTATTACAGTTTGTATTACATTGACTATCACAGCGTGTATTACAGTTTGTATTACATTGACTATCACAGCGTGTATTACAGTTTGTATTACATTGACTATCACAGCGTGTATTACAGTTTGTATTACATTGACTCACAGCGTGTATTACAGTTTGTATTACATTGACGCGTGTATTACAGTTTGTATTACATTGACTATCACAGCGTGTATTACAGTTTGTATTACATTGACTATCACAGCGTGTATTACAGTTTGTATTACATTGACTATCACAGCGTGTATTGCAGTTTGTATTACATTGACTATCACAGCGTGTATTACAGTTTGTATTACATTGACTATCACAGCGTGTATTACAGTTTGTATTACATTGACTATCACAGCGTGTATTACAGTTTGTATTACATTGACTATCACAGCGTGTATTACAGTTTGTATTACATTGACTATCACAGCGTGTATTACAGTTTGTATTACATTGACTATCACAGCGTGTATTACAGTTTGTATTACATTGACTATCACAGCGTGTATTACAGTTTGTATTACATTGACTATCACAGCGTGTATTGCAGTTTGTATTACATTGACTATCACAGCGTGTATTACAGTTTGTATTACATTGACTATCACAGCGTGTATTACAGTTTGTATTACATTGACTATCACAGCGTGTATTGCAGTTTGTATTACATTGACTATCACAGCGTGTATTACAGTTTGTATTACATTGACTATCACAGCGTGTATTACAGTTTGTATTACATTGACTATCACAGCGTGTATTACAGTTTGTATTACATTGACTATCACAGCGTGTATTACAGTTTGTATTACATTGACTATCACAGCGTGTATTACAGTTTGTATTACATTGACTATCACAGCGTGTATTACAGTTTGTATTACATTGACTATCACAGCGTGTATTACAGTTTGTATTACATTGACTATCACAGCGTGTATTACAGTTTGTATTACATTGACTATCACAGCGTGTATTACAGTTTGTATTACATTGACTATCACAGCGTGTATTACAGTTTGTATTACATTGACTATCACAGCGTGTATTACAGTTTGTATTACATTGACTATCACAGCGTGTATTACAGTTTGTATTACATTGACTATCACAGCGTGTATTACAGTTTGTATTACATTGACTATCACAGCGTGTATTACAGTTTGTATTACATTGACTATCACAGCGTGTATTACAGTTTGTATTACATTGACTATCACAGCGTGTATTACAGTTTGTATTACATTGACTATCACAGCGTGTATTACAGTTTGTATTACATTGACTATCACAGCGTGTATTACAGTTTGTATTACATTGACTATCACAGCGTGTATTACAGTTTGTATTACATTGACTATCACAGCGTGTATTACAGTTTGTATTACATTGACTATCACAGCGTGTATTACAGTTTGTATTACATTGACTATCACAGCGTGTATTGCAGTTTGTATTACATTGACTATCACAGCGTGTATTGCAGTTTGTATTACATTGACTATCACAGCGTGTATTGCAGTTTGTATTACATTGACTATCACAGCGTGTATTACAGTTTGTATTACATTGACTATCACAGCGTGTATTACAGTTTGTATTACATTGACTATCACAGCGTGTATTACAGTTTGTATTACATTGACTATCACAGCGTGTATTACAGTTTGTATTACATTGACTATCACAGCGTGTATTACAGTTTGTATTACATTGACTATCACAGCGTGTATTACAGTTTGTATTACATTGACTATCACAGCGTGTATTGCAGTTTGTATTACATTGACTATCACAGCGTGTATTACAGTTTGTATTACATTGACTATCACAGCGTGTATTACAGTTTGTATTACATTGACTATCACAGCGTGTATTACAGTTTGTATTACATTGACTATCACAGCGTGTATTACAGTTTGTATTACATTGACTATCACAGCGTGTATTACAGTTTGTATTACATTGACTATCACAGCGTGTATTACAGTTTGTATTACATTGACTATCACAGCGTGTATTGCAGTTTGTATTACATTGACTATCACAGCGTGTATTGCAGTTTGTATTACATTGACTATCACAGCGTGTATTACAGTTTGTATTACATTGACTATCACAGCGTGTATTACAGTTTGTATTACATTGACTATCACAGCGTGTATTACAGTTTGTATTACATTGACTATCACAGCGTGTATTACAGTTTGTATTACATTGACTATCACAGCGTGTATTAGTTTGTATTACAGTTTGTATTACATTGACTTGATCACAGCGTGTATTGCAGTTTGTATTACATTGACTATCACAGCGTGTATTACAGTTTGTATTACATTGACTATCACAGCGTGTATTGCAGTTTGTATTACAGTATCACAGCGTGTATTAGTTTGTATTACATTGACTATCACAGCGTGTATTACAGTTTGTATTACATTGACTATCACAGCGTGTATTACAGTTTGTATTACATTGACTATCACAGCGTGTATTACAGTTTGTATTACATTGACTATCACAGCGTGTATTACAGTTTGTATTACATTGACTATCACAGCGTGTATTACAGTTTGTATTACATTGACTATCACAGCGTGTATTACAGTTTGTATTACATTGACTATCACAGCGTGTATTACAGTTTGTATTACATTGACTATCACAGCGTGTATTACAGTTTGTATTACATTGACTATCACAGCGTGTATTACAGTTTGTATTACATTGACTATCACAGCGTGTATTACAGTTTGTATTACATTGACTATCACAGCGTGTATTACAGTTTGTATTACATTGACTATCACAGCGTGTATTACAGTTTGTATTACATTGACTATCACAGCGTGTATTACAGTTTGTATTACATTGACTATCACAGCGTGTATTACAGTTTGTATTACATTGACTATCACAGCGTGTATTACAGTTTGTATTACATTGACTATCACAGCGTGTATTACAGTTTGTATTACATTGACTATCACAGCGTGTATTACAGTTTGTATTACATTGACTATCACAGCGTGTATTACAGTTTGTATTACATTGACTATCACAGCGTGTATTACAGTTTGTATTACATTGACTATCACAGCGTGTATTGCAGTTTGTATTACATTGACTATCACAGCGTGTATTACAGTTTGTATTACATTGACTATCACAGCGTGTATTACAGTTTGTATTACATTGACTATCACAGCGTGTATTACAGTTTGTATTACATTGACTATCACAGCGTGTATTACAGTTTGTATTACATTGACTATCACAGCGTGTATTACAGTTTGTATTACATTGACTATCACAGCGTGTATTACAGTTTGTATTACATTGACTATCACAGCGTGTATTACAGTTTGTATTACATTGACTATCACAGCGTGTATTACAGTTTGTATTACATTGACTATCACAGCGTGTATTACAGTTTGTATTACATTGACTATCACAGCGTGTATTACAGTTTGTATTACATTGACTATCACAGCGTGTATTACAGTTTGTATTACATTGACTATCACAGCGTGTATTACAGTTTGTATTACATTGACTATCACAGCGTGTATTACAGTTTGTATTACATTGACTATCACAGCGTGTATTACAGTTTGTATTACATTGACTATCACAGCGTGTATTACAGTTTGTATTACATTGACTATCACAGCGTGTATTACAGTTTGTATTACATTGACTATCACAGCGTGTATTATTACATTGTTTGTATTACATTGACTATCACAGCGTGTATTACAGTTTGTATTACATTGACTATCACAGCGTGTATTACAGTTTGTATTACATTGACTATCACAGCGTGTATTGCAGTTTGTATTACATTGACTATCACAGCGTGTATTACAGTTTGTATTACATTGACTATCACAGCGTGTATTACAGTTTGTATTACATTGACTATCACAGCGTGTATTACAGTTTGTATTACATTGACTATCACAGCGTGTATTACAGTTTGTATTACATTGACTATCACAGCGTGTATTACAGTTTGTATTACATTGACTATCACAGCGTGTATTACATTGACTTTGTATTACAGTTGACTATCACAGCGTGTATTACAGTTTGTATTACATTGACTATCACAGCGTGTATTACAGTTTGTATTACATTGACTATCACAGCGTGTATTACAGTTTGTATTACATTGACTATCACAGCGTGTATTACAGTTTGTATTACATTGACTATCACAGCGTGTATTACAGTTTACGTTTATTACATTGACTATCACAGCGTGTATTACAGTTTGTATTATTGACTATCACAGCGTGTATTACAGTTTGTATTACATTGACTATCACAGCGTGTATTACAGTTTGTATTACATTGACTATCACAGCGTGTATTACAGTTTGTATTACATTGACTATCACAGCGTGTATTACAGTTTGTATTACATTGACTATCACAGCGTGTATTACAGTTTGTATTACATTGACTATCACAGCGTGTATTACAGTTTGTATTACATTGACTATCACAGCGTGTATTACAGTTTGTATTACATTGACTATCACAGCGTGTATTACAGTTTGTATTACATTGACTATCACAGCGTGTATTACAGTTTGTATTACATTGACTATCACAGCGTGTATTACAGTTTGTATTACATTGACTATCACAGCGTGTATTACAGTTTGTATTACATTGACTATCACAGCGTGTATTGCAGTTTGTATTACATTGACTATCACAGCGTGTATTACAGTTTGTATTACATTGACTATCACAGCGTGTATTACAGTTTGTATTACATTGACTATCACAGCGTGTATTACAGTTTGTATTACATTGACTATCACAGCGTGTATTACAGTTTGTATTACATTGACTATCACAGCGTGTATTACAGTTTGTATTACATTGACTATCACAGCGTGTATTACAGTTTGTATTACATTGATTATCACAGCGTGTATTACAGTTTGTATTACATTGACTATCACAGCGTGTATTACAGTTTGTGTATTACATTGACTATCACAGCGTGTATTACAGTTTGTATTACATTGACTATCACAGCGTGTATTACAGTTTGTATTACATTGACTATCACAGCGTGTATTACAGTTTGTATTACATTGACTATCACAGCGTGTATTACAGTTTGTATTACATTGACTATCACAGCGTGTATTACAGTTTGTATTACATTGACTATCACAGCGTGTATTACAGTTTGTATTACATTGACTATCACAGCGTGTATTACAGTTTGTATTACATTGACTATCACAGCGTGTATTGCAGTTTGTATTACATTGACTATCACAGCGTGTATTACAGTTTGTATTACATTGACTATCACAGCGTGTATTACAGTTTGTATTACATTGACTATCACAGCGTGTATTACAGTTTGTATTACATTGACTATCACAGCGTGTATTACAGTTTGTATTACATTGACTATCACAGCGTGTATTACAGTTTGTATTACATTGACTATCACAGCGTGTATTGCAGTTTGTATTACATTGACTATCACAGCGTGTATTACAGTTTGTATTACATTGATATCACAGCGTGTATTACAGTTTGTATTACATTGACTATCACAGCGTGTATTGCAGTTTGTATTACATTGACTATCACAGCGTGTATTACAGTTTGTATTACATTGACTATCACAGCGTGTATTACAGTTTGTATTACATTGACTATCACAGCGTGTATTACAGTTTGTATTACATTGACTATCACAGCGTGTATTACAGTTTGTATTACATTGACTATCACAGCGTGTATTGCAGTTTGTATTACATTGACTATCACAGCGTGTATTACAGTTTGTATTACATTGACTATCACAGCGTGTATTACAGTTTGTATTACATTGACTATCACAGCGTGTATTACAGTTTGTATTACATTGACTATCACAGCGTGTATTACAGTTTGTATTACATTGACTATCACAGCGTGTATTACAGTTTGTATTACATTGACTATCACAGCGTGTATTACAGTTTGTATTACATTGACTATCACAGCGTGTATTACAGTTTGTATTACATTGACTATCACAGCGTGTATTACAGTTTGTATTACATTGACTATCACAGCGTGTATTACAGTTTGTATTACATTGACTATCACAGCGTGTATTACAGTTTGTATTACATTGACTATCACAGCGTGTATTACAGTTTGTATTACATTGACTATCACAGCGTGTATTACAGTTTGTATTACATTGACTATCACAGCGTGTATTACAGTTTGTATTACATTGACTATCACAGCGTGTATTACAGTTTGTATTACATTGACTATCACAGCGTGTATTACAGTTTGTATTACATTGACTATCACAGCGTGTATTGCAGTTTGTATTACATTGACTATCACAGCGTGTATTGCAGTTTGTATTACATTGACTATCACAGCGTGTATTGCAGTTTGTATTACATTGACTATCACAGCGTGTATTGCAGTTTGTATTACATTGACTATCACAGCGTGTATTGCAGTTTGTATTACATTGACTATCACAGCGTGTATTACAGTTTGTATTACATTGACTATCACAGCGTGTATTGCAGTTTGTATTACATTGACTATCACAGCGTGTATTACAGTTTGTATTACATTGACTATCACAGCGTGTATTACAGTTTGTATTACATTGACTATCACAGCGTGTATTACAGTTTGTATTACATTGACTATCACAGCGTGTATTACAGTTTGTATTACATTGACTATCACAGCGTGTATTACAGTTTGTATTACATTGACTATCACAGCGTGTATTACAGTTTGTATTACATTGACTATCACAGCGTGTATTACAGTTTGTATTACATTGACTATCACAGCGTGTATTACAGTTTGTATTACATTGACTATCACAGCGTGTATTACAGTTTGTATTACATTGACTATCACAGCGTGTATTACAGTTTGTATTACATTGACTATCACAGCGTGTATTACAGTTTGTATTACATTGACTATCACAGCGTGTATTACAGTTTGTATTACATTGACTATCACAGCGTGTATTACAGTTTGTATTACATTGACTATCACAGCGTGTATTACAGTTTGTATTACATTGACTATCACAGCGTGTATTGCAGTTTGTATTACATTGACTATCACAGCGTGTATTGCAGTTTGTATTACATTGACTATCACAGCGTGTATTGCAGTTTGTATTACATTGACTATCACAGCGTGTATTGCAGTTTGTATTACATTGACTATCACAGCGTGTATTGCAGTTTGTATTACATTGACTATCACAGCGTGTATTGCAGTTTGTATTACATTGACTATCACAGCGTGTATTACAGTTTGTATTACATTGACTATCACAGCGTGTATTACAGTTTGTATTACATTGACTATCACAGCGTGTATTACAGTTTGTATTACATTGACTATCACAGCGTGTATTACAGTTTGTATTACATTGACTATCACAGCGTGTATTACAGTTTGTATTACATTGACTATCACAGCGTGTATTACAGTTTGTATTACATTGACTATCACAGCGTGTATTACAGTTTGTATTACATTGACTATCACAGCGTGTATTACAGTTTGTATTACATTGACTATCACAGCGTGTATTACAGTTTGTATTACATTGACTATCACAGCGTGTATTACAGTTTGTATTACATTGACTATCACAGCGTGTATTACAGTTTGTATTACATTGACTATCCCAGCGTGTATTACAGTTTGTATTACATTGACTATCACAGCGTGTATTACAGTTTGTATTACATTGACTATCACAGCGTGTATTACAGTTTGTATTACATTGACTATCACAGCGTGTATTACAGTTTGTATTACATTGACTATCACAGCGTGTATTACAGTTTGTATTACATTGACTATCCCAGCGTGTATTACAGTTTGTATTACATTGACTATCCCAGCGTGTATTACAGTTTGTATTACATTGACTATCACAGCGTGTATTACAGTTTGTATTCCATTGACTATCACAGCGTGTATTACAGTTTGTATTACATTGACTATCACAGGGTGTATTACAGTTTGTATTACATTGACTATCACAGTGTGTATTACAGTGTGTATTACAGTTTGTATTGCATTGTCTATCACAGTGTGTATTACAGTTTGTATTACATTGACTATCACAGTGTGTATTACAGTTTGTATTACATTGACTATCACAGTGTGTATGACAGTTTGTATTACATTGACTATCACAGTGTGTATTACAGTTTGTATTACATTGACTATCACAGCGTGTATTACAGTTTGTATTACATTGACTATCACAGTGTGTATTACAGTTTGTATTACATTGACTATCACAGTGTGTATTACAGTTTGTATTACATTGACTATCACAGTGTGTATTACAGTTTGTATTACATTGACTATCACAGTGTGTATTACAGTTTGTATTACATTGACTATCACAGTGTGTATTACAGTTTGTATTACATTGACTATCACAGTGTGTATTACAGTTTGTATTACATTGACTATCACAGTGTGTATTACAGTTTGTATTACATCGACTATCACAGTGTGTATTACAGTGTGTATTACAGTTTGTATTACATTGACTATCATAGTGTGTATTACAGTTTGCATTACATTGACTATCACAGTGTGTATTACAGTTTGTATTACATTGACTATCACAGTGTGTATTACAGTTTGTATTACATTGACTATCACAGTGTGTATTACAGTTTGTATTACATTGACTATCACAGTGTGTATTACAGTTTGTATTACATTGACTATCACAGCGTGTATTGCAGTTTGTATTACATTGACTATCACAGCGTGTATTACAGTTTGTATTACATTGACTATCACAGCGTGTATTACAGTTTGTATTACATTGACTATCACAGTGTGTATTACAGTTTGTATTACATTGACTATCACAGTGTGTATTACAGTTTGTATTACATTGACTATCACAGTGTGTATTACAGTTTGTATTACATTGACTATCACAGTGTGTATTACAGTTTGTATTACATTGACTATCACAGTGTGTATTACAGTTTGTATTACATTGACTATCACAGTGTGTATAACAGTTTGTATTACATTGACTATCACAGTGTGTATTACAGTGTGTATTACAGTTTGTATTGCATTGTCTATCACAGTGTGTATTACAGTTTGTATTACAGTCTGTATTGCATTGTCTATCACAGTGTGTATTACAGTGTGTATTACAGTTTGTATTGCATTGTCTATCACAGTGTGTATTACAGTGTGTATAACAGTTTGTATTATATTGTCTATCACAGTGTGTATTATAGTTTGTATGAAAGTTTGTATTACATTGTCTATCACAGTGTGTATAACAGTTTGTATAACAAACAGTTTGTATTACATGGTCTATCACAGTGTGTATTACAGTTTGTATAACAGTTTGTATCACATTGTCTATCACAGTGTGTATTACAGTTTGTATGACAGTTTGTATTACATTGTCTATCACAGTGTGTATAACAGTTTGTATGACAGTTTGTATTACATTGTCTATCACAGTGTGTATAACAGTTTGTATGACAGTTTGTATTACATTGTCTATCACAGTGTGTATTACAGTTTGTATAACAGTTTGTATTATAGTTTATATTACAGTGTGTATTTAAGTTTGTATTACGGTTTGTATTACAGTTTTTATTTCTCTGGCACTTTACACTCAGCCCCACCTACTGTAAGACTATCTGGGTCACGGCCAGAGAGTACCGAGTCCGTCTGTCTCCACATTGTTATCGCTCCAATCCTCCTAAGTATGTGGTTACTGGAGCTAGTCCCTTCTGTCACTGACATCAGAATGTCATTGTTTCTGCTCTCTCTCCCCTCTCCCCTCCTTCACGCCTGACCTGTACCTAGTCTTAACAACAGACTGCCTACATGGACTTACAAGGTGAATACAAACATGTGTGTCAGGGCCCTCACACCTAGGCCGTTCATAAAGACAGGCAACAAGCTAGGGCCCCCATCGCAAAAGAGCCTTCACCTATCCCACCCCCAGCAGATTAACAAAATAACTACTACCAAATGTCTTATTTCATGTGTAATTAAATTCGTGATTCAAATCCTTTCTACAATCTCCCCTCCCCCCCAAATAGCCAAGGCGGCAATTCTCAAGGGGGAGAGGGGGGCACCTTGGGAGGCTACGGCTACAGGGACGTCAGAGGCGTACCTAGGGTGGGGGGAGGTGGGTCCCAAATCGAAAGTCCCCCCGGGCCCCAGGTTGAGGGGGGCCCACAAAAATATTTCTTACATTAAATATTAAGTACATTATCTCATGTCATGGTCTCGAATGTCAAAATGTAGGGGCCCCCCCAAAGAGGCCCAGCCCCCAGGCCCCCAAATCCCTAGGTTCGGCACTGAGGGACGTCCACAGAGATAGAAATTATTGATTTGTGCAGGGCAGTTTTTAAAGGCCTGGAACAAATACTCACATGACTTTTTTTGGGTCCTTGCAAAAGCACATCATGATGTGATCCTTATGACCACCGCCCCTGTCGTGATGATATGTAAATCTCCTAGCTCCTATATTAACCACTAATAAGACGTTTGTTTTGTTTTTTTTTTGTAGTGCCCGTCTTTCATCTCCGCCATAGCCCATAGTGCAATGGCCATGAAGGCACCAAGGGAGACAAAGAGAGAGAGCTTTCACATTAACCTGAAAAATTCGAACCGGGACCCTCACGTCGACAGCCGCTCGGCCATCCGTCATGGGGGTCCCCAAAAACATCAGGTGTGTTTGTCTAGGGCCCCGAAAATCACAGAAAGTCGCCGTCTTTGGCCCACCATAGAAAAAACCAAATCACAGTAACATCTCAGCTTGAGATTAGAATAACGAATGAATTACACATGAAATAAAACATTTGGTAGTAGAAGTAGTTTTGGGTGGAAGGGTGGGTGGAGGAATGTAGATAGTCTGGGTAGGTAGCTAGGTATAAAGAAAGAAAAGTGGATAGTTGGTAGATATAGATTAGAGTTAGACAGACAAACGGGCAACCAGACAGA
Organism: Bulinus truncatus; assembly: GCA_021962125.1. NCBI lineage: Eukaryota > Metazoa > Mollusca > Gastropoda > Planorbidae > Bulinus > Bulinus truncatus. Next base: position 453,524 of record JAGDYQ010000016.1, on the reverse strand, counting down.
TTGATTAGACTGACAGGCCGTCAGATAGATAGATAGATAGATAGATAGATAGATAGATAGATAGATAGATAGATAGATAGATAGATAGATAGATAGATAGATAGATAGATAGATAGATAGATAGATAGATAGATAGATAGATAGATAGATAGATAGATAGATAGATAGATAGATAGATAGATAGATAGATAGATAGATAGATAGATAGATAGATAGATAGATAGATAGATAGATAGATAGATAGATAGATAGATAGATAGATAGATAGATAGATAGATAGATAGATAGATAGATAGATAGATAGATAGATAGATAGATAGATAGATAGATAGATAGATAGATAGATAGATAGATAGATAGATAGATATAAAAAATGTTTGTTAAACTCACCTTAATAATGAATTATCTCAAACTTCATCAAACATCGATATTGATCTGTACATACATCCAAACATAGATCCAAACATATCAAGAAAGCTATTTCCGAAATACTCTCATCTCAACGTAATTGTGTACAAACCAGAAATGTGTGTAGGTTTACCACGTTACCATCAGAGTATGAAAAAAAAATTGTTCGCCACAAAGAATGTATTGAAGCGAACAAAGTTTATTTGAACTGATCTAGAAATGTTAGTGAGTCACGCTGGGAATCCACTGGGACAGTATATAGCGGGTAGGGAACAGCGACTAGGCTGGGCTGGGCGGGGAGGGGAAGGGGGCGCGGGGGCGGGGGAGTGTGATGCCGTCACCGAGCCTGTCTCTTAAATAAGTGGTCCTCGAAATTTTTTTTCTCGACGCAGCCCGCCCCTCCCCCCATCCCCCCACCCCCGTGGAGAGAGAAGTTCTACACAGTAAATAAAAAGGAAATTTAATGTTTCTTGGGCGGACCCCGGGGGGGGGGGTTGGAGGACCAGTACCATTTCATCCCGGGGGTCGGAGGACCAGCGTCTTAACAGCACAGCCCTCAACAATTTAACCTGCGCTCTACTGTGACTCCTGTGAGGAGTGATCTATTTCCAGGTCATGTGAATTTTATTAACAAGTGTCGCATTAGTTGTCTTATAATGAACAAAGAACATCTCGTCTGAATCATTTAGATTACACAAGTCAAACTCACGGGCAGACTGCCATATGTCCATTTGTGCGGCCCGAAAGAATAAAAACGCCGGCTAAAATTTTAAGGTATTTTTTTTATTGGTTTGTGTATTTTTATTTACATTTTCATATTCTAAAGTACATTTAATTTAAAAACACTCGTTGTATTTATTCACAAGAACGATGTACTCAGCATCCCCCCCCCAACCCCAACATTTGTTCAATGGGATGCAAAACATTCGGGCTGGACCCTCTGAGGGGCGGCAAAATCATCCCATTTGGGGTATGTAAAATGTTGTTGGAAACAAGCACTTCCACTATGTTTGAGTAACGTCATACTGATATCACTGGTGTAGGGCAGGGGTCCGCAACCTGCGGCTCTTTCGATGTCAAGTTGCGGCTCTTTCGATGTCAAATTGCGGCCTAATCATTCAAATACCATAATATTGAAACAAAAATTTTAGTGGCTCTTTAAAAAACTGAGAAAAATGCAAATTTTAACTTTTGGCTCTTCCGTCTTAAAAGGTTGCCGACCCCTGGTGTAGGGGAGAGAAATAGCTTGTGTTAGATTTTTTTTTTGTAACCAGGATTTCTCAAAAAGAAGTGTAGAGAGTATTGCCAGGTTGGAAAGATCCCCGGCCAGTTTATGCAGTGTTTTGTTTTTTTTTCTGTGCAACGGCATGAGTTTGACCTCACTTTTGAGCTTGGGGGGGGGGGGGGGGGGGGTTGGTGGGGCGCCTCAATGTTTTATATCAAGTGAATACAACAAATGCGGCATAGCGCCCCCCCCCCCCCCGAAAACTTTAAAAGGGTGGCGGCGCCCTCCCCCTTGAATTTCCAGTCTGCCCCCCCCCCCTATTGATTTATTTCTTAAATTGAATATTTGAAAGAAATTATATTAATTTACATTTTACAGTAATCACATTATTGAGAGTTGTTGTGGCATATTTTAAAACTAGTTGCAAGTACCCGGCTTTGCCCGGATTTAAAATAAGGTTTTCCGTTTATTTAAGAAGCGTAATTTGACGTTTAATTAAGATTTAAAATAAGACGCGTAAAAAGGGTTTATTTGCAAGCAATAAAAGGGTACAATTATCTTAAAGCAATGTGATACACAACATTTTTGGCAGTTCCTCTCTCTCTCTCTCTCTCTCTCTCTCTCTCTTTCCACCTCCTCCCTCTTTCCCTCCCTCCCTCTCTCTCTCTCCTCCCGCTCTCTCTCTCCATCCCTCTTTCACTCCCTCCCTCCCCCTCTCTCTCCCCCCCTCCCTCCCCCGCTCTCTCCCTCCCTCCCTTAGGCATGACTGTAGCAAAAGATAGCAATTCCTACGGATGAAGGAATGGAATGTAGGCTCTGTAATGTAGTAAGTAATGTGATGTTTGGTTTCCCGTACCGATCATATTTATAGTAAGTTAGCTATGTGGGAGAAAAGCTCGTAAAACCTGAAATCGGGGTAAAAGTTTGCAAATTTTCATGTCTTTGATATCCAAAAATTAATCACAATTAAAGTACCCCCATGTAATTTTGTGTAAGTGTACCAAATTTCACGTTATTTGGTTGTCTGGATCTTGAGTTTTAAGAGAACAGACAGACAGACAGCAAATGCGTCTTTTAAGTATAGAGAAGTATTGCCATCTACCGAATGACGGCAAATGTAATTTTTAAAGAAAATGCAATTATCTATTATCTTTTCATAAATTACTTTTTGTTTATTGAGTTTCCCGTTTCCGGTTTCAGTTTCATGTTCATCATCATTCATGATAATTATCAGTAATATTCTGATCTAATTTCACTATTAAATTTGTAAACAAACTGACATTACGAATAGTTGACGACAGAAGTGCTCAATGTTCATTTTTATTTTTTATATATATATTATTTTTTAATAATATCGATTAAATACTTGCTACAGAATTACTATATTCTATTATTGAATTAAGGGGGTACAATTTGTCTTTCGGTCATATTTTGTCTTGTCCCCCCCCCCTTAAATTTTCACGTGGGGGGGAGAGCGGCACCCCCCCCCCTTAAATTTTGGCTTGCCCCCCCCCTTAATATATTTTGTTCCGCCGCCGGTGACGATGCATAACTATGTAATGTTTTTAATCACTAAGCACTACACTTTACTACTTTGTACAGCTATGCAGTGGCGTACCTGGGGGGGGGGGGGGCGGTGGGTGCGGTCCGCACCGGGCGGCACTTTTTATTACTTTTTAGGGGGGGGCGGCATAATCATTATTTATTTTTGTAACAGCTATTCAACATGATTACTTCCCTCTCTATTTATCAAAACAGCCACTGCATAACACGAAAATGCTCTAAAACGTCCTTTGTCCGAAACGGAAAAGACTTAAATTGCTTGTTTTTTTAATCTCTATAACTTTTATCTTCAGTATAAAGTAAACTTGAATCATAAATATGTCTTGGATTACTATTTAGTGATTTGTTACACACTGAGGCATCCAGACTTACTATGAGTAAAATCATTAAAATAACACTGGTAACGAGATTTTAATAAATACTTTAATATTTTTGCCGCTTTTATGTGTCTAAACGCTTTTGAAAGTTAATGAGAAAAAATAATATTTTATGAAAAATTTGAAATCGGTAGGAAAATAAAACGGTGTTGGAAGCAGAAACAATTCTAAGTGGGGTATGAATATTACTGTTAATGTATGGTACAGGATAGAAATTTACCACCAATTGACTGAGAAAAAAAATCATTAAGCAATATAAGCGAATTCATTTAGACATTAAATTGTTAAATATTTTATTGAAAACGAGTACATAAGATGAAACAAAAAGATCACATGTTGGACAGGTTACAATTTGGCTATAGGCAACATGTTCAGCAAATATCAAAGGCCAAGTTATAATTATCTGCATGTAATCAATTAGCATCAGTTACATTAAGGAGAAGGATGACACAGATTGTTTTCTTCAAGTAAGCCGATTTCTAGCATGTCACAAGATTTTACTGTTTTGTTGGACACATATGACATTTGTAATTTACATATATGACATTTGTAATTTACACAGCAAACAAAGAATTAGAAGGAAAAAAAAGAGCTGATTTAAAAATGTAGAAAATTGGGGTGTTTTTATAACATATCCATTTAATCACCTTAAAATATTCAAAGTCAAAATGTTTGCTTTCTTGAATAAATGTTTCCATTTTTAATGTTAAAACCCTTAACTTGATGATAATTAGCGATCTCACAACAAGCAAGAACAACTGAAAATGTCACATTTTATACAACATGATGTCAAGCTTTCTGAGACAAACCATTTTTGATGAATTGCTTGTCTTTTAAAAATACAGACAGACACTTTAAAAAAAAATAGTCCATACACTAAAAGATCAAGATTACAGAATAATACATTTATATAAGGTTAATTATACTTTTTATATAAATATATTAGCAATAATACATTTATATAAGGTTAATTATACTTTTGATATAAATATATTAGTAATACATTTATATAAGGTTAATTATACTTTTTATATAGATATATTAGTATATCATAAATATGGACCATTCTTTTTTGTTCATTTTAATCTTTTCTTTATACATTATTTACTTTTTAAATTGCTGTTTCAACTATTATGAAAGTTTAATAGTCACACATTAATGTTCAAAAATAAACCTTTCACCACTTTACAGACATGTGCTACATTACAGATGTTAACAAGTGACATTAAAACTAGTACAGCACGTAAAAACTAATTGACCAAAATATTTACTCATTTGCTCCTAGGATGGCAGTCGGTTGTTGTCAACAAACAAATTTATAATTTCCATGGAAAACATTAATTTTCAATACTTTCAAAGGCTGAGAGTCCAATGAGCAAAAAAAAAAATAGCATTGTCTTTACAGGTCCACATTGAATTTAATTAACAGAATTTATGAGCATTCAATTTAATTGTGTTATCATCTAGTACAGGGGTGGTCGTACACGGGGGGGAGTGAGAGATACATTCTGATTTTTTTTATATAGTTAAAAAACAAAACACCTTAAAGTCAATTTATCCAGATTTAGCGAGCATAAAAAATTAAATTATAGAAAAAACCAGGCTCATTGGGAGACGCAAAAAACTGAACAAAGAGTCACATTTAGCCATCCCTGGTCCAGTACAATAAATATTGATAAATGAATAATTCCTCAACACCATTTAAAATCACCTCTCACGCATTTATTTTCATCACACGAATACCTGAAAATGTACAATCAACAGCAACAGCATGACTGTCTTCTATATCACGAGGAACTATCATGGTGATAAAAAACCATTTTGATAAGGCACTAGAAAATGAAAAACTAGTTTTTATACATGCTAAAAATGTTTTTCAAGCAATCAATTAATATTAACATTATTTTATACTTTCCCTAATGATTTATATATTATAACTAAATGCAAGAAACACAGCTTTCTTCTTTCAGAAAAAAAACAACATAAATAACAAAAATTACACAATATTTAAATTTGTTTTGTTGGTTTAAGTTGGGTTTTTTTTAAATATTGTCAGAATATCAAAATGAAAAATGCTAGCAAAATGAAAACAAAATTATTAGTCGTTGCCTGTGCAACATTTTTTGAGCAACATAAATGTTAAGACATAAAAAAAAAGTCATTAAACAAAAGAAAACAAAGAAAATGGCTGCCAACAAGGAATTAACTGACAAAGTTCATGTCAAGCTGTGGTTATTAAGGAGGATATTTGGTCTCTTGACATTTCCCAGAAATTCACCGGGTTCTTAAGGATTGTCTAAAATCTCCGAAACAGCCATCAGCTGAAAGAAAAAGTGTCCTATAAATTAATCATAGAATAGTAAGCAAGTAGTAAGTTTCCCTTATAACGCATGTACAGACCATCGGGCTAGATGAAGTTAAGTTCATCTGTTTCTGTAGCCACGGCTATTGTATGGGATTGTGTGGATAGTATAGTGCCCAGTTGCCATTATTTTCCCCAAAAAATAGTACCAATTTGTAAGCTGGGTGAACTTAGGGATATTGATTGGACCCACAAAGGCTCAAACTTGAGAACCATCGGTTAGCAGTCAAGCACTCTACCACACTGACACCGAGGACATGTTAATTAATTAAGATTAACGCACACTAAACTGAACTGAAACAGTACACTAATTCCCATGAAGTCCAATAGGCAGATGATTCACCTGATTCTGGACGACAAAGAATACACCAATGTGTTATTTATTAGCACTAATCACCATCACTTTCTTTAACTAGTGTCAGAAACACAATATGAGTGAACTGATGCAGTCAAACAGAGCCAATTAGCATCCTGGCACTCAGTAGAGCTTTAACTTGGGACCTTCTTGATCAACAGTGGTATTCTATATGCAAAAAGTCACCCTGTCCCCACTTTTTTGTATGACTTAAAATCGTACACATGATAAATCAACATCACCTTTTTTTTTTCATGTCTGTACATTTGTATAGTTTTACTAAGTCACAAGAAAAACTTATCTAATAAACAGGGAAAAAAAACTGTAAAATTAATTTTAATATTTTTGATTTGTCATCATTTACAAGCTGCTTCATTCCAATAACTTTATTTTGTCAATCAAGCCCAGAAAATACAGGAAGAGATGGCGCACAGCCTTTTTTTTTTCATCTATAAACAAACATTTACGAGAATTAATGCTCAATGAAATTGTCTTAGAGAAATATTTTGAACAAAATAAATAAATAAATTTCCAGAGAGGGACAAGAAATTGAACTACCAACCTTGTCTTTCAGCTGCTGACACTGTTGTAATGACAGGGTGAAGAAAATGATGGCTTCGTTCAACCATTTTACAATGGCTTCAACCTGAATACATGATTATCAGAACAGTGAAAGTAGTTACATATTTAAACATGGGGGCAGACAAAGGAGGGTGAGAAGGAGAGTTTTGTCAGTTTTAGGAGACAAGATTATATACGGGCAGACAGCGAGAGGGTGGTAATTTAGTTTTGTTGAGTTTGAAAGAGGTTTTGAATTGGAATAAACAAAGAAGTTAGTGAGACGTGTTTGTTTGTGTTTGGAGAGCTGGTAATTGATAAAATGTCACTCAATAGTGTAGGAGTAATTTTAATAATTTACTTTCACTAAATGGATAATGAATGCTATAGACATTTCAATAAAGTGATTTTTACTTATTAAATGGAAGTGTTATGAACTTTTAAGTGTAATGATATAAATAGAGACCAACTCGCCATCACTGACAAGTCTCAGAAGTGAAGGACAAATCTTAATTGTTCAGAGAGCCCATGTGGTATACAGGTGTAGGAAGTGGCAGCTGAACTAGAAAAGAAACTTTCGTTATACTGTTTAATCACAACCACTCATGAATGAAAGTATTTTTGCTGCATACTAAGACCTGCTCATCAATTTAAATTGTGACATGCCAGAAATATTGTATACAAATCACACGAGTCATACCCTGTTATTACCATGGTGACCTGTAGAGGATAGACAGTCATCATCCGTATCAGTACAACGTAATAGTCAGTGACAAACCATCCATCAGTGAAGTTCAGCCATCATCTTATGTGACAGACCATCTGTCAGTGGCAGTAAATTATCATCGTCAGCATCAGAACAGTCGGCATTGTCAGAGTCAGTTCAGCCGCCACATTCTGTGTTCAGGCAACTAGCCTTAATAGTGACCACACTGGTCATCATCTCAGACCCCCATCTCAATGGGATGACCATCCCATAGATGTTTAGGACAAGAAATAGGCACATAAAGTTTATTTTTTTGGATATTTTTTAGGATAGGATTGATGAATCTGTAATTGAATATCCATTTTTTTTTTACAAATACATATATTGTCATTTTTGGACAATATTATAAGTATATATAAGCGTATTTGTGCATCTTTATATGACAGGCTTTATTGACTTCAGTATATTCGAATGTAAATATGGTTGTACGTGAGCAGTTAGAAAATGGCCGTTTAATGGAGGGAACTCGCATTTTTGACGAAGTAGAGAAAGACAAAGAAGATAGGTTAAAACACTTAACAGACATTTCTCAGAAGCAACTTAGGACAATTTTGAAAGATTAAATAGTATAGAAGGAAATATGAAAATACTTATGATCAGATGTAACATATTATTGACTGACTCAACACACAGGGCGGAGTTAGTGAGAAGTGTTTGTTTGGGGAACTGATTATTGATAAAGTGTCACTCAAAAGTGTATGTATACATAATTTTATTCGTTCATATTCACTAAATGGATAATTAATATCATAGATATTTTCATTAATTAAATGGAAATCTATATGAACTTTTATTAGTCCACTCTCCATCACTGACGATGATGAAATACATCTTTTTATACACATTTTTTTATGTAATGTGCAGTTAAGCAAACTTTACAATGAGGCAAGCTTAATAAAACAAAATCTGTAAACGTAATAAACTGAAGAAAAAAAAAAAGCAAACTAGTTCCATTGTGATTGTAATTTTTTAAAGCCCATGGCTGCTCACCTGAATTCTTTGTGTAATCTCAATTTTCTCCACTTTATTCTGGCCATTGGTGTGTAGGCAGTACAAAGCCAGAACTAGTTTAGATGTGTAAATATAGAAGGAAACAGCTACATCACTCGGCAGGGAAGGGTTGAAAACAAGCTGATGTGGGAAATAAATAATAAAACAAGCTGATGTAGGAGATAATTAAATTTTAAAAATGATGTTTAATTAACTAACATTTTTTTTTTGTAAAGATAAGAAATAGGTGTTAGATTAAAAAAAAAAATTCTTAATATTTTATCAAAGAGTAATGCAACAAATTTGTCATTCAAACAAATAACATCCTAAAGAGACTTAACTCTACAATTTTTCACATTCAAAAAGGGGCTTGATAAAAGAAACATTTTGCTAAAAAAAAAACAAAAACAAAAAAAAAACAGTGGGATTGATTCAATCCTAATGACCCAAAAACATAGAACAATGTAAATTTTAGAGAGCTAGTGATGGTTACAAATTTAACTTATGATAAAACACAGACACTTCTTTCTTGCCTTCACAATCAAGTTTTGACTTTTTGTGAACACATAAAAGGGAATTTATTCAGGTCTGCTTTCATTCTTCCCAATGGCGGACTTGGTCATCTCATTCGGTATTAATTTGCATCCAAAGTCCACAATGTGCACTCAATTTGCATTTTTATAAAACTAATTTCCATCAGTTGACAAGTTACAATGCAGTTTTAAAATTATTAAAACTAAATTTTTCCTCGTTGTAAAAGACATACAGTATTGTGGCTGAGAGCTGGCATTTTGGAACCTAGCAAGAGATGACACTGTAAGTGCCTTCAGGCAGAAAAATAAGATACAGTACCATTTCTTAAACCAACTTATTAGTTAAATTGTAAGTAAATCTTTTTACCAAGTTCTGACTTTCCAAAAGTTCAGTTATAGATTTTCGTTTAGGCAAGGATAAGCTTTGGCGACACTTTAATAGACTGTCCATCAGTTCTTCTAGTATCTAAAGATAAAAAGAAGGAAAAGAAATTTTTAAAGTTTAAAAATCATGATTTATAAAACTGCAAGCAAAAGAATACTGGCAAAGTATCATTAAAAATGGTCAACAATTAAACTAATAAGTTTTAGGCCATTAAAAATACTTCACAAATTCTTGTCTGGAAAAATTACAAGTATTTCTTGACTTTATGTATAAAGTAAACAATACCCGTGTTTACAATTACTCACAAGGGTAACCTCTTTGACTGATTTGTACTCATAGTTGGCATCATTTCTGGAAACAATTTCTATGGCATTACACAAGTGACTGCCAGCATCACGAATCTGAACCAAAAAAAATGTCATTAAAATTATAAACTTGAAAATAAAAAATTTAAAGCAAAAAACAATCGTTTTTTTTTAAACTGCAAGGTTAAATTGATGTTCCTTTTGGAAAATATGTAAGAGAAGAAAAAGGTAACAATTTCTAAAAACTTGATTCATTTATCGCTATGGTTTGGTCAGCAGCTCAAAGATCATCAGAAAGAAGAGATTCTAGTCTGAGGTCTGATAAGGGGTAGAGAAGTTGCCAGAAACTGAGTGTGTTGGAAAGCCATGACAGATGACCTTTGTTACACACAGTCTAAGGAAATTAGCTAGTAATACCTACAGCTATTTTAAGAGACTTAAGAATGGTAGCAAAATGACGGAATAGTGTGAAAAATCACATCCGTAGTATTAAATGTAGGAGGACTTTCAAAAGGTAAATCTTTAGTCAAAATATAATTCACACACAATTGAAAACATTTTGATAACAAGGTATCACACAGTTAACACAGCACAATACAGGAATAATCAACTCCTCTTTTAGACTTGAAAAGAACCTCTTTTGAGACTACCAACTGATAAATATTATATAGTCCTTTTGAGACAACCAACTGATGAATATATTATATAGTTAATAATGTCCATGCCCATCCAAATGAGGGAAGAATTTCAAAATCTATAAGAAACACTGTTGTACTATTAAAACTTCACAAAAATTAAAGCTCTCACAAGTTATTAAAACCATCAATTATCCTATACATCCACAGAATCTATCAGATGAACCTTTTGCGGTTTTGTTGCAAACAATTCCTTTTTCATTCCTAAAATGGCTAAGAGGCAATTTATAACAGAGACAATTCTCATTTTTAAAAAAAAGTTTTTAATTATTACATGTATTTCTTTACAAATTATAAAATCAAAGAGCAATGGTTCTTATAGTGTTGGCCGCCATTTTTTTTTTATTAATGTATTGACAATATATGCAATTCATTTTAGATTTTTCTTATTTGTATCCTTTTTTTTTTCTTTCTTTACAGGTGGGTTGCAAATCGCTAAAGTTTGATAAGCAATGATCAAGAGAATGGGTGAAAAAAATAGAAATTGCTTCAAACCTGAGGAAGTCGCCAGAATGAACCATCTTTGAGTTTTGTTTTAAAAATATTGTGCTCCTTTCCCTGTTTGTGTTTAAACTGAAGCTCCTTATGAAATAAAGATTACAATAAAATAAAAAAAATAAAATATTTCGATCAAGCAAAATATTCACTCATAAATTTGATAAAAATAGACTTATAAGGATTGTAAGTATTTTGAAGTAAATTTTGAGAAAAATTAATGATGAGATTTGTAAAAGGTTTAACTCACAGCTGCTTCTACACAGTCTCCTCTGAGTGTAACTATACTTTTGAAATTCAATGGACTTGTGCCACTGGGTAAAAAAAATTGGAAAACAATAACTTACTCGTAATACCTAAAAGCAGAAACATATAGAAAAGAAGCTGATCTTGGAATGTAAAGAATTAAATTATGATAAACCAATACATACTTTGGGGAATTGAGAATTACTTTTTGTGGAAGTGACTCTTCTTGCCTGACTGTTTTCTCTGAAATAAAACACCAGTAATCATTGTTTTTGTGAAATTTACAGATGTTGCTTTTTCAAGGAATTTAATATCAAATTTTTAAAAGGCAGACACACCACTTTCAATGTATTGACAGTAATCTAATATAATAATAGCAGACTGTGTTCTGCGATAAATCGAAAGTGAAAAACAAGAATTCAAAATGGTGTCTTGCCTGTGTCTCGATTTGATAAACGTTTTTTAAAAATCTTCAGTTTAGAATAGTTTCTGCGGTTTTCAACATGAAACCCAAAGGCTAAAATGTGAAATAATTCCATTTAAATATTCGTTTGTTTGTTGGTTTTTTGTATTTCTACAACATATTGCATCTTTAAAACAGAGAGCTGGGGAATGAAAGTCAACGCAAACAAAACTCAAAACACAATCTTTACACTTTCAACAAAGCAAAAACAGATAAAGCTTACCTTAAAAAATTCTCCAGTTGAAATAAACAACAACCCAGTCTACCTAGGTGTCACCTTCGACCCTAGACTCACATGGTCTAAACAAATAGAAGTAACTCAGTCCAAAGGGATAAAACGCATAAAATCTAATGAAGAAACTAGCTGGCACAGACTGGGGAGCGAACATGTCGGTTCTAAAAAAAACCTACACCAGCTACGTAAGACCCAGTCTGGAGTATGGAGCCACTGCCTGGGGAACAGCAGCCAAAACAAGTTTAAAAAAGCTGGACAAAGTTCAAAACATTGGGCTACGAGTTATGACAGGAGGTATGAGGTCAACGCCAATCACAACCATGGAAAGTATAACATCTCTCTAAACTATTGAAGAAAGAAGGGAAAACAAAATACTCTCTCAATACACAAAAATCGAAACACTGGAAAACCACCCGCTTAACAAGAGAGTACAAAAGTCTAACTCTACTCAAAGATTGCAAAGATCAAACTTCATTACAGCAGCTAGAAAATTAAAACAAAATTACAACCTGGATACAGTCTCCCTAAATAAAACAAAACCTTACAGTGACACCTTCCGTCCAATAACCATGAGAGACTCCCTAGCTGGAATAAAGGAAAAATCCAAATATGATACAAACACTCTCTCTGCAATGGCAATGAATGAAATAAACAAACTCTACCCCAGTTCTCTATGGATAAGAGCATTCACAGATGGTTCCTCGCAAACAAACTGCCAAAATGGAGGTGCTGGAATCTATATAGAATGGCCAAATGTAGAAATAATGGAACATAGTATGCCCACTGGGAAAACTTCAGACTCTTTCAAAGCCGAAAAAGAAGCAATTGAAGAAGCTGTCAACATACTCACAAACTCCACACCAAACAGCAACATAGTCATACTCACAGATGCCAAAAAAATTATACAGTCTCTGCAGGATCCTCACTACACTCAATTAACCCAGCTCAGAACAGCTCTACATAAACTAACCCAAAACACAAAGGAAACAGTTCTGCAATGGATACCAGGACACACCAAAATAAATGGAAATGAGATTGCTGACCAATTGGCAAAATCTGGCAGCAAAGAAATGCAAGTAGATGTCCCTCTAAATGCAGAAGAAATGAAAAGCTGTATAAATGAACAAATCCAACAAAAATGGATGAATAATCACCCAGATCACAACAAAAACGACCCCTATTATAATCTCCCCAGATAAGCTCAAAATATTATCTTCAGACTCAGAACTGGGCACAACAGACTAAGACAACACATGTTCCGAAGGCTAGGCATTGGAAACAGTGAGGACTGCCCATGTGGGATGTCTCCAGAGAATGCAGAACATGTTATCCAAACATGCCCTTTACATGACACAGCTTGCAACAGGTTCTGGCCACAGATGACCTCCTTCAATCAAAAACTTTATGGGAGTGAGACGGACCTGGATGCCACCATGCAGTTCATCATAACTATAGGCCTGGTCGTTTGAAATCCTCCATAATCATATATCGAGAACAAAGAAGAAGAGAAGAAGAAAAAGCATCTTTAAATTGTAATAAAATCATGAAAAAATTGGATCTGTCCAAAAACAAAAATAACCTAGCCTACCCAAAAATAACCTAGCCTACCGTTCAAGCCTAAAGGGATATAACTCTATAAAAATGCCTTGCAGGGTACAGCTAGTATAGAGTCAAACTGCAATGAATAGTTTTTATTAAAGGCCACTCTATTATGGTCTGGACGTCTTTATCAAAAGGTAAATAAAAAAAGCACTGAAGAGCACACCTGAACATTATCAGAAGATAAAAGCTTGTAAACTGCCTATTTATCTACAGACAACATATGCTATTGTTTAGAGAAAAAACAACATCTTCCATGTTTTAATTTAACCATTACAAAGCTTTTACAAACCTGCAGTTCCATGAAATGGCAAATAGTCATAGCATTCCTGAAAAAGTGATAAAAACATTTATTATTTACAAAATATCAATAAAATATTCAAGAACTAAGATTAACGAAAATAGTTTAAAAAGTACAAAATCAGATATATGGTTAACTATCCTAATCTGAATACCATAAACAATTATCCATAAAAACCAATTTTCCAACATTTCCATTAGAATAGTTGAAAACTCTCAAAACCTTGATAAAAAGTCATAATATGTTTTGAGATTAATTTCCCTAAAATACTTAGATAAATAGAGCCTTCCTGAAAAGCAACACACCTACATTTCAATTATATACAATAATTCTTTCATCACTAACAGAAAGTGGGAAGGTCCCCTCCCCCAACAGAGAATAATTATAGCTATGCCACTGATTGACTTAGCATAGAATAAAGAATCCTTTAATCACCCTTTACTAGAGAACTGAGCCAAACAAATGATTCCATTGAATAAAAAGTAGGTGAAAAATTGACCCAAGAAAAAAAAATGCCTGTGCATGGATTAAATATTTGTGTTAACAACACAAGTACAGACAGAACTTAATTCTCACAGGTAAATTTGAATACATGTCAATGTTTGTAATTATTCAGTGTATCAACTAATCAAAAAAAAAATGTTAAAAAAAAAATGACCTGAAGTGTTTCCTTAATATCTTGTAAAACTGGGTTCACCTCTTCCTTAAGCAACCAGTCCAACTCTTTTCTCTGAAATTAAAATATTCTGTCATAAAATAAGTAACAGTGCACCATTTAATAATTATAACAAAAGAAGAGTGATGACCTTTGCAAATCTCACAAATAACTAAAATCCTCAAGTAGAAAATTTTTTACATTGAATCACAGGATCAATACCTGTACACAAACTTCAAGAAGATATCTAGCACCTGTTTGTTTTTTATTAGTATTTCTATATTGGTGAGTATTTTTTTAAGTTTGAGATTATACATATATATATAATATAGATGCTATTCAATATTAATATAAATATGTATTAAAACAAAAGATACAATGTCTGCAGCATTCCTTTATAAATTAATATTAATCAAATTATAGTTAGCTTGGATTGTGAGAAGTTAATTTCAGAAAGTATTACAAGTAATGAAATATGAGAAAAAAAGTATTATGAAAATTATTAATAAATTAAAAAATTTTTTGTTGCAAGATTAATTAATTATTATTAAACTTAAAATCAATTTAAGTTCAATAAATTACATAGTTAAGCTAGGCCTATAACTTAATCTTTAAGCATTTTTTAAATATAAAAATGTATGGAATTCATTTCATATTCATTGTAGACATTTTTAGTAGGTTATACACTTAAAGACTATTTTAAGAACGTCCAGCACCATTATATTAGGGTTAGGAATAGGGCTGTAATCCGTTTTTTTTTTTCGGGTACCAGCCATTATATTAGGGTTGGGAATAGGGTTAGGGTTAGGGTGTGGAGCTGGCCGTAACCGTAGCCACTTCGTTTAAGAAAGGCACTTGTTACTCGACCTGAGGTTGCGGTCGACCACAAGTTGTTTTTTTTTTCTGTTTCCGGGGATTTTCGCGCGAATTGATATCTATCTCTATCCCTAACCCTATCCCTATCCCTAACCCTAATCCTGAAAAAAAAAATTCTGAAAAAAAAAAATTATATATATGTCATGTTCCTTATACCCTAATATAATGGTCACTTCGGGTCTTCTAACAAGTGCGTTTAAGAAAATAAGTATTTACATTTAGAGGTTAACCGAGATTTATCCAAATCATACAGAGTATTACAGTATCCTATTAAACTAAAGTATTTTTAATGTGTTGTTTTAAATCCAAATTCTAGTAATGTGTCCAAAATAATATTAAATAGAATAAAACTATTACTTACTAAAACTATAATTTCAGCCACCTCCTTTGCTGACTTCGCCATCACAAACAACAATATTTATCTAAGGGCCATCACTCGTGCCGCATTTCTTTCGGTGTAGCATAAGAATTTAATATGCAATTTTTTTAATTTTAACACCAAACTAATAAAATAATATAATGTAACTAAAATGCTTTTATATTATTATTTATATATGAAAATTTTAATAATTTTGCTTGGAAAACAAAAGACATGTATTATCTAATTATCTTTTTTTTCAGTAGTAGACTAATGACGATAAAATTATTGACGAAATTTTCGATGTTAATTACTTTTAGATAGTCACCGTTTCCAGAAAATAAACTTTAAAAATTCTCTAACACAATTTTATAGTTTAAAATGTGTCAACTTATTTCTTATTATTAACTCGTAAAAGTAGTGTGATGGTAAGAATAATGGGTAATTCAATTACTAATTGTTTACGACAGTCCACCCACGAGATAAATATCTGGATGCGCAGGTCTTAATGATTTACGTGAATCGAACTAAATGCCGAATTTATGTAGGCCCTACCATTCAAGAATTAGTTGTAAAGATAATACCAGTGTCCACAGCATATTAATATGAAATGATAAACAAAGTCAAATATTTCTTAGCAATTCCTAGTACTAGCCGAGTATTTTAATTAAACTAATTTACCGTAACTAGGCTAGTGAAAGGAAACTATCAATTAGATTATATGCGAATAAATGTTAAAATGGATAAGTACTTTGATAAAATTGTTATATCACAATATTTAGGTACTTTGATAAAAAATTCAAAATTTTTATCAAACTAAAACTAGTATAGATGAATAGATCTTGATGAGAACATTCCAAAAACACATCATTTGTGATTATATCTTAATTATAAGTGAAGTTATGATTTTTTAGTGACTTTTTTTTTACTATAGCCAGTATAGGCTATATAATATAATTGAGTTGTGATTTAGCTTGCATCAAGGTGCGAACAGTAGTTAAAAATTAGGCAGTCCATCACTGAGTACTGGCACCAATTTTTTTTTACAAAAAAAAAGCACTTAATATAACTAATATAGATGAATAAGGCATGTATAATACATTCCAACAAAACCTCACTAGGTTTTGACTTTTATTTTACTAATCGAGTAAAAACATTTTTGAAAACCTTAAAAACTAAATATCTTGAGTCTTTAACGTTGAGGATAGAAAGTTCAAACTTTCACCACTTATGACTTATTTGTGATTACGCAATTTTTTTTTTTTCTAAGGTCATTAGTTTGGTTCAGTTCTCTAGTGTAGGATGATTGTAGGATTCTTTACTCTTTATTAATGAATCAGTGGCATCCCTAACAATAATTTCCTGTTGGGGGGGGGGGGGGGCCTTCCTTCATTTAATAAGATTTTAGTTTTGACTGCCTTGAACGCTTTTGTCGAGAATGTCTATATTGACTAAATCCACTCAGCTTTGATCAGTATTCTGTTAATCATAATTATCACTAGTCCACCAAAAAAACAATATTTATAATCAATCTAATAACCCCTGTTCACAAGACAGCGCCTTTCTAGAAACAGCAAATTATGATATTAGCCAGTTTTTTTTTTTTTAGAACTGATTATGCTGCGCCTTATTCCAGCCTTTTTTTTTAACTTATCGTTTAAGAAAATGTCAAAACTTCAAAAGGAGGTTATACATGCTCAACTCGTCAGTAAAGCGGTACTTTCACCAGATGAAAATGAATTGTTTTTACTCAGCCAGTATGCAGGCATCACCATGGATCCTCAGGTCTTCAAGTAAGATGCTTTGAACGGTTTGATTCAACGTTATCTGATTCAAGGTGTTTCAAACATATTTGGTTTAACTCTGTCCAATGTACTTTGGCCACTTACCTGCTGGCTGCCGTTAATTAAATTGAAATTCTCATTAAATATCTCTGATGTCTCCTAGACAATATCCAGGGCCAGATTTACAATTTTAAGGGGCCCTAGGCCAAGAAAAATTTGAGGCCCCATTTTAAAAAAATAAAAAAAATATTTCTAGTTTTTTTTTGCATATTATTCAACATTTTGGGGCCCCTTATTTCATGGGGGCCCTAGGCCACAGCCTAGTGGACCTAACTGCAAATCCGGCCTGACAATACCTCGGGAACGTTTCCTAAAAAATCCTTCCAAACATCTCCAAAAGAGTTTATTTGAACCACATTACACAGTAAACAAATGTGTCATTTCGGCTCAAATTAGTTGTTACTAAAAATACATTTGTACAGTAAAATTCTACAAACATTTGATCGAACAATTTATAACAGATATAATAAAAAAACAAACTAATTTCCTTGAGTCCAATTGATCAGGTTAATTTTCCTGGGGCTGGAATGTCATACACTCATATAATTAGAATATTGTTTTCCCCTTGTTGATTTTATGGGGTTTGTGTTTATAACCATCACTATATTTTTTTTTTTCCCAGGATAATTTTAGATTTACTCAGATTCAACGTCCCGCCTTTAGCCATAGTTGATACTTTGAAATCCATGTGCACACCAAACCAGTTATCAAGTTCAGCCCTGTTGGGCAGTGGGGAGCCTCATCACAGTCACATACACTCAAGTTTTACTAGCCATGACTCTTCATCAAGCCAGCTGTCAGCTTCCAGATCAATCTCTAGAGATCGTCACGTTAGGGGCAGCAGCTCGTCCTTCAAGAGCTTTGGTAGTGATCATCATTCTCAGAGCATTGCAGATGATGCTAGCAGCTACACTTTCAGTAACTCTACCAAAGAGAGTTCACGTGGAAATTATGGAGTTTCCAGCAGTCATGTTGACAGACCTGACCTCCACCATATTACAATTCAACAGCGAGGTTCAGTTGATGACACCAGAGTCCAGAACAGCAAGGAGAGGTCCAATAAAAAAAGATGAACACTGATGATTTCAGAAGATATCTGACTTGTTGTTTTTAAGTCTTTATTCATCGAGTCATACATCAGTGAAACATATATGCATTTAGTGCTATATAAATGTTAGATGAATTCCTTTTATTAAAAATAGAACAAAGGTTGTTTTTTTAATGAGTTTATTTTTCTCAAAGCAGTATTTTATCAGTACGACTGCGTGTATTTAGATATAGCTTCAATAAGGGTTCTTTTTAATATGCCACAAGAATCAAGTATACATTGTTTAGATCCCGGAATAAAATGAATGCCATTAAGATAGACAAGGTTTACATTGAAAAAAGTTGTTGGTTTTTCTCTTTAGTTATCCAACTTGGTGGAAAAATAAACTGTATTTTAAGGAAAGATTACCCGTACTTAAATTATCTTCAGTGCCTTATACTCACACTTTGATCATTACTATTTTGGGTAATAATTTTATAGTTATGATTTTTTTTTTATTTTTGCATAAACATATTAACCACTAAGACATGCTAATACTCAAATATACTCTTTAATTTCTATGCCATTTATTATTAGGTAAAGTGCTCAAGTGGGCCATCAGGGCAGATGAAGTGTAGAATTCATCTGTTTCTATAACCTCAGCATATGAAGGGATTGTGTGGTTATTACGATGCCCAGCCGCCTTTACTCCCCAACTTAAAGTCGGGTACCCATTTAAAGCTGGGTGGACTTGTGGGATGACTTTGGAACACATTTATGCCAATTATTATTATTTTATCTTTATTACACAAATTCTTTGTTAGGACATAGAAATATTTTGTTGTAATGAAATCTTGTGACTACTGTAAAAATGTTGTAAAATAATTTCTGTAAATAAAATAAATTTATGCTTGCACATTATGAAATTTATGAAATCAGTTCCAGACTCTTTTTATAATTTATTTCAAAGAGCATGTTTTGGATAATTTTTTATTTAGCCTCAGTCAAAATGCACAATGAAATGGACAGCAAATATCTATTAAACATGTTCATACTGGGAACAGTAGTTCATAAATAAACGAAAAAAAAAATACTGTAAATGGTGTTTTTGTTTGTTGTTTTTCAATAAAAATACTCCAGAAACGAAATATTTCTAAGTTAAAAACACTATCCACAATTAATTTAATTTAATGGATGACTTGATTACTTTGTTCTCTCGTAGATATATTAAAAAATTGTTATCCTAATTCTAATGGAAGAAAAAAAAATGTATTGCTGTTTTTTATTCTTTCTCCACTTTGCTGACTATGTTATCAAAAGTTTAAACTCTTGTAGCATAGGGTCTCAATGATATCGTGCCAGTGGACAAAGTTTTGGGTGGTCTTCTTGAGCCGGGATCAGAACATCCCTTTCTTTTTTACTCCACAAATGACATTTGTAATCTGTGTTTATTTTGGCCTCCCTGCTTATTTCTTGCCCTAAAGGCTCCATTCTTTAACTTGTCTAGTAGCATTGTCAACTGGCTTTCAGAGAGTGTGTCCTTTCCATCGCCATATCTTTTCTAGATTTCTTGGCCATTGGGCAACTGTTTAGTTTTCTCCTACACAATGCAATGTTGAGAATCTATTCAGGCCACCTGACGTTCTTCTATTAACAAATGCCTATAGATATAGTTAGTTCTTAATGTGGTTTGTCACTATATTTCAGATCCTTTTTACTGAAGACAGCTTTGACATAGGTTTAAAAATTCTAATTTTTACATTTAGGGAAAAAAAAATTTTGAATTGCAAGATGGGTTTTAGTGCATAGAAAGCTGCTTTTGCCTTGGCAATTCAATTCTTTGTGTCTTCTACAGTCACTGAATTACAATGTGTCAAGAAGGTAGATTAAGCAGGATGTCTTGTTGATGTTTACTCCTTTTAGTTGTATTGAGCTTTCCTGTTTTTTATGCCCCATAAATAATTAATGACTTCAGTCTTCTTAGTGTTAATCTTGAAGCTTGGTTTCTCTGAAAGTCATGAGCTTTGTACCTATTGATGCATCTGTGATGGAGGGCAAAATAAAGATCTTCCAATATCTCTATGAGGCTCTTCTGGATGCCAGTATTTCTGCCTTCCTCACAATTGTATCAGTCTGTTGGAACTTGACATTACTTTAAAAGTAAATCATGTTTACTGATAATGTTATTCAGTACAAATACTACCATCAAAAAATTTTGTAGAATCAAACCCCCATGGTATAAAAAGGGCATGTTGTGGCCAGCTTATTGATCAGCCACATGTACTGATATATTTTTGTTGAAGTAATAAACTATGTGTCGTATCCCACTTGTACTCTAATTAAATCAGACGACACAACTCCTTGTATTGTAAAAGAATTAACTGAACTTTTTAATGCGTGATATTTACAGATGAGAATATGATAATCCAATATAAACACTTGAGAAGATGAATCAATAAAACACATGTATAATTCTATACTTTATCACACACGATAAATACTAAGATCAATATTAGATGAGAGATGTGGCAATAAATCACAAGTAACTGCTATCACTATAAACCAGTACACGAGTCTATAACTATTATAACTCTCGACTGCACTGTCCACTTAGTCCACGTGTTATATCTAGTATCCCCTTCATGGGTCTCTAGTCTCTCTCTCTTGTGTGTGTGTCTCCGTCCCTCAACAACCGTGGTAACTTCCCTATTTATAGGATATATCACCCCCGCATATTGCATCATTGGTGTGATTGCATCACTGGGGTGATTGCATCATTGATTGCATCATTGGGCTGATTGCATCATTGGGGTGATTGCATCACTGAGGTGATTGCATCATTGGGGTGATTGCATCATGTATGCCTGACCCTGCAAGCACTTACAAGGGATAGGACACTATGTTGATCTGGTTAAACACAAAAGTTGAGGCACTCAGTGAATCTGTGGGCTGAGACTTAGTCTCATAGAGCATACCATTCTAGATTTCCCCACTAATATTTATCCTTAGTCCTCCACTTAATGGTTCTTTATGTATTTAGTGAACTAGCGGTGTCACATTTTGTTCCTTTGTATCATAACGATTATACATGTACTAATTTTAAAATAAGCGTTTTTACCCCAGCCAATTATTGCTTTTTTTTTATCCTTTATTGTCTTTGCTGTATCATACATTTGTACAGATTAGCGTAATGCTTATTTTCTGTTCTTAAAATAGACATTGTGTTATTTATTCATTAATTAGTATTGTGAATTTCTTTTTTAGCAAAGTTAAACAATAATAAATACATGTATTGGTCAATAAAGAACAACTATAAATGGTTTACATATTTATAGTCAACATTTATTTCATAATTTATAATAAAGATTTACAAGAAATAGCATTCTGCCAATTAAAATTTACATGTCCATCACAGTCAAAGTTTATGACTGCAGTATATAGCTACAATTACATTTCAATTTTTGTATTTTAACACAAAGAATTGGTACATATATTGTATTAAATTAAAAATTCTCATTTAACATACATTTATTTGATAACAAAGAATGTTTAACTGATATTAATTTGAAAGAGTACTTTCTTTATAGCTTCACTCTATTCCATTTTTAATTGTTACAATAATCACCCTTCTAATTACCAGATGATCCCTTAAATGAAAATATCCAGCGAGAGGTTTTGTCATTAAATATTTCAATGTATATTATATTTTTAAAAAATTTCAATATCACAATGAGCACTGCATATATTTCATTTAAAATGGACGGAGATGAGATCATTTGTTACTGTAGACATGTCAGTCTTCCAGCTCCTCTTTGTAAAGAGGTCTTGCTTCCCTCAATAATTCTTTCGTTGCTGCTTCACGTGCCTGAACCATTTTCATCCTTGCCCTCTTGAAAGCCTCTGTTCATTTGCAAAAAGAGTCGTCATCAAAGTAGAATGAATGAGGCAATAAAGATATTCAAGTATGAATGCCAAAATGATTATTGTTTAAACCCTATAAGGGTAGATAATGAATGCAATGAAGATAAGAGGAAATTAATAACCAGTCCAGTTTTAAATCCTCTCATCAACACAAGCAAAATTTTATTACAAAGTATAAATAATGAATACTTAATTAAATGATGACAGTTCCATTACATCAAGCCTTACATAAATGTAAGATTAAAGGTAATTGAAACAAACTAATTTTACTCACCAAGAACACTAGTGATATTGGCTTGCATTGCAGGTATTCTGCAAAAATTAAGTCATTTGTTTTTAAGCAAAACAAAATTTTTGATATATTGAATAGAAAGTAGTTATTTTGCAGCTGTTAAAAGGTAATTATGAATAACTGTACAATTAAACTCTCAAATGTAGCTCTACAGTCAGTTTAAAAACAGAAATTCAAATTTCTCAGTTTCCTAATGAGTTAAAAAACTTAAAGTGTAACAATGTAAAAAAAAAATCTACTTAAAATAAATATGTATTAATAGAGAAGAAATAAGATATCCATAACCATTCCTAATACACGTATTAATCAAATGTATACAAGTCCAATAAAAGAAGAAACACACAGCTCTAACAATCATCTACTTACCCCAAAGACTCTAAAAGTGAACCCAGGGATTTTTTGTTTGCCTTACTTTCCATAAAAGCCCTGCAGACAAAGGCAAGATAGAAAGTTACTCCAAAACAGTAACTCAAGCTAATGACAAATTGAGCATTAATCTCTGTATGTAAGTATCATAGAAAAATAATGCTTAAAACGATGTACAAAACCTTTTAAAACAAATTGTCAGTATTAATATGTGTGTGAAAGCAAGTATTTTTTTCCATTGGTTAGCACAGCCATTGCTGATGATGTTCTTTTCAATTTAATTTCATGGAGACGGCCCTTCTCAAGATGTGGGATATCCCTAGAAATGTGACCGCCTGATGCTCACATATATTGACCTCCTCCTATCAATGATGCTGTTAAGGTCTTTATAACTCCCAGCACTCTCATAATAATGGGCATGGTGGTGGTTCTCATTTCCCACATTCTCTCCATTTCTATTTCTATGTCTTAATGTTTGGACAGCTTTTACACATGTTTTTAATGTTTGGACAGCTTTTACACATGTCTGGTGTGTATGTTTCTGTCTGAGGGAATAGTCATACAAATGAGCTCACAAGTCTTGTCTATTTTATTACATGTCTGGTGTGTATATTTCTGTCTGAGGGAATAGTCATACAAATGAGCTCACAAGTCTTGTCTATTTTATTACATGTCTGGTGTGTATGTTTCTGTCTGAGGGAATAGTCATACAAATAAGATTTTATTTTTTATAAAAAAAATCTGGCTTATTTACATTGATTCTGAGGTCAATATGTATCGCCATATCCCACAACATTGTAACCATGTCATCCTCGACAATATATATAGTCTTTTTACCAATTCAGGGCGACTGGAGACCATGTACTTGATTGTCTCCTGAAACTTTACACATATTCTGCACATTGGGATGGTACCATCCTTTATTAAGTGATATTGGTATCATCTAGTAGGCAGACATTTATCTTGTGCTGCAATTATGAAATCTTCAGTATCAGGTATTGCAACCATTTATGCATTATTTTAAGGTCAATCTGCATATGAGATACTTCTCGTGCAATGCTTTTTTTCCCATTAGGAGCTGAGTTGTTTTAGGCTAATAATTTCAAATGAAGTCTTCAGCTATCTTGGATTCATCATACTGTCATCATCCAGATACAGAGATTTTTGGATATGTTTAACTGAGAGTGGAATTCCTTAGCTTGCTTAGTGATTGAATAATGGCCCTTATTCTTATGATCTCTAAACTTATTGTAACATACTGTCTTTGTGATT
Source organism: Bulinus truncatus (assembly GCA_021962125.1). Classification (NCBI taxonomy): domain Eukaryota; kingdom Metazoa; phylum Mollusca; class Gastropoda; family Planorbidae; genus Bulinus; species Bulinus truncatus. Next base: position 429,052 of record JAGDYQ010000016.1, on the reverse strand, counting down.
CAATTAGTCACATATCAGTCATTTTTTAGAGGCTATTTTTATAGGAGAGCTCTACCAGCAAATCTCAACTGCCCTAGGTAAATAAATTATGTTTTTGCTTTCGGGTGGTGAATTCTAAAAAATTGCCAAAAACATTTTTGTTTTTGTATCCAATCTTTATTACTCTTTATGAGTCCAGTTTATTATGGTGAAGCTGTATGCTACAGACACAGAGATGCAGTTTACCGCTTCAATTTTGATTTGAGTGTTTAAATCAGATTTAGGTACCATGTAGATTTGTTTATAACATTCCTTTCTGATTATTTCTTTCATTTGTGCATGTTGGATGTCATTTCCTCCAATGTTACCTGATTATTAATACATGCACAACTCGCCTTGCTCAAGTTCACAAATGATGTTACTGGCATCAAGTTGGATGTTTCTACATTGAGTTAGATCGCCTCTTTTTTTAGTGGTGCTGTAGCACATTCATCCAAACCAGATTGCACCCCTATTTCATCACAGATTGTTTTTGTTAGTACCATATATTTTTAGACTGTCAATGTAGAATAAATGATTGATTGTTCCAATGCAGGTCTTATGACCACATGCAGTCTAGTTTAATATTGGACTGAGTGGTGGATAAGCAGAGGATCTGTCAAAAGTTTTTAGGAGTGTTATTATTATTATTTATGCATACCTTGACTGCATCATCACATTGAACCGAACTGTAACTGTACCACTTGATTGAGTTCTAAAGCCAAATTTACTAAGGTATGTTCCCTGTAAAAATATTTAATTGAAATTGACAAAAAAAAACTAAAAACATTTACCTAAAATAATTATTTGTTTAAAATACTTTTGTATGTAAAAATAGCAAAAATGAGATTAAAAAAAAATAAATATTCACATCAAATGTGGATGGCACAGCTGCATATGTTGGATCTTCAATCTCTGGTGTTCCTCCAATAAAAAATCTTCTCAAGTTGTCAATTACAGAGTTTCCAACTGGTCGCCAACAGTGAGCTTTTTCAAGATGAATTCCTACAAAATATAGAGCATGTATGAAAATGTTATAGACCATTCTCAAGTAGGATTTACTACAAGACATTAGTAACATTTTCCATGAGAGTAAAATATACTTCTTGGAAAGATGGTTATTTTCCATTTTGTTAAAGCATCAAAATGACATGGATTTGCTTGTTTGTTTTTGTCAATTTTTAATTTCAACTGAATAGCAGAGTTAACAAAATCATCAGTCGTTATGTTCCACCACTTTTGACTTCCAATGAAACGTTTAATTAAATTATCTGACGCTTATAATTTAAAACAAACAAATGAGAGTGCTAACTTAATATTCTTGTAACTTTTCTGTTTAATTATCTTCCTTTTTATTTTAGATTTATTGAATTTCAGATATTTCTTTAAGTTTTCTATTCACTCTTTTTTATATTACCTGGTTTAGACGGTAGCTGCAAATAGCTGTAACCTTCGTTGTAATGTCTTGACCAGGAGTCTGTAGATGACACCTCAACCATGAGTCTTGGAAACTGAGGGAGCTCATCTATCAGAGTAAAAAAAATATATAACTGTAACAAATGTACATAAAGCATGACAAAGTAGTATTTGTTCTAAATATAGACATAAAATAAGCCAAGATTTTTTTCTTCACATAAATAAAAAAAGAGTACTTGTCGAACGTAGTAATTTTCTTACCTCACTCGAGTTCAAAGGTATATTACTACGGGCGATTGGAAACTATACTACAGAATTCCACCACAAAAATAATGTAAATACAACAGATAAAGAATATGTGGCAATAGCAAAAAAGAAATGTGCCAGCACCAAAACAAACAGTCAAGTCTGTCATTACAAATAAATATCACAAATAAAGATTTCCTTGACAACTTTGATATTTACACATGTAATAACGTTGTTTTTTTTAAAACAAAAAAAAAAAAGGAACTCCATCAATTTTACAAAGGACATCATTAGTTATGTTGACTAGTAGAACAGTGTATAGAACAGTGTATAGAACAGTATATAGAACAGTGTATAGAACAGTGTAAATAACAGTGTATACTTACTGCCTGACTGAGCAGAAAGCTGATTTTTTTTATAGCTCAGTTCAAAATGAAAAGGATAGCTGAAGTAGGCTATTTCTGTCTGAAAAGGGGAGTAGAAAAATATATAAAGGAATTAAACTGACCATGGATAAATACATATCAATATTTTTCTTTCCATTGATAGTCAAAAACACACACACACAAACTAATATAAAAACTATGACCCACCTGATCAACAGATTTAGTGGCACAGGTCTGTGTGACCCAAGACAGCTGCTGATTTCTGTCTGCTGTCCAGTCTGAAACAAGAGTTTGGTTTTCTTAATATTCAAAAACATATGTTGTTGTACAGAAAGTTAAACATGACAAAGTAACTCACCTTTTGGTAGGTCAGTAAACATGTGGACATAGAGATTATCTTTTTCAAATTCTTGTGCAGACACTGAAGAAAAATGTGAATATGATATCCATGTAAAGCAATTCAAGAATTGTACATATTTAAAAAAACAAACAGATGAGACTGCATAAAAACATTCAGAAATCTAAGAATAAAAAGAAACAAGTGAACTGTGTTTTTTTAATTTAACAAAATTGTTTAGTTCATTTAATATATAAATTTTTGGTAGGCTAAAAACAAAACACATGTATTCTCTTTTTGATATTATAAAAAAAATTCAGTTACAGAATACTTACAGATTTCACCAAATACTACATATCTAAGTGTATCTACTTCGGGCTGAAACAAAAATACAATTTTGCAGTAACTAATAATGTTTATGTACCAGTACACAGTTATTTAGCATTATTGACAAACAAAATTCTTTTTCAATAATAATAAGATAAATATTATACCATTCAGATAGATCTAATGCTTACCAATTCAAACTCAAATCCAACACAAGAATGCACAAAATCATTGTGTCTAGCATACATCTAAAGATCAGATTTGAAAATGAATTAAAAAAATGCTTGAGAAATGAAATCAAACACAAATTTGATATTTTTCTTTTAATAGTAACTTCTATCAGCTATGCTATAGCAGAGATGAAAATAAGTGGCAAGCACGCCAAATTTGGCAACAGAAAATTTGAAAATCAACAAAAATAATTTTAACCATAATTACTAATATAAAAACACATGGTATCTCATTTCAATTTATTTTGCTTTTGCGCTTTGAAACAGTTCTATTTGCCATCCTTGGCTTATAACATTTCAACTGCAATGTGAATTATTGCACTGCATGTCTTTTTTTTTGTATAACTACTTTTTATTTATGCAAGGTTGTCTCATATTTCTTTAATTCACAGTATTATTTTATAATTACATAGAAGTACTGTACAGTTAAAAATAATTGTTTTGTTCAAAATTTTAATTAAATATACAAAAAGCATACATTTTTACAAAGACATGTAATTTACCTCTCGATACATTCTCAGTTCTTTTTCTTGCTCTTGTCTGCTCATATCTCTTGATATATTCTCTACTGTGTAGTCAAAACCTTCTGTAATTGTAGAATTGCAAGAGTTGTAAGAGTAATCTACAATTGCTTGTATTAATGGATATAAACAATTAACTAATTTAATTTTTTTAAATGTGATATAAAACATGATTTTTAATTAAATATGTAGACTGATCTAAGGTTACTAATATCAGTAAGGGAATATGATAAATAAGCATTAACATTAATCAGACTTACCTCTAGTCATAAAAGTCTCAATGCTGTAAGGTCTTCTTCCACTAGAGAAATCTGGTCTTACACATAAAACACCATTGGCATCTACTTTGATAGCACAAAGGACATACTCATCTGTTTGATCTGGTGTTCTATTAGCAGCAAAACAACCAAAAACAGTATTATTTTATCTAACTTAATAATGCTAAAACTTTTACTAACATTAATAATATTTTTATTCCATAAACCCTGAAATCAATTTTTTTTTGCATGTGATGCAGACATTTTAAATAAATTTTGCTTTGGATCATAAAATATTTGCATACACTTTAAAAGTGTACTCTTTTTAAAAAAATATCCTGGATTTCGTTTTTTTATTTTAATTTTAAGAAAATAACTGTGTCAACATTTCCATGCGCTATTATTCCATTTTGTACATCTACCTAAATATATTGTCACCTCATATTTTTATATTCATTATAATCTATACAATAATGCTGATAGCAAATTAAACCTGATTAATATATCTATTTAAAGAAAGGTATACAATTTAGCATTATAACTTGTGGGTAAAGTTGCACAAGTAGTTTAATTGATTTTTTGCTTAGCCAAGGAAGTTACGAGTGTGTGTATTAGATAACCAAGAGAAATTAAATGGCGACATTCTTTTCCCATGGGAACTTTTATCTTAGCTATTTGTCAATCTCTATTATTGAAATGAGAAACCAAAAACCAAATAAGAGCAGTGCATGAATGGCGAAACATGTTTGGTTTACTTGTTAGGTGGACTGAGATCTGCCATAATGTACATGACTTGAATAGGTGGGGCTTCTAAATGATTCCTTAGCTTGACATCTTCTGATGGCTTCTCATCAACTATCAAAGTCTTTGGAATGCTGCCTTGTTCTCTAATCAACAATGAAAGTATAAAGGTAGAAACATTAAAAAATAAGAACATGGAAAGTTTCATATGTAAATTACTCGTGACTATGTTATGAAAGTAAAATTCATGAAAACAATACTAAATATATAAACACATTATTTTTTTATTCTATCTATTAGTATCTTGAAAAAAATATCTTTTCAACTTAATGGAAATAATATGTTAAATAATTTACTGAATGTTTCCTGCAAGCCACAATTGTAACAGTAGTATAAGAAATAAGTTGTTTGTACCAAGCATTTTTTCCTTTATTTTGTTCCATTGGTGCAATCATGTGGAAAGTATGTAATCTATTAGATGCTTAAAAAAATATTCTAAGAAGATGCAAACAACTTACTTTTCTCTTAAATGTCTTCCACCTATTCTTCTACATCGAACCTGAGCCATTTTTTTAGCCAATGGACTGGGTTTTTCGATCATGTTGGTCATACTGTAGATACCCTAAAAGTACACTAAGTATAAGTCATGTAACTAACCATATTCTAGAATCTCAAAATTAAATGTTGATATGATATGAACAGCATTGTCACAGAACTGGTAATGCATTCTAATATTTACTTCATATATATAAATAATAATGTAAACAAGATTCAAGCTAACATTCATAACTCCGAAAGTTCTTCAACAATAGCCTTAAAATTTAAACACAAAATTGCAGAAAATTACTTAGCTGTTGATGTATATATTATATATAGACATTACATCTATAACATTTTTCAAAAAATATTTAATCAATCGGTTTGGTAAAATTATTTCTTTACTTCACTTTACTTTTTTTTAAATCCACGGGAGGTAATTCTTAAGTCCAACGTGTGCAAACTAATTAACAGTTCATCAGTATTTAGTTTTAATTAACAAACAGTATCGTAAAATATTTCTTTTTTACTTAAGTTTGCAAATTGTTATTTCGTCAGTATTTTTTTTATCAAACATGTAAACAGGATTCAAGCTATTAATCATAACTCCGAAAGTAGACCCAAAAGTTCTGCATTAATAAACATAGCAAATTTAGAAATGGGTGTTTTCATAGTAGAACTGTTTTTTCCTTTGTTTATAGTTTTAAATGATTGATAATAATTTTTCTAAAATTTGTCTTCTTTTTTTTTTTTTTAATAACAGAATTGAACGAGGGCTTTCTCAATACTTACTATTATATAAAAAAAAATAAGACTTAGTATAACTGATTCTTACCTAGCCCTAAATTTGTGATGCGATCTGATGAGATCTTTTTTTTTATTGATTTTGACTTTATCTAACAATTAATAATGATAGCAGCTAAGAATACATTACCTCTTGTTCATGTGAAAATTGGTCATGATCTACATATGTAAATATCATGTTTTTATGACGTCGTTTATTTCTAAACCAAAAAAGAAATTATAAGCAATATTTCATAAATGTAAAAAAAAAAATCTTCAATTTCTAAAATTCTTTAAAATTCAGAACAAAATGTTTATTACTTAACTGGCTCGGTGATACAGACCACTGAGGTAGTACTTACATTAATGCCATAACCTCTTGGTGATATTTTTGATCTAAGACATTTTTACAGTTCTCTTTATTGCTGTAGAACTCTATTTCCCTCTGAAAAATAAAGCAAATAAATAGATGATACAACAAATTAGCACTTTGCATTGGTGAAATTGTATATTCCTTTTCCAAAATGAGTTAATTTTCTAGTAGTGTCCATGCAGGGCAGAGGGTCTCAATGTTTTTTGAGGTCATGGTAAACTAAACAGTCATTTCATTTTTTTTTCCTGTGAAATTCAAAATTTTTACTTTTTTTATGTGGGACACTTACTTCAAAACAAGATGGCTAGGGTACAATAAGAACGGGAACTACTAGCATTTGTTGCAAACAGGGTAGACTCTAAAAATGCCATCCCGTTATAGTATTAAAAAATACAAAAGTGGTAAAAATGCAGGGTCTAACTCTATTATTGAAGAAAAAAACCCACAAAGGCAAGTAACTTCCACTCGGCAAGGCAATTCTAATCAATAACAGATGGGATATGAGCCCTGCCTCTCCCATTTTATGTGCAGAAATGAAATCAGTAATTGAGCAGTCCCTAATTCTATCCTGTAAATAAGATCATTTCTCCAGCAGTTTCTTCTGGAACAGTTTAGGATAAAATGTATAGCCTATTAGATAGGGCTAGGACAACATAGTTCCATACCGTTCATGGTATTTACAAATTTATATAGCATAAATTAAATAATTATACATCTTATGAAAAAGAAAATTTGAAATAAATCAATAAAATATTTACCATATTCTACAATTGTAATAAACCTGACAAAATATTTTTTTTTTACCATCCAACAATACATTCCTAAAACGCATGAGATTGTTTAGTCACTAAATTGTTAACAAATATTCTACAATCTTAATATACCTGACAAAATATTTTTTGTTGCCAGCCAACAATACATTCCTCAAACTCATGAGATTTTTTCTTCTTTTGTTTGCCAAGAGTTGCCAACTCAACTCCTGTTGATTCAGATGATGCTGAAGGCTGTACATTTTCATCAATTAATGAAGCTGATACTCTTTTTAGTGTTACTCTGCAAAAAAATAATAATGCATCATCATTAATAATTAAACTAATGAACAATTAAAAAAATTATCTTATTGGCAGATTTGTCAAAGTTCTTGTTTATAGACCATGCTTTAAGAGTAAGTTAAAAGAGTGATTATAAAACAAATACTTTTAACATAGATCTATAATCTTCTAGGCCAGGAATGGAAAATAAAACGAATTAAATGTTTCATTCGTAACAGTATCTAAAGTTTGTATAAGTGGAATTTATTCTAAATTTGTTTTATATTGATATATTTTATTTTAGTGAGCCAGTTTGTCATGCACACATTGTAATTGCTATTCCTGTTCTAAGCTATGCAGATCCACATGTTTAGGGCTACCAGACAAGGCATGTTGAGTGTAGTGTTTATAAAGACTATTAAATATTTTGTGAATGAAGAATTATATTTAGATGCATCATCAGGAATGTAGTACTAATGGGAACTAATTGATGCCATCTAGACCAGGCATGTCAAAATGGTAGCCCTTTGCATCCAATGTCAAAGGCTATATCAGCTGATAAACAAAATTTTGTTTAAGTTTTTATTTTTTCAGTAATTATTTTAAATTATCTTTTGGCTGTGATAATGCTATGGATGAGGTAAAGCTGCATTTTTTCTACAAGCCTAATTGCTAACAATGGCCGAAATCTTTTTCTTGAGCAAATCTTAACCTTTGTTGAATCGCAAAGCATGAGTGTAGGTTGGGATGGGGGCTAAGTTTAGACTTTTTACCAAATTAGGCGAAGATATTACACAACTTGGAAGCCACAATGTGGGTACAAACCGAACACATGTCGAGGCTCTGCTTTTAGAGACCTAGGAGGAGTTCCAGTTAATGGAAATTGTCAGGAGCCTATAATTAATTAACAGAAGCCATGTTGATGTAGCCCTTTAAAATTTATTTTATTTTTTTTTAAACATTTGCATTATTTTAAAAATAAGTGTGGCTAACCCCGAAACCTGTTGTATGAAAATTGTAGGTTTCTTTTATCATATATAGTTAAAATATTTTTAAATATTTTTTTAATAAATTACTTCAATTATGTGTTGTATGCAGCCCTCAATGAAATAAAATGTGACCTATGCAACCCTCAGGGGATTATGAGTTTGAAATACTTGATATACTAGGCCAGCATTGGGCCTAGCAGTCTGTTTAATAAAAAAGTTTGCCCACCCCTTTGCTAGACCATTATCGTCATTATCCATTGTGACAGCACTGAATAAAGCCATTAAAGGTGTAGTTAAAGAGATTATAAAGGAGAAAAAACAATGAATTATTGTTTTTAAAAAGAGTAAGTGTTATATTATACTAGTAAAAAGTAATGACTCGCACCCTTATAACATTTTAATCATTATGTCATTAATGTCAATAAAAACAATAATTAATAATGTAATGACTTGGCCACTAGGCTGAAATGAGTTCAATGATAACAATGATAACACATGTTGACTTAAAAGAATGAAACTTTAAAAATGTGTTGTTGAAAAATACTTCAATATTTTTAACATGCTAACTTGTTTTTAATTGTAAGTAAGTTTAAAAAAAAGATTGTAATACATCAAACTTCAAAGAGAATAAGAATGCATGATTCAACAAGTCCACTGTGGCTTACATATGGGCATTAGTTATCTTTAGGTTTATAACGGTTAATACAACAGCAGACTATAAAATGGCGATTAAATATGTAAAATATTTGGCATAGTTAAATGAATATTTATTACTTTAGTTTCAAATTTTTTATCGGATCATTAGACCGATAGTAAGCTGTCCCACAATCTGGTTCATAAAAACCAGCCATTTTCCCGGATTTGTAAACATTACAGTTGCGCACTGAATGTATTTGCTGCTAATTCAGTGAGATTTTTTTTTTAAGTGAGATACAAAAATGCTTTTTGATGTTGAAAGACAAATTATTAAAAAAGCATTTTTTGTTCTATAAAAATATATTATTAAATGCTCACTGGTTATTGCAACTGAGCTCTAATTATAGAGTTCAGTGGTTTTTACTTAGATAGCTATTCATACAAAGTTCGTGTGTAATTTAATGTCCATTCACACTTTGCACGAACCATTGACTAAAGCAGTGGTTCCCAAAGTGGTCCATTCGGACCCCTAGGGGGTCCCCGGTATCATTCAGGGGGTCCGTGGAAGATTAAAATTAATTTGGGGGTTCCTGAACAACTTCAGGGGGTCCGCGCAAGGTTCAATGTAAAATTATTGTACCAGTTAGGTAACACGCATCGTGTTGCACAAACAAGCTTTCGACATTATAAAGAATTCCACTAAGTAATACTTTATATGAAGGATTGACGAAATGGCTCAGTTCGTAGGAAATTCTTTATGCGAGTACTTGAAAACATCTGAATTTTCCATACAGTTTGAGAGTCCACTTTATCAGGAAACGAAGTTTTACTTTTAGCTTCTGTAAGATTTGTAAAAGAATTTTTTTTTCAAGAATTGTTATTTGCTAAATGCTAAACCGATACAAAAAGTGAACCGTTATTGTCCGTTATTTATTGAATTAAAAAGGCGTTTTGATGTAAAAGCTATGCCCATGACTAATACCATTTCAGTTGCCAAGGCCGTAGCCTAAAAATCAAATTTTATTATAAAATATACTACTTTATCATTGCGTTCCAATTTTTTCTTATATAAAACTCTCCACACAGCCCCCCCATAACCGCATAGCCCCCCCCCCCCAACAAAATCCTGGCTACGGCCTTGACTGTTGCTACTGTCGGTGCTCCGGCAATGGTAGGAAAACCGAGACTTTCTGGCATTTTAAAACAAGCTGTACCAAATGTATTTTCAGTACATTGTGTCATTCATCGACATCATTTTGTAGCAAAAAATCTTAGTGAACGTTTGCATGGATCATTAGATTATGTCATTACAGCAGTTCATAAAATTAAAAGGAATGCTCAACTTTATTTGCTCAACTTTGTTTGAAAAATGACGACGTCTATAACAGTTGACTACTTCACACACAAGTACATTGGTTATCTAAAGGTACATGTTAAAATCGATTGTATGCGTTCTTTGACCCAGTGTTGGAATTCATGGAAAGCAAAGACAATGATTTGCGACACAATTTAATTAACTAAAAAATGACATATATATGACTGATATATTTGACTGATTTATTTGATAAATACGGCCTAAGCGTGAGTGTCAAAGTTTTATTTATATCAAATCCTATATAATGATATTGTGTTTATTTGATATATTTTGCATAATCATCGCAAAATAGAGATGAAGATTTGCTTGCTTGATGTCAACAATTGATGGCTCTTCATGCAGACCTGACCCAAAGATTTGAAGATATTCTTCACTTGGATATTCCCGACTGAGTGTTGAACTCTTTCACTCGTGGACAAACTCAGATTCCTAACACAGATGAATCTGCACTAAAACAGGAGCAGCTTATTGAAATACCCACAATTAAGTAACTTAAACCAGTGTTTAAACAATGACACCACAAATTCTGGTTACAAAAATAGATCCCAATTTTATATCCTGCATCATGGGTTATTGTACAGAAGTTGTTGATGGCTTTTTCCGTCTTCCTATTTGGTAGAACGTTGATTCAGTGCCGTTGTGAACCTCATCACACACAACAAAAAAAAAAAAAAAAAACAGAAATTAGTGCTAGTGAGGATTTGCGGTTGCTACCTACAAAAGTTGAGCCTGACATTAATAATCAAATAACATCTCATCAAGTTCATCCAAGTCATTTAATTTTTTTTTAATTTTAAACAAAAATAATAATTTCAATAAATACTTCAACAAAATGTTTTTTTATTGGTAATTTTTATACTCTGCATTTATGTAGCTTTTTAACTTGAGTGTCTGTGGGCAGGTTTTGACTATAAAAAAAGGATCCGTGGGTCACAAAAGTTTGGGAACCACTGGACTAAAGTATATCTGAAGTATAAATCTGTAGTACAATAAAAAAAATCCGTTAAAAATCAACTATTAAATTAAAAATATAAGCTTATTCTTGCCCATCCATTCTAAACGAAACGTTAACAACCATTCAATTGTATGAAATTATATGTGTTCTTCAACGATATTTTATTTGCAATTTTACAGAATCTGCCATCTTTCTTTCCTGTTGCTGTCTGGGCTATTTGTTTTATATATTGAGAGGTGGACACAGGCGGGGCAAAAATTCCATATAACCGTGGGCTTTCTGGGACCCCCCCCCCCCAACAAGACAGGGTCTCAGTCGCGCTCGGTGCCCCTGACCGTTAAATCCGACTCAATGCCGCCCGGACCGAAAACATTGGCCGTTACTGATATCAATATTAGGTATATGAGTATACCCGTTGACTTTCACTATTTACGGTTTGTTATCTGCTCCTGTATTCATGTTTATTGTACAGAAAGGAGTGTGGTAGAGACATCAACGTGACAAACTATCATTGTCTGAATGTAGTTGTCTTTGGCTTTGATTAAACTCTGTCGCCATATTTCTCGCTGGACTTATCATTTTACCGCTGATATCGTTAGCTTTCCCATCTATATCGCCACCGGCTTATTTATTGGACAATTACTCGCTTGATAGATATGTGTGTGTCACTGGATTATATAAATCTCAATGTAAAAGAGAAAATAAGTCGTGATCAAGGCCGGTTTAACCTCTGGGCGAACTAGATAGCCACCGTATGACTACAAATTTTCTGCAGGTGGCTCTTGAATATAGTAAAACATAGTAATATATAAACACATGGATAAGTACACTTTTTAGTGTGAAGATGGATTTATGGTTGTGTAATTTTTCGACATTCTTATTTGCTGTATTTGCTGTTTTATATAGCATTTTACAGATGCCCAGGTTATCATAAAATGCTTTTCTAATTTTATTTTTCGTTACTAGCGTTAACGTACTCCCGAAATGCCGCCCACTCCCATGCAGAAAAGTTCTATAGTTGTGACCAAGGAGGCTGAATTCAACCTCCTTGGTTGTGACCATAGAGCCATAGATGATCTATGGTCACAACCATAGATCTAATGGTTGTGACAATACTGCGTACTGGCAATTATTTATATTACAAAATGTACGATATACTGGTATAGTTTCTACTGAAGTTTGATACATATTAAAGGAAATGACAGCATAGTTTTTCATTTAAAAAGTTAATTTAAATAACTATCAACCAAGGTCAGTGGTTGCCGGTGGAAAAAGGGGGGGGGGGCTGGACGCAGTGAGGCAGATTCACATAGGTTATCATAGGTTGGTAAAAACTCTGGCGCTAGCCCTGCTGATTAAATATTTATTAAAACTAAACTTCGGCAATATTTATTATCACTGTGTTGTTCTACTGATATATGATGAATGGATAGATCCATGACCTACAGCGATGAACATACACTTTTTTCTAAGTCGGTAAATATTGATAAATAGCAGTTTATTATGTCGTACATTTTCTATTGTATTAAAAAAAAATAGTGGTTTATTTATTTATTTATTTTTTGCAATAAAATAGTCATTAATTTTTTTTGTGTGATTAAATGTCACTTGTTTTCAGCAGGGTTAATGCCAATTAAGGGGAAATAGCCATATCCGTACATTTTATTTGTGATTTTAGGTGTTAATGTGTGAATAGCGGTTTGTGTGTGTGAGTGTGTCGTTTTGTAATTTACACTAACCATTTAGTCCATAAACATATTGCATTTGCAAATGGCGGATGTTTTTGTCGAAAATGTCAAATAGACCTCCAAATGACAGGTGAATTTTAAATTAATTTTTGATATGATCATCTCAAATTATTGCAACACTTATACTTTACACTTTTTATGTATATTTAAGTTTGATTTTGACTGATATTTGTTTTGATTATTGTAAAGATTCATGCTTCTGTTACTGGGGATCCTGAGTTTTCCAATTTTTATTGGTTTGATCACTACTGTTGAAGCTAGTAAATCATGTCTAAAGGGTTGAAATAGAACGCTATTATTTATGAAATAGTTCAAGTACCAATGACTGTAGGTTTGTTTGATACATACATTGTTTCTTTTTAAATGATTTGATACCTTCAGTCTATATTTGTTAGTTGTCTGCTTTCTATTTTCTGAGCCACTTCATTAAAAAAAAAATTGTTTTGGTCTAATAATGTTTTATAAGTTTCGTTTTAAATCAAACAAACAGGAAACCTTGATGCATTATTAATCTGTATTATTTACTGAGAAAGCTTTATGTAGTGATTAGATAATCTTATGGTTTTCTTTAGTTTAAACCAGGTTAACAATCACTGGGTGAGGCCAACTTCTTAGAAAATATTATGTTTTGTGATAGTAGTGTGATTAGTGTTGTGGGTATTTCAAAAGGAAACTTTTAATATTTTGAAATCATTTCATTTCATTACTCTAAATATCCATCTGAACAATATTGGGTAAAAGTTGTGATAGAATAATATATGTTTGTGTGGAAAGACCATTTGATCATTTGGCTAGTTAAATGCAGAGAAGCTGAAAATCCCTGATCTCTTTATACCGATATGCAGAAGGGTAAAATAATACATTACTGCAATGGTGACCACTATCGTGTTAGATTGGGATTGCTTTGCTATTAGATAAGACAATTGGGATTACCCCTTTGCTACTATTTAAAATGATTGATTATGTGATTATTTTAGGGTGAAATTTCACTTTGAGGCATTAGCATATTTTACTATTATTTGAATATAATTTTTTAGTAGATTTTGAAGTAAGTACCATCTTAATATAGTGGAACAGATGGCAGAGTGGTGTAGATACTTGACTGTCAACCTGAGAGTCCTGGGTTCAATACTCGGTGAGAACCATCAGAATTTTTCCTGGGGAAATTTGTTTCAAAGTCTTCCCACAAGCCCACCCTGTTTTAAATGGGTACCTGACTTAAGTTGGGGAAGTAAAGGTGGCTGGGCGTTGAGCTAACCACACAATCCCTTAAGATGCAGAGGTTATAGCAACAGATGAATCCCACACTTCATCTGCCCTGATGGCCCGTTTGGGCTAAGGGAACTTAATATACCTATTCTGTTTTTTCTCACATTTAATAATTTTCTTATAAAAAGAATTACAAATGTCAACTAAGGCAGATCATATTAGAGGCAGTTTTTTTTAGCATTTATGTTTTTTTTTGCTTTAATACTTTTTAAATTTAAATATTTGGCAATTGATTTTATCTCTTTTATATGATACTGTTCACATTGTCATTAAAAGCTTCAGGCTTCCAATCAATGTTCATTCTAGTCTGCCAATGTCTGATATTGGCTGGTTAGCAAACAGTGGCCGTAACTTAGTTCTAGATTTGTTGTTTCTTGTAAAATAATAAAAATGACTCAGAAAATTCATTATAAAAAAAATATACTTTGTGCATATTGTATGAATGTTTAAAAAAAAATTAATTCATGTATAGATATTATATGCTGGCTTGGGCTAATAATTTTTCTTCTAAAAAGTATTTGAACCACCAATTCTTATTTTATTTTACTCAGTAAATATTTTTTTCCGTTTGAGCAAAAATATCTGTAAATAATAATTTGTTCTGTACTTCATTTTATTTGTAAATTTTTTTCATCCTGAAAATCATTCAGTTATTTTCATTATTTTATGATACAATATAATTAGCCTGTATCAACGTCCTTATAAAAATCAATTTATTTCTATTGTGTTATAAGGTTTAAATGTTAAATATAGAAAGTATTTACATGTCAAATTTATATAGATATACTGTGAATCCAAACTTAACCCTTTCCTTAAAGTCCACTAAATTCTTCTAGTTCCCCAAACATAAATAATCTTTTCTTTAGACCACCGCAAAATTTATTTTTTACCAGGAAATTTTTTGCTGTAACATTTCAAGCAAAATTGTATAATAATTAAATGGTAACTTCACTAAGTGTTAAATTAAAAACAAATATTACAACAAGATGCTTTTGCAATGAGAAATCCTAGCATTAAAGGAGGCATTATGGTAGGTTGGATAATAGAAATAAAATACTCAATAAAAACCAGAATATATCATGATCAATCAAGTTTTCCTATTGAAGAGCATGCATATATTGATTTATTATTTTTATCTGAATGCAAATTTATTTAAACTTTTGGGGGATTTGTATCTTAAGCTGTGATACCTTTTGTTAGCATACAGTAGGGTGGCCCAAAAAATCCAACTTCGTGCCACATACCGGGGCACCCTTTTTAAAGTTCCTTTTGCCTTAGTTAGTATACTGTTAAAATTTTACAACTAAATTCCAAGTAGAAGGGGATACTCACAGGCCTCGTTGTTTTACCTTTTATGGCATTTTACTCGATTTTGTTGACTGGTGGAAGTACGTTTTTTTTCACTTACGACCTATTCCATGCTGACCTAGTTGTCATTTTAGATACATGACTTCCTGTTGTTTTTATGAACATTGTGCAGATGGAAAATCAACAAATATAATGTTCATGAGTGGGGAAGATAAAGAGATGGCAGCACAGCAGGAACGAGTCCATCACAAACAACAGAAACAGCTACTTCGTAAACAGAAAGAGGAAAAACGACAGCAACAAACTATAGAAGGTGAATCAGGTGAAAATGAAACAGCTGTGGATCATCCAATAAATTTGAAGTCCTAGATGAATATGAACTGTCCAAGCTCAACTAAAAAACGGACAAACAAGACGGATATTGGGTATCATACTTCCTTTTTCACTAAGCATGTTACCAGTGCCTTGGATCGCAACCAAACGTCTGATCGTGAAGCTTTGCAATTGATGATTCCTATTGCTGCAGCACTGGGACATGATCCTTGATCATTGACAGTTTCACAAAGTACCATACAAAGAGCCAGAAAGAAAGCCAGGTGTAAACAAGCAGCAGATATAAAAGTTTGATTCAAGCCTGACTATCCTGTAGTTCTACACTGGGATGGAAAAATCTTACCTGAAATCCTGGGTCTTGGAGAAGTTGACCGCTTGCCGGTGCTGGTTTCTTGTGATGGCAGTGAAAAATTACTAGGTGTCCCTAAACTAACATCAGGGACAGGACAGAATGCTGCTGATGATATTTATGGTCAGTTAGAACAGTGGGCACTGGTAGAAAGCATCCAGGCTATGAGCGTCGACACCACTTCTGTCAACACTGGTCGTTTCAGTGGAGCTTGTGTACTGCTTGAGAATCGTATTTGTAGAGAACTATTGCGGCTGGCATGTCGTCATCATGTTTTTGAACTGGTATTGGCAAAGGCTTTCAGTTTGTGTTGCGGTCCCTCTAACTGACCAAACATACCTATCTTCAAAAGATTTAAAGAAGTTTGGGGACGCATAAAGCTTGACAACTATAGTAAGTTGGAACTGCCTTCAAGCACTGATGTTTTCCTAGAAAACACTGTGAGTTTCCTGACAAATTTCGTTGATTTGAAGTCCCAGGTCAGAGATGATTATGAAGAACTTATTGATCTGACATCCTCCAAAAACCATTCACTGAAGAGAGCCAACTCAAACGATTTGTACAGTTTGGAACCTTGTTGTACACAAAGTCTTGGATTCAAGCACCCAGTGCAGCGGAAGCACCTGGAGGAGATCTTTTGCTCTGGAAGGACCTGCAGCAATATCAGACTGTTGATCACAACATCAGTATTGCAGCACAAAAAATTCTCCAGAATCACATGTGGTATCTGTCTGATGAGACTGTCAGCCTGGCATTGTTTTCTGATGAAGTGTCACCAATTGAGAAACAGAAAATAATAACAGGTTTTGGAATAAAACCTAGTGAGCGACATGTTCGAGGTGATCCATCATTGCTCCAAAATGAAGGTGACAGCTTGGGTCACTTTTCCACAAGGCGTTCACAGAACCTACTTACAAAGCTATATATAGGCAACTCCTTTCTAGTTCTTCCTCCAGAACAGTGAAATGATAATATTGAATACCAGAAGGGTAAGCAGCGCATTAACGACTTGCGTGTGGTCAATGATACTGCAGAACGTGGAGTTAAACTTTTTGAGGAATATAATAGACTGCTGAAAAAAACGAGGAAGAAAAGCAATTTATTTTGCAAGTTGTTGAAGCCAACAGAAAAGTCATCCCTACACAAACTACAAAGAAGTCTGCCATCTGTGCTGTTTCGGTGTAGACAATGTTTAGACAATGTACTCTGATTCTTCAGTACTCTACAATTTACATTTTATGTTGACATTTTCGTTACTTAACAGTTACAATACAGTAATGACATGATTTGAAAATGTAATTTAAAAAATTCAACGAAAATGCGTTTTTTTTATTAATATAGTAAAACTTTGTGACTCTTGAGCATCCCCTTCCAATAGCAGTAGGAAGCTGAAATTGTTGTCAGTTACTAAGTAAGACAAATGGAACTTAAAAAGAGGGTGCCCGTTAGATGTGAGAAACTTTATTTTTTTCCATATGATTTTGGGCCACCCTAGCATACAGGTTATAGATTATTCAGTCTATCACAAAAGCTAAGAAACATCCATTGTTTATATGATTGCTAAGAATTTATTTTAGTGTTACCTTTCTTGAAAATTCTTTTATGTGTCCGTATAAATAATAGAAATATAAATGACAAGAAGTGTTAGAAAATGGTTATGCTTCATTCTCTTTTAAGGGAAATAAACACATTTAATGCATGTATTGGAAAGAATTAGATTACAATTCTCCTTCTTACTTCCCTTATCTCCAATTTTTCTTCGTAGTCTTAAATAAATAAATAGTATGTAAATATCAGAAATCATTTGTGAAACTACAATAGTTTTGTCTCATTTATCGAGTAAGGTGTTGAAAAACAATAAAGAAAAATATTATGACTTCTATTTATTCAAGTGCTTTTAGTTTTAAGATAATGCCACAACAAGCCTCAAAATTTATTGAACTCATCATGTAAACACTGGGGAATTCCATTTTTTTTTTTTCCTTTTTGCTCTTAACAGGAATCTTGATTAAAATATTGAGCTCCATTGAATATTTTTATGGCTTCATTCCTCCTTGAAATAAAAGAATTAATGATGGACCATCAGAAAAATGGCTTCCTGTATTAATCTTGTCATTGGCTTGTTAATATCTTAGACATATGAACTCAAGGGGCTGTGACACCCTGTGTGTTTTAATAAGAGGGGGGGGTTAATATCTTAATTCTTATGTTGCGTTCATTCATAGGTTCTCAGCCGGTCATTCATAGGTTTTCAGCCGGCCATTCATAGGTTCTCAGCCGGTTATTCATAGGTTCTCAGCCGGTCATTCATAGGTTCTCAGCCGTGGTGGGAAGATTTTTAGGATTCATTGGTTTTAAAAAAAAAAAATTTTTTTTTTTCAATTAGGAGTTATTCTTTTGTGAAGTTACCTCTGGGAGCTTTTTTTATTTGATTAATTAAATGCCATAACTGTTGGACTAAAAGGTATTGATGATTATTTCATATCAAAACAGTTGTTTCATTTGGTTTGACTATTGTTGGTTACTTACTTTGCTTTTAGGTGTGAAAACCAAAAAAAAAAAAACTGTTTATATAATTGTTTTTGACTAAGTTACCATAAATTATTTAGGTTCTTTCATTTAAGAAATTTGTTTTTATTTTATTCCCTCAAGTTCCATATTCTGTGTAATCATTGATCTCTCAACTTAGTTATTAAAATCACATTAAGTCCCTGTAAGGATGAAATGTTCTTACCTATATAACCACTTTTGATACATTGAGGTGTTTATTGTGCCTTTTCTAAGCCGAGGGATTCGAACCCAAGACAGACACCAGCCAGTCGTGCCCACACCTTCACCACTTGCCATTTACACTTAACTTATAAAAGCTTTTCTCAAAATGTAAACATCCCCCCCCCCTTCTCCAGACTGAGATAAATCTGTACTTTTCTTCCACTGATGCTATGCTTTTTTTTTTTAATTAATGATCAGTGGCGTAACTAGGGGAGGGTGAGAGTCCAAATTCAAAAAGTCACCCCGGGGCTAAAGCGTGAAGGGTTCCCCCGAAGGAGTGTCCGAAATTTTTTTTTTTTTACATTAAATATTAATTACATTATCTCATGTCATGATGTCGAAGGTCAAAATGCAGTGGCCCCCCCCTAAGAGACCAAGACCCCCCGGGGCCCCCAAATCCCTAGGTACGCCACTGTAATAATGATACTGAAGCTCTGGATATTTACCTTTGCTGTCTACGTATAATATTTGCGTTTTACAGCAAGCCCACACTAGCCCGGTGTTTTGAGATTTTTTTTAATAATACCCCATGAGATAAATATAGACTGAAAAACTCTAGCCGCACATTATAGTTACTCTTTAACAAAAAAAAACTCCAGCTTCTTGAAAGGCCGGCATCGTCTAATAGAATTATCCCTTTCAGTTATGGGCATGACCGAGTTGTATTAAAATATCTTTGATCTTCGACCCTTGATCTTTTCATCTCCGCATCTTTTGCCGATCTAAGTGGACATCCGCCAGTAATACGATGATACATGCATGCCTGAACAAAAAAAATAAAGAATTGTCGCCGGAGATCTTATGATTATAGGGGGGTGGGGTGGCGGTTGTGTCCAGTGTCAGTCAGCCAGTGTGTCGATCTGTCCCTTCAATAACGGCTCATTCACAGGGTTGTTGATATAGACAGATTAAATGGCGTTAAGTCTCATTAAAGTGAATAGATTGCATTAGGCTTAATGTAATTTTGCTGGATATGTGTAGTTTTTGTTTTGTTTGGTACCGTTGAGCTGTAAGGACATATTAAACGGCGTTGAGTCTCATTGAAATGGAGAGATCGCGTTAGGCTTATTTCTCTATTTTGTTGGAGTTGTGTATTTTTCGTTATTGTTTTTACTGTAGAATTTGTATAATTATTGGTAACAAAATGATACTTAATGTGCACACAAACGATGAGATTGCATAAATGGTACATAAAGTGTACACGATCAGATGAGAGGTTAAAAAATGATCTTTTAAAGTGTTCACACAAAAAGATGAGATGGTAAAAAAATCTTTAAGGTGTACAAAAATTGAAGAGATGCTAAAAGTGTACATTAGGTAAAAAGGGGATGGGGGAGAGGAGTTAGGCTTCTAGCAGACATTTCTTCTCAAGTATGGAGATCGTCCTGAAATCGCCTGCTCTCAAATTTGTGTATATCTTTATGAGCGTCTATGCTTCTATTTGACAGTTCGTATTGAACTTGTAGAAGCCGTAAAGTTATTAACAAGTAAATATATATATATATATATATATATATATATATATATATATATATATTACTGTTGTGTGTGTCATGTTGAAAAATCCAAGCGGGTAGTTATTATTTTTTATTTAGACAGTGTGATTGTAGATTTTTTCTCGGCGATGCCTAACCCTCTATATAAATGGCAAGCGCACACCGCACTATAAAGATAATGGAATGAGCTAAGTGGGCTTGATTATAGAACCCTTGCCACTGCCACGTTCACTATCTTTGAGTTATTGTAGACAACACGAGACTACAGAGAACATTAATGTAGGAGAGGCCCCGGGCCGCAAGTGTTAACAGAATGAACCATTTCCCTCGCCGACATGACCCACCTGATGTCGTGAAGAGTATCCATCCTGTGTATAAACACAATGACACCCATTACGATGATTTAAAGAACTTATTACGTGCGAGGGGCACCGGTGAACATACATTCACATCCTTTGGGGGTACGGTCTCGGAAAAAAAAAAGGTTGGGAACCGCGGTTCCAGAACGCTTGGAACTTCTAATGTGAAGTTTTTTTTTTGTAGGAATGATGATAGCTTTGACTTATGGTTGTATACGATGATATTAATTTATGAGTGCAATCACTGAATACTTTTCATCGTTGGCGGAAAGATGTTTTACCAGCCCCCCCCCCCTCCCTTACCTGTATTCGTCATTGTATCTTGCTGTTGAGCTAATACGTTTTAAATGTCATAGGAATTTCCTGACGTTTTGCTGTTGTCCCTCCTTCTCTCCCCCCCCCCCACCGGCCAGCTCACCATATCTATTGACGATAACCTCAGTTTGTGTGTGTGTGTGTGTGCCATTTCTTGTCTTATTTCTTCTTCCCCGCCCTCCCTCGCCCAATTGTCATCGGAAAAATACGCTATTTGATAGTTGCCATGTGTTGTTGGTAGATGGTATCGCCCGAACCCCCCCCCCCCCCCCGCCCCCAACACACACTTCCCCATGACATTGCTGTAGTGAAGTTTTCAATAATGACATCTGCCTCCCCAATATCACTTCCTACGCAATTATAGAACAATGTTGACTGATTCTCCTTGGCCAAAGGGGGGTGGGTCTCAAATTTTTGGTACGCTGGACTAGAGCACATTGGATTATTACGGAGACGGGGGGACCATCAATTGTTTCATTTGGGTCAATATGAGCCATAGCTTCAATTATAGACGACCTTCATTTCTTTGTCGCGTAACGTCGGACGCGTCTTAACTGGTTGATGGGCTACATGGTGCCGCAGGGCCCATATATATCATAACCCTTGGCCCCCAAAACAATAAAATGATTTACATGAAGGAGTTTTCTTCCCCCTCCCCTCCCCAAATAAATAGAGAAAAAAATCTCCTAAATAACAGTTTGATAACTACTAGTTGTATTAAATTATTGATTTGATTTTTATCTTCATTGCCCCGTATAATCTAAATTATTCTAAATGAAACACGAGTACACTGTCTCATTATTTATTTGTAGCCCCCCCCTCCCACCCGCATCTCCTGGCATAGACTGTTAAAACAAAGCCGTTCTGCTGAGGTGATGATATCTCTCCCGCTCAGCACTCCCCCCCCCCACCACCACCACACCCCGTCTCTCCTCCCATCGATATATATCTATATACATTTATCCCCCCTCCCCGTTCAGTTTGAGATAGATATGATGTCAGCGACCGACTGGATCGTTTCTTTAACGTTGTTGCCGTGTTGTACGGTATGTTTGTGAATAGCGCGTTTTTGTCCCCCTCCCCCCACCCTCTCTCACCCCACCTCGTAACTTAATCTTGGGGGGGGGGGTGAGGTGAGACACAGGGGATGAAGGTCCTCTTCGCTCACGGTGCCACCGCCCACTACTAGCCCGTGCATTGCAGCAGTTTAAAATAAATCTTCGCTTGCCGATATTTCATTTGGAATCAAGATTCACAGTGACCGGTGCTTTTTTTTTTTAAACTTTATTTCGTTTCAATTTTTTTCCTCATTTTATTTACAGTTGTAAAAAAAAAAAAGGGAAAATGAAATTCATAATTTCAGTTTTTTTTTAATTTGACTCAAGTCGATTGCGCGCGTGCCTCTTGTGACTTGGGTGAATGTGTTAACCTTCTGCTGTTATAAATGTGGAATAGTGCGGGATACGGCAGTACGTTTGTGTGGCAGCACCTCGGGAGTATCTCGTCTTGTGGATTGTGTTTGTTTATTCATAAAGTATTCACAGATATGATAGCAACAAGCGAGTGCGGTCTATATCATTCCTATGTGTTTCAGTGCTTGCGTCGCACCTGTTTGAAGTCAAAATGAGTGAGGCGATTGTTAAATTTACTATCGGAATGTTCCAGCAGAAAATCAGCTGATCGTCAATTTACATAAAACCGGTTTATGAGTTTTTAATTTAGCCGACATACAAACGGTTTATTAGTTTTCAATTTACATAAAACCGGTTTCTCTGTTTTTAATTTAGTCTACATACAAACGGTTTATTAAGTTTTCAATCTACATAGAACCGGTTTCTGTGAATTAATAATGTAACACTGTGAATTATTTAAAACAAAAAAAAAAAACAACTATGGTTCTTTCCCCCCCCCCTCCCCTAAGAGTTACATTTGTTGAGTTTAATGTAAAAAAAATAAATTTCAAAATTTTAATTTTCTTTAGTTTTGTCCGTTTTGCTGACTTAATGAAATTATTATTATTTTTTTTTTAAAGATATGTGCCACATTTATTTCTATGAAAATTCCTTTGACAACTGTTGAAAATTCGGGGTAAAATTATTTTTTTATTCCTAATTATAGCTGCTGTCAATTGTTTGTTTTTGTTTTTTTTTTAACTTTCTGTTGTGGGTATTTGGAAAAACAACAACAACAGCAATACAATATTGTTTAGTAAATGTCGCTGGATAATGTTTCATCCAAACAAATGTCATTCTTCATCTAATTGCGAGGAACACAGACATTTAATGTGATGACTGTGTTCGATAATGCACTGACCTTGCTTGTTATCACTATTATCAAATTATGCAATGTCTCCATAATTATTTTTTGTTAAATCCATTTAATGGTTTGTCATCATTAGTTTGTTTTCCCCCCCTTTCTTTCCAGAGCCCAACATAAGCGCGCGCGAGTGTGTGTGTGTGTGTGTGTGTGTTCCTGATTTTTTTTGCGAGGGGGGGTGAGTTAGTTTACTGTGAACGCTTAGGCGAGTACTGTGTTTTGATCTCTGCTGTTAGAGATGTCATCCTTATTAAATTATTAGATTGCAGAACTAATTCAATGGTGAAATTCGTTTATAAACTAACACAGAATTGAGGCAATAACGACAAAAACAACAACACAAGCAACATTTATTAAGTTGTTCCGCGTTATATCAGTGGTGAGACACCACACACCACACACACACATGACGAAATTATTGTGTAGACTTAGACCAGCCCTGGGCAAACTCGTTTCAGGGTGCAGCCTTTTGTGTAATGTAGTTGATATTTGATTGAAATAGCTCATGTCAACACTATCTGCTTTTGGCCTCGGCCCGCCGGTCAAATCTTAGAAAGTTAGCCCACCCCATATTTAGACAGAGATTTGAGCCAGAATGTTACCAACCCGTTATTACAAAGTAAAGAGTAAAGACTTGTTAGTTGAGCGCTGTGCTTTTTTTTTTCTGGCGGAACGAACCGGAACGGCGTCCCGTCACCTTTTTTTCCGTATTCAAAAATGTACTGTTTACCGCACTATATATTTCCAGTGTTATTTCTTTATGACACGACGGAGTTCCGGTACCTTTTTTTTTTTAGAAAAAGTGCACTGATTAAGCGTCATACACATAATGTATCATTTATTGTTGCATTTAACATAGTGAAATGCTATTCCTTTGGCTCCCCCTGGTGGGTGGCTACGAAATGTCAGTGTAGTTGTTAATCGATGGAGAATCTGAAAATGCATAATCATATGTCTATCTCTCTAAATGTTACAAATGTTAAATATTTTTTTTTTTACTTTTCAATGTAACTTGAGAATTTCTATCTGTAAAATATTCATAACTCTTTTTACTCTCTTTCTGTTATTGTAGAAATTATAAATGGATCTCAAAAAACAAAACAAAAATGTTTTATAATGAGTCGCGAAAACAAAATTTGTTATAGTGAGTCGCGAAAGCAAAATTTGTTATAGTAAGTCGCGAAAACAAAATTTGTTATAGTGAGACGCGAACACAAAATTTGTTATAGTGGGTCGCTAAGCGTAAAAGTTTTAGTATGGCTGGACTATTACATTTATTTAATATAATAAAAAAATATTTCAGCAACACTTTTATAAACCAATTAATCACAGTTCATCATTGCACACAATGAATGTTCGGAATGTTTTCCATAATCACATTACATCCATGCTTATCATTATTTTGATAGGACGTTAAATACTCTTAATTAATTCATCGTCTCATTTAAAGCAAGTTTTGCTGTAGGGGAGTACACCGAAGCTCGGTTGGGCTTTCGATTCATTTCTTTAGCCCTGTCTATTTTTTTAATGTTGAAAAAAACCCAGGGTAGCCTCCAGTATAAAATAGTCAACTAACGAAATAATTATCCAACGTGTTTCACCTAGTTTTAATGATAGGTCGGTGACACGCTGGTGACCGGTGAAAGAAATCTATTTATAAACATTACATCACTTCCGTTAAAGAGAGTGTAGAAATGGTCGTCAGACCGCGAACAACTTGCATGATTGCGAATTACGGACGGGTAAGACCTCTAAATGGATTCCGTGTAGAAGAATTTGATTTCTCAAAATCCACCGGTAAGAACAGTAGTGCGTAACATTCGGTCGTACGGCCGTGAAAAAAAAATAAAAATACATCTTCCTTCATAAATATATAGGTACAATTCAGACAGGCGGATTTATGAATGAAATGACAACATTGCAACATAAACATTTTATAAACTTTGTGTGTCGTCCAAGCTCTATTTATAGATCCGTGTTGGCGCTCACCTGCTTTTTAAGTCGATACAATTTCATTAAATATTTGTATGATGTAAGTCTTATGGATATATATATATATATATATATATATATATATATATATATATATTTATATAAGAAAGGCTCTATTGTTATGACATCTTATTTTAGTAAACTATCAAAGGAAAAGTTGCAAGTTGAATTTATTGGGATGGAGCGAGAAACGCTGATAAATTTGAATTACATTTTTCCAGATGCCCCTCCCATGGCTCCTCCCCCAATCGTCGAGATAGTTTATCTCAAAATACTTGTAGTGGCTAGAGCCCAAGGAAAGTGTCCAGATTGTCCAATCAATTACTTGGTATCAAGTCTACACAATGTGTGGAGAGTTTACATGTCAACACATTTTATAACTTTTATGCTTAAAATAAAAACTTTTAAAAACAAACAAATTATAAACAAAATCACAAAGGTGAGGGTTTGCAGCATACTCATTTATTTGCAAAAAAAATATAATATGGAAATAAATTAATGTTTTTTAATAATAAAATGAGTCTAGCCTAAAAAGAAATGTATTTTATTACTGTTTCTTTTTATTCCAATAGTTTTCTTATTTTTTGGCGCTCCTTGAATACTTTTGATTTAAGATTTGTATTTTTCTGCACTTCTGGTACCTCTGAAAGTATCTTATGTGTTCTTAAAAATTCCTGAATTTCCTTTTTCCTGAAAAATAAAACACATTTTTTAAGATACTGCAAACAATTATATTAAACCTTTTTCTTTGTGACAAAATTTAACAATTTAAATTATGTTAAAAGTTAGTGTTTACTAAAAAAAACTTAAGTGTGTTTTAGTATATTGAGTTCTTGTTAGGTTGGGTGTTTGGGTAACTTAATAATGCATACTTATAAAAAGTCTAAAATATTTTAAGTTAAACAGATCTCCAATCCACGACATTCAGTCGAATAGTCAAGTGTGTACAGGCCCGTAGCGTGCGGGGGGCTGGGGGCCGGCCCCTCCCTCTGCGTTTTAACTCGCCCCCTCTGCTTGTTTGCTCTACTTAGTAACACTTATTTCCTGCCACACCTGCTATTGGCCTGTCCCCTGGTGTGGAATGCCTGGCCCCTGTTATAGAATTTTCACGCTACGGGGCTACAGTGAACCTTTTGCACCTGGTAGATTATTACAAATATAGCTTTGAAAATAGTTCATACTATTTGTGATTCTTCTTCTTTCCGGTTTACAGGAAATATGTAGAGCAGTTATAGATTTGAAGCTTTAAATGTGAATATACATTATCCCTATTGTGATTTAAAAAATAATCATAGTTCACAAATTTCAGCTACAGTATATATACAGTATACAGTATTTCAGTATATAAAAACTGACCTTTTTTTTTTCTTTTCCATTCCTTTTTTCTTGTTGTAAACACTGCTGAACAGGACTGCCAATGATTGCCTCAAACCTGTCTGTTAATATATTCATGAAAGAGATTATTAAGATGTTATGCAATTTGGAATAAATTCTAAAAGGTTTAAAATAATCAGTTAGAAGCTAGTTTAAACTCACTTGTATGAGATTTGTTTGTATCGACCATCAAATGGCAGTTTTCAAGCTCACTATTTGTTATTTCAGTAGCCGCTTATGTATTTTTCGACAGTTCATTATTTGCTTATTCAGTAGTACTAGCTGTAGAGAGTAAAAACTGGATTATTGAACACCTTTTGATAATATATAAAATAATTAATTTTCATTATAAAAGTAAAATGTCATTAAATGCAAAAACTATACACTAAAATGTATACATTAAAATGTCTAACTTACCTTAAGAAACCAGCTATTAGCCTGTATCTAACTTATGTAAGCATCCACCTACGTGAATAATTTGCTGTGTGGCAAGTGGAGTCTGATAAACCTGTGTGTTGATGTCCTCACTGTGGCACATGTGTGTAAAAAATACTGCCCCTTTCAATTTGGACATCAATTTGAGCATATAGTGTCGATGTCCTATGTCTGAATTTACCTGCAATTAAAGGAGATGTAGTCTTTTTAATTTGAAAAAAAATATACAGTGTTTATGTTTAAACCTTTTCCTTACATTTTGATGTGTCTTCTCTCTTCAGAATATTTTCCTCTGGCTGCGTTATAACGTCTTCCTCTGGCTGATTTATGTGTGTATCTGTCTTGGATTTATCTCCCAATAGAGTTACAGCTACTTGTTGCGTATTACACATATCAGATCTTTTGGTTTGCTGAACATAAATAATTAACGTTTCTTGCCTTTGTATAGATAAAAGGGTTGGCGAAAGCTTCTTTGATAAACTATTTTCACGGAAACCTGGAACATGCAAAATTATATTTTTTGTCAGATATTTAGTGTATTTCAAAATTTAAAAGTAATAAAATTACACACAGGTTTAGGACATAATATAATTTTCCATAAACAAAACAAACCTTTCAAGAGGTCTTTAAGTTCCACTGTTTGATTCATTAAAGCAGCCTCAACCATTCTTTTCTCATGACTGACAGGTAGACATTTTATAGCACCTATTTTGACGTAAAGATATTTCAATATAACAAAAAGCTTAAATGGATTTCTAAAATATATGTTTAGTATGGCACAGTGGCGTCACTAGAGGCATTATGGGGGGGGGGGGTTGACACAAAATAAACAGTTCTAAACTTCATAGAAGAAAAAACTCGTCAAATTTATAACAGTGCAGAGCAGTATCACATGGTGCCACCATGCAGAGCAGTAGCACATGGTGCCACCATGCAGAGCAGTAGCACAGGGTGCCACCATGCAGATTGTAAAGAGCTTAGGTACATAAATACATCTGAAAGCTGTTTCGAACAATCCTGAGTATTTTGCGAACGTTCTAAAAAAGGGCGCTTGTAGTCACAGGGTTTCACAGTTTAATGAAAGTAATATTTTTTTTTCTAAAATACTGTCAGTAATACTACCGTTTGTATCGCTTTAAGTATTTTAAAATATATTCTCTAAGGTCTAGTGCAGGAAAATTCGTTCGAAATATGTATGTACCATTGCTCATGGTGGAAGTCTTTGGGAGGGGGGGGGGGACAACCTGAATTTTTTGCACCAAACCATAGTGACGCCACTGGTATGGCACAGCATTTAATAAATATAAATCTGAAAATCCAAACAGTAGATATTATACAGAAACATAAGATACAATACAGCAATAGTTGGTACAAGATACAATACTGTACAGCAACAGTAGATAAAAATACAGCAACAGTAAATAAAATATGGCAACATAAGTTACTTTACAGGTTAAGTTGATCAAATACTTCACCAAGACAATACAGAAACAGTAGATACTTTAGAGCAAATATACTATACAGCAACATAAGAAACAATACAGCGAAATAGATACAATACATCAACATTAGATACATAACGGAAACCGAAGGTACATTATAGCAGCAATACATACAATACAGCAACAGTATGTACAAGATACAATACAGAAACTGTAGATACAAAAAATACAGCAACAATAGATATATTACAGAATAGTAGATACGATACAGCAGCAGTTGATACCATACAAAATAATTAAATATTATAGACAACATATAGAAACAATACATCGACAATGGATATAATACGATTACAGTAGATACACTACATCAACAGTAGACACCATATTGCAACAGTAGATGAAAATACAGAAACAGTAGATACTATACAACATAATATAGAACAAAGTAACAGTACAAACCAATACAACAACAGTAGATAATATACATCAGCAGTAGATATAACAGAGCAACAGTAATCAAATAATGTTATCTAGTAAGACGAATAAGACATGTAATTAAAAGAAGTGGGTAAAGAAGAAATACTTTGGAGATTAATACATGGAAGTTAACAATTGTAGAAGGACGGGGGAGGGGGGGTGAGAGAAAAATTGTCTATAGGAGATTAGACAAATAAAATAAAATTAAAGAAACTTCTTTGAGGTTAAAAAAGTAATGTCAAACATTCTAAGCCTTAATACATTAAAAAAGTGCACAGGTATATGAATGCCTACTTACCTAAAGTGTAGATTTTCTTTACTGGAAACATGAAACACTTTTTTAATCGATAAAGGCGGAAAATTGAATCACTTAGTAAGGTAGTTTCAAAATGTTCGCTTTAAAGTGTCTTTTATACTAATTTATAGTCAGCCGAATTTCCTAAACCGACAAACTGGCAACCGTTTTTTTATGGCCTAATAAGATCAAAAAGTATAACGCAAGAACGTTTCTTTCGCACAGTAGTGAAACCGTGAAATTCTCACCATGTATCCAATTCTTTACCCGCTTTGTTGTTCGCAAAATAGAAAAACGGCGGAGGGCGGGGTGGGGGGGGGTAAGAGGTGGGTTTAGTGAAAGGGGTGGGGAGAGGAACCAGATGTCAGATTTGTTCTTCAGCATTAGATTGAACATCACCTTAACACTCTTGATGAGTTAACATAATCAAATTAATAGATTTACATTCATGCATAAAATCTATGGATACATTTTAACTGTTACTTTACTTTTATTATTTAAAGAGGTTTTAATAATCAGATTGCAGCTAAATTAGTTTGAACAGTTTATATCGTATTGAATAAATAAATCATATTTATGTTACACTGTACTGATTTAATACAGTGGTCCCCAACCTGGGCTGTGTTCCGGGACAAATCTATAAAAAAAGAACTACTGGACCGAACAAGAAACATTAAATTAATATCCATATTAATATTGTGGTGTATTTCCTTCGAAATTGTGCGACTTTCTATTGAAGAGAGGCTAGCAATGATTTAATAGACACAAAATTCTAGTGAATACTATTGTTTATATTAATTGTCAATATTATTTAACTGAATATATTGCATATATAAAATATGACATAACATTTTAAATAGAATGCGCGAAGAAAAGGGGAGGGGGGAAGCTTTGAAAAAAAAATAATGGTCGGGTGGGGGTGCGATGGGGTGGGAAGACAGAAATATACCATCGAAATGTCAAAGCCAAGTAGTTGTCAGTTGGGGGGGGGGGCGATGAGGAATGTATTATCGAAATGTCAGAAGCTCAGTAGTGGTCGGGGTAACCACTTTTTTAAGAGGTGGGGGGGGGGGGGAGGGCTTGGCGGACGTGGATGAACACTGAGCTAAACTTCAAAGAGCGTGCCGACCAGTGGCGATACCCGACAGTACGTCACTCACAATGCATTGCTACCGTCTTTCCTCTCGACCGCTATATAGGGTATACACAATAGGTTTATAAAAAAAAAAATAAACATACTTTTGTAAATGTTGGATGGTTTTTTGAAAAAGATTATTGTGATAAAGATTTCCTCAAACGATAATGCCAAATTGTCACAGCAAACAACATTTATAATTAATAACCATTACACAATTAGGAAAATAAACAGTAAATATTCTTTAACACGTCGAAATGATTTATAATTGCATCGGTGGAAATATATTTCTCTTTATATATAGAACAATATTAATACTAAAAAGTAAATGCAAATACATCTTTTGTTTCTCTTTTCATGAAGGCGATAGCAAAATATTTCACTTGAGCAGCAAATAGCCTAGACACTGATCAGCTAATGACATATTGATTCTATTACTATAATCGAGTGAGTTCTGTTTAATAAATTATAGCAGATTTACTTCTTACACAAAATGATTCAAGCGAGGTAAATTAAAAATCGAATATCATGGTGATTTTTTATACTTACTGTTTCAATCACTAAATTAAAGTACACCAATATATATTAAAAAGCTTATATCAGATGACCAATAAAACATAACAACTCCGTCACTGTATTCATTCGAATAATGTACTGTATGTTAAAAGCTAATACCAAGTTAAATTTTAAATTATAAAACTCATAGATTGTATCACATTTGTGGAGTTTGGAATATTTAAATGCCCATAGCATATTGACTTATAACACTTATTGATTCTGTCACTAAATTTGATCTACATGTGTGATACAAATTTTAAGAAGAAAGTTAACCGATCATAAGAAATTATGATTACAATCCCCTCAAGTCACCTAAACTTCCTAAGCGATTTATGTTTAGACTGTTCGCCTTGATCGTAAAATCACTTGAATAGGATGGGGAGATGATTCTGACAATTCTAAGATACAGTAAACCTAACATGTGGTCTAAGCCTAGCAGCCTCGTAGCGTGAAAATTCTACAGCAGGGGCCAGGCAATAGCAGGGGGGGGGGCAGGTAATACATTTTACTAAGTAGTACAAATAAGCAGAGGGAGTAGACAAAACGCAGGGGGCTCGGACCCCTGGCCCCCCATACGCTACAGGCCTCAAGCCTAGTAATGTCGTATAGTTTGCCCCCGTCTATACTATAACCTGGTGAGCCACGTGGCCACACGATTTATTTATTTTTTAAAGACAACAAAAAAAAACAACAACAACAATTTATTGCTACAAACATTTCACAATATAAATACTACTAAGTAGTTGTTGTGTGCCTGTGAGTTGTTGTGTGTCTGTGAGTACCCCGCACCCGATGATTTTTACGTGAAATTAGAGAATGTTTGTTTTATTGAAACACATAATATCGTTGATTGTTTTTGGTAGTGGAGGGATGCGAATCCGATATACAGTTTGAAAGTTTAGTACACATAAATTAAAAGTTGTTTAGACTATTTTTTTAAAAAACAAAATGTAAAGGTTCTCGTGAAACTTTTGGTCAGAAAGATTTAAGTAGTTGTAATATTTTTCTTTAAATCCCTATTATTACTCAATCTTTTTTTATATTATTTATGAGTTGATATAAAAAATCTTTGTTTAGATAATCCTTTTTTTTTATCTAACGAAAAGCCAATCAATGGTCACTGATATTATGTTAAAAAACTATGCCCAGTGTAGGGGTGGGTGGGAGATAGATAATGAGCCAGATCAAAAATAGAAGCTAGCGCAGAGTTAAGTGGGTGGGGGGGGGGTGGGGAGGAAAGGAATGTACACTGATGTGTCACAAGCCAAGTCGTCGTAGGGTGTAATTAAACACGATGGTCAAGGTAGCAAGTGAGTGTGTGTAGCCGTGGGGGGGGGGGGAAGGGGTTGTAAATGGCGAAAGTACAAACCTACACGTGTGGGTCATTAGCATTTTATTGCCTCTTGCTATTTGGGAAAAGAAGGGTCGGAGGGGGGTGGTGAGCTGCTAACTAGGATTTAAGTCTTTACTATCTGTTAAGTACGTCTCGCATTTCATTGCCACTAACCATTACGTCATTGGAATTTTCTTTCAGATGAAAATACTTTGGTAAAGATGGTTATATCTTAATAGTGAGTCTATCATAAAAAAGTCAGTTAACATATATGTCTTTATTAAGATGCACTAAAAAGTTGAAAATCATTCCTTAGACCATACATGTATTTATATAAATTATCGTTTAACCTATCATGCTGGCCAATGCCTGAAGTTTACCATAATATATACATAGTAAATAAGAGAATAACAGAATAGAACAAAAATAATATGTAAATTACTGGACTAACAAGTTACTAGTAATTTACGTTCAGTACTATAAATCGACCTTCCAAAAAAATTCTTCTATAACGATTTTTAACAAAAGCTGAAACCCATCTCCAGCCTTCAATTATAATATTACTCTTTAATGAGTTTTGTTTTACAGTATTGACTGTTTGGTTTATAATTATCCTGCGACTACACTATCCGGCGTAGTAAACAATAGTTACCCGCAAAAAATGAATGATTATATAGTTTGAGTAATAATGATACAAACACTTTCTTGAAAAAAATTTCAGTAATAAAAAGAGTTTATTATACTAGTATGTGTAAGGCAGTTAATTAGTATGTGTATGGTTGTACTGTCTAATCGTCTTTGGCAGAATTGGGAATGTGTCATTAGTTCGGATCACAGATTATATAATCTATGGTTTGGATAGTTTGTATCTTTCAAGTGAAATAATATTTTATTAGATTTCAAAATCTGTTACAGCTAAACGGGCGTTAATAGTAATAATTAAATAAATGTAGCACCCAAATTTATCAAAACAGATAGTCTTCACCAAAACACTATACCGGTACATTAGATCCCGAATCGTCTTCACCAATACACAATATCGGTACATTAGATCCCGATTAGTCTTCACCAATACAAAATACCGGTACATTAGATCCCTAATAGTCTTCACCAATACACATTACCGGTACATTAGATCCCGGATAGTTTTTAGGTATCCGGACAAAACCCCCACGGACAAAAACCCCACGGACAAAACCCCCAGCGGACAAAAACCCCAGCGGACATAACCCCCAGCGGACAAAACACCCAGCGGACAAAACACCGAGCGGACTAAAACCCCAGCGGACATAACCCCCAGCGGAGAAAACACCCAGCGTACAAAACACCCACTTAAAAAAATTATTATTTATTTATTAATCATTACTTGTATTATAAAATGTAATACCCCCCCCCCCCAATCTTTATTATAAAATGTAGAAAGTGAAAGTAGGTCAGGGCATAGGTAAACTTAAGTGCAAGCGTTGGGACAGTCTAACCTAATTCGATATGAGACGGGTGGACAGAGAGGGAGACAGAACACATTAACTTTAACAGGTAGGGGAATTTTAGACAATAAAGAAAAGTGTCACAGTAGAATTCAGGAAGATACGTAGACATGGGTAGTTCATGAGTTCAGGGTTAGGGGTGTACTACAATTGAATAAAGTTTAGAAACATAGTGTCGGTTTGGAGGAATTCAAGTAACATGAGAAGTGCAATGTCACCTTTATTCTGCTGTGTTCACCAATATCTTAATTATGTATTGAATGGGGGTGGAGCCAACAAACAGGAGACTTGAGAATGATAGGATATTTTGTCCAGCTAGCCTATATAAGAGAATGTAAGTTTAGTTCGGGAGGAATTGTTGAGCGTACTCGATTTGAAGTGTTTAATTTCCATATCTCATTAAGGGTTCTTTTTCCCTCGTAAATTTAGCTTTTAGACACAATTTGAAACAAGGCTTACAAATTTTACATCACATTCTTGTTATACATTATTAGCCGTTTGATATAGTCGGCTGCTGTATTGCCCTGTAGGATGTAAAAAGTGTAGCTTGTTCAATTCTAACTTTTTTTTTAACTCTAAAAATCTGACATTTAAAATAGATTAATATTTGGCAACACTGGAAGGCAGTGGTCCCCGGGCCGCGAATCGGCATCAGTCCGTGGATCGTATGGTTCTGGGGCGCCCAAGAAACATTAAATTATAACTCGAGCTTTTTTGTGAATTTTTAAAAATTAATTAATTAAGACATAATAATAATTTAAAAAGGTGCTAAATAAAAAAAATAACTATGGCTATGTTTCATATTGAGCATTTATGATCAACAAAAACAGGTTTTAAATTCAAATTCATTTACATGATTTATGTGATTTACAAACCACCCACTAAGCAGGTCACAGAAATTTAAACTAATTAAAAGCTAATAATAAATCAAAATAACTTGTAGCTGCAATAAATGGCTTAAAACAATATTGTGGGGGTTTTGTCCGCTGGGGGTTTTGTCCGCTGGGGGTTTTGTCCGTGGGGGTTTTGTCCTACACTCTAGTTTTTACCATAACACAATACCGGTACATTAGATCCCGGATAGTTTTTACCATAACACAATACCGGTACATTAGATCCCGGATAGTTTTTACCATAACACAATACCGGTACATTAGATCCCGGATAATCTTCACCCAAAGTTATCAAAATAGATAGTCTTCACCAAAACACTATACCGGTACATTAGATCCCGTTCTCTTGTCCCTGTATAGCCTGTAAACTGGGACCGAATCTGTTAGGATAACGAAACCAGTCCCCTACTGCAATAACTCATCAATGTACTTACTTCACTACCTTGAGATTGTTTACTATACTTTTATCATCTGTGGTAAGTCCACAATAAACGATTGTGAGATTTCACATATTTAACATATACTATTTTTGAGTGTGTGACAAATACACAACGGACAAAACCCCCAGTGAACATAACCCCCAGCTGACGAAACCCACAACGGACGAACCCTCAAAATATAAAAATCGATTTTGAGTCATTATTATTAATACTTCTATATATGCAAAGTTGACCATGGGCTAAGGGAAATGTTTGTCAATTTAAGAGATCATGTCTGTTAACACAGTCTATCAATAGGCATGTTTCTAATTGTTTTACGTAAATAAAGGATTGGCTTTCGACCACTGTGGTTAAGCTGTTTTTTTTTACCGTCTGTTATAAAATGTATGTTTGACATGAGAATTAAAAGGTAGAATAAAGATACGGTCAGTCTTGACCTTGGGCTAAAACCATTAATTTTGTTTGTTTTACCTGGTAAGATAAGCTGCCTGTTGATGTAAAGCTAACAATGGTTTAACTTTAGACTACTGCGGCTGGAAGGGCTAATGCAGCTTACTGGGATACTTTGAAACAAAAATTCACTTCAAAATACGTAATGTAAAACAAACAGCATACGAACCGCTGTGGTCGAAATCCAATCCTTTATTTAGGTAAAAAAAAACATAGGAACATGCCTATTGATGACAGACTTGTATCGACAAATATTTCCCGTAGCCCATGGTCAAGATTATTTATATAAAAGTATCAATGATATCGATTTAAATACGATGTAATATTTTGAGGTTTTTGTCCACTGATGTTTATGTCCTCTAGGGCTTTAGTCGTCCTACACTCGTTTTTTCGTGGGGATTTTGTCCGAATACCGAATCAGTGCCCTTTCGACATTAAGTTCTGACAAAAAATAGCAGACTGATACACGTGTCATGAAATTTCAAAATTATAATAGCTACCGGTAATCTAAATCATTTGGTTTTTTATCTACCAATTATTGATGTCATTTCCCAAAAGACGAAATTTATTGATGTTTAGAAATTGCATCCTTACCCTCCCCCCCGTTGCACTTCTCCATGTCAACAATTACAAGATATTTTCAGACCACCTTACCCTCTCTAAGCTGTTGATGAAATTAATGGACGAACCCTTATACCTTGTTCTTCGATAACCACGTTGCGAATTAATGAAATGTATGCACTTGGTCAAAGTGAAGCTGGGACTATAATTGTTACTATTATAACTGTCAATCACATAGCTTATAAATAAAATATCTTGAGTAACGTCAGATTAAATACATTATGACTATATGACTAATTATATTACTATTTGGACTAGTCCACACAAACACTCTACAACTTTGGTCAATTAGCTTTCTATCCTTTCATTTGCATGTGTGTATAGGTATATATGTTATGGCTGTGAGTTGTTATGTGTGTTTAATAACGATTTTTTTATTATGAATGGCATTCTTTATATTTATTACTAGATAAAATTCAATGCGTAATTATTACTCATTGTCTAGTTGAAATAAAATTAGCCTCAACACTGTAAGGCTGTGGAGATAAAATTCAGAAGCCGGCTGACCTTCAGCTTGAAAGATTAGGTGT
This sequence comes from Bulinus truncatus, assembly GCA_021962125.1. Taxonomy (NCBI): domain Eukaryota; kingdom Metazoa; phylum Mollusca; class Gastropoda; family Planorbidae; genus Bulinus; species Bulinus truncatus. Next base: position 392,164 of record JAGDYQ010000016.1, on the reverse strand, counting down.
GAAATTAAGCACTGTCTCTTTAACATCTGGAAATGTCCTCCTTCCCGCTCCTCTTTTACACTTCTGCTTTTGTATCTACCGAACACATCTTTCTTAAAATGTATATACACTACCACATTCAGAAGCGAATTTAACTAGTGTGATATAGAAGGAAAGTTAACGTTTGCACTTTACTATGAAATTTTTAATTCATAACTGCAAATATGAGAATGCCTTTGTTATATTTACTAGTTATCAAAGGCCCGGTACCCGGACCGGCGAGTAAGCACACAGATGGAGTTGAAAATAATGATATATATTTTAGCGCGTTAACAATCAGTCTATATACTTGCAGTGGCCCCAAGGACATGAACAGATTATTGTAGCCAAAATACATTTGAGATTAGGGACACCTAATAATACATCAAATAAAGTTCATATGTTAAATAGTTCATCCCAAAGAAAATAATCCTCACTATGGGTAAACATAAACAACAACTCTTAAAATCATATTCCTTCATAATATTATAATGGATTCCTTTCCAAACAGTTATTCATTTAATGTTTTATGATGTTCAATATGGCGTATTTAAAAAAAAAAGAGAGACGTGAGTGCTTGTGTTAAGCGAAACGCTACATGTTTAGCAGGTGGTTTATTTACTGTTATACACATTGTACCTTAGTACAATTAACTAAGAAAAATTGCCAACCCGGCAGTGCAGAACCTAGGGATTTAGGGGCCCGGTGGGTTTGGCCTCTTTGGGGGCTGCCCCTGCATTTTGACATGAAATAATTTTTGACGCTTCTAAAGCTGCGATAATACTTAAATCTCATTCCCAAGAGAAAAATTCTCATTATGGGCTCAGAAGCATAACAAAAATAACCCCCGACTATTAAACGTTGAATCTAACATCCAACTATAGCCTACATAATTTGCGCACACAAAACCTTATAATTGATAAATCTTAATTCTTCATGATATTTTAATGGTTTCCTTTCCAAACAGTTCTTCATGTTATGTTTTATGATGTTTAACATGACTTATTTAAAAAAAAGAGAGACGTGAGTGAGTGCCTGTAATTTAAGCAAAACACTACATGTTTAGCAGGTGGTTTTACTTACTGTTATACACATTGTAGTATATAGCACAACATATCGTACTGAGAATATACTAAGATAATACTGCCAACCCGGCAGTGCCGAACCTATGGTTATTGGGCCCTGTGGGCCTGGCCTCTTTAGAGGCCTCTGCATTTTGACATTCAACACCATGACTTGAGATAATGAAATTAATATTTAATGTAAACAATATTTTGGGGCAACCCTCAAGCTGGGGCCCGGAAAGATAAAATCGTTGTGTAGCTTTTATCTGAACTTCAATTAAAAAAAATATTCCATCAATCCAGTTAAGGCCGCAGACGCAGAAAACATTCGGCCTCTTAAAAAAAAAAGACATATCAAAGCTTTCAACATTATAGTTCTGTGAAGCCAATGCCGAACCAAGTGATTTTAGGCATATGTTAAATAGTTCCTCCCAAAGAAAATAATCCTCACTATGGGTAAACATAAACAACAACTCTTAAAATCATATTCCTTCATAATATTTTAATGGACTCCTTTCCAAACAGTTATTCATTTAATGTTTTATGATGTTCAACATGGCGTATTTAAAAAAAAAGAGAGACGTGAGTGAGTGCTTGTGTTAAGCAAAACGCTACATGTTTAACAGGTGGTTTATTTACTGTTATACACATTGTAGCATAGTACAATTAACTAAGAAAAATTGCCGACCCGGCAGTGCAGAACCTAGGGATTTAGGGGCCCGGTGGGCTTGGTCTCTTTGGGGGCTGCCCCTGCATTTTAACATGAGATAATTTTTTGACGCTTGGTCCCGAGAAGAAAGAATCGTTGTGTAGCTTTTAGCTGACCTTCAATTTAAAACATTTTAGGCATCTTCGGGAGCCACTACATTTTGACATGAGATAATGTACTTAATATTTAGTTTAAAAAATATTTTGGGGGCCCTCCTCAAACTGGGCCCCCTCCATACACCCTCTGTGTGAAGCCCCCATCATAAATGGGTTAGTTTGCATTGTAAACGTTGTGTACGGCGCTACTCAAACTCAACCCTTATTCAATTCATTCATGTGACGTAATAGTCAAAAAATGAAAAAAAAAGTGACGTATTTTAGGTTAGTAATAAAGGGAAATAATTGTACATTAGAAATAGACATATTTTAGAAATAATAACAATTTAAACAATATAAATATTACATTATATTTAGGTATCCATAATTTTGGTTTAAAATTGAGATTGTGGAATATAACACAGAATATTAATTGAACGATTTCTGTAAATATTTCTTTTATGATCGCTTCTCATTTAATAACAAATTGAACACCATAGATTTATTACGTTACTGTGAGATATACATAGGCCTTTGGAACCACATTTCGGTTTAAAATTTGTTTCGGAGAGTATCTCAAAATATTTTGGCATGATTTTGAGTTACTTCTCCTAAAATCGCTTCTTGATTGAGGCGGTCGAAAACAGTATAACATTGTGATTGCCATTTGGCATTCACGATCTTACCTGCCGTATGTTAGTGTACGGTGTTTTGTCACCTCGGCACTAAACATATGGCTGGTCCAATGTCATTTCTGGCAGCCATGTAGGAGACAATTCTTACTCGGCTGGCCAGTTGGTAGCCGGATCAAGCATGTTAAGAAGAAAACAGTAAATGTTTCTGCCATCTTGGATGAATTGTTTATGCCGCCATGTTGGATGACAGACGGAAGTCGCGATGACAGACGGAAGTAGCGATGACAGACGGAAGTCGCGATGACAGACGGAAGTAGCGATGACAGACGGAAGTCGCGATGACAGACGGAAACCGGAACACATGATGTAAAATTTGTATGATAGATATATTACCTTTTTTGACTCTAGGAAGTTATAAAGGAATAACATTAATGCAACATTGTACTTAAGTTACTGTCTTATGTCTTCGGATTTTCTATTAAATTTCACTGAAAAAAGCCAACAAAATACTTAGCCAACTTTTATAAAATTTGTGACGTCTTTCTTATAACGGGAGTAAAAACTAACAAATATATATTTCTTTTTTTCTATAGCACTGGAATAAACCTAAACAAAGTTAAAGTATGTTTCTGTGGTCTAAAAGCGACCGCTTGCTTATCTTGAGCCCATATTAATTTTGACAACTGGGGCCCCATCGTACCAAAACTCTAAAGTATTTTATACCGATCCGTAGGAAACTGCTCTTTTGTTTTTTAAGTATGACTGCCGTAATGTAAAACATGCACATAGCATTGCTTTTGTACGATCAAACACTTTGTATCATCAAAAAACAAACGATTACGCTTAAATTTGTATTGTGCTAAGGTAAAAAAAAGTAAAACATTTAAAAGATCACTTTTGTATATACTAGTAGGTAATAATAGACAAAATGCTCAAGTCATTATGGCAAAAGAAACAATTTGATATATTTGGGAATTTTATTGCAAAATGCATTAAATATTCCACACGCTCACTTCGGTCTGTTCAGCAAATTTTGACTAAATAAAGTAAATCATAAATGTAGGTCATGTTTTTTTGAGAAAAAGGGGGGGGGGCGGAAGGGGGCTCGGTCAAAAATAATTTATCGTTAACTGGAATAAGCTTAAATGTCAGTTTTTTAAAGATATGAAAATGGTTTTCCTATTATAAAAATCACTGAATTTCCCTATAAGAATTGAATAACATCACCATTAAGTTATCTCGACCAATCGTATTAACAGCAAATCATCGTTTAGATAACCGTTAATAAGAAACTTACTTTTTCCACGCCCATGCCATATTTGACCAATGAACGACGTAGGCTACGCGTGGCGGGTGTAAGGCAAAAAAAAGTCTATCAGTCACGCAAACATGACCCCGGTAAATTAAGGTCAACTTTTGGTGGTTTTAAGTTGGAATGCATAGGAAAGTAAAGTTGTACTAATTCCAGGGTTTTTTTTGCCATGTAGCGCGCCAGATCTGCGATCCGGCACCTCTGAAATGCAACCCGGCACCTCAAAATAACGATCCGGCAGCTAGAAGTTGCGATCCGGCACCTAATTTGTTAGTACCGGGTTTAGAGACCCACCACCTCTTTTTGAGCAAAAAAACCCCTGACTAATTCTATATATATATTAAAAATAATATATACTTAAACTACAAAAGAATAAAAGATGCATGCGTATTTATTTAAGTTTGTTGTAGAAACTCATTTAAAAAAAATATATAATAAGATGCCACGGCACATGTATGGTCTTTTATTATTATTTTAATTTAAATACGTACGTATAATTTAAAAAAACCTGTTTGTTTTCTTTATAATGAAAATTATATTCATAAAAAATGTTTAAAATATAAATGTTTTTCGTTTTACTAACAGGTATTTGAAAATGCACATATACATTTTTTTTACCTTTCGTTACTTGAGGGACACTAGCTATATGTCCCGTAAAGTGCGATACATGCCTAAAAATCAGTTAAATTCAATTAAAAAATTATTCCTTAAAGTTTTCGCACGTAAAATTATATCAACAGATGTAGAAACGCTACTTACATGATAAAACCGAAATTTTTTTTGTTTTTTAATAAATAGAAAAAAAAATGGGTAAAAAATGAATTCGGCAGAAAAACGGATTGTATATCCCTAGCTCAAAACGTATATTTTGAATAAAACTGTAAAAATGGGGTAAAAATGTAAAAATGAAGTGTAGTATTTTAAAACATAGAACATTTTAATTTTATGAAGAATTTAAAAAAAAATCTATAGCAGGAATTTAAAGATATTAGGCTTTGAACAAATGTCCCTCAATGTACCATTTTTCGGACCTTTCAGATATATGGTATTTTTTTTTAAACACTCATAAAATCATTATCCGATGATAGAATCGATTGATTTTTTAAAATAACAATTAGAAGGATCTATTTTACAATTTTCATGCCTTATTTTTTTATTCTAATGTTTAATTTGTTGAGAAATTAGCAATGTCAGTCGGGGGACACGTATGTGTCCACCTTTTTTTAGCTAGTCTTAAAAATGGTCAGTCGGGGAACTTTTTGTCCAGCAAAGTCGCGAATAGGAATATATATATATACATATATATATATATATATATATATATATATATATATATATATATATATATTTACTTTAAAGGCCGAATAGTGTAGATACTCGATTGTCGACCTGTGCGTCTAGGGTTCTATCCTCGGTGAGGCCCATGGAATTTTCACAGGTGCTAAGTCGTCCCACAAGTCCACCCAGCTTTAAATGGGTACCTGACTTATCTTAAGTTGGGGAAGTAAAGGCGGCTGGGCGTTGTGCTAACCACACAATCACTTCATATGCCGAGGTTATAGAAACGAATTCTACACTTCATCTGCGCCGACGACCTAGCAGGGCTGAGGGAACTTTACATTCTAGAGTTTTTATATGTTTTCACTTTTTCTTCATCATGAAGATCAGAACAGTTTGATCTGACTATGACTAGCCTGTTAATGAAACCATGAGCATTCTGATTTCTTCTCATATGCTACGAGGCTACCACATGAATTACTGCACGCCTAGTGAATTATTGCATTTTCTGTAGGGTTGGGACCTGATGGCGAAGGGATTGGTTAAAGTTCCCATCATGTCTCCCGTGGAGCCTCCATGGCCATTGGATCGCAGTAGTTTATAGCATCTGATGTAAACATCTCATCCTTATACGGGCTTAACACACCTGTAGGATTATGGGGAGGGGGAAAAATGTATGATTATTTGGGTTTAACCCTTTACTCCAGTAGTTCTCAACCTTTTTGAAGTCGTGGAACACTCTCATTAAGGTGTGGACAATGAAAGCAATAGTACTTCTTTAAAGAAATACAAACATTTAGAAGTTGAAAAATAAAACAGTCTAGCGGTTGGCGTCAATTTTTGTTGTACATCAATTTATAATTGTATATTTGTTTACTTTTTTCCCCCGCGATACCGGTACACTTGAGGTGTTTGTGAAGGATGAGATGAAATCTCTTATATCCTCTACTCTAAACCACTAATGGGACCAAAGCCGATGGTGCAATGACCACGGAGGCACCAAGGGAGACATATCGGGAACTTGAGCCAAGACCTGAAAAATTTCCTTGGTCCTCACCGGAGATCGAACCAGATATCTTCAGGTCGACAGTCGAGCGCTTTACCACACGACCATCCGTCCCCCTCGTACACTTGAGGTAGCTTCAGTGAGTTCTCGTGTTTCAGTCCTATGTCCCGCAGACTACCGGTTGAGAGCCACTCGGTTAATGAACCACTGTATCATAACTTGATATTTTTTATATAGGTCGGGGCATGACGGCGTTATTGATCGGTCTCCCTATCTGTTCCATCTGCTGGCGAAACCTGACTTCCTATATAACATCATATCAACATTGGAGAATATTACACTCTCCTCCTTTCTCTTTCTCTTTACTCTTTCTTCCTCTCTTTTCGCCCTCCTATTTTGTGCCCAATGACTCCCCTATCTCTGTCCCTCTTGCGTAAGGCTTCTCTCAAAGAACTTTTAGCTCATTAAAGACTTCCCGGGGAAATTCCCTCTTTTCCAGGATATAACTGTTTCCATTCAAACTTCGACTCATTTTTGTCTAAATCAAAAAGTTTTTTTTTATATTTTAATTGCACTTAAATTTAATTTCTTGCACAAATTTTATTATCCTTAAGCGGCAAGGTGTGCATTATTTCACATGCATCTATATTTAGCATTGAAAAAACAACACTTTTGTTCATCAGCTTACTGGGATTATCCTCCAGCTGCTGTGAACTCTGTGATGCAGGGCTTTGCTTTGCAGTCGTTTCAAGTAGACTATTTATAGTTGATATGTTAAATAATACACAAGTGTGCTGCTACAAAAAAAAAACCCAGTGATATCAGCTCATCGTTAATGACTTGAAAAGATGACCTACACTGTTGCGCAAGGCCTAATGCAGGCGGGAGGCAAGTGGTGGGGGTTGGGTGGGAGGGGTCTTGATTTCTAAACGAAAGACTAACCGTTTAATAAACACAGGCACTTTTGGGGCATAAGTGGATAGTTTTACACTTTTGTTTGTATTGAATAGAATTTGAAGGGGTCATTCTCAGAATAAATAATTCTATAATTAGTCAGTTACTATTCATTTTATTAAATTGATTCGTGATCTTCAGTTGATTGTCATATACCTCCGATTTTCTTAACGATGGAAAAGTACTTTTTAAAATATATATAAAGTAAAGTTCCCTGATCCCTACTGGGCCATCGGGGCAAATGATGTGTAGAATTCATCTGTTTCTATAACCTCAACATATGAAGGGATTGTGTGGTTAGCACATCGCCCAGCCGCCTTTACTTCCCCAACTTAAGTCAGGTACCCATTTTGAAAGCTGGGTGGGACTTATGGGATGACTTTGCACCAAGTTCACTTGGAAAAATTCCATGGGCCTCCCCGAGGATCGAACCCAGGACTCTCAGGTCGACAGTCGAGTATCTGCACCACTCGGCTATCCGTCCCACTATATTTTGTAATATAACATACGATAAGCTTCCCCCCCCCCCCCCCCCCGTAGATCACATGTGTTTATAAAACACTGCAAAATAAGTCATTGTTACTTTTTTCTTTTTGTTCAACTCTTAAAAAGACTATATTTTATTCCTGGATGAGAACAGTTTTTGGCCCTCCATCCAGGGATTAGCAAAACGCCTGGAAATGAGAAACCCTATGCATGCTTGTGTCATAAATATATATATATATATATATATATATATATATATATATATATATATTTGTGTGTGTGTGTGTCGGATCCTGTCAGTATCTAGCACAGCTGACACATACTGAAAACTTCAATCTCGTGTTGCACATCTTGGTGCCCCCACCCCCCACCTATCCAGGTCTATTGACCCTTCCATCTTCCTGGTACGCCCACAGACACCAAGAGTCCGTCGATGCTTTCGAGATTACTTCAAAGATGCCGTTGGTCTGACAATCAGCATCATCAATGATGGCGACCGATCGATACGTGGACCTGGTGGTGTATGTGTGGGCGGGGGGGGGGAGTGATTAAATATTATAACGCCCCATCCCTCCTCTCTCTCTCTCTCTCTCTCATGCACCCCGGGTTAATAACTGGTTCAACTTTCTTTGTGTGTGTGGAAGATCGTTCAGTTATTTTAAGTTTTGCACGCTCAGCATTTTTTTTTTAAAATTTTGTTGTGTTTAAAGGTTTTGTGCACCGCGCATGACTGTGTCATCGGCAATATTCGTGCAATGCTCAGTTAGCATTGTTTTGTGTGTGTGAGCCACATTGTTGTTACTGTCACGTCAAAGATTGGGGAGGAGGGTGAGAAGAGAGAGAGAGAGATAGGGTTTTGCCTTCTGACATTGTTAGCGCATATTTCTTTTCTCATCTGTGCATATGTCTCTGCGTTCTCTCCTATGTGATTAAAATTTTATAGGTTTTTTTTTTATAGTGTTTCACTAAATACTATTTATGGCATGATAAATGAGTGTGTATTACCCCCCGACCGGCTGACCTATATACACCACTTTTCTTATCTTAACGTAAAACAGACCTTTATTATTAATTCATATCTAGGTGCTACAGGTCTCCTGCAGCGTGCGGTAATTTAACCACTTTTGCACACCTTTTGATGCAATTGAATTGGTTGAGATATGCGCACAGTGTGTCTGTCGTCCGTTATCAGACAAGAAT